>CM020028.1:6918588-8118588 GCA_009769605.1 Bucorvus abyssinicus | reverse complement strand
TCAGGTCTGTGCTTTTTTTCCTGAAAGACCAAAGCTGCCATGGAGCAACAGCTTCATTGCTTGGTAGGGTAGGAATTACTACTGACTTCCAGAAAGTGGTATTTAAAGATTGAGGTTCAGTTGCTGTTTCCTCACCATAATTAGCAGGCAAATAATTTTCCCTTGGCTTGCGGCTGATTGAGAGTTTGTTCATTCATTTTCCATTTTTCATTATACTTGCTTAATTAAACCACTGTTACACAATTATCTGTTGAATGTAATAATAGATTTCAGTAGTTATTAATGCCAATAGTTGCTCTCTTTAAGCAAGATCACTGCAAAGGGACAAGCATCTCTGGTCTCATTGTTTAAAACAGTGCATAGGTGCAGAAATCCTCTCCTGCTTTCTCTTGGTTTCCATGGTTTATCAATTTCACTTGCCCACAGTGCTGCGTGGAGGCCAGCCAAGGCCCTGTGCTTTGGCTCTGGGTTTCCATCAAGTGTGTTTGGATTCTTCCTCAGTGTTCATGCAGAAAATTCCCACAAGTACCCTTCTTGCAGATTTTGTGTGATATATAGCCTTTGGAGCATTGTTTCACAGCCCAGCTTTTGACTTCCTGTGGTATTTCTCTTTTTCAGCTTTATTGCCAGTATCCCTGTTTCCTAATCTCATCCACATCTCTCTTATGAGGCCAGTTATCTTACCTTGTGCTGGTGTTTGGACCAGCAGGACCTTCATCAGACCTCAGCCAGATGCCATAGCCCTCATCTGTTCAATACAAAACACAAACATTCTTTCACATGTGTTGAAGCCTTTTTAATCCTATAATGGTTGCCAGCAATGCACTCTTTTAATTCCCATGATTACACCATCTTAATGTGATTGCTTGGAGGAATTGATTTATATTCTTATTCTGTGTCTCTGACACAAGAGTTGAGAGTTCAGGATTGCTTGGGATGATCTGCTCTTTGCTAAAATAGAAGAAGATAGGTAGGCTACTGCATTTGGAAACAGAGAACTTGCACTGAAATTTGAAGAAATAAGGTGGATTTTTTTTTTTTTAACAAACCCAAATCTTCAGAAAGCAGAATGAAATTTCAAGTGAGTGCTCAGGTGAAGTGATAGATGAGTGATTTTGGATCTTACCACATGTCTGATATAATCTGGCATCCTTGCTGTGTTGATCATTCCTGTGTGTTGAATTCCATTGAAAAATGACCCATCCTGCATGCAGCTAGAAATGCCATCGTGCTTTTGTTGGGCTAAGTGAGGTGTTGCATCACTCTTGGCATTTTTTGGGAAGAGTGGTATGTAGTTCGTCTAGTTCTATTTTAGGAGAATTTTCTAGCTTCTTTTTTTCTTAAAATACTGTTCCACAACCTTTCCTTATATTTATGTCATATTTATATAAATATGTGGTATAACTCATATCACAGAAATACAGACAAATTAGAGGGAGAGAGCAGCGGCATGATGGGTACTATGGTCTGCTGAAAAATGTGATCCTTCCCCCAGCTTTCAAGTTACTATGAGCATAGTACTAAACACGGTGTAACTAATGTACACCCAGCTTGCATCAGTGGGAAAAGTCCGCTCTGTGCTACAGCCACAACAGATGCTGGTGTTGGATGTTTTCAATACTAGTTGCTACTTAATCTCTTTTCAGCCTGGAAATGCTCTGAAACTTGTCCTAACATTTGTCAGTTAGGGCATGTTGTTTGGCACTTAGTGTCAAAAAAGAGTAGCCGAGTTTAACACTTACCTAGAGAATACAGTTATAATAACTTCAAAGATGGACAAAGGGCTTTCAGAAGTTCTAAAAACTGCTTGATATTCTAATAGATGGTATTTTTTGTTGGAACAGGTTCAGAAACTGTCATGTTTACTTCACACTCCACTTCATCTTCCTCTTTCCCCATCCAGAGTCTCCCCTCAGATACTTCCAGAGTTTAGGTGGTAACAGGAGATGAGGACAGTATTGACAGTTCTGAGGTTCTCAGGAGAAAGGGTGTAAGCGTAGGGTCATTGACTGTCCCAACAATTGACTTCTTTCAGAGTTGCTTTGCTATATTTTTGGCACAAATATATGGATGAAAGAATTTAAGATGAGTCACATCTGAAACCAGGTAAATTCTGTCAGAAATATCTCTGAAAGATCCTAGCCAAGCATGTTTAAATATTCATGGTTCAAATCATAATGGATCAAGTTGTAACATCCTTGACCTCAAACTTTTTAAGCTAGCTTTTCAAGCTGAAAACATTGCATGGGGTGGGGACTGTGGTGTATTGGCCAGCGTTATGTACACTAAAAGTACATAAATAATCCAGGTTTTTAGTGGACACACAGGTGTGTGGAGACAGAATTTTAGCAATATTGACTCTTTTTCTTAGAAAAGGTGACATGTTATCTGTGTGTGCCGCTATTGTGGGCAACAGTGAAGCTGAGCTTGCTGATGCAATCAAGATTTGGACACTTGTGGTGTCAGAGCTCTCTTGAGAGGTTGAACTGTTGACTGCCCAGGTCATAACGAACCATCCTCAAAGCCTGGAGTGATCTGGGGGGCTAAAGAGGTGGTAAACATCCCCTTAACATCACTTCTAACAGGAATTGCTGGGAAATGCTTTGTGTGAAAACAGCTTCACATGCGCTGTGTGGTGTGTAGGTGGCGCTGCCAGACCGCTGTGCAGCATCCAGCTGGACATGGTGAGCTGCAGGCAGAGATACAGACTGCAGTGGTGCCCAGCTTATTCGCTGTATCAACCCTGTTCTTGCCTTTCCTCTCCGAAATCGTAGGTATGCTCAAGCAGAAGACTGGACAGGGTTCAACTGACTTTTGCTTATCTGTGCTTCATCAAAATGACAATGTTTGCTATTAATTACTAAGCGTGGAGCAGTGAGGTAAGGCTGGGAAGACTGCCAGGCCTTTAGATCTGCATCATACTGGCACCAATGATAAGACATGGGGATGGAAAGGTATTCCTGCGACCTCAAGTGAAAGTGATGAACACTGTTGGTGTAGCACAGGAGTGCAGAGAAGAAGCAACCCTGTTTATTCCTGACAGCTGTATTTAAATTTATGACATTACCTCTGCTAACCAGTTTAACAGTGGCTCAATACATGTGCAGTATTTTGTGGGTATTTTTGCGTCTGAGTGCAGGCATATTTCTGTGGAACAGCACAACCATAAGTCATGCTGAAATCTTTTACTATTTCTCAAACTGTTAAACAATCACTGAAAATCCTGATTTTAAAGAAACAGAAATTTTCTTCATCATTAAAAGTCAAAATATTCTTTTTCACAATACATTTACTTTGTAATATATTTGTTGTTCAATATGTATAATATTGTTCCTTATACTTTCCATACAATGTTGGCAAATATTGCCCTCTTTTAACTACAGTACCAGAGGCATATAGCTTAATCGATTCACTTGCTGGTGAAGTGCTTGGCTTCAGCTTGTGAACCTTCTAAATTTTACCCATAATAATTTTATTAACAGACATATATTGCTCTCATTACACATCTCTGGTGGTGTGGTTGTGTCATGTTAAACAACTTTAATTTAGGCTATCATTTGGAAGAAAGGGAAACTGGGATGTGGTGCTGAAGTTCATAATTACTAGAAAAGCAGTGGATGCTTCTCGGTTTGGTGCTGCAATGTCTGAAGTGTCCAGCTGAGAGTGTGCTTATACCACGTTACAAGGTGCAGTGTAAGATGTACAAATCAGTTCAGCACCTTCTGTTTGGTAGCACTGAGTTCTGCAGAACTCAACTTTTCAAACTTTCTGGAGGCTTTTGTGTAAGTTTTATCTAGACATAGATTTCAGTTACAGTAGCTAGGTGGTTTTGTTAGGTAGTTTCGTATCTCTGCAGCATTGTACTGTAGAGGCATAATACCAGAAATGGTATGGAGAAAAACTCAATATCGTAGAGTTCATAAGAGAAGCAAAAGGTATGGGTGAGAAGTGGGAAATTTCTTGCCAGCCTTCTGAAATGATTGCTGTTCACCCCCTCTTTTCCTTCCAGAAATGGCCTATTGATTATTTACTTGTGTTGTGGGTAGCTTTTTCACATGTGTGGAAGGTCTTAATCTCTCTCTTCTAAGGGAATACATTCTTTTGAAAACACTTACATTTTCAACCAGTTAGCTATAGAAGTAAAAATCAGCTGGAGCTTCTTTCCATCGGATGGTATGATAACCAGTGTTAGCTGTGAAACCTGTGGTCTCCTTAGAGCTGTTAAACCAGCTGAAGTGTGTTCTAGCAGAGTAAGATCAGAAGAAGTCCTCTTTAAAGGAATCAGCTGGAAACAGATACTTAAATTCTAAAGTCCTTGATGTCATTTTCTGAGAGGCCAGAGAATTCCCATGCAGTCTGAAAACCCGAGCATCACTAGTAAGCTTTTTCCACAGATGTATTTAGCATGCTTCTATATTATGTTTTTGTTAAGTAGTTACTGGAATTACTGTGTTGTGTTACACTCTGTTATTCTAGAGAAGGTATTTGCTGTGGGGGGTAGTTTCTTGGTTGTTTATTTGGTTTTTATCTGACAGTCTTTCTTCACCTTCATTGGGTGCTTTGTAAGTGGTGAGTGTTTTGTTTGAGGGCAGTGGGGAATGTGTATGGATTCTGCCTTCATTGTGAGTAAAGACTGCCTGGGTTCTGACCTCCTTGCAGAGGACTGACCTGCTGGGTTGTGGTAACTCACAGAAGCTCATATGTGAGCAGTCTTCTAAAGAGTTAGAACAGATTAGGCCTTACGCTGACAAGAAGTGCAGGGAGCAGGGGAACTTTGGCTCTGTAATTAACTGTCTTATCATGGCAGTTGGGGTCTCCGAGTTAGATCCAAAATTCAGCTTGGCCTGGCTTGTCCAGATGTGTGGTAATGAGGTGACTCACCTTTTCACAGGTACACCCTAGTGCTTCTTGACCAGTATTGTTGCTAAACTTCTTTGAGCATGTAGAAGTACTTGAAGAATCATACCCTGAGGAAAAGGTAAACACTTAGCTTCTGGCTGTGGAATGATGAAAGATCCTCCCAGTGTTACCACTAACTCTGTAGTTGCATGAGTTGGTCTGAAATGTATTTAAACAAATATTCTTGGGTGTATTCTGAAACCTGTTTTTAGTGGTAGCATTGTCCACCTTATGGAGTATACTTGGAAATTTAATTTGCTTTGAATAGAATTACTGCTTTCCTCATCTTTGCCAACTTCATTATCTCTAGGTAATATTTTCTGATGGCATCTTTTTAATTGTTATTTCATCACTCTGGTTATTGAGTTTTTTCTCTCATTAGCAATTTTGTTTTCCCATATGGAGTGCTTGACCCCTTTGAGGCAGGGGAAGAGATGTTCTTATGTATGGGGGGAGCAGGGGGAGTCTCCCTCCTGCTTTGATTTTAGGACCAACTGTGTTTTCAGGCTCCTGTTTATATGTGTGGCTCCTTTCTTCTTCTCTGTCCTCCTCTTTCTTTCAGGAAATGTTTCAGTAATGTCGTGGGGATATGTGCTTTTCTTTTAAGTATACCTGCCTTGTTATGCACTCTTTTATATTCTAGATAATCTGAAGCTGTGAAGAAATGAGTTTTTTTTTTACTGCAGTGGTTTTTATAATGTGCAGAGATGTTTTTCAATGAATAAACAAACAGCTTTCTTCTCACTTTTTACAAGTTACAAACAAGATTTTCTTTTTTATCTGTTGCTTAAGATCCAAGCAGCTGCTTCTGCACACAAGTGTGAGTGCTTTTTAGCGTGTCTTTGACTCTTCAGATCTGTGTGCAGGCTTTCTGGCTGAAAACAGTGGTTCATGGATTCTTTCATTACTTGCACAGTCTTGGTCTGCAGCATCAAAAATGATTACTGAGAGAGACTCCTTTGACCTGTGTATAATGAACTCTTGATCTCAGCTGAGTTCCTTGTGGACATGTCTAAGGCATGTAAATGGTTTTAGTAAGCACTAATTGGCACTTTGGTTTGCAGTTGCAGCAGTGTGCAGGGGCACGCAGCCAGTTCTGTCACACAGAGTTAATTTCTTTCATTATGAAATGCATTTTTGCTGCCACCGATGTTAGATTCTAGGGTTCCTGTTTTGAATCCCCCACCTTTGAAATGACTGTTTTGTTAGTCTATGACCCTACAATCCTATGAGAATTAAGAATGGGACATTCAAAAACCCCGGTTTAAAATCCAAGTACAAGTCCAGGCGAAGAGGCTTTTGATTCTGCTCTGAAAACTAATACCAGGCAAGCAGGTGTGCAAGAGAAGTGAAAGGCACTGTACCGTCCTCTGTGCTACCGTCCTCTGTGCTGCAGTCCTCTTTGTAGGTGTGGTACCTTTTTGAAGAATTATTGGACTTGCTTGTTGCTATGTTTAGGAGTTTAGCTAGATAGCTTTTTACAGTTTCTGGAAAGACACTAACAATAGTGTAATGAGACTAGAGCCTCATCTGAAATCGGGGCTTACTCTGACCATCCTTGGGAAACTTCTAGTGGTAATGTCTTATTTCTGCTGCTCTGCACATGTAGGGTACTAGCTTGCCATTTTAATGGAATCTTTCTCCTTTGTAATAATGTAATAAAACGCTTCTTTACAGGGGAAGAGAAGAAGGTAGGGGACCATGGACCTCCTATGGAAATTGAACAATGCTTAAGGTTATTCTGTGTAACTTGTCAGCTTCCTGATGATGTTGAGATCCAAACAGTCACCTCTGCAGTGTTGGGTTTTGGGAAACTCGCTTGAAGATGGATTTAAAGAATGTGTCTTTATTTTCTGCACAGAATGTGGTCCTCTCAGGGGGATCCACGATGTTCAGGGATTTTGGACGACGACTGCAAAGGGATTTGAAAAGAGTAGTGGATGCGAGATTGCGACTTAGTGAGGAGCTCAGTGGTGGTCGGATAAAAGTAAGTAAACATTTCAAGTGCATTAATTCCATGAGCAGGGAAAGAAGTAAAGCTCAAAATTTTCACCTTGCTAGGGAAAAGGAGTGTTGTAAAAGGAATAGTGTATATGTTTGGGTGTTAAACACATCGGCAGCCTTGCAATGTGTGACATGTCTTTACAGGAATCTTAAAGTCACCGTGAGCAGCCCCTAAGGGCAATTCTGGTTTCCTTTCTAGATGATCTGTGATCTTAGCAGCAGGCATTGAGGGGTGTAACTGTTGTGTCCTTCAGCATTCTAATCATGAGTTTTATGACTTGGTCTCCTAGAGAACGTGGCAGACTGAATAATAAGTGTGAGATAGAGCTGCGAATGGAGGGGTGAAGATGTCTGGGTCTGAGTTTTCAGTGTGTAAGGATCTTGCCAGAAAATGTAAACAAACTAAATACAAACTGTTTTGCTTAGCCTAAACCAATTGAAGTTCAAGTGATAACACATCACATGCAGCGTTATGCAGTTTGGTTTGGCGGTTCCATGCTGGCTTCAACAGTAAGTCTTTATCAAAATTGTCCTTAATTTTTTCTATTGCATGTTTTCTGTCTATGTATGATCTGAGTACTAACTTTTATATCTTTTCATTGTGACAGTCTAAACTGTGTCACGTTCTGGAATCCTTACCCAGCTTTTTGCTCAGTAAAATTTGTACAGGGCAAGTGGGAGCTTTACCTGGGAAAGGATATAATGTTTTGACATAATTCTGAAGTAGTTTTTGTGTGATAGGTGCAATATAGTCCCTTTATTCTTGAAGTCAGCACTAGAGATTAGTTAGGACTCTAGGAATATAGGATCCAAGTCAATGGTCTTAGACCCAAGAGAGAAGCAAATATGGGAAAATGGGAGCAATTCCTGTCTCCAAATTGGGATTTCTTATTGCTGTGTTTAAAAGTAGTCTTCTGTCCAGACACTTTTCTTGATTAACTGTATTTGTATCCTAGTATTTCTAGTTTTATTTTATTTCAAAAAAGTAACACCATATCTTAAACCTGCAATCAACAAAAGTGTTGAGGCTTTAATTTATCTTTTTTTGACTTGATTTATTCTTATGCTTTTGAGGGATTTTTTTTTTTTTTATATATTTTCATAGCCAGAGTTTTTCCAAGTATGTCACACCAAGAAAGACTATGAAGAGTATGGTCCTAGTATTTGTCGTCATAATCCTGTTTTTGGAGTCATGTCATAATGCTCGTCTAATGGAAAAAAGATCTCTGATATCTTGCTGGTGAAGAAACTCATGTAAAGCAGAAGGCGGCAGCAGATACTGTAAATACTGAAGCAAGACATGGTTATCTCTTGGAAGCACTTGGATCACCACCGTGCACTAAAGCACAACTTACAGCCCCAAGTCATTTCAGTAAAAGCCATTTCTCTGCTGACTACTTTAAAGCCTATCCTTTCTTCCTAAATGTGAGGTAATTGAAAATAGGTAAGTCTCGGTTTAGGAGGTTGTGCACATACTACTGAAACTGAGTCTAGAACAATAAGGCAGTGTTTTGCTGCTTATGGAAAGATTTAAACCTTTCCCACTTGTGCCCCGATTCTGCAATCAAATCTTCAGCAGTGGAGCACTAAATATCACATTGCCTTCAGGGGAGGTGGAAGTGGATGCAGGTACCTGCCCAAAAGGATTAGATTGCAGGATTGGGACTGTACTTTATAAATGTAGGGTTTTCATATCATTTTGTATTTTATGATACTGGTAGGGTGAATTGATGACTAGTTCTAAGCACGAACAGCTATCAGTGTCATAGAGTGATGTTACGCATTTCCAGGTGTGAGGCATGTATTGGAGTTGTGCTGGTATTTTTTTTGGGGGGAAAAAAAGAAGCCATGTATGCTAGAAACTGATTTGTTCTTGTTTGGATGACACAAACTAAGTGATTTACAGTATTGTATGAAGTTTATTATAGCCACTGTTACTTTGTTTTGAATTTTCTGAAACTGTTTTATAGAAGATGATGTTTTGTTTTGGTGTTGGTGAGTGGTGGATGACACATGGGCCTTGCACCAGTGAAATAAAAGCTGTTAACATCTTTATGAATGTTTGTGGTAGTGTTGATTTACACTTTTTCACAAGGTTAGCTTTCCATTTTCATGTCAGTGTACATGGACTCATAGTTACACTGAAGTTGGAAGGGACCTCTGGAGATTTCTGGTCCAGACTCTTGCACATTTCAGGGCTCGCTTCAACGTCAGGTCTGGTTACTCAGGGCCAGTCAAGTTTCAAGTTTCTGTCAATAGAGGTTCTTTAATGTCTCTGGCAACCTGTTCCAGAGCTGAACTGTAGAATTACAGCCTTTCATCCAGCAGTACCCCCAGGTCCTTCTCTGCAGAACTGCTCTCAATCACATCGTGCCCCAGCCTATATTGATACTGTCCAGGTACTACACGTAACTACCCTATTATACATGCATGTTCTTGTGTTGTGGATACAGTGTTTTTTCTTCATGGTTTAAATCTAAGAAGAGTAGGAAATCCTTATTCTCTTTGTGCTGATACTCCTCTGATCTCTGTCAGCAGAGGTTTTGTAACAGTTTATGTAGCCCAGTAAGAATTTTGTAAGACACATCAGTTTGGTTTTAACTGGCACAAAGGGAGAGACCAAACAATTATTTGTTCAGCATAAATTAGAAATTACAAAGTGGAACTTCATGACTCAAGCCTGGTACTGAATGCTTTTGAACTTAAAGCTCAGGTCTCAGGAGATAACAGTGAAGCAGACTTCGCTTGGTCCTCTCACTAAAAAAGAAAAGGGAAATCTAATATAACGTGTACCATTCCAGCTGGATCCAGTGTTACATCAGCTTGTCTGTGTTTAAATCTATGTGTCAAGTTTGTTACTGCACTGCTGGCTACTTAGGTTTTTGGCCTGTGTGATGAGCGGAACTATGAGCACAGTGTGGCTGGAGTCAGGCTTCAGAGGGAGACTTACATGTTTAGTGCAGTGAGCAAGTGCGGGCTGAGGCACTGACACATTCACTTGGTGCTACAGAACAGGGAATGCTGGGGATGTAGCATAGTTATATGTGTCCTGTAACCAGTTTTAGCCAGGCATTGAGGTATCTTAGAATTAGCAGGTGGTACGTTTTTGTTAAACACTGCAGACATAAGGCATGGGCACCCATTTGTTGTTTTTTTTTTTTAAACGAATGAAGAAATGTGCTTACATTCACTCTTCATAAAAAAAAAAAAAAATTGATAGTAAGAATACTAATACAGGGTGTTTGAATGTCCTGAAGCTGAGTTTCCCTGTTCTTCAACTTTTGGAATGCTGACCTACCTACCACAGTACAGACGTGTGAGTTTAAAATTGTCATTGGGAGGAAAAAAATTCAAGATGTGATGTGTCAGGACAAATGCAAATGTGAGTTGTTAGCCCCTTCTGTCTTGCTGACTGCTGTTGGGCTAGTTTAAGCTTGTTGGCAAGTAAGTTTGCCTTTTCAGTTTTGTGGATTCCTTGCAAATAGTTAACGAATAACCATGAGGATCTGTGAACAGCAAGTTGAAAACTGATTTCATAACCTGCTGGTGTTGGCACTCATCTGAGAAGGAGCACATCCATTGGGTTTGGATCCTCTTGGACAGGAGAAGGACTTGAACCTGAAACTTAAAGCCGGAAGGGCCAGCAGGTGTGTATTCTGTCTCCAGACACTTATCAGCTGTTACTAGGGCACTTCTGCAAAGCCTGATTTCTTAAGGAGTGCTCTCTCTAAACCTGATCTGTCAGGGCAGATTTCTGGAGCCTGGTGTGAGGTAATAGATTGCAGCTCTAATAACTTGCTGAAGGGGTTGTGGTCCTGTCTTGTCCCTGGAGCAGGCTGTGGTGATCACAGGGTAAGGTGATTTGACATGCTAACCATGCAGAAAACTCTCCCCACTCCTGTTTTCCTGAATGCAGCGATCTGTTAGATTGGCTCACCACATTTGGTGAAAGTTTACTGAATAGAACAATGAACCTGGATTTAAACTGATCTTGAGCTTTGCTGCTGGTTACTTCATGAGTCTTGTGAAGTTGATTCCTCTGTTTTGTTTTTGTTTTTAATTGGCTTGCAAAATGCCTTGAAAATCTTTTGAAAAGCACTGTAAAGACCTAGTCAACAGCATTGCTTCAGAGCTGGGACTGCACAGAGACAGAGCATGGGTAAGCTAAACTGCAGCAGGAAGTTCAGTCGGATCTGCATAGTTATAATTGGGGCTTCTGACTTTGTTGAGGATTTGATATCGTGTCCATTAGAACAGGGCATTACCTATCCCCATCAACCAGTTGGCAGATGGTGTGTTTTAGCCTTGATTGTCTTTGACTTGCTTTGAGTCGATGCTCTTAAAAGTGGAAGGTATTGTTTACTAATTGGTACTTTCGATTAACTACAATCAGTGGAGTCATGACATGAACTGGAGTACTGATCTTTCTGTAAGTAATTCATTCTTTATGATCACTGGATTCTCTCATCTTGAAAACTTACTGTTGTGCCAAACAAGTATTGGAGATGGAACAAGTGAAAAGCTTCTTTAAAACTAGCGGAGATACTACGCAAAGTTATGCAACTTCCTGTTTCATTGAGAAGTGCATTGCGTAATGTTAAAAGTGCTGTGTGGTGGCTGTCAGGTAGTTCCAGTGAATGAAAGCTCAGGTAAAACTATGGCAAAGGAATAGCCAGTTCCCTCATTTTCATACACTGCCCTTTAGCAAGAGTGTTTTTGCAGAAGGTAAAGAAAATACAAAGAAAGTAGTGAAGTGTCCATATAATTTTTCAACTTAAGTTTCTTTTCTGCAGGCTCCATGTACATGATAAAAGAAAGGCGGAATATGTGTTCATGTCTTGCTCTGTGGCCACTGTTGTTCTTGGTCTTTCACATCTGATGATTCTCCTGTAAACACTCAGGGCCTAACCCAAAGCCAGTGGAAAAGTCTTCTCTCTGCCAGTATTGACCCTCTAGATGTAACACTCTAGATCCCATTCCTTACTGCCACCTACCTGGTCAGTCTTGACCACGCTGCATCAGTTTGGGCAAGTCACTTCATTTCTGTATGCGTTTTCCTGATCTTTTACTAGGGAAATATCTTAGCATTTGTCTGCTCTGACATAACTGTCAAATCCTTTTGTGCAGATGTCTGACATCGTCACTTTGGCTTCAAAGAGAGCAGCAGAGTCATATCCTGAGGGCAAGTCATCTCTTCATAGGATATGCCTCTAGAACACATTGGTTGTCTCATTCTTTGGCAGTGTTTTCTCTATTCAGTTGAGTACAAAAATCTACAATGTCTCGTGCAGATGTTGCCTCTAGTTAAAGACTTAGAGGGGAAAAAAAATAATCGCACCCTGATTTTGGTCTCTGGGCACTACAGTACACACCAACGTGGGGTGGTTGAGGGAGCAGGCTCACTGAGGAGGAGGGCTAGTGGAGTTACTGCACTATACCCATGAAACATGGTGAAGGATGAGTGCTGTGCTGCTTTAGCTTCCAAATGACTTCAGGATTTTTTACCTTAACAGTATTTAAATGAACAATCTCTGCTTGTTCACAGCTTTAACTGTGCCAGCCTGTTAGGTGTTAGTCACACTTTCTACCTGTTTCTATGAATGTTTTAAGAGTAACTCCTGTAAACTGCAGCTTATTCACATGCAAGATCAGGGTGTGCT
The DNA here is from genome assembly GCA_009769605.1 of Bucorvus abyssinicus. Classification (NCBI taxonomy): domain Eukaryota; kingdom Metazoa; phylum Chordata; class Aves; order Bucerotiformes; family Bucorvidae; genus Bucorvus; species Bucorvus abyssinicus. The sequence goes on along the minus strand of CM020028.1, from coordinate 8,106,025 downwards.
AGCCCAGCAGTTCTGGTGTGCCTCAGGAATCACCGAGTGTCTAACACAGCTGCTGTGTGGTGCTCTCAGAGCACAGAGCTCCTGTGAGGCAGTGGCTTTCTCATGGGCACCACGTCTTGTTGCCTTGTTCAAGAAAAATTTTGTCCACTCAATATGCAGTGCAGTTTAGGTGGCATTTGTGTCTTGCACCACTCTCCTGCCAGGCAGATGAAAGGCTCTGGAGCCAGCCTAAGAATGTCTGTGGCCTTCAGCTATTGTTGAAGTAGAGGTCAAGCTAAATCAGGACATTGGATTATTTTTCAACTTTCCCTCTGATCCAGTTGGGAAGAAGAGGGAGCAGTTTGTAATTTGTTAGGGGTTTAAATGAGACTTTTATTTTTTTACCAATACTTACTATGAAAGCTGGGTGTCGCCACTGGGGAAAGGCATGGATTCATAAGTACCTGTAAATTAAATGGACTTCCTGCCACTGCTCTTGCTTCTCTGGTGCTATTTCCCTTCCAGTTCTCTTGAGTTCAGCTGATGAACAAAACTAGGTTACGTTATTGGTGATTCCTTCTTACCCATGTCTAGTTGGAAGTTTGGTGCTGCTTTGCTTGTGATCTGAGGAGTCTGTTAGGTCTTCCCAGTTACATTGACTGTTCTAGAATTAAAGATTTTACATTTCCCCACAAACACGGCACCTCACGTTGTAAATGAATATATGGAAAATCATGAAGGAATTTTTTCCTCATTTTCAATTCATCCTCCTCTGTAATTAGAGCAAGGAAGGGACAGGGTTACTACCAGTGGGAGATGTTTAACCCTTTGCCTGCCTGAGAAACAAGGAGCTGATGTGGATTTGAAACATCAGAAAACAGAGGGTATTTATAAGGATGGTGGCCACCACACATCTTGAGTTTGCCATCATGTGTCTTCTGTTTGTGATGCCTGTGCAATTGTGCATCTGCACTTTGAGAAGTGCTGCCGTATTATGTCTGTTGTACATCAGTAAATAAAGGAGCAGTGTAGTTTGACTGAGAGGCTAATTCATCTCCAGCAGCTTTTCAGCTGTTTGCTGTGCTATTGTTTTTCTAGCACCCTGTGGGGTGATGACAAGAGTTGCAGCCGCTTTTACGAAGTGAAAATTGTTCACTGCCTTTGAGTGGCAGATTCTGTATATGAAAGGCAGATGTATTTTTAATGTAAGCCTGTATTGCTCGTAATTCTGTTGCTACTGGTAGTCTGTAGGTTGGTGTAGGAGACAGATGCTTTGTGTCCATTCTAATAAGGATGTAGTCAAAACAAAATAGAAGATACGTTGCTGAGAAGGGAGGCACCTCCCTGGCCCACAGAGTAGCACAGAATTGGCAGCTGGGTGATAAGGGTCCCTGATCTCGACTTGAGGTGACTGAAGTTAGTTTATGAGCAAGGACAGAGCTAGCCTCTGGAAAATACTGGGCATGACTGTGTCCTAATTAATTTTTGTCCTTTCTCTGGAGCATCAAAGTGCTTCAGGGACACTTGGATCCAGAAGCAGGGTGCATTTTGGGGAGGGTTGCATGACCCTCCTACAGGATTCTCTAACTGGCAGGGCTAAGCCTTTTTTATGTGGCAGGTCATGCCTGCCTCTAAGGCATCCTGCCTTGTGGCAGCTGCAGAGGAAACTTCTCATCAGGATGAAGTGGTCTCTCCTCCTTTTCAAATCTCCTGCACCAGGAGAAGATGCGAGAGGCTGGATCCAGCACCCAGGAGTGGAGTGGGCAAGTTCTAGTTTGTACATTTGAACTGTTTATGCATTTGTAGTAGTAATTACTGGCTAAAAATACAAGTAACTCTTGAATCGATAAAGAGATAAGAGAAAGAGATGATTGAACACTGCATTTCCTACCTAAGAATCATGGCTAGGTTCCAAATTGCGTTTCCTTTTAAGCTCGCTCTTTCTAGTCCCACTTGCTGTATATGCTCTTAGGCTGTAGATAAACAAAAGGTTTAAGCAAACTCTTTCAGCTTCCTTGGCTTTTATTTTCTCAGGTAAAAACAAAATGTTGACAATGTTAGTATGAAGGATATAAAGAGATGAGCAGAAGAATAGTCCTCAGTAGCACTTGGATGTGTAGTCTGTTGTGGGTCGGAATCTACTGCAGTTTGAGTATTCGTAACTTCTTTCCAAAGAATTGCTAGGAATCTCTTTCTGCCCCTTGCTTAATGGCTGATGGACAGAAGTAGTAGTTGGTGACAGATCTCTTTCAGTAGTTTTAATCTGTGCATCCAGTAATCAACTACTGGTACGACAAATATGCGAAGTGAGAGAAGAAATCCTGATGTTTTCTAGGCTGTGTATTCTGATGCTTATTACTCAGGCTTCTTGCTTAATAGCCTGCATCACCGGCTATGCTATCGCTTTCAGTGTGGCTTGCTTGCAGAATATTGTAGTACATTTGTTCATCTACTCATATGGTACAGCTATAATGCATTAGATGATATTGGCAATTAAAGGATTACAGCTAGGATATAATTATGGCCCTGTGGAATAAAGTTTTCAAATTATTCTGCCGCAGTCAGTAATTATACTGTGTGTGCCCCGGTGCCAAGGATTAATAGAGGGATTACAAACTGTTTTCCTGGAACATGCAGTTCACGGATATGCAGTTTACAATTCACTGGCTCTAAGGAGCTAGTGACCGCTCATGGGAAATGTTATTAAAGGATACTGTCCAGTGGAACAGTTTCGTGTTACATTACGCTTGCTTCCCTCCCTCACCCAGAGTTTACTATGTGGTGACTAGTCAGGGTAGCTCAGATTTTGAGTAGACAACCTCAAAGTGGAGTATTAAGGAAGTAAAAACAGACAAGCTTCAGTAGAGAGCCTTGTGCTGATAAACCTGCTCCTCTTTTGCACTCTTCACACCAGCAACGTCTCAGCTAGATGCTCTGGGTTCTTCATCTCTGTGGAATGGAGGTGGTGGCCTGTATGATATATTGTTACATATTACACAAGTAGAAGGATCTAAACATTTTATTTCTGTATGTCTGAAAATTATTTACTCTGAGAACCTCTGCAATCAACGCTTCTTTAAAGAACGGCAGTCATTTAGTTGTAATGAAGATAAACAAGTGTTGATGCTGTTTAAAATGGATGAGAATGTAAGTAAGGATCGTTGTTGAAGTAGAAAAATAACACTGAACTGTTAGTTGAATACCCAAATGGGAGATGTAGGTGTCTTTCTGCCAAATTGCAAGTAAACTAAATGCCATTTAATTTTCTGTGAACTTGGATGACTCTCTTTAAGGGTAGTATCAAACCTTGTATTAACTTCCAAATACAACATCTTGCTTCGCTGTCAGTTCTGAGTGGTTATAGAAATGCTTGTGAACTCAATGTGCTAAAAACCCTTCTCTGGCACAGAGATCCACTCACATGAAGCAGCCTGTGTTTACTGAACTCTTTTGCCTTTGCCAATAAAGTGACCACATGTGGACTGCTTTTTGGGCTGGCCTCTGGACTCTGTTAGTTCCTGAGCTGTGGTCTGCCATTAGTTTTGGCCATGGCCAAAAAATGATGCTATGGGTCATGTTTACAATTTAATGGCATAGACAATGGCACTCCAGTTCCTGGGAATGTTCCTTGTCACTGTTTAATTTACCAGCATAAATTGAACCTGTATTTTAGTGGCAGAGTGATGCCAAATATTTCAAACAGGCTATTTTATTTTCTTAGGACTCCAGATCTTTGCCATGCCTTTTTTTTTTTTCACATGAATCTGATTTATGTTTTAGGAGAATGCTTTTACTATAGTTGCTGAAGAAACGTGAACCTTGGGCTGTCAGATACCTAACAACAAGTAAAGACTCTCCAGTTTGTTTTGAAAACATATGAAAATTTAAAAGCCAGCATTAAGATTCTTATTGTCAGAATAATGTTATACATATGTAAGAGTACAGGTCAGCTTATGCTCTTATCTTTTGTAGTGTGAGGTGGAGGGTTTTGCAGTTGTTCATATTGAACAGCGTTTCTCCCTTAGTCTTTTCATGTCACTGTTTTGTGTGAGTTACCATCACGTAACCACAGTAAAGCTCTCATTACAGAGATGTATCTAGTATCTAGTTTGTCTTGGAGAATCTTTCCTCCTGATGGGAGCATGTGAAAAGGAAAAAGAACCCAGCTTGACTTTTACATTTCTCTGGATGGCTTTACAGAACTATAAATCAAACAATTTGTTCTGGAGTATTGCCACAAATAAGGTCTGGCAGCTGGAACTAGCCTGCTATGTGCATTGCATGAACATTAACGCTCCTCTGGTTTTCTCTTCAAGCAGAAGCTGCTTTGAAATGTGGTTAAAATTCTTCTTTCTCCTACATCTGTAGAGTGTTTTCCCTGTCCCCCTCTGCCCCACTTTTCTTCCACTTTTTTCTTCCCACTTTTCTTGGACCTAAGAGGCTTTCACGGATGTTCTGATGAAATGCTTATGGCTGTGACAAAATGGCATTTTTCAGTGGAAAGGGGAAGACTTCTGGGGCAACTCTGCTAGAAATACTTTCTTTGTGTAGTCATTTTTCAGAACAAGGAATACAATTCCCAGTGTTTTGAACCAGTTCATTCCCAAATGGGTCAAAGTTAATGAAATTGTAAAGCAGAATTAAGTACACTGCTGGATGCAGTTGCTGTCATGGTTTGCATAGCAGCAGAATAGCACTGAAAAATAAATTAATATCAGCAGGTGACAAGTTTAGTGGTGTCATTTTTTTCAAAGCCGAGCGTTGCTTTCTTTTTCATAGACTAGGCTGTAAGCTCATAATAAAAACCAAAGGAAGGAAAGCCTTCACAGAACAGTTGTTTAAATCTGTCCTGTGAGTTAGAGACACTGGGTCATGAGTACTTCAGAGTCCTAATAACTGAAATTAATTCCCTTTCTGCTTCTGGGGCTCAATGTAATCAGACAACAGATCAGTGCTATCATCAGTTAGACTGCACAAAAATAAATAGCCAAAAAATTACACTGAATAAATTGCAGCAAAGCCAACTCCGTTCTTTCCCGAGGAAAGGTCTGCTTGTTCCAGTCATGATTTGTGCCACAGGCTTTTATAGCAGGACTGCAAAAATCTTATAAAAATTGTACTAAAGTAGGATTGGCCACCCTTACGCATATTAAGCTTCCAGCTGTGAGCAAATCTGTCCCAGAAGCCCAGAGAGTTTTGTGTGAGGTTCCTAATTTTCTTAAAATCTTTCTTTAATGGTGCCTGTTATTAAAGCTATTTCTTCCTCCTGGGTGTGTACAGAGAAACAAGCAACTTGTGACTAAATGTGTGTTTGGGGTCCTGGCCACAGCCCTTACTGATTCATGAGCCGTTGTGTGTGTCTTCAGAAGCAAAAGGCAATTACACTCCAGAGAGCACACTTCAATTGTTCAAATAGGTACATTAAACTTCTACACTTGAATAATAAATCATGTTGAAGTAGATCTGCCTCTTTACAGCTACTTTTTACCTGCTCCAGCCACTGCCAGAAATCGCCAGGCAGATCAGCAGCCTGTTGAGATCATTCAGGTGGCTTCTGACCACGTGCCGTGGTTGGTGCTCACAGGTTGCCTTTTTCAGGATTGTGTTTTGGCTTCTGCTGCCTTCAGAAGGATAGTTCTGTAGCTTCTGGGAGTAGCTGTCACTTGAAGTGACATGCCCTGAATTAAGCATTAATGTTCTTATTTTAAATGCATGTCAGAAGAGAAAAGGGGTGGATGGAGTGGGAAAAATTGCATTGAAAAGGGCTTGGTTACTGTGTTTTATGATCAGGTACATAATATAATTAATAATTATACATATATAGTAAGGCACAGCACTCATGAGCTGGAGCATGAACCTAGCAGGGAAGAGCATTCATACAGTGTGGATGTCAAAGTAAAAGCCACCTTTCTTTAAATGAGGCAAATTTAAAATAAAATTGAGTAATTCATTTTCCTCATTCACCCCATTCTGAGCTCTGCTGAAATTCCCAGTAACGTAATCAAGCAGCATCAAGTACGAGGATGACTTTTGGATTGGCACAACTGGGAGCTGAACTGGGATCAGTTAGATCGCTGGAAAGGCACAGTCCTTGAGCAGCACCCTGTTAGCTTTGACTGTCCTGAAGTCACAGTGGTGCTGATTTAGTGCACAAGACCTGAAGAGGATTTGTGATGGGCTGCTCATCATTTTCTCAGGCAGATTATGTTAGTCCAAGAAACATTTTTGATTAAGCACTTTTTCATTAAAGGAGTCTTTTTTTTGTGTGGAAAATAAAGCATTTCAATCCCCAAACTGAACTGGTTCTTTTCAAAATGAAGCTAATATAAGTATTACAGACCAGGTACCACCATTAAAGCTGCATTTTCATTACAGATTGGCTCTGGTTGGGGTCTGCCTTCCCTGTGGGACTACAGGCAAGTGCTTCCAGGATTTCTCACCTTCTTTTTTTTTTTTTCCACTTTATATTCTTTGTGCTTTTTTGAGAGTAAGTTTTCATTTCATTTGAGAAATCTCAAAAGAGTTTAGTCGAAGTACTTTTTTGGTTTTGTGGGCAAAACTCCAATAAACCTAATATTTTTACGAATTTTATGTACTGTTGGAGAGGCACTCAGCATGCTACCAGACCTTCACAGCAATAATTAACAGCAGATACTAATTTTCTTCAATCCAGATGATCTCTGGTATTATCATGGGAGTGGTAAGTGCTGACTGGGAGGGCAAACATATGGCAGCCTGGCAAGCCTGGTCAACACTAGCATCTCTTGCTCTACATCTCTCTTTTTTTTTTTGTCTCATCAGCCATGCTGTCAGCTCTCTGGGCAGCTCTGTGAAGGGCAGCAGAATGAAGCTAGATGTGAGCAAATCCACTTGGAAGAGGATTTATTATGAAAAACTTGTTACTTTACAGCCATTCCTTCCTCTGAAGGTGTCAGCTTTTACGTGAGGAAAAGAACCAGTCCTCACGTTTGATATTCTTGATTCCTTAGCGGGTATTTAAGTACCTCGTTGTGTGCTGAGAAAACTGGGTTATAATCCTGAGTCAAAGAGGTATTTTTTAGGACAGAATTCATCTGTTCCACTCTATGATTCTCACAGATACCTAAATCTGAGCTCGTGAGTTTTGGCTCCCTTTATAATCCAAAGAGAGCAGTCTGTGCCTGTGCCTGCAACTCGCACAGGTCTAAAATAGGTCAGGTGAATTACTCCATAGCACTGCCTCTTTCTTTCCATGAAGTGAGATCGAGATGCACCGCTGAACTTAGACGAGAGGAGTTTTCTGCTCAGAAACTCAAATCTGTGTCAGAAACTTGGGCTCAAATTTTCTGGTCTCTGACGAGAGCAGACATTTGCTAACCCTTCTTCAGAAACATGACATTTTTTCCTGAGTCTGAGAGCATCAGCTTAGTACTAAAACCCCTGAAAGACTGTGAAAACCTGTTTAGTCCTAGAAGCAGGGAAAGCCCCTGCATTTCCTAATGAAATTTCTGGTAGTGTTTTCATGTCCTGAATTTGAGCAGATTCAGACATCCAGCTACCAGTTACCAGCAGCTGGTAGCACCAAATTGAGTGTAACGGTCACAATCAGATAACCTGTGAGTGTTTATCCTCTCCATGCATCCTTTTCTACATTATTCAGATGTACTTCGTGATGGTGTATTTTAACTGTCTGGTGTAATTTGTGTGAGTCTGAATATTCCATATTTTCAAAGGCACTGGGTTGATGTGCAGTGTCAGAGCTGGGAAGGTTCATTTCACATTGCTGCCATTTGTGACAGTATTGCTTATGTGTGAAGATCTTTTGATATCTCCGAAACCATCTTATTCCTGGACTGTTCTTGGGTTTGTACTTGTTTGTGTTTCTTGATTTTGCTTTTAAAGTTATTTTTCTTCTTATCTTCACTGAGCTATCAACATTTCTTCCTTCTGACAAGCAATGCTGTAATGACTTGCTATATTGTGATTTATCAAGTGCTCGGGACATCAACTAAGGCATTTGCTAAAGCTTTGTAGTTCAATAATAGGGAGTTCAGGTTCTGGAATTCTGTCTAAAGGCAGCTGTTAGTTCATCAGTGCTTGTTATTCCCTTTCCTGGGTCTGTATCTGTTGCCACTGAAGGCAAAGACTAAACTCCTAAATGGATTTATGACTTCATTTTGTATCATTTGGAATTGCTTTAACCTTTTCCAAAACAAGAAGCAGAGTTTCTAGGAAAAAGCAAACAGAAGACCCGGAGGAGGAGAAGAGCAATGTGCTGGAGTTTAAACACATGCACACTGAATAAAGATGGGGAAAAAAGGCCTGAGCAACCCCATGGGGGGAAGGAGAGCAGCCAGGTATCCCACAGAGCCTGTTTTATCAGTGTTAGTTTGCTAAATGGATACTAAGATGAAAGGTGCCATAGGGTTCAAGGGGCACTGTTACCTTGAGCCTGACCTTTTGTTTTCGTTCTGATCTTAATGGGAATTACTAGACCTGAGACAGCCGTGCCATGGCTTTGCTGCATGCAGCCTTTTCAACAGCTGCCTGTTCTTTTTGACATCTCTGATTGCCGATGGTATTGACAAAGAACATGTCAAGTACTGGCACGGCTTTGAATGATAGTACCCAGCTCCGCAGTCCTTCTCATGTTCTTCCACAAAGCAGGTGATGTGGTGCTGAAGATCTTGGTAAAAAAAGCTGTGCTCTTGTTCCTGGAGTGTCAGCTAATGTCCCCAAGCAATCCGTTAGCTCTTGGTGGAGCATGAGCAGAAGCAAACTTGCAAGTCCCAAGTGTTCCCTTCATGTAAATTTTAAACAAATTGTCCTGGTTTGAGTTAGAACAGAACTCTTTCTGTTCAGTGATTTCCCTTTCCAGCTCAGTCTCTGCTCAGTGTCTGCCCTTCCTGAAGTTAACGGCGTATTTTTGCAGACAGCGTCTGCTTCAAGAAGTGACAGCGCTTGATGTCTGCAGTTACTGCCAGGGGTTGGTGTGCAGAAAGGCTCTTGCTTGTACTTTCTGCTGTGCAGCCCAAGGTCACTGCTAAATCCCGTGTACCACGGTGGGGGTGCGGTACAATAGAGGCTGCACCTGCGGGGAGGAGCAGACAGGACAGGTGACCCTGAACTGACCAGCAAGGTGTTCCATCCCACGTTCAGTAAAAAGCTGAGGGATCACAAGGGTCAAGCTGTCTTCTTCAATGGCTGGTGTTCGAGGAGGACTCTGTCTGCTCTACCTTTGATCCCAATCCATGCATTCCTGAGTCCAGTTCCAGAATCCATCTGGTTCCCATCTGCCGCTTAGTGCAGTCTAGGACTTGCCTGGTGTCTGCCCTTCACCACCATCAGTGGTGATGGTGACATGATTGCCATCAGAGGGGTTGCGTTTGGTATTGGTATTGTCTATATTTGCACATATTTCATTTTAATGTTTTCATTATTCTCATTAAAGCAGTTTTATTTTCCTTTTCCAATCCCTAAGTCTTGCTCCCTTATTCCCTTTCTCTTCCCCTTTGGGAAGGGAGGGGGGTTAATAGAGAGCATCTGTCATTCGTCTAGTGGCCAGCCCAGCCCTAATCCATCACAGATTTGTTGGTGCCCATTGTGAGGCACAATTGTAGCTCTTATAGATTGCCTGAATAGTTCAAATTCCAGTTCACGTAGCTGAGAGAGTATCAGACCCTTTTCTTGGAGAATCTTCAAGGGTTGGGAATTAAAATGGACCACTTAGATCATGTTGTTGCGGAGAACAGTATTATATCGTATCGTTTTAGAATTTGAGAGTTAAGTGCCATAGTGTTGCCTTGCCTGCCATATGTGTTGTGTTATTGTTTACTTGTTAGTGTTTATTTGGAAGTTATATGTTTTGGGCGAAAGCCACCACTTTGTTGTGGTGTTTATCACTGATTTATGCTGCGTTAAACTTGGCAGCGACTGCATCTGTGTGCTGTGGGTGTCACATAGTGGATCTTGTTACTAAGAATACTTTCGGTTTTATCTTGGGAAATTACACTTCTCCCATGGCAAATAGTAGGGCCAGAGAAAGAGAAAGATGGAGCTCCAGAACACCTGCAGTACATTGACAACATCATTTTATGGGGTAATACAGCAGAAAAAGTTTTTGAGGAAGGTAAGAAAATAATTGAAATTCTTTTAGATGCTGGTTTTGTCATAAAAAGAAGCAAGATGAAGGGGACCTGCATGAGACATCCAGTTTTTGGGAATTAAATGGCTAGGTAGGTGTCGCCAGATCCCAATGAACATGATTTCCTAGTTACAGTCAGATTATAAAATCTCTGTATGAAGTGACCCGAAAGAAGAACAATTATAATTGGGGCCCGGAACAAAACCAAGCCTTTGAACAAATCAAATGTGAGATCATGTATGCAGTAGCCCTTGGCCCAGTCCGAGCAGGACAGGATATTAAAAATGTGCTCTGTACCACAGCTGATGATAATGGTCCTACATGGAGCATCTGGCAGAAAGCACCAGAGGAGACTCAAGGCTGACCCCTTAGGATTTTGGAGTCGAGGATACAAAGGCTCCGAGGCCAACTGAAAAAGAGATATTGGCAGCATAGGAAGGAGTTAGAGCCATTTCAGAAGCACTTGGTACTGAAGCACAGCTCCTCGTGGCTCCACAAGCACCAGTACTAGGCTGGGTGTTCAAGAGTGAGTTTCCTTCCACTCATCATGCACCAATGCTACATGGAGTAATGGGTTGCATTAATCACACAGAGAGGTGAAATAGGAAATCCTAATCATCTGGGAATCTTAGAAGGGTTCATAGATTGGTCAGAAGGTAAAGAATGTGGAATGCTACCAGAAGAGGTAGAGACATGTGCTGAAGAAGCTGTACCGTATAATCTGTCACCAGATCATGATAAGCAATATGCTCTGTTTACCGATGGATCTTGCCATCTTGTAGGAAATCGCTGGAGGTGATGTGGAGTCCTACATGACAAGGTGCAGAAGAGGCTGAGGGAGAAGTTAAGTCAGTTTGCAGAGGTAAAAGCCATCCAGCTGGCTTCAGATATTGCTGAATGTGAAAATTGGCCAGTGCTCTATCTCTGTACTGACTCATGGATGGCAGCAAATGCCTTGTGAGGGTGGTTAAAACAATGGAAACGGAATAACTGGCAACGCAGAGGTGAGCCCATCTGGGCTGCCACAGTGTGGCAAGACATTGCTGACCAGCTCGAGAACCTAGTTGTGAAAGTACGTCACGTAGATGCCCATGTACGTAAAAGTCGAGCCACTGAGGAACATCAAAACAACCAGCAAGTGGATCAAGCTGCTGAAGTGTTCCAAACTGACTTGAACTGGGAACACAAAGGTGAACTGTTTTTTGCTCGGTGGGCCCACGACACTTCAGGACATCAGGGAATTGATGCAACAAAGAGATGGGCGCATGACCGAGGGGTAGATTTAATAACAGATGCTATTGTGCAGGTTATCCACAACTGCAAAACGCATGCCACAATCAAAGAAGCTAAACGGTTAAAACCTTTGTGGTACGGGGGATGATGGTCCAAGTATAAATACGGGGAGACCTGGCAGATTGATTATATCACACTGCCTCAAACCCACCTGGGTAAGCGCTACATGCTTACAATGGTGGCAGCAACCACCAGATGGCTGGAAACATACCCCATGCCTCATGCCACTGCCCGAAACACTGTCCTGGGCCTTGAGAAACAGATCTTGTGGTGACACAGTTCTCCAGAAAGAATTGAGTCTGACAATGGGACTCGTTTCTGAAACAACCTCATAGGCACCTGGGCCAAAGAATGCTGATGTGGGGTAGGTATATCATATCCCTTATCACTCACCAGCCTCTGGAAAAATTGAACGATACAATGGTCTGTTAAAAACTACTCTGAAAGTAGTGGATGGTGGAAGTTTTAAAAACTGGGACAAGCATTTAGCACAAGCCACCCAGTTAGTTAATACCAGAGGATCCATCAATCAAGCCGGTCCTGCTCAATCAGACCCTTTACACAAGTAAATTCATGGCCAAATTCATTGGCCAACAGTTCAAAAATCACTCTTCACCAGTCTGAAGCACCACCTGTGGTTACCTTACCACTTGCCTTTCAGGACATTTGGACACCTACAGCTCGGTCATGGTTTCATTGTCGCTATAAAACTGAGTGCAGTGTTTCCATTCCCCGCTCTTGGCTGCCCTGCGATGTTTGTTGTTATACCGTGGCCATCTGTCACTCAGGCTATTCAGCTGCACGATATCCAGCTATTTGTCCTGCACTATTACTGCCAAGTGTCCTGGTCTTTCAGCTGTTTGCTTCTCGTGAGGTCGTTACACGTCTCATCTACTTTCTGTAGAGAACAACAGCAATTGCCGTTGACATCAGAGTGCTGTAAGTCAACTGTCTCTGAATTTTGAGGCACATCCCAAGTTTCTCATCACAACATGATTCAAATGGTGAAGTTAAGTCTACCCAAGAATGACTCCGAAGCAGCAAAAGGCATGTGCTGTAACCCCCAATTATTTGTGCCGTTACACCTGCTCTTCAAAGCACGTGATGAATTACATGGTTAAAAAGGGTGTGATCGTAACACAGAAATATATTCTATGTCATGGGAATCACACCCTCCACTTCCATGTGGGTTTCCTTTTTGCAAGTTGGGAATTGTACAGGGTGGTTCAATATTTTTATGGCCTCTTCACAGCTGGAGGAACAAAGGCAGAGGACAGTAAGTGACTTGCTCTAGAGCATACAAAGGTTTGGTGGCCGTGCTGAAGTACCAAAGGCTCCTCTCGGAGCCCAGACCAGAGCATTTCCCCTGCTTACGCACAGCGCTATTAATATTCTTTTGCTGTGGGCTGCGGTTGTAGTAAGGACGTTACTATGAGGATAAGTTTCTGATTGCATGGTTTACGGATGAGTGATTTGCTGGACTACCCACCTGGTGCCTTAATACAGCTGGCTTTCCTGAGAGTGAGGGGTAAAACAGTAAAAGAGCTGTTTCAGCTGCACCGATTGGGAGAGCCGAGCACATCACAGGGATTTTGGGTTCTTTGCGGGGAAATTTTCCCTGTGAATGCACCGAGGGAAGTGTGGCAGCTCAGCCCATGCTTGTTCTTTCTGAATGACGGACAGAAGCAACACGAGCAGCTCAAATGTTGGTCCTTGTCATCTACGTTGATGCTTTTCAGGGCAACGCCGTTCTGTTCACCTGAACCTCTGGAAATCCATCGTGTGGATTTCCTGTGTGCTGTAATGGTGTCTTCTGAAAGCGTACCGTAGCTGTGGGATGTCAGTGGTTGTAGCAGACCAGCATTTCATGGGCGGACGTTCCTGAATATTGTTCTTTCATTGGGTTATTTGTTGACACTTTAAAACAATGTTTCTGAGACACGAGCATGCACACAGGGACAAATGTCTCTTACCTCCTTGGCTGGGAAGGATCTTGATAATAGGTGTTTCTGGCAGCAAGATGATGATGTTCTGAGGCGCTTAGGAAGGAATCACCTATAGAAAGGATGCACTGGGAAGAAGGCAGCAGCCATGATCAAGCAACTGGTTTTTTTTCCAGGCTAAAAATATAAAAGCAACAACAGTGTCTGCAGACAGGATCTCCAGTCACTCACTGGTACTGGAGAGGTGTCTTCAGTTTATCCTCTTGCTTGGGAAGAACAGTGCTATTCTGTTAGTCAAGCTGTTATAATACTTCAGGCAAGACTGTAAGAGCTTCCTTAGGGAGCCAAAAATAGCGCTAATTCACTCAAATGGCTGCACCACTCTGTGTTGGCTTTTGAACACAATGAGTTGTGGGGCACCGAGAGCGGGGAGAAGAGTTCTGCTGACATTTAGTATAAAGCCTGTGGGCACCTGATGCTGTTTTCTCTGCGTGCCTTCACTCCACAGGTACGTGTGCTTGCTGGGGGAAATTCTGCATCCTTCTTCTTTTGGAGATAGCTGAGTTTATTGCAGCATTACTTTCTGTCCTGCTGCTTACCACAGGACTTCTGACAGTCCTAAGCAAGAGCCTGAGTTGCTGTGCAGGTTCATAACATGGGAGAAGATACATTGATTTATCCCATGGGATCACTAGGGAAAGTATTTTTACTGCTCTGTAGTTTTCTCTAGGGAAGCTGCTAAAAGTTCAAATCATTTTAAAGAGCTGATTTACTTTTGCCTATTCATTATAGTTGTTGTGCTTAACTTGTATAAGAATCTGAAAACATTTGTTTTGCTTAATTTTGATGATTGTACGGAAAATTTCCCAGCTGCCATCCACAACCACGGTCTTGCACAGTGTCTGTTAACCTGTCAGCTCCTGCTTTCTAGTCAGTTTTAAATCTTTCTTGTAGGGTTAATATCCTGCCATTACACTTAATAATTAAAAAAAATCCAAGCTTCTGGCCAGTTCATTGCACCAAGTTTTAACTGATGCAAACCTTTTCAGCTACCATTTGTAGAAGCAAACCCGAATTGGACCACTGTGGTTAGCCTACAAGGTGCAACACCATAGCTACTGGGCAGCAAATTCCTTCATTATTCTGATTTTTTTCTGTAGATAAAGTACTTCTGGTATATTGCCAACTGTTGTTTTTTTTTTTTTCCGAGGCCATTTCTATTTAATGCATCGTACTGCTTAATTATGCTACAGCTTTCCCTGAGCTTAACTGTGAATCCCAGTATGCTGTAACTATCTTTTGAAAGTATAACTTAGTTATACTCTTCAGAATAGTGAAATGGCCAGGTATTAACAGGGGTGCTTTTTTCAAGGATTTTGAAAATGGTAAAAAAAACCTGTCATTCACCTCAATGCTCTTTCCTGAAATTTAACTGGGGCACTGGATGGAAGTGTGGAGGCAGCCCAAGAGCCTGGGCTTGATTTACTTTCTCCATTTCAGAAGTGAGTGGGAATCAGCAGAGGGGGGCTTTTTCCGACTTTTCAGTGTTAGTAACTGGGAATCTGATGGACAGATTTTGCCATTTTTGTGTGCCCTTTATACGTTCAAAATCTGTCTTATCAGTCTTAGCAGGATCCCCAATTCTCAGTAATGATTCTACCTAGCACTGTCCAGTGCTCGCTGTCCTGTTGGAGATCAAATACAGAATATAATGCTTAGCAGTGAGAGTTAAACTGGGTCTGGGAAGGCTGCTTGCTCCTCATCACCTATTTTTGTTATCTGCAGAAGAGTACAGTTTAGGAGAGGTGGTGAAGAAGGAAGATTTAATATCCGAGGGGATATTGCAGCTTATCTGGGAGAGAGTAGTCTCTGGTCTTCTCTGCTGTCCTGAACCTGGTGGGTGTAAATAGCAGCTTCTGGTCAGTGCAATCGGGAGAAGCTAGAATACAATCCAGCGGTTGATGCATAGCTACAATTTACATCCCATTTAGGTCACATATACAGGAGCACTGTGTCTGCAGGAATGCTACAGATCGCATAGCCTACTGCTCCTTTTCCCAGCCACAGAAATAGCTGCATAGCTATTAGCTCCCATAATTAACTGCTATATCTTTGGTTAAAACAAATCTGGTAAGAGAACCCCTCATTAAAATAATCAGAGGTGGCAGGGTGGTGTGTTGGGCTTTTTGCAGAAAACTGTACTTAGAAAAATCCAAAATTCTGAAGCCAGGATGGGGAACATTAGGATGAGCAGCACTAAAGGAGCAGGGAGAAATAGCATGCCTGCTTGTACTGACCAACAGCTCTTATTTACACTGCCTAAGAGTCTGTCAGTCTGTGCCACAGACAGAACATGCTGTCCACTGCTGCCTCTCTGGTGGCGTGTGCATATGTTCACCCCGTGCTACTTGTCAATCCACAAACCACACTCATCTAACACCTTGTTAGCATCCATAGAACAGTTTGAGTTGGAAGGGACCTTTGAAGGTCATCTAGTGCAACCCCTCTGCAGTGAGCAGGAACATCTTCAGCCAGATCAGATTACTCAGAGCCCCAAGGTCCAACCTGACCTGGAATGTTTCCAGGGATGGGGCATCTATCACCTCTCTGGGCAACCTGGGCCAGGGTCTCACCACCCTTGCTGTAAAAAATTTCTTCCTTATATCCGGTCTGAACCTCCTCTCTTTTAGTTTAAAACCTCACCCCTTGTCCTGTCACAACAGGCCCTGCTGAAAAGACTGACCCCATTTTTCTTGTAAACCCCCTTTAAGTACTGAAAAGCCACAATACGGTCTCCTTGGAGCCTTCTCTTCTTCAGGCTGAGCCAGCCCAACTTTCTCAGCCTCTCTTCATAAGGGAGGTGTTCCATCCCCCTGATTATTTTTGTGTCCTCCTCTGGATCTGCTCCAACAGGTCCATGTCTTTCCTGTGCTGAGAGCTCCAGAGCTGGAGACCTCCAGGTGAGGTCTCACCAGAGTGGAGTAGAGGGGGAGAATCATCTCCCCCAGCTTTCTGGATGTGCTTCTTTTGATGCAGCCCAGGATACAGTTGGCAGTGATGCTGGTTGGTAATTTAAAGTTGAAGCTTCTTATCATGGAGTAATGAAGAAGCTTTAGTTTTTGATCTGACTGAAGACAAGCGGGAAAGTGTATGTGAGTTACAGCCTGGAGAGGTGAGATTTCACATCTTTCTACCCCATCCTTCAGCTGTCCCTTCTGGCCAGCTTATGCTGTGCTTGACTTGACAGCCTCCTGTTTGGATTCAATGCAGTAAAAGAGGTCTGTATTTGGTACCCAAATCCAGCCGAAATTGCCACAAGTCCCTCAGAGAAAAGCAAAGATATTGATGAAATCCTTCTTGTGTATTTTAATGTTTACAACAGCCATATTGTTTGTAAAACATTTTCCCTATCTTTCACCTACTTCTTTTCTCCTCTAAGCAGAGGTACCCTGGCCTCCTAGGTGATGATCATTAGAGTTTAATTTCATAATAGACATATGCCTTATAGCAGTGTTTGCGCATCACTGCAAGGCAGTGATTTACCCAGTCGGCCAGAAGCTCATTGGTAGGGAGGTGTTACCATCCCTGTGACTCCGTGAATTACAATAAGCTAGTAGACAGCACCAGTTTGTTAGTTATGGAAAGGGAATTAAGGTACTCATTGGAAAGGGGGTGCATAAATTTGACTGATATGAGTAGGAAAGCTGAGGAAGCTGACAATCCATCTCAGCAATGTTGTTCCTCAGAAATTTTAATTAGAGATAGCAATTGGATTCTTCTAATTTTCTTCCGTATGTACTCCAAGCAACATGAAACCAATTAACTTTCTTATTGCATCTCTACATTACTTCATGCACAGAGCATAGTGATAGAAGACATTTCTATTTGAATTCTTGCCTTTTGGCCTTTAATAGAAAATCAGATAGTTGCAGTTTATTAGACTATTAGAGAGTGTATAAGAACACAAATTTTTATCTTTTTCCTACGAGAAAGGAAATCCTAGACCTTTATACTTCTTGAAACTTTTTTGTACAGTGCTTGTGGTTTCTCAGCAATTTTCTAAAACCCGATAAGGATGCACATTAATTAAGTTTAGATGAAGGAAACTTCTTTGCAGTTAATCTCTCAAGTCCAACTGCTATTTTGTACCTGAAGCTCTCCTTGACTAGGAGCAGGTATTTAACCAGGATTTCGTTTTGAGGCAAGGAAATGTGCAAGCTTGAGTCTGAGCACAGTGCACATTCTGATACAGAAGATGAGCTTTAACTAGAAATAAGTGTCCTGATATGGCTTGGGATGATTAATAGGCGTAGCTGTTCCCTTCCTGGCTTTCTTCTCTTCAGAAGCTATAGGTTAAAGTTTTATTGTGATTCTAATTACTTGGTTAGGTGTTGCCCTGACAAACAGAAATACTGAATTGAGTCTGGCGAGGGGTTGGGAGCAGACAAACATAGATCTGTCTCAAGATGTTGTTCTACTCTAAGCCCTACTTCCATTTACTTTCTTTATCAGTTCTTCCTTCATGGCTCATAAATCAAGAACAACCATGATGACTTCTGAGAAACAGTGTCTGCGTTTGGGGAAAAACAAAGGGTGAAAACTGGCAGAGACTGAGGTACCTGGCTCTGTCTAGGTGTAGATTTATGGTGTTACAGACCCCCAACCGCCCCCCATCATGGCCTCACATGGTTCTGCTTGTGCTCCATGATGCAGAAGAAAGAGGCTGTCTGCTCCTGATGTAGGACCCTCCTCAGACTTTGTCAGCTCTGTTAGAGATCTGTGCCCAGAGCTCTTTCCAGCTCTGATAGAGATCTGTGCCCAGCTCTCTGTTCAGACATCAACCCCAGAAAGATGCAGCCGACTGAGAAACCAGATTCTCTATTGCTCAATAAAACAAGGCAGGACAGCTGTACTTTTTAAAATTTTTGTTTTATTTTCCTCATAAGCTGTGCTGGGGTCCTTGGTGGAGGATTAAAGCCCAACGTGAGTCCTCATTATTTGCAGCAGCATGGTCTAGCCTTTGGAAGTGCTAGATTTGGGGAGTGTGCCCCCATCTCCATGATCGCTCTCTATGGGGATGTAAACACCTTTGCCCTCCAGAAAATCAACTGTTTTCATCTCCTCTCCCACCTCTTCTGCCCCTCCAGCAGGCATTGCAAACACTCTTTGGTACCTATCTCGGGAAGGGGCGTTTGGGCAGCCAAGCTGCTTTAAGACCTGTGCCCCATCTCTGCTGGGGACACGTCAAGAGGTTGGTCAGTAGTTTGACTCATGGACCAGGAATCAGTCCTGAATTTATCAGCATTCAGAGGGATTTTGAATAGGTGAACTCAAACTTTTTGGGAATGCAAAATGATGTTAATTAGTGTGGCTGCAGAGAGTGTAGGCACCTGCCCTCGTTAGGTTCTATTTTGCTGGAAGAGTTCTTGTCCTCTCCTGGCCAATAAATAGCTGTGTATCACAATTAATCTGTTTCCAGTGTGTTGGTTACTGGGGGAGTGCTGAGTCTCCCCGTTCGCTTTCTGACAGTGGAAATCATCCTTTGGCTCTTGCTGTCAGATACGTTTAAAGAAGTCCTGCCTTGCCGCCCTGAAATGGCTGCGTTTCAGAGGTAATGGAACAACTTCTCCTTAGCCACCTCCTGCTGGTGAACTTGGAGAGAAAATGTTGGCTGCATTACACAGATTGATGTAACGATATTGAGAGCTGTGATTTTTTTGGTAAAATGCTGAGAGAGTTACAAGAAGTGGCAAAACCTCCTTTAAGCCGGATTGGATTTAACATTAAGGAAACACCCTTGGAAGTGACATCTCAGGAAACTGATCTTAATGGCTTACTTGTTCGTATTTATAGCTGTTCTCTAAGCCATGGGGTGATGAGGAGTGTCACACTGCCTATACACCATACTGCAATATTTTCTGTAAAGTACAACTTGCGTACGTGCAGTGTTCTCTGTGGTGCAAGAAATAGTTCTGTGCTACTGAACTCTACTTGAGAGTAGAGCTAGAGGGAGCTCTTTGTCCAAGAGACACGCTGTGTCAGCCCTGCTTCTTCTCATCATTAAACAGTAATTTTAATATCACCAACCTGTCGCCGCTGTTATTTTTCCAAACTCATTTTAAAATGGCATTTAAAGATATGGAATAGGTTTTCTCTGTAAGAACCCGGGTTTAGCTGAGTTTGTTTGCCTGTCTGATCTCCAGAAAAAATGTGGTCAACTTGGTAGGGGGAATTTTTCAGCTTTCCTTGTGATGAATTCCTGCTACAGTGGTAAGGCAAATAACTCAGTACCTGGTTTTTTTTTAAAAAAAGCTCCCTTTTAATATCTGAAAGTGGTGGAGCTGCATGCAAGTGGTGTTTTCCAGTGAGAAGCGCATCATGCTCATGTGCTCACGTTCTTGCTCCTTAACAGCCTGATCCGAAGCTCTTTGCTGATCATGGGATGACACCAACAGCAAAGACTCATTGACTTCAGCAGTTTGACCTCAATTATTTCCTGCTGGAACTGTGTCTTCACACAGAAAGGTTTCTGTGTCTGTTTTCTTCAAAAGTTTGTGAAGACTCTGTAGGTTTTCTCTTATAACAGCTTCTCCCTCCTCTCACATTTGGATTTGGTAAAAAGGCTTTGGTGCTTTCTGAACCTTGAATGTTCAGATCATCTTGCAGCTATTAATTAAACAAACCCCACAACGTCGCACAAGCCCAGCAATGCTGGTGTTCCCAGTTTACAGTTGGAAGAACTGAGGTGCAGCATGACCCAGCAGCGTACATCGAGGCACACAGGATTTCTCTGGCAAAGCCAATGAGCCCCCAAACCTTCCTGTTTTCCTGCCTTTATTGGGTGGCTTGGATTACAGACCTTGCAGGCTTTTAGATGTTTGCACATGTGGCAAGAGTGCAGCTTTGTGACCCTTTTCCTTTCTGGTCAAGGCCTTTGCTGTTTTATCTCTGAATATCTGTACCTCCATGAAATTCAGTGTGTCAGAGGCAAAGCAAACTGCCTGACTGCCCCGTACCTTGAAGTCCAGTTTGTTGAACTAGAGCAATAGTGAGATGTCTCAGATGTGTGTGATGGTTTTGTGTCTGTACATCTTTTACAGCAAGGTGGTAACTTGATCCCAAAATGTTATGTCTTAAAACTGGACTGTTGGCATTTGTAATTCAAGGCTGCAAGATACGTTTTTGTGTGTGGAGATAATGGGTATCAAGTCTGAAAGTCTCCTGCACAAAAGCAGCACTCAGACCAGGTGAGGCATGGAGTGCTTTTCAGTGCAGGTGAAATCAATGACTCTTTCAGCTCCAGCTGTCACACCTAATGTCCCAGCTGGGTCTCTCTGTGCAGGAAGCCGGTGATGCTGGGAAGACTTTCATAGGCAGGGGGTAAGGTCAAGTACCTGATTTTGCTGGGGGTCAGGAAGAACTGGCTGTAACCATTGCCATGGTGCTTCTTTCTCAGGGAACAATTTGTTCTGGGCAGCACAAAACGTAATTTCCGTGTTTTCATTTCAAAATATTTATATTCAGGATAAAAGAATACATTTAAACACATAAAAATAAAATAATTTTTAAATAACAGAATAAAATACTTTGGAGTCCTTTTTTTACTCCTCAAAATGTTTCAAATAAACTCATGCAAAATCTTGGACCCCCAAACAGAGATTTCTGTTGTTAAGAAGGGAATTGTCTGGAAAATTTTTCCCAGATCCAGGCTTCAGCCTCTGCCCAGCATTACACTATGCAGTTGCATGCTGGCTGAGAATCACAGAATCATGTAGGTTGGAAAAGATCTTTAAGAACATCAAGTCCAACTGTCAACCCAGCACTGCCAAGTCCACCACTAAACCATGTCCTTAAGAGCCGCATCTATACATCTTTTAAATGCCTCCAGGGATGGTGACTCAACCACTGCCCTGGGCAGCCTGTTCCAGGGCTGGACAACCCTTTTGGTGAAGAAATTTTTCCTCATGTTCGATCTAAACTGCCCCTGGTGCAACTTGAGGTCATTCCATCTTGTCTATTGCTTGTTATGTGGGAGAAGAGACCTACACCCACCTCTCCCCAATCTCCTTTCAGGTAGTTGCAGAGAGTGATAAGGTCTCCCCTCAGCCTCCTTTTCTCCCGGCTAAACATCCCCAGTTCCCTCAGCTGCAGCTCACCACACTTGTTCTCTAGACCCTTCACCAGCTTCACTGCCCTTCTCTGGACATGCTCCAGCACCTCAATGTCCTTCTCGTAGAGAGGGGCCCCAAACTGGACACAGTATTTGAGGTGCGGCCTCACCAGTGCTGAGTACATGGGGACATTCACTTCCCTCCTCCTGCTGGCCACACTATTGCTGATACAAGCCAGGATGCTGTTGGCCTTCTTGGCCACCTGGGCACCCTGCTGGCTCATATTCAGCCGCTGTTGACCAACACCCCCAGGTCCTTTTCCACTGGACAGTTTCCAGCCACCCTACCCCAAGTCTGTAGCATTGCAGGGAGTTGTTGTGACCCAAGTGCAGGACCCGGCACTTGGCCTTGTTGAACCTCAGACAGTTGGCCTTGGCCATTGATCCAGCCTGTCCAGATCCCACTGTAGATTCTCCCTACCCTCAAGCAGATCAACATCGGGCATCCTGGACCTGGCAGTGATTTTCTCTTTTGTTTGTTGCTATTGAGTCTGTTTTGCCTGCAAGTGCCTGCCCAGGACCTGCTTGTCACTGGGTGTTTGTGCAGGGCTTGGCATTTCTCTAGGACAAGAAATGACAGCAGCAGCCTGGAGGCTGCTCGGGTTGTGTGGAAAGCAGTACCCGTATGAGACTCTTCTATAGGAGAGAGAGGCTGCGACAACATTCAGTTGTCACTGCTGGGGAAGGGGAACCTCAATCCATCCCACTTCTACCCATTTGATACCAGTGCCAGCAATAGGTGCCCAGAGCCTGGAGAGGGATCACAGGTCAGCAGGAGAGCACCTGAAGAGCAGCACAAAGGAATTCCAGCCACTTCAGCCAGTAAGTCAACTTCATCGGGGCCCACCTTACATGAATCTACGCAAACACGGGGAGCATGGGCAATAAACAAGAGGAGTTAGAGACCCGTGCATGTCTGCAGGGCTGTAATCTTACTGGCATCGCAGAGACATGGTGGGATGGCTCCTATGACTGGAGCATTGGAATGGAAGGATACAGGATCTTTAGGAAGAACAGGCAGGGGAGACCTTATAGCAGCCTTCCTTAAAGGAAGCCTACAGGAAGGATGGGTAGGGACTCTTTATCAGGGAGTGTAGTGATAGGACGAGGGGTAATGGTTTCAGACTGAAAGAGGGTCAATTAAGGTTAGATATTAGGAAGAAATTCTTTATTGTGAGGTGGTGAGACACTGGAACAGGTTGCCCAGAGAAGCTGTGGATGCCCCATCCCTGGAAGTGTTCAAGGCCAGGTTGGATGGGCTTTGAGCAACCTGGTCTAGTGGAAGGTGTCCCTGCCCGTGGCAGAGGGAGTGGAACTACGTGATCTTTAAGGTCCCTTCCAACCCAAAATATTCTATGATGCTATGACTCTATAACATTCATCACAGCTGTATCTGTGGATTGTACATACGAGCACAGATTTACAGGGGACAGACTAAGAAAGGTACAGTCCACTTTGATCAGCACCAGATGTGGAAGCACATTCCAACATCATCTGATAAGGATGCAGCTACATAGCCGTGCAGTCCTCCTGCCTATATCACGATGCATCTGGCCCTGTGGAAAGGTCAGGGGGATTCCCAGTATGGCTATAATTGGTTTCTGGCTGGTGAAGCATTGAAACTGCTCCACAGCCCCAGATTTAATCTCTTTAAAATTCCCAGGCCTGGGACACCTGCCATTAAAAAATCCCTGACTGAAAGTTTCTGCCAGGTTAGTTTTCAAGGCCAGGCCAGGACTCTTCTGAACTGTTTGTCTGTGGTGTAAGTAACTTATTATACATATATATGGTATAAATAGTTTTGGGGAAAACTTTTAGAATACGGCTGTTGAGAGATGTAAGCCAAGTGGGGTTTGACTCCCCTGGTTCAGTGGAAAACAATGAAAATCATATGGGGATCATTTGATATCTGGTCAAGATACCAAGGATTTTGTGGCTACGGTGTAAGCATCTGCAAGTGAAGCAGATGTCTAAGCTCTCATAGCTGATGACACAGCTGATATAGGCAAAATAGGCAGTGGAGATGGCTGCTTTACACTGAATAGAATCCTCCTCTAATCTCTGTTGGTGGACTGCCAACTACATTAGGATCTTAGGTACCCGGCTGCCACGTATAGAGCTATAGGTAGTCACTGACATATAGGTTCATTCATCTGGAGCTGAATCCTTCTGTAAATTAATAGGAAATATAACCTGGAAAGATTGAGAATACCACAATTGCTCAGCCCATATATGAAAAGACTGAAAAGGAGTAGTGCTAATATCAAATACACAGAGAACTGCTACCAAGAATAACTTGTTTTCCAGATCTCTGGAGAATAAGATGACAAATGATGGATTTTGGTTGCAACAAGGAGGATTTAAGATCAACATCAAAAAAACACTGAACAGATTTACTAAGAAGGATGTAGAGCTGTCAGCGTTTGAGCTATTTGTCAACAGGGTGTTGTGGATGAATATATTTAACAGTGTTTGATTTGACAACAATTCAGACTTTATTGCTAGTATAAGGTAAATCAAAAAGGTTGGATTTTAGCAGCTCTTAATGATTCACCAATTTAAGAACCAGCAAGTGATTTAGCGAAGTAAAACAGCAACTTGATTACAGATTCAAGAATGACAAGATTCACACTTCCTACAAGGTACTTTAAATCAAAAAAATATATGTACAAACACAAGACATAGAGACACACATACAAACGAACAGAAATACTTGGATCCAGCACCCACTCTCAAATGCATAAAGCAAAACACCTGAATAGGCAGAGGGATGGGAGAAAGAGGCCAGCCTATAGTAAAAATTTCCCTCTTCAAGCTTAGATTAAATACTCACAATGCATCAGTGTTATTCGATGGGCAGTGGTTGAGTCTCAAGGAGGTGGTTCTTGCCCAGGCCTTGTGTTGACCTTGCCGGCAGAAGATCCTGAGAGATGCCCCAGCTCAGGGAAGATGCTGGATGCAGCCCACTGTGATCCAGCAGAGCTCAAAGGGTCTCACTTTGGTTTGCTGTTTATAGGGTCTGAGATAATTGATTTTTGTCAGGTATTTTTCCACTTTGCTCTAACTCGAGTGATGTAATGTTTTGGTTTGTGCATGTCTGGAACTTGCTAGATTTTGAGGTTCTGTATTTTTCCATTGCTTGCACTTGCCCAGAACTTGCTGGATCTTGAAGTCCTAGCATCCCTGCTTTGGGCCACGAGCAAGTAAAAGTGTACAAGGTTGTAAGAAAGTTCAGGGTGTCTGGGAGGGGAGCAGGAACCAGGTGTGCCGAGGGAGCGCCTCAATGCTCTGGTCCACTGCAGGAGGCAATTGTTGGTATTGTTCCCAGAGAATACAGGAGGCAGGAGCCAGAAGTGATAAAGGGGGGGCCTTAGCGCTCTGGTACACTGCCTTTCACAATCTGCATTTGGCTTTTCAGATGTATCGTTGTGTGACCAGAGAGGGGAGTCACACCCTGTATCAAGCAGCCTGTGAGTGGGTGGAATCACACCACCACCCGGGGGTAGACAAATACCTGCCAGAGGAGGATGGTTTAGATTCCTTCCAGTTCAATAACTGAAAGATAAGGTCACTTTGCTATTGTAATATAATTGAAAGACAATGTATAAACCACTACACAAATCATGGCTTCATTTCCAGAGGCAGTTCCCCGCCCTGGAATTGGGGATGTCATCAGACTGGGATGGTCCCCATGTGTACATCACGGACCCTGCTTACATTTTCCTCAAGAGTCGCTGGTGTCACAGCAAGAAAAGATACGTCTTTCTGGGGCAATGCAAAGGCAGTTTGGTTTTCAAAAGTTTAAGGTACTTATAGAACAAAGCGTAAGTCATCTTTGAAGGCAAAGTGATAGGAACACTTCTACTAGCATTTCTGTAGGCCATCATGTCATGCAGAAGCAGCTTCTGAAGCTGCAAGCGTCCTAGCAAAACCCGTGGGATCTAGAGCACGTTGCACCATTTGCGCTCTATCTTAAGGCTGAGAATTTGCATCATACACAGAAGAAATGCTTGGATACTGGATTTTCCTGGCAAAAAATAGGGAGAAATGAAATCTTGAAAGGCATTTGACTTAAAGTAGTTTAAGCCTTGTGAACTGCTGAAACAGCATGTTTGGGTAGAGCTATCTACGGTAGCTATTATAAATATCAAGCCATATATTACTGTGGCTGTGTTATCTCTGACAAGATTAAGTGCATTCCTGTCAGAGACAATTTTCCGATAAAGATTTCATTGCCTGTTCGCCACATACAAAATGATAAGTGACCCTGATATTTCTCTGCTCCACTTTATCAATAAAAATTGTTCTGGTCGGGTTATTTCTGTTTGTCTCCTAATGAAGTGACGTTTTGTGATGTGCCAGTCAATCCTGGAACTGAGAAAGACCTATCAACTCAAACCCACATCCCAAAAGTAGTAGGTATGTACCACACACTGAAATATGCTGTGCTGTGCTTTTAATCTGCTTTACTCATAAAAGCATAAATCACCCAGTAAAAATAATTACTGAGGTGAGGGAATAGATTATTTGACGAACCAAATTGCTCCCTGTGAATCATAGCGTCACGTTCTGAAACGGACATTTGACAGTACGGAATTGGAGACATCAAAACTGATTTAGGAAGCGACACCAGCAATGTTAAATCAAAGTTACTGCTTATAGAGCAGAATATATGGTTTGCTGGGTAGACATCCTGAGGACCACATGGGGTCCCATGAATATTACATGTGAAAAATGCAGCAGGAAGGACTATAATATGCACAGGGACCTGAACTGATGAGAGTGTCTGCTGCGTCAAAGTCTGCCGTTGTGGCTTTTCATCACTCACTCATCCTAATGCATCCATTTCCAGGGAAACGCAGCAATGCTGTGATGAACCTTGCAAGATCAATTGGGCCCAGCACAACAAAGGCAGTTGGGATTTCCACGTTGGCACAGGTGAGCTTACCCAGAATAAAAGTTAACACTTGGCATCTATGTATGTTAGAGAAGCTTGTGATGGCTGAGGCTACTTTCCAGGGCTTCTTGGGAAGTGTGAATCCCATTTTAAGAATGTTTTTAGCAGTGGAGATATCTTGGGGGATGCTAGAAAGAGTCTGTGGCTGAAGAAGGAGGAGCTTGGACTATCTGATCACTCCTGGCTTGGAGTGTTAGGGAACTGCTGCAGGTGGTGTCTAGTGGAGTTTGCAACCAGAGTTACACCTTTACCAGGAACAGACTAAGGCATGTGTTAGTCCCCAGGCATGAGAGGAAGGAGGTGGAGGAACATTTAGGAAAGACTGAGGCTGGTGAGATTGTATCTGATTTAGAGTGTGGCATTTGCTATCTATCTTGCTAACTGCGGTGTGGAGCAAAGCGAAGAGCCGAGAAAATGAAGCAATGGGCTGTGGCTAGAGAATTGACACCATGGCATGGATGAACAATTGATTCCTTTCATCCAAACAAAGATCCATTGGTTCTTCTAGAACCACTGGCTGTTCTGGTGGCCTTGGACTACCTGAGTAGCAAGACCAGAGACCAGGAAAGTCGATGTGAGTCTGCAGCAGTTAGTGCTGCTGGTTCTAAAGGATCTGCAGCTGTTTTCATAGGTGACATAGTTTTCATTGCCCGTTATGATGTCAAGTGTGTTAAATTTATGATGCAATGTGTTCATTTTAATGTGCAGTGTCTGCATCTCACCAGCCACATATATTTAAATCTTTAATGTTCCCTTCTCGTTGTGTTATAACACTCTTGCATATTTACTCACAGTCTCTCTGAACGGAGAATTGAACAGTATCTCATGGCATTTTAGTAATTAAATAGATTGTGTGTTTTGCTGGCAGTGTGTTGTGAGCATTAACTTCTGAAAGCTTTTTCATTTGTCATTGTCTCATTCCTTGGCATTATGATTACTGCAATTTTATATGTGATAAGACTTTACAGCAAGTTAGACTGTATGTCAGAAATTCCTGCCCGCAGCAATCTGCTCCGCGAGATAGAAGTGTAATGGGATTCATAATGTTCACTCACACTCTCTGTTCATCAGCATTTCCTCTCTCCTCTTGACTGGGGGTTTTATTTGTGTCTCTCCCTGTTGCATTTGGACCGTGGGGAGGGCTGCTTGTTTTTGATTTCCTGCTTTAACCTTGACTATGAAACACTCTTTCTTATCAGGAAGCTGTTAGGTGGTGTTTCAAAAAGCCCTGGATGCTGGAGGAGCGTATGGCTGTGAATAGGATATGTGCTCTCACAAACACGATTGAAAAAACCCAGTCTCTTAGGATGTGGAAGTATCTACTCCATCCATAAACCTCGAGCTCCATGGCACTGCTCTGGCAGGTGTGAGGAGTAAAACCACATAGCTGAGAACTTGCTTGCTCCTGGCACTGAGTGAGGTTTATGTAGCAGTTTATAAATCCCCATATTGGCTTTAGGCTTGGCACTGCTCTTGGTACCTGTTTGTGCCCATT
This sequence comes from Bucorvus abyssinicus, assembly GCA_009769605.1. NCBI lineage: Eukaryota > Metazoa > Chordata > Aves > Bucerotiformes > Bucorvidae > Bucorvus > Bucorvus abyssinicus. The sequence continues at coordinate 8,078,065 of CM020028.1, read as the reverse complement.
TTCTGCTGTAGAAAAGCCTTGGCCATCTGAGTGCTGTTTGTATCCCCTAAGTTAGGATGTCTACATTATAAAAATTTGCCTCAACTGTACTCCAGCCCAGAATGGAAAAAGGATTTATTTTGGAAAAAGAGATGTATTTTAGCTCTTGTTTCAGAAACTGTTGGTGGGATTCACTTTGTCCTAAATTTAGGGATAGTTAAACTCTCAGATGAAGGTGGCTGTGTGTGAGCCAGGTGCCTGAACTCCCATTTTAATCCACGAAGATCCAGTTGATGGAGCCAGCAGAATGCAGAGAGCCCTTCAGCTCTGCGTAAGTGTAGGGTGAGATTAATACTTTCTAGATTTCACTAACTATGATCTGGGTCTCTGAGATATAATGGAAGCTCACACATAGACATGTCTGTGTAGACACTGGCAAGATGTAGTGCCCAGAGGTGATGGTGCTGGATGTCGAAGATAACTGTCCTAGCTGCAGACTGCAGCCATGATATCTGTCCCTAGGGATGGCAAGGACCTTGAAAATTGCCTTCTCCAGACACCCCGTATTTCCTCATCTGAAAGAGAGCCCTTCTAGAAATGCCGTTGAGGTGAACTTGAACCTGGACATGCTTCTTTCTTCCTTGTTGATGCTTTCAAAGGCCACGGGCTTTGTGTGTGGCAGCCTGCCTCCCGCCCGAGCAATGGAGTGTGCACAGTGGTGCATGTGCTGCGCTGCTCTTTCTGCAGGATTATTGTACCTTGATGCCTGTTCTCAGCTGCATCTCCAGGAGCAATCAATCTCCTCCAATCTGATGAAGTACATCCTCTTCCTCCCTCTCCCGGTGGCCTGGTGACAACATGCCTGTTTATGTACATATGTGCTCTGGAACTCTTCTAAGCACTCTGATCTTTGACTCTCTTTTATGCTTGTTAGGCCCTTCTATTTCTTTAAGGTGGGTTACTGCTCTTGTAGGTTTTATTTTTTGAATTGATTTTTTCTCAGGCAAAATAAGATCAATCAAATCATATGGCTAATAAAATTGATAAAGAACCAATAAAAGCCCAACGACACACCATCTGGCATGCTGAAGATGAACGACAAGAAAACCAAGCCACTGCTCAAATCTTAACTTTCCTTATCACATTAGAAGCTCATTCACACTTCATAATAGCACAACATTTCATTTCAGCTACTGAAATTAATGCCAAAGAATACGTCATCAGACAATAATTCTCTGTATCTTTCTATCCAGATGCATCGAGTAGAGTCATCAAAATAAACAGATCAGCCATTTATTCTCCCCCACCATATTCACTAGCACCATAACAGCAGCAACAGAAACAGAACCTCTGCAGGAACAGAGGATTCTGCTGTTAAAAGGCAGCTGGAAAAAGAAGATTTCCCAAAGCATCAAAATTATTTAGGAGGAGAATTCCTGTTAAAGTGCACAAAATTTTCAACTTGTAAATGATGGGGCCTCGTGCTGTTGAACCATCATGAGCTTTTGAAATGTTCACCTGACCCTGCCAAGAAGGATGTTACAACAGAATATAAAGTTGAGTCTCAGATGGAGATCTAAGGTGGTAGCCCCACGCTGCAGTCAATGGAGTAGTATCTTGCCAAGGGCTGCTTTTGGCTTTCAAACTTCAGAAAGAAATTGCAAAAGCCAAATAGGGGTTATTGGAAGTCATAGCACCGAACAGCCACATCTATAATGTGAGTAACCTTTTAGATACTGCATATGAATGTAACCTTAATATGGATTGTGACCCTGATGCACCCTGAAAATATAGGGTATTATAAAACATATTGACAAATTGTCAGTATAATCATACCAGACAGGCCTGGAGATTTGACAGCGTGTTTAAAGTACAGATTGCTGAAGGCTCCTTAGTTACCCCTGTCCCAGTACTGACCATTCCTTTAGCAATGTAGGATATCACGTACCCAACTGCTGAAGTATTGAGCTGTTCACAATACAAGTGATGGGGTTTGGTCGTCTATCACCTCAAGCCCTAATCAGAGTGCTGCTCTGCGTGTGATATGTTGGTGTAATACATCTGCACGGAGACACGGGTGAAGATTGCGTACCCACACATCTGGAAAATGCGTATGGCCCTCATGTTTATAGATGTGTGCCGAGGAGTGTATGGGCACACACACGTAGCTGTGTACTGTTGCTCTCTTTCGCTTTAGATTAAAATTGTATTGATGTTTACAGTGTAGCTCAGACCTCCCAAAAGAGACAGATATGTATCCCTTGAAATGCCTGTGGGCCAAAGTAATCCTTGGTGTATCTGCCCATGAGTTGGGACTTTGGAGAGAGTATTACAATTGCACCCAGTGGTATTAAACGACCAGTAAGCCATTTATTAAGACTCACAAGAAATGGCATATAAAAAGCTGACTTACCAGGAGGTCTCAGTGAGCAGTTATACATAAGGTGTAGCTCAGTGCAATGCATTTATTAATGATCTAAAGGGAAAGATCAGCTCAATAAGAGCAAGGTTTGCCATTTGGAGGAAAGCTGGCGGTGGTGAATAATGGCAAGGGAAGGGCAGTTATATGTTGTTTTGTAGGCTGGAATGATTTAAATAACAAGTGCTTTTAATGTGACCAAACGCCGGCATATGCTTCTGGGAAGTGGAGATGTGCACAGCGCTTACAGGAGGTGGGGCTGCCTCCTGGAAGGCTTTGGCTTGGGGAGGGGATGGGAGCTCATGGTCGATAAACAGCAGATGACAGTTGCCCAATACAATGGTGTGGCTAGGAGAGCTAATGGGAGCCTCAGATGTATAACGAGGGGAAAGTGGAGTAGAAGGAAGAAACTGGTATTACTGGTGTTTGCTGCAATAATATGTCTATTGGTTAGAAATGATCCTGGGGTCTGAATAAGGGTGCAATGCTCTAATTGCTACTAGAGTAACTACAAATAGTTTTTGAAAATTATCTGAGTTTAGGAAAAAAGGTTAGTTACAAGAAGATGGATCTTACTCCTTTACTCAGGAGTAAAGATGCATCTTACTCACAGACTGTAAGCACCTATAAAAGGGAAAATTACTGAAGGCAGAGGATGGGTGAAATGAGCAGGTGAAGACATAGCGAGATCCCGTGCCTGGAACTTCAACCTGGACATGCTCAGGGTAACCACACGAAGTAGCTTTTTACAGAGTAACAACCCTGGTAATACCACATCTAATGGTTCTGTGGATTCTCCAGCACTGCTGGATTTCTCTTGACAAGCTTTACTCAGTTCAAGCAGAAGTGCAGGAGTTACCAGGTGAAATGTTATGCCCTGTGTTATGGTGCTGTCATGCTCACTGATCGTAATGTTCTCTTCTGGCATTGCAAATCTATGAACCTGATAAATGCATGGCTGAAGGGCAGCTATGGTACAGCTACTGCATTCTTAAGTGGAGAAAGCCATCTGGGTCATATCTTGGGGAGAGAGACTGGTTATGCTGGGGAGATGGGCAGAGGTGACAACTGACCTTTGGCTTCTTCACAGTGACAGGAATTGAAAATACAAGTTCTTTGCAAAACCACATCTTTTCCTGCCTGTCCTGGGAAGCCTTGCTTCTGCAAAGGACTGCTATAGACAGTACCTGACTCACTCTTTGCTAGGCTTTGAGAGGGGGCACATGGGGGGCAAACAATTTTGCAGGGGAGAGTACATAGGGGTTGTAGTGGAGGAAGGCTATCTGGGTGGCTGCTGAGTGAGCTAGCATTTTGCTACCCTATTCAAGCAACATTTCAGACCAGTATGACCCATATTTAGCGCTGTGCCATCCCCTGCTCGCAATGGTCCTTTTCTGCCAAACTGCTTTCCAGTCAGTCGGCCTCCAGCATATACTGGTGGATGGGGAAGTTCCTCCCCAGGCGCAGGCCTTTGCAATTGCCTTTACTGAGCTGCGCAAGGTTCCTGTTGGCCCATTTCTCCAGTCTAATGAAGTCCCTCTGAATGGCAGCACAGCTCCCTGGTGCATCAACCACTCCTCCCAGTTTTGTATCATCTGCAAACTTGATTACCAGTTAGCTAGCTTCAATAGCCAAGCTGCTGGTGGACATTCTGCCACCTGAAGCATCTATCCAGATTTTCTACCCATGCAAGGAAGGCATGATGCCCAGGCAGCCTGACCTTTCCAGGACTGTAAGCTGAGTGCCACTTTGGGACAGATCTACAGAGCAGGTTTGTGTGACAGCAGCCCCCTTCACTTACACCGATCAGCGGCAATGAGTGAGCCAGGGGCACAGGTATCTAGTAGAGGACTGATAGTTCTCCTCTGCTTCATTTTTGCCTGAGCTGTCCTCCTTAAACCCCTTGCACCCCTCCCTAGTGCAAAATTCCTCTAGAAGACCATGGCTTGATCTATCCCGCCTTTAGTCATGTCTACACCTTGTAGCTGATTTCAGTGCAAACACCAGCAGGTTAATGTGGAGTTATCTGATGCAGACACGTATCAAGTGGCCTGTTGAGCCATGCAGAGATACTCACTCAGACCCGAAGAGCAATTAATTGCACTTAGCACAGTGATAGACCCAAGCTGTTAATCTCTGCCTCTCAGCAAAACTAATGTACTCAAAGGTAGGGCTTTGCTGTTCTGGAGCCTGGGTGGTCATCGTTTGCTCTGGCATTTCTGCTCTGTTCACCATGGTGTGATGTAGTTGCACTCTTAGATTCTTTTCAGACTCACTAAATCGTGGCAGTTCCCAGGAACTGAATGGGCAGTTGTGTTCTCAGCTCCCTGGAAAATTAGGGCTGTTATATTGTCACATCAACAATTGGACAGGCATTTTTACAGGCAAATAATAACGGATCAGATGGGGAGATTCAAAGGGATAACCAATAAAAAGAACAAAGCAACGGCGATGAAAAATTGTTGCCGTGCATATTAATTGCAAAGCAGTTACAGATGTAAAGCACAAGTCAAACAAGTCAGATAGATAGGCAAAAGAGAACTTGATAGACAAGGAATAAAATGCAAAGTACAGGAATAAATGCAATTTCAACAGGAAGTTTTATGAAGAATTATTGCCCTGAGATAAAGAATCTGAGGCTGGAAGAAATAGCCAATAGAGCAGAAAGTAAGTAGGTAGTTATTTGAAGAGGTTAAAGTTTAGGAGCAACATCTGTGACAGTCCTCTAATATTATCAGCCAGCTGAGTGCCATTATGCCCCTCCGTAACCTTGAGACACCTCTGGGGTTTCCCCACCCTACAGAAGGAGACTAGCAGTAGCCTGCCCTCTTCATGAGATGATTGTGGGTCCCTCTCCATGTTTCAACAACAGAGGACAGCAAGAGAGGTAAGAAATGTGAACCTGAAGGCTGAATGAATTTGATGAATACTTATCTTGTGAAACGTATCGCCCTGGGCTGTCATGGAGCCCACCACACTGTGACAATTAATCAAAAAAAATAGTCATAAGAAGAAAGGCTACATTATGTTGACAGGTTGACATTTTAGCTGAGCCAGTTTGGCCTATTGAGCTCGTGTAGGCAGCATGTACCAGGTTTTTTTCAGCTATGAGGCACGTGATACAGCTATCATCTGTTCAGTGTAAGTAGCAGCTCCTGCAGGTAACATCCCTGTCATTAAGGCTACTTGGCAAGTCCCACTATAAGACTGTCATATTAAGTCGGCATAAATTTTGCAAACATTGACAGTTAGAGAGAAACTTTCTTGGATGGACAGTTCAAGGAGGATGGAATTGGTGATTTTTGTCTTCCTCAGCTTTTCTCTCAACCATGCCCAGCTCAGCTATGGATATATGATAACAGGCTTGTTTTGGGGTCCCTTGGGGCAGACAAGGCCAGTTGTCTTCAGCTGTTGGTGTGTTACTGATGTGTTAATTTTCCTCATTGCTGCAAAGGGTTCCATCACACAGTTACAGAGGATATGTGTGCAGAATTCATGTTTCTAGGGAAGGAGGAGTTTGATGTCTTTCCCTCCTAGTGACTAATGCAGAAGAACGAAGCCTTTCACACGTACTGGTGCCAGATCCAAAACCCATTCAGCCAATGGCACTCCTCTGATGAAAAGCAATTAATGGAATGTGCTTGAAAACTTCCTAAAGATTACCAATGCCTTGCAGACTTTGTGTTGCCCTATGCTAGAAGAAGGTCCTTGGAGATCTTACCCAACAACTCCATCACTTCATGTGTAAATGGCTGCCTTAAATACAGAAGAAATTCCCCCCCAAAAAAAAAATATCCCATTTATACCTTTTTGGTTTGTTAACTTGGCCATGTAATGAGAAAAATTGTGCAATCAGTCTGAAGTGGGGTGAAAAAGTTTCTACTATAAACTTTACTGAATGAACAATCCATAAGAACATGAGAATGACCATACGAGGTCAGATCAAAAGTTCATCCAAGCCTGTGTTTGGCACAGCCCATAAAGGTTACATAGGAAAAATGTAGAACAAAAGAAGAGGCAGACAATATACCCTCTTTACCACCAGCACTCTCTGGTTTCCTTATACATAGACTTTTTTTTTTTTTGGTGGTTTATTCTCTTACCTTCACAAACACAGATCATGGTGCCTAAGTCAGTAGTCACACTCCAGATTTATATAAAAAAGTCTGGTGCTTTCATCGGGCTGGGGTCAGTAACACAAGTCATCCCTAGGCAGACCTGCCACTGATAAAAAGCCCTTTCTGCAGGAACAGTCCAGACCTGGAGTTCTTAAGTGGCTAGACTTAGATATAGTCAAAGACTAGATAGGATTGACTGTGTTTCTCGGAAATGAGATCGGGACTTGACATTCTCTAAGAGTAAAGATAGTCCTGTTTGACCTACCAGGGATTATATTTTACTAATAAATAGACTTGGGTAGTGAAGTCCCTCAAATAGCTGTCAAAGATATACTTTGGCATTTCAGTAAAAATCGGAAGCCTTCATGATATAACAATGCTGATGTACTAAAGCGAATGAAATTTTTGCCAGTGAGTGCTTGAAGTTCAGCTAATCAGTTCTTTAAAGCAAAGAACATTTATGCTTTTCATTACTGATTTTAGTCATATCATAACATTAAACACAATAAAACTTGCTATAAATCGTGCTGGTTGTGTATGGTCAGATTATTTGTGGGAATGATTGCTACATGGACTAGAATTACATTACCTTAGGTTATTGGATTACATATCATGTCCTACTGAATTTTAATATAATTTTGTTTAAATGCAAATGCTAAAATAAGTGGTAGCTTCTGCTTTAGGGCTGTGGATTAGTTATTCAAGACGATCTTTACTATTAACTGTGCAGGGAAGATAAATTGGTTAAAGGAAAAACTTGACATCTTATCAATTTTTTCTATATAGAGGCTTTAGTGGAAAAAAATGCTTGTTGCAGCAGTTTCCTTTTAGTTCCTTAATCAAGTGTTAAGTAAGTCTGTACTGGGAGTTTGATACAGAATTTTAAGTACTTAGACCTAATGAAACCACGCTGAAGAGTGGCACAGCTGCTGCAGCAGGACAAGGCGTCTTACAGTAGGAACAGCCCAAATGAGTGATGTCGGTGTTGCTCCTTCCCAAAATCAAATATACCAAAGCATTTATGGTGCTTGATGGCACCAGTTTGGGTGCCAGAGATTCGTAAGAGAGGCAGGTACATGCTGTGTCCTCCCAGGGAAGAAAGGACGCACAGATGTCCGTCTCTCCCAGAGAACGCTAACGTTTTACAGCTCTACAAAATTTTTGAGATAGTAAACTGGGGAGATCAGAAAATGGGACAGAGAAAAATGAAATGAGAGGCAATTTGGAGAAGGAAAACCTGTCATGAAACCCAGATTCAGTGGAAGGACCAAGTGCCTAAGGAGTAGTAGGAAGTTACAGGGGGCCGTGGGATGAGAAGGCATTGCCTCGACTGCGCCTGAGCTGGGTGCCTTGAATTTTCTGGTCTCCCTGGGCAGGTCATAACTGTGACACACTGATGGACTGGATAGAATTCAAGCACAGGTAATAATAAGGGCTGTACAGCAGGATTTATGAAGAAAAGTTAACCACCAAATGTGCACAGTTTGTCTCCGTGACAGCCTGACATTAGAGCAGTGTAAACATAGATGAAGAAGAAGAGGTGTCATTTAGCATAACAGAAGAATGCTGTGAGCAAGGGCTTTCCCCGGCCCTTACTTCGAGGAATTCTGCACATTAATGAAGACTAAACCCCTTCTGCATGCTTGGCTGCTGCTGAGATCCCCCCGCAACTCCTCAACCAGTGCCCTATCCCTCCTCCCAGGAGAGAAATCACTCTCAGTCACATCCAGATAAGATGAAGAGGGAGTCCCTCCCTCTCCTTGGAGTCAGCAGAACTCCTTTCCCACTTCTCCAGAGGCTCAGTATAAATCCCCTTAGTCAATGTTATGTTGTACGCAACCCCCGCTCTCCTGTAGCTCAGGTTATGTTTGAGTTGTAGCTAGTGAGGTTGTTATCTCCAGTTAGCTGAGTGCTTTAATCAAACACCGCTCACTGGAGCAATGGCACATAAACATCTGGATACTCGTGGCCCTGAGGAACCACTTAGTTGGTGAAATGGGTCACAAAGCTACCAAACCTCCAGGAAAGCTTTGGAGACCTTCAGGTAGAAAGAAAAATCTGTCCACAGGAGCTGTGTCTCCTCTCCCTGTCTGCAGCTCTTTTTCCAAACCTCACTGTTTCCTCGCTCAAGGGTAGCAGCTGCCTGAAAGCTCCTACAGCTCTGAACAAGGCAACGGGTGCTCAGCTATCAGGAAAACATCCAGAAGTAGTAATTTCCCATTATTTCTTAGATTGCGTTTTAATTATTGACAGGCAGCCAGCCAGCATTGGATGGTGATGACTGCTGAGAGCCCAGAGGCATTCAGTAGTAGGGGGTTAAATTTTGTTAATGATCTGAGTTTCTGCCAAGCTCACTGCCGCATATCACGAGTGACACTAACTAGATTTGGAGGCTACTTCAGTTAAGTGCTTGCAGTTTATTTACATGAGCCATTTCATATACTGCTGCTCAGAAAATACAGAAGAGCTCAGAGAAGAAATAAGGATGAGTGAGACCTCTGCGTGGCTGACCAGTTTCCTTGCCCACATTGTAGAGTTATTTTTCTGCAGCTAGAGAAGATATTAGCTCTTACATTATCATAGTTATTTAACAAAACTCCCTCCTACACTGCTACCTGTTCTTCTGCCTCCCATTCCAGGAAAGAATTTTACTAGGGAGTTTGGAAATTCTTGTGCAAGAGGAATGTTATGATTTTTGGGTCCCTTTCTTAAGTGCTAATGTGTTGGTTTTTTTTTTTCTTCAATACTCCAGCAGTCACACAGACACTTTAGCTTCATTACTTGCCTCAACGAAGTCTCTTGTGACCTTCAGCTCCCTTCCTGGTTACCAAATCCCTCTCCCCTCCACCTCCACCCCTTATTTTCCTTAGATTTGCAACTCAGCACATCTGTATTTAACGTTTGCCCTTACTCTTGGTATATTAAATTCAGAGATCCAGCTACCCGTTTCAAATAAATGCTAATCTTTCCATTCTCCACTTCTGGAAAACCATCTTTATTGCACTACAGAAGGGGCTCCAGCAAACCCTTATGCTATCTGTCCTTCACAGAACTCTTGGTAGGCTCCTGTGGTTCTCATGCCAAAGAGGATGGTGCTGGTGCCCCCAGAGAGGATGGTACTGCTGCTCCAATTTCTTGTCCATGAGGAGGTTTTCCACAGGTCTTTGGTTTTTCCCATTTCCTACATTCCAGAGTGTAGGACCTGGCACTTGGTCTTGTTGAACCTCATGCAGTTGGCCACAGCCTGTTAATCCATATCCCTCTGTAGAGCCTCTCTATCCTCAAGCAGATCAACATTCCTGCCCAACTGGATGTCATCTGTAAACTTACTGAGGATGCACTCGATCCCCTCATCCAGGTCATTGATAAAGATGTTAAAGAGAACAGACCCTAATACTGAGTCCATTAAGTATGCAAAGAGACCAGAGTGATAGTCTAAGCTTTAAAGACCTTCAGTGTAGACATCTGATGTTTTGGTGCCTGGTAGCCTCACTCTCTCCCACAGGTATGGGGTTTGCACCTTTCACTCGGTAACGTCTGAAAGGATGGCCTCCTCTTTCTCCTTCTGGGGCCTGTCCCATGACCATCCTGAGAGAGACCTATAGGGAATATGAGTTTAATCTATACCTCTTGCTCAAGACAACAGGAAACAGATGACATCTCTTGGTTTGCCGAGCTAAGCTAACATGCTCAACTCATATGGCTACATAGCCTTAATAAAGCAGCTATTAATGCTCTAAATCTGGTGAGGTTTGTTTGGTTTGGTTTGGGTTTTTTTCCACTTCTTTTATAAATAAAAGTTCAAATGTGATGCATCTCGTTAGCTATCTTGATTTATATTAGTTTCGGTAAACCAAGAGAGGACATTGTATAAAGCACTTTGAGTAACGGGCTTAGTACTAACCTATTGGGCAAATAGAACAAGAAATTCCCAGAAGAGCTTTGTGTTCAGCTCACTACCTTACCTAGTTCCCTAGGTAAGGAAATCTTGCTTAATGTGCATAATATGCTGAAATCTTTTTGCATATCCTGCAGCTCACTCAGGGATAGGGATCGAGTGGTTACCTCTTGTTCTTGTGATGCATCTTCCTTCTGTTCTTGTGCTGCCCCTGCTTCATCCTCTGCTGAACAAGCTGACTTTCACATCCATTTCTTCTTGTGTATAGGGGTGACTCACACTGACACTGGCTGATCCTCTGGTTCAGCTGCGTTGCCCATGCCCGGGGTTTCTGTAGCTGTCATGCCTGTCACCAGAGTCCTGGTAATATACTCCCAGTAAAGTAAAATAATGCTTAATAAAACTTACACTTGAAAAAGTAATTTGCTTGGACTATTGATTTAATTAACTTGAGTCCACTTGTTTAAGCACTGCTTGTGTTTGGAATGCATAGCACGGAACCTACAGAAGAAGGTTCCTCACTGCAGTTGGGTACTGTGTACCTTCCTGCAGCGAGGTGTCAAGGGTTAGGGCTGGGCCAACTACTAGGCAAGTGACAGACACTCTCTATTATACAACCCCCCTTCTTCCCTTTCCCAAAGAGAGGAAAGAGAAAAGGAGTAAGGGAGAGAGACTTATGGATTGGAAAAGAAAACTAAACCTGCTTTAATGAGAATAATAATAATAAAATGAACCCTATACAAATATATATAATACCAATCCCAAACCCCCGATCACAACTACGTCACAGTCACCACTGATGCTGTGGGCAGGCACTGGGGAAGGCCCAGGCTGGGCTCAGCAGACGGGAACCAGATGCAGGAGCTGGATTCAGGAACTGGTTTCAGGGATGCACAGATTGACGTCAAAGGCAGAACAGACCAAGTCCTCCTCGAACACCAGCCATTGAAGAAGAGAGCTTGACCCTTGTGATCCCTCAGCTTTATACCCAATATGATGTCTATGGAATGGAACACCTTGTTGGTCAATTCAGGGTCACCTGTCCTGCCCGCTCCTCCCCGCAGGTGTAGCCTCTAACATACTGCACCCACACCACGGTACACAGGATTTAGCAGAGACCTTGGTCTGCACAGCAGAAAGTGTAAGCAAGAGCCTTTCTGCATCCCAACCCCTGGTAGTGACTTTCTGCACACCAACCCCTGGCAGTAACTGCAGACATCAAGCGCTGTCACTTCTCGAAGCAGACACTGTCTGCAAAAATAGGCCGTTAACTTCAGGAAGGGCAGTCACTGAGCAGAGACTGAGCTAGAAAGGGAAATCGCTGAACAGAACGAGTTCTGTTCTAACTCAAACCAGGACATGAGGTAGGGTCTGGTGAAGAAGTTTCCCTTTAATGTACCCTATTGAAAATCTAAACGTGGAGGTCTAAAATAATCCATCAATGACCTTGGGCCCTGGTTCAAAACTAGTCCACTGGGAGCCCTTTGTGTGCTTGGTTTAATGGAACATGTGGTTCTAGTAGGGAGAGTTGGCAACTTTACGTAAATGGGGATTTTGTCTGAAATTGGCTAGTTTTCCTTCTCATTTCAGCAACAACAAAAAAGGCCTTAAAAATACCACGAAACCTTTCAGACTTTGCAAAGCTCATGCCTATTCTAGCAACTCCCTCTCGCCTTTTTTTGGTTTTGTTTTCTATTTTTTGTTTTGTTTTCTATTATTTTGTAATGCCAATATCACTTCATTAACTATGAGTTACACCATTCATTAGATCTGAGAGAGTAAGTGTTCTGGGAGACCTCGTCTTTGAAAGATCTTTGGGTGAGAGGTGGAAAGGTCCTTCCATTTTTGCCATTTGTAAACTACAATTGCACTTTCCTGCTTGGTTTAGTGCTGGGAAACAGTCCTCAGGTGGAAGAAGCAGCAAAGATAAGGAGGTAATTTTAGGAAACTTAAGCCTTTAGTACAAGAGTATATAGACAGGTTGCTTTGGCTCTATGACTGCTAGTAAGGAATGAGAAAATGTGAGCAAGCTCATTTTCTCTGCGTCCATTTTTAAGACTGAGAAGTGGGGAGTGCAACTTCCAGCAGTGGCATTCTTTATTCCAGTTGCTCACTCTGCACTGGGAGACAGTAGTGATTTGTAGGATTGTCTCTAAAAACTATAGAACTGATCAAAAAATAATTTTCTCTGTAAAATTTTACAGGTCTAGTACAGAATAAAAATTGTGGGGGAAGGTTACAACTACCTATTGAATTCTGTGCATCACTCCTGTGGGCATGAGAATAAGCAATTGCAAACATGCAAAATTAGGAAACTTCTTCTGTACATAGAGTAGAAAGTAAAGACTGTCCTATTCTCCAAGCACTGCAGAACAAGGTATCACAACCCTGTCATCTGGGGACACTGACAGGGCCCCAGAGAATGGCCACATCACTTAATTTTTGCCTGGAAGGCTCCTCAGCCCAAATTTCCATTCATGAAAGTTGCCTAAATATATTTGAGGGCTCACACTCAGATTTTGGGTGGTATGAAAACCTGAATGGAACGGAGTAAAAAAACAAAAAAAAGTCTTTTAATTCTGTTTCCTCTTTAGCGCACCATAGTCTTCGTAAAACTCAGAAGGTGGTTTTGATTTTCTTCTTCTAGCATGATATAACTGTATGTTTTGTCCTGACATTTCATTTCCCTCCTCAGCCACAGAATTGCCATTTTATATCATCAACTAATTGTTCATTAGAGGTGAAAAGGGGAGAGGAATTAGACACCTCCAGAAGTCACTTGGGGTCTGTGGTTGGGTTTATGTAGCTAAGTGGACAGGTTTATGGTGCAGCTAGTAACCTCTTCTCCTTTGACAGTCAAAGGAGACACACTCCATCAGGCAATGAAGTACATCTCATCAAACACCCTCATTACGTTTTGCAGTACGGGCCCCATCACATGAGCTATTGGTATTTCAACTCATTTGGAGAACTCAGCATCCTTGAGGTGCCTGATGCTTACAGACTGCTGGCCTTCATGGTCAGCGATGCTAATGTGCAGTTAGTTATGAGCAGATTAATGCCCAGTTAGCTACAAGCAGGTTAGTGCTCTTTAAAAAATGCTAATGTGTTTACCGCCGGAGAAATGATTTTGCAGTCAGCAAAGGTTTAGTCAGGGAGAGCTGTTGGTATTATTCCTCATCTTGATTTAGATTCTTGTGGGTTTTATAAGGGTTTTGATTGGTTTATTTAACCCCTGTTATTCAGTGTCTCTATGCCTAAAGAGAACTCGGAGCAAGAAGATGCTGCAATTTATGGTATCTGTTTACTAACATGAAAGATATGTGAGAAATTTTTAAGATTGCGAATCCAGATGTAAGGAACTTAGGAAATTACAGCCATACCTCTCCTTCTTTGTGCACCATTTAATGAGACGTACATGGGAAAAAAACCTGTGAAGGCGCAGTTAAAGATTACATCATGATGCATTTCTGGGACGGACTGCTCGCTTTGTATGGAATTTCGCAGGGTTTTCTTTTTAAAAAGCTGAGATTGTAAAGTTCACTGCGTAACCACACAGCATGACACCCGCTGGACCCCAAGACAAGATCCAAACATTGGGAAATTGTTTCCTTGTGAGTATCACCCTGTCACCTTCTGGAGCTTTGAAATCTGTACTACTAGGTGCAGCTACTGGGTTTGTCATAGCAGCCTAGAAAAGACTGTATACAGAGCGCTAACAGAAGAGCTGTGCAAGATACAGTGCGGCATTACAAATTCCCTCAGCCACTCCGTGTACTGTGAGCCACGTCGCTCCTCACCAGTTCCACTGTGAAAGCACCATTCACAACATTACTGGCCTTTTGAAGCCATACCAGAGGGGAAACAAAATGGGAGCTGGGAGGGCTCTTGGTACCGTATTGATTTTGAGCAAATCTATCTCAGTGCTGTTGAGAATGAGAATAAAGATAAGGGACAGCTTTTAAATAATTAATAATTATATTCAATAATATTAAAGCAAGGACGTGCTATCTTTGGTATTGTTATTTATTAAAATATTGTCGAGCCAAGCAGGACATTTTTACTGCCTTAATGAAAGGAGTCATAGAATCCATAATGTGTCCCCTTCCTCCTTACCATCTCCTCCTTGAGCTGTCTATGACATACTTGGCCGGCTGCTGCAGCATACTGATGCTTTTAAATCCAGGCCGTGCATCTTGTGATTGGTTGCAATCAGCGAGGTCAAGAAAGTTTTGCAGAATCAGGTTTTTAGGCTCAATACATGTAAAAAAATTAAAAGCCCATACTTTTGAGCTGAAGAATTCATTGAGCAAATTCTTCCTTTAATCACGATCAAGCCAGATTGCTGTTAAAACTCACTCAGCACTTGACTGCACGTTATAGGAACCCCAGTAAACAACAAGCTATTAATTGTCCTTTTGCCTTTCTTTTTCCTATGACCCTTAAATCTGTACAATATCCAACGAGTGCGACTAAGTACAGTCCCTGTATTTAATCTCCAAATGTAATTAAAACAACGAAGTGTGAAATAAAAAGCAATCAGACAGAAAATATGGACTCCAGTCAGAGCACTTCTGTCTTTTTTGGGGGGAATATAAATTCGACTGATGGTGTAACTTGGACAAGTCTCATCATGGAAACCCAAGCCAGTTTTTGAGGAGAAAAAACGGAAGCAATACATTGACTTTCCACTGTATAGTGGACAAAAAACAACCAACACTGCAAGTTTTCTCCAGCATTGAGTCAAGCTTGGACTATAGGAGATGAGCCTGTGCTGGAAGTCCATGGAAAGACTCCGGTTCTCACTCTTCAGGGGTGGCAGCAACTGCCAGTCGTGCCAATTTTGGTTGTCACTGCGTAATTGCTGAGTCAGAAATTATAACAGTGCACGTACACTCTCAGCCAAAAGAACAGCGGCAATGTCTTTTTTGGTTTGGTGTGTTTCTCAGGTCAGAGCTTAGCCGTATTCTCCTTAGGATTTCTGTCTTACCCAATCTTCACTGAGGAGGTTTTGCAGCCATTAAACAAATACTTTAATGCTTTACCCATCTGTGCCAGTGTTCCCAGCCTGCAAAATAGAAGAAGAAAGATAAAAACGAGAAAGTAATTCCTGGATGGGAGCTCTTTGGGCAAGGTTAGCATGCTCTGTGTGTATGTAGCTCTGGCCTATTGGGAGCTTCATCTCGCTTGACCGTTTTAATGTTACTGGGATCTGTAATAAATGAACAGTTCATGATCATGTTGTTTTTACACTACAGATCAGCCCATTTGCCTCAAAATTTAAATTAAATAATACAAATGCCAGGTACTGATACAGATAGTAAAGCTCTCGATCAGCATCTGTAAGAGAGCATTATCAAGGTGGTCAGGTACAGCAGTAACTAGTCTGCAGACAAGGCAGATTTGTAATACTCAATGTTTTCTTTCTCAAAATAACACGGACAGGGATCCATTTGTCCTTATCTCCATCCTTATTGTGGACTAGCTGGGATGTAAACCATTCAAGTAGCAAATTATTTTTTTTATCAGCACTACCTACAGTCCTACTGTGGGAAAGCATCTCGTAATCTTACATAGATGGTTTTAAAGCAAAATTACTGTGTGACCTCTCAAGAACTTGAAATAAAAGAAGGACTTCTGTCACCTTTCGCAAATTTCACTCTGTTGGTAAATTCACTTCTGCCTTTGGCCCATATCCACCATCAGTCTTTGGCAGAATTAGGATCAATTCCATTTGCTGCACTTCTTGGATGGACAGTGCAGGGAAACGAAAATTATCTTTCTCAAGGTCTGTTTTTATCTTCATTTGAATCAGGATTATGAAAAATCTCACCACTGTGTTGTCCTCCCAGGCAGCAAATCTAATTAACATGAGCTCAAGAAGTTTGAGGATTAATCCTGCATTTATCTATTGTTAGATGCAGAAGTTAAAGTGTGCAACACCAGGGAAAAGAACAGCCTCATCACCTTGTCCAGGCTGGTACATTTTCAGTCAGAGAGGACTCTGGGAGGGAGAAGTGGCTTCTTCCCAGCCAGCATCAGAGCTCACTTAACCACCCTTGATGTGAGCGCACAGTGTGCAGGGACGGTAGTAGAGGAGGTGGCCAGGAAAATCTGAAGGAAGTCAGAGAGCAGACCCACATTCAAGCCTTCAAGGGGAAGAAAGGAACGAGACATTTCCTACAGACCCTGAGGGATGCAGAGTCTGTTGAGCCCCAGAAGTCGCTGAAGGTTGCTGGGATGAGATCCACTTCGGAGCAGTAGACCGAACATGAAGACTACGACAGATCTGTTTACAACACTTTTACTTTCTGGTCCTGGTCCATCACACCCATAAACCCCAAGTTTCATCCACCTAAAAGTTATCTCCTTCTAGTGTGTGATCTGACAAAGTGCAGAACTTGGGCTGTAAAGAATACTGGGTGTTTTTGATGGGGAAGATGGAGGTAGAGCCCTCTCAAAGCCTGTGCCTTCACACAGCCCTGGGGAGCCCAGACAGCCTTGCATTGGGGGTCAAGCCATGCTGCCAGCAGGAACTTCACCCTCAGTCTCCCTAGCACCAACCTAAGAGCCTCCCTGGCACCAGGTGGTGGAGGAGTCCTGTATCTTGTTGTCTGAGAACCGTGCGCCTCGGAAGCATTAGGAAATGGCTTGGTGCAGCTGAACTTCTGACTACAAAGCCAGACCTCCCCCAGTACGACTGAGTAGAGAAGAGGGAAATCCTGAAAATTACCAGCAGTGCTTTCCCGTTGATAATTTCCACAGTTTAACAGGAGGGATGACTCTGTATCTTTCATCTGGTAGTTGGCTTCAGCACAAAGGGAGAAGGAAAGCAAGTGAAATACAGTGTTGAATGGAGTGCTGCTCCGTTAATTGTTCATTGTGAGGGCGTGCTGGCCACTGACTACAGGAGAGGTCCTGGGTTTGGTAAGGTCTCCAACTACCCACCTCTCCAGTCTGGCAACATGACAGCGACACAAATTAATTTATGTTCCTCATTCTTCCCATTTCTGGTAGTGCTCTTTTCTCCTTTCCCCTCTTCAGTTTTCCTGCTCTCTGATCCTTCTCTCAAACTTTAATTCTTTCAGCATTTTCCTCCCTGCACTGCCAGCACTGTCTCCTAATTTCTGCTTTCATGGCAGCTCCCTCTTATCTTCTTTTGAGCCCAAATTACTTTTGTTTATTACCACCCGGTGTTCTCTCACCAGCTCTATTCTTCCTTTTTACAACCCAAACTCTCTTTTCCCAGGAGGCTTGGCTCATCCTAGCTCTTTGAATTCAATTAATTGATCTTCATCAGCCAGATTGCCGTTGGCAAAGAAACCCAGCACGCTGACTATCTTTGTGCTTTAACTTCTGTTTTATCCTCATTTAATTTGTGCCCTTTGCAGCTTACTGAGCCCTAATTACCTCTGCTACCACCTCACTGTATTCAATTACAGCCTTCATCTGACTGACCTGACATCTCTGTCCTCATCAAATCTCACCTCTCTGACTTTGCCCATTGTTTTTGTACCAAGTCAGTACCCTCCACAGGGACTTCAGTTCTTCCCACCTCACTTAATTTTCTTGACTACTCCCAAGCACAAAGGACATGCTTGCTTTGCGTTTCCCTGTCTTCAGCTCTCTCAACTACTGTGGGGTCCACAGAGCACTGATGGACCAGTGTCACTCAGAGAGTGGCATCAACTAGCGCCCTTTGATCTGGCTTGAGGAAACCTGGCCTGTACACCAGCATTTTACAGTAAGGGTAAAAAAACCTCCCACACCCACTGCCCAGCTGTGATAAACTCTCAGATGTCCATACAAGGCTATTTAATAAAATTTTCATAACACTTTTCTGGTGAATGCTTTCCCACTGGTGCCTGGGTACCTCCTCTCCTGCTCCTTTTATTTCTTCTCCTATTATCTCTTTTCCCACTGTCTCATTCCACTGCTGTTAGGTCATGATCCCTAGGTATGTTCCTTTCAAATAACCTAAATTTTCTACATCCTTCACTCTCTAACCTATTTTTGTTCTGTTGCTGCTCTTTGCCTTCTTACAAGCCTGTCTATCGCATGGATGAGAGCTGCGCAGCCTTCTCTCACACCTTCATGCACTTTCACTCTTCCTCCTCTCTCGCTTCATTCTGCTCTGTTTCTTTATCCCTGATTTTGCTATCTTCTCTGGAATTTTACTTGTAGCTAACATCCTTTCCTTTTGCCCCTTCCTAACTTTTACCTTTATTTTCATATGCCTTGGCTCCTGTGACGGTGATTTCTGAGTGTTTCCTTCGCTGTTATTTGGATGTGGGGATGGTTCACCACTTGAAAGGCTGTTAGCCACCACACAGAAATGTCCCTGAAGGTTTACTTCTCACTGAGCTGATCCTTCTAGGTGCCCAAGTTTGACCATTTTCCTCCTCTCCATCCTTTCTTGCCTCTTGCTCTGAAGCCCCTTCGTGTGGCTGAATTGGGCTCTGAGTTATGCCCACGGCTCCATCCTTTCCTTCAGCAGGTTTCTTGTCAGTGTTTGTATCTCTGTGCGTCATCTGAAGCAAACTGATGCTGATATACGATGGTCCATGGTGCCTCTGTATCTGTTAATTCCACTCACCTCATTAGTGCTTCTTTAAAAAAAGAAATTCTGTGACTGACAACTGCTGCTGTAGTGTCCATGTTGGAGATGTTATGAGAGGAGAAGATCCAGGCATGAGGACCTGCTGCAGGAGCCCAAGCCTGTTAAAAAGTGCCTATTTGTCTAATTTCTTTCATTTTTTTTTAATCCATCTCAGAGGTAAGGAGGGTCTAGACAATTACCCTTTCTCGATTGCTTAAGTCCTGAACTCGTTAATCAGGTTTCTGATTCCTCATGATGATTTGATTCCCATTTCCGCTTGTTTCTCAGTTAGATGTTGGGCTTCATCACCGATCCCAGGAGCTCCACTCCTCTATTTTGGCTGAAGAGCAACACTGGTTTCTCACAATGCTGGCGGTGAGAAGTGGCCATGAGGACATCCGCATACCACAGGCACTGTGTTGTACACAAAACCCACCTGCCTGGATCTTTTGCTGTGCACATGGGGTCAGGTATCAACATCCTGCAGCTGAGCCCCACCTCAGGGAAAGTCTCCAATAATGACTTTGAGCTTCTCTCTCCCACAGAGTGAGCTATTGCCTTGGAAGGGCGGGTGGCTCCTGAAATCACATGCAAATTCCTCAGCTGCAGGTGCAGTCTCATAGGAATATTTGCCTGCGAGGGAACGGGCTGTGAGATCTTCCCTGAGTAATTCTCTTACTTGTTGCTTGTTCCAGAGGCAATGAGCAGAGTTACAGCTTGATGCCTCACAAAGCAGAGAAAAATGGTTTGCTAGGTTCCTCCTCTGACCTTATGCTGGAAGAGAAAGTGCTTTTTAGTACTTTTTGACATGACTGTACTCCTTTGTCTCCTTCATATTCTTCCTGAACATTAAGCACCTCCATAATCCCCTTGCTAACCACAGAAGTCCTTTTTCCCTCCCTCCCTTCACTCTGCTGTACTATTAGAGAGAGCCATGAGAATAAAACAAAAGAAAGTGCAAATTTGGAAAATACAGAGCTGTTTTGATTATGTAGTTGCTTTTGTGCTTTCCTTGAAAATACTATTTCTGTGTACGATACTGGGTTTTTTTTTAAATCAGAGGAGAACTTTCTGCTTTCACCGTGTATTGAGATGTTCTGTGGTGCACACAGGTACAATAATACGGCAGCAGAGCTTCAGGTATGCTCAGATTCCCATTTATCCCAAAGCTTTGCATCAAAGCGAAGTATTACAAGGGCATTGAGTGAGTCTCTTTCTAAGGCTCCCAGAGCAGGCAGTCTGAACCCAATCCCCTCCTAGGGCACAATGAAATGAGTTCTTCAACCCTATTGCAATATTTATGCCAAGGCATCAGAGGGGAACGATAGAGCTTAATACTCTAAGGTATTAGAGTAGCATCTTTTATCATGTCCAACTTACATCTCAGCTTTGCTTTAATTTACTTACCTTTAAATTCAGTGTATTTATGCTTCAAATGTGCACTGTGGGTATTTCTGCCCGGTAAAAAATAGATAATGCGTGTGCTTACAGCCTGTCATAAATGCACACAGAAACACATTATGAGGGTCAGATTTTCAGCAGATACAAACCAACATTATTTCTTTAATGTGTTTCTAATATCAGCCAACTTCGACTGCTTGGATCTCTTTATAGCCATTTCCCCCTTTATAGGATGCATGGGTATCAGAGATGCAGTTATGGATAAAACAGTGAAGAATTGGGTCAGACTGGAGTGTCTGCACCTACTGCAAGATGAACAAACTGCTTAAAAAATGGTGATGCTGCTATAGACCTCAGTTGACATATAAATTGGTGAGTGTTAAGTGTGTTAAGCATGTGGGCTTGTGACCTCGGTGTCTGGAAGGAGGGATTCGGCGTTTTACTGCCTGTTTCCTTATGGGAGTGCTGTAAGCAAAGCAGAATGATGCAATGACGATGGCACCCAAGGCATTGTGTGTTTCGGGACGTATCCTTCACCTAGCCATAGTCTCTGCTCACTGTGGTGAAATAAAGTTACTACTACTCTCCTCTGTCCTGAGGACCTTAGAGAAGAACAGCTTTTATGTTTTAACACGAAGCCCTCATTGAGGAAGACAGGTTGTATCTGTGCTGATGCATTGCCGGTGAGGGTGAACAACAGAGGTCCTCTGTTTTCACAATGAATCATAAACACTCCTGCCAATTTGTGGGTTCCCTGGGGGAACAGGTAAAGGCAAATCTCTACGACTTCCATAAATACCAAGGTTCTTGTGAAACCTTTCCTAGCCCAGCTAATGGAGGCTCTGCCTTGCTGTCATGAAAGACGCTTTTACGTGTAAAGTGCTTTTGCCCCCCCACACTCCTCCTGGCAATTTGCTTCCAAAGCAATCTCAGAGCCGTAATTTGAGAAGTCATGCTTTAAGTTTCCAATTCCTCTGTTGACAGACTTCTTTCAGAGTCCAGGTCACTCCTTTAATGGCAATTCACCTTTTGCCACCCTGAGCAATAGCTTTACTACTTCATAAATTTAAAGTCGGCTCAAAATGACACCTTCTGTTCTGACCTGCTGGTAGAGCTACAGCAATGAAACACGGCAGCAAACCCCAGCCCATCTCCTCTCATTTAGAAGCTCTGCTATCCTTTGGAGCAGGCACAGGGGTGTTTCCTACCTTTTGTAACATCTTCTGCGCTTTAGGCATCTGTCATGACTTCAGACCATTGCTGCACTTTGTGCCCTCTTTCCTTTGAGGGTGGAGGCAGAGGGGGGCAGTGCAGATGGTGAAGGATGTGCTGAGTGCGGGGTTTTATTGCTGGGCTCTAGCTGGGAGCATTAGCTGCGTATTGTTCTGGACCTCAGGCTGGAGTGAGGAGGTGACAAAGGAAGTGGGTATTTGGAAATGCTAAGGATAAAACGGTAAGGAAGGGAAGTGAATACTAAGGAAGGAACATGGTCCTCCATGCAGAGTCTCTCCCGGAGAGCATTGCACAGGAACAGGGACTGTAAGCAAAGTGAAGAAAAATAGCTTTATTTTTGAACAGAAGACCTTAAGGAAGCCGTGAAAGCCACTGCTGAGTGAGAAGAAAACACTTCAGTCCATTTTTAAAATCTGCATTAATTTGCTGTGCCTGACTATGTCTTGAGACCAGGCAGTGATTCAGCCTTGCTTTTGTGTCTGGCGGTGGGTGGGGTGGGTGGGTGGGGGTGGGTGGGTGTGCAGTGCAAGGACCTGAGAGCCAAGATCCCATTACTCAATATTTCCTGTGGATGAAAGACAGCTTCATCTAAGCAGGGAAAAATTGGGACAGTCTTGATTCTCTCATTGACTTTCCATGTCCTGTGTTCAGCTGATAGGATTTTGGGTGGCATCACCACATACACACAGACGAGGTCCCAGTGCCTACTCAGGTCCCCTTCCCTGGCCTCTGTTTGCAGATGACTTAGTACAAAGGAGTTACTACTTCAGTTTAGAAGCTTGTTCATGCTTTTCCAGTGTGGCTGCCAATAATGGCTGAACAAATTTGAAGGCTAACCTGCAAGGAATGAGGCTTGCTACAGAATAATTCACTAACTTCCCAGGATTGTACTTGCTGAGACATTTCTCGTCCTCAGGGAAAATGAGGACTTATGTGACTGGTGCTGGGACTGGATACAGAGCTTTGTTCCAGGACCACTGGTAATTTCTCCAAGGCTGATGATGTTGAAAATTAATGATTCCCCACTTGAATTAATTAATGTGTTTCAATTGTCTTAGTATTAGGAATGTAATGAAGAAAAAGTAGATGTGGGGGAGGTGAACCCAATTAAAATGCAATAGTTACATTCAATTCACGGTCTTGCATTAATGGATCTGTGAAAAGAAGCTTTTATAATTACAAATAAAAGTAGGCTTGATGATGACCACCACCACATTGGGAGTCTGTCTATATTACATCAAAAAGAAATACGAGACGTCTGTGTTTGGAAAGAGCATCTGCTATATATCATTCCTTTCTGACTTGCTAAGGGTGTATTAATCATTTACATGTGAATATAAAAAGCCCGTCAAAAGAAGACAATATATAATGGTCTTTTACCACCGTTTCTAATACTGTAATGCATCATGTTGGGGACCCTCCTCCAGCATGGTAAGGTTTATCCTCTTGATGAAATGACTACCTACTGACTAAATTCCATCTGTTCAAAACTCTCCAGGAAGCACTGTATTACACTAAATTTTGGCAAACTGTTATATGAGGTTCAACCCCATATTAGCATTTTAACTGCTGCCTGATTGCTTTTATGTGGCAAAACTCATTTGACAACAGTATGTAAGTTGCAATTAGTTTTTACTGTGTGATTCATTAGTTCCTATAAAGCATGTCATGCTGCAACATTTCAAAGGTAATATGCTTAGAAGCATTAGCGCTCGCATTAAAAAGTGTGGAGCAGCACTGAAAGTGTTCTAGTCTCGTCTTTCTCAAACTCACAGCCTGCATTCGTTGGCAGGACATGGTCTCTCAAAAGAGATTTAGCTGACAGCTGCAGATAAAATAGTTTCCTAGTGACAGGTTTTTCACGTAAACAGCATCTTGGTCCTGCAGTCTGTTCTGTATGGGTTTACATCTGCCTGGGATTTGACCAAAATCGATGTGAGAGTTTCCTTTATGAGAGTTTGGCTGCCGAGCTCAGTCTGGTTTGTGATATTCCTCTGGGGAGGTATCTGACATCTTTTTCGCGCCTCAAGAATCGCACACTTCTTTTGGAGATGCTGTCTTGTACACATTGCTGGTGATGGAGAGGACGTGTGTGGTTAAGTTACATTAATCAGTTCTGCCTTGAGAAAGGGAGAGGAATTAAACAGCACCTTTAAAACTTGCCTACCTCTATCGTCCTACATTTGTTAGGCAAAACAGCAGGTATTTTGACTGGGTTAAAAACCAGCCAAGAATTATTGGCTCCATTCTGGTTAGAAGCGAGGTTCATTTTGCCTTGTTCCATCTCTTTTGGAAATAGTCTCTGGCAGAAGCTGTTAACAAATAATGCATGAGGACATGATCAGTGAGTTTTCCACTTGCACATGCATGGTATGACAGCTTTCTGAGTATCCGTGTCAGTCGTGTGTTATTTTTATCTTCTCTGCCTGGATGGAACTACCCTGGAAAGGTTGTTCTGCGTGAGGGTGCTGGCAGCCCAAACTGTAAACCCAGGCTGTGAAGGGTTGTTCTGGGCAGTGGTGCGGTGTCTGTTGTGCCACAGCACACGTTGCACTTCAGCACTCACTGTTAGTACCTCGCTGAAGGTGTAAAGCTCAAAATGTAGCCTATGCTTTTGGTAGGGTATTTGAATTTTTCGAGAATGACTAAAGAATGGATGCAAAGAACAATAGTTGAAAAATCTCCCCGCTGGGCAATTTCCCATGGGATTTTTTAGGTTTTCTTTCTCTGTTTTCTCAAAAACCCTGAAGATTTGAAGTCAAACTTTTGTCCCTGTTGGCTGCCAGAAGTTTTACCCTGGGAGCATTTGCCCAGTGAAGAAAGAATACTGCTTATTCCTGCAGAAATATACTTAGGTATATATACTAAACTGGTATATACCATATACTTAGGTATATAAACTAAACTGGTACGTTTGTAATTACACAACAAATTAGGTAAAATACAAACTTTCAAGACTTCACCTTAGACTGCATCAACTCACTCCATTTTCTAGCATATGCTTTACACCTGCAGGAGTCAAAAGCAGCTCTTTTCTTCAGCACTGATTTGGAATAGGTGGCAGCTGCCTCCTAGCCCTCATTTTGATCTCTCGATTTAAACATTTTTCTGCTCACGACCAAACAGTAATGCAAAGTGTGGTCTATGCTGGGAGATTTTAGATGCATGCGCGAGTTATATGTTGATAACACTGGGTTTGGAATAGGAGTTTCTTCATTATTTTTAGCTTAAGCTGCGCAATGTGGTCTCTGTCGTGCTGGGACAGAATGACTACTGAGAGTGTGAACTCAGTGGTCAGATCAACTGATGCACCATGTTGAAAAGCAGATGAGATGGATGACACCAAAGGTCTTGTGTTAGGTGTGAGTTTCTGACTCACACCTAGAAAGTGAAAGCAGTACAAGCTGTACTGACAGCAGCAGAGGTCTTTTTCTATTTTTTATGGTTTATGGCCCATGGACCCCAACTAGCCAAAACCTTCACTGAAGTCTTGGTTGGTAGTCGCTCTTGGTCGCTGTGACAGCAATGCCCTTGAATAATTTCTGTGCGAGTTTTTGTGGAGTGAGGGCAGGTGGGATTTCCTGAATATGAGTTTGCCTTGGTCAGGTTAGAGGACCAAGTCCCACTTGACTGGCATGTATCAGCTGCTCTGATGGCAGTGATACAAGTGACTTTCCTGCGTGGCTGCAATTGGCACATTGTTTGTCTTGCTCCAAATGTAAGAGTGAGTGAAGCAATGGTCAGAGAAACCAGCAGCACCGTTTGCTCTGCTGACACTCCCTGCTGCTAGCACTGTGGTGAACTGGTGAGGTTTTGTAAGAGTTTATTCTTCCAGCAGGAAGTTGAAAATACGTGGGCAGTGCAGAGCAAGTAGTGTATATGAGGAAAGGGAAAGCGGTGGGCGGAGATGTGAATGGTGCAAATGCTTATTTGGTGTCTGAGACTGAGAAAAGTGGGCACTGAGTCTACTGAACTGCTGGTCTGTCTAGTCGCCCTGGATTTAATCATGTAAGCCTTACCCAGATTCTCCTTGGCATGGTGGTTGTCCAGTACCCAGCAGAACTGATCTCCAGGGGTGTGGAGAAGAACCTTGTGTATCAAGAAAGCGTAAAAATGAGGACATAACTCCCTTGTAGATCTTCCTCTATTGTAGTGAAAATGTTATTTCAGCACAGCTTAAACTGGTTAAAATGACACGCTATGGCGGAAAAAAGGCCATGTTACACTAGAGTAGGAGTGTCTGTGGGGTATATGAGTATAATTGAGGATTACATGGTGCATTACAGTGACCAAACTTACTGCAGAGGCAAATCCTTAAGCTGGAGTTGGTAATGTCTTTGCTGGACAGCATGGCAGGAAAGGAGATTTTTCCACAGTCATTTTTTATGTCTAACCTGTAAAGGAAACTGGTGACTTTGTTGTATAAATTTATATTCAACAAATAAGTAAATTAAGAATTTTCTCTAAATGCAAAATTATTGTTCTCTCCCCCCCGCCGCCTTTCTCAAACATATCTCTGGTAGGGGAGGGTAGGATGGGATGGGAGGTTTATCGAAATTTGTGTTTCATGCCAGCACTGTCAGTCTGTGGTGGATTTACAGCCCTCTGTAGTCTGTTCTGAATTCATGATATGCAGCTTCAGGTGGGAAGCTGCTCCTAAATAAGCTAAAACAGAAAGGTGCATTTACGTGTTAGGCACTTCTTTGTCTGTTGGAAACTAAGAAGTGTCTAAACTCACTAAATTCACTGAACTGAGAGGTATTTCATTTCAGAGCTTTCCTCGTTCTCTGGCTCCTGTTAGAGCTGATCTCAGAGACTCCCTTTGAAGGGATGAGGAAGATTTTTGTAGATAAGGCATTTGCTTTGTGCCACTGAGGAAAAAAAGGAACAAAAGCTGATGATAACATAGATCTTGGTACATACTTTAAAAAAAAATACAGCAGTGCCGTGCTGCTCAGCTTTCTTCTCTTTTATATTTTTTTTCTTTTTTGCAAGGACAAGCTGTAGGTGGGGAAAGTTGAATGGAGGGGAAAGAGGCATCTCCTGTGAATCTGTGCCCCTTTTAACATACCCCACACATCACTGGCAGCGTTAGCCAGCACTGCTGCTTCTGTGAGACCTTTGATGGTGAAACAGTGGTTTGCTGAAAACTTTCTGGATGCCCAGGAATCCTGGAGAGTGATTGATTTTCTATTTCACTGTGTCTTATGGATTATTTTTCAAATGTTGTTTACTCTGGCGGTCAAATGGAAAGGTTAACTTCTGTGTGACTATTTAAATCATATGGCATTGTGAGGAAGGGAGAAGTATTCATAGTCCTGTTTTGCAAATGGAAACTGGGTGCAAAATTCTATATATGAGAGAAGAAAATTTGCTTCTCACTTGGGTGCCTGTGAGGGCTGGGGGAGATGAGATGAAGGCAAGCCTGGGGTCAGCCTGGCATGGGTGCAAGAGAGAGTGTTGGGTGTCTACTTCGCTCTGCAAGGCCATGCCAGGTCTAAGGAGTGGACATATCTTCAGTATTTCAGTGGAATGGAAAAATTCAGTGTAACAGACAGTCTAATGTTCATAGGAGCTAGCAGGAAACTCCTGCTTTCCTGGAGAACATGGGAGCAGAGGAGACTGTACCTTCAAGGAGAGTCTTTATGTAGACATGTCAGATCAAAGATGACATAAAACAAATGTGTAAGAAAAAACCCCACCCTTCTAGCTTTGGAGTGAGACCAACCGTATGCTCAAAGATGCCTACTGATGGCAAAAGCTCATGGTAGGACATGGTAAGTCACTTTCAACCCAGCAAACTAGCTGATCTCGATGCTACAGCAGATCAATTAATAGTTGATTTATTTACCTACGTTTTTCTCTAGCACGTATGGCCTCTGTTTCTGGAAAAGCATTTGAGTGTTTGCAGCATGTAGGAGTTGATTTGTCAGTGGAGCCACTCAGGTTGTTAGTTAAGAGCAAAATAATTCTGTGTACTTTACTAAATGCAATTCATCAGAAGCTGTGCAGATTAACTGGGTAAAACTACACTGCACGCAATGGCATCTGCAGATAAAAAATGACAAATGATGATTACTCCTGGTCTGTGATTCACTGGGAAGAACTCAGAAGCCAAGCATTTTCTTCAAACAAATTAGTCAATGAAGACTGAACAGTGACTATAAAACAACAAAAACACCTTCTTTTCAATGGTTTTAAATATTGTTGTACATAAAATCTAATTTATATGGTATTAAAGGCTTTTCTTTGGAACACAAATCATCTTTGGGAAATGCTGTCTTCTAAACGGTTCATCAGACACATCTCAAATACTTTTATGATTATTAGTAAATGGAATTAGAGCACCTTGTAGTACTTTTATAACATTTGCACTGCCGTAATGGATTACAGAGAGGCTCACACTGCTGTAGTTCAGGCTGCACAGCAGTTTCTCAGTCAATACACGTTTTTCATGGGTTCTTTGCTTTTTGGGAAGATACACCACTTTGCTCTGAAATGATCCATGCCTGATCTCAGCTGAAAGTGGGAGCAGTGGAACTTAGCTGTGTAGGTTCATTAAGAAAGCCCATTAGGTTTGTAAACCTGTTAGTTACCACCTGTTTTTATTTCTTGTTTTTATCTGGCAATTACAAGTTGATCTGCTGCACCCCTCCGAGCCATTAACAAGGCAGAAGACAGGGAGGGGTTCACCTTAGGTAATGTCGGGTGTTGATTGTGTAGGGTTCATGTGATCTCACTCTCTAAGCTCCCATGATACTCAGTGGTGCTAAGGGGGTGACTCCAGATCTGGCACCCTTCTGGGATGGCAGCTGGTGTCCATGCATGATAACCCACAGTGTCCAGACTGGTGCCAGGCTCCTATGTTTATGAGCCTGAACCTAGCCCCCTCTCTGGAGCTTAGCTAGTCAATGTAGGCCAGGCTGGAGAGAAATAAGTGTGTTTAGAGTGCGAGTCATCTCAGTTTAGATGTCTACTTCGTGGCATGTTAGTCTGCAACATGAACGTCTTCATTAGTTCTGTAGAGAGACAGGTAGCTTGGATGGACAGGTGCATTTGGTCAGATGAAACCAATGTGTAATCTAAACTAATTATGTGGGCTTTCCCAACACCATCACAGAAACAGAGTGATTCATCCTACCTTTCTTGGAAACCTTTGGATGGGATGAATAGGTATCTAGAGATGTTCTCTGCTGATTGCGAGGAATCCTGGGTGACTTGTTTAGACAGCATAGCTTACAAGGAGCCAGCTCAGGTCCAATGGGATGAACCCTAGCTTTACAGGGCTGAAGAAAGATTTCTGCAGCCTACAGTTTGCAAGTTTTATCCAACTATGTACCAGGGAGTAAAGAACAATGTTTCCTCCAGAACTTGTGTATTTTTCGTCCTTAAATCACCACAGTTACAGCACCATGACTACATCACTCTAGAAACTGGTCTTGGCTTCTGATTTATATAGATACTTTTGAAAATATATACCCAAGTAGTATAGTGTTTTATCCTGGTAGAGGCTGGCCCAATAGCATTGGTAGAACAGTTCTTAGAGCTCCCATGTTTTTACCTAGTCACAAAAGGAGCTATGTATATGCTAGATATGTGTTGACGTTAAACACATACAAAAGTGCTTTGCTGAACAGGGGTTGATTAAAATACATGGTTTGGGGCCTTAGATAATTATGTGTCAGGGACTGCATAATTGGCTCTGTACTGAAGGCATCTAATAGCTTTTTCTGATAAATCTGTACATGCACAGTGGTCCTGAACTGTAATTTAGCACGATAATGCCAGCTTCATCAAAGCCCACAGAAAAAGCAGAAAGGCATTTGGATCTCCGAGTCCTTGTGAGCTGACTGAATTAGTGACTGCGGTCTCTGAGCCGACAAAAAGCAGTTTCAGTGCATTTTTTCACTGAAATATCCTCTTACTTGAGTGGAGCCAAGGAGCCTCTACGCAGCTGGCAGATGCTGAGCTTCCCCAGGTAATAAGGTAAATTTGCAGCCACTAGTCAGAGTCATGACGACAAACACAAGCACAAGATAAATTCGCTGCATAACTTGGGAAGACTATAATGCCTTAAACAAGTTTTAAATAGTAGTCCAGTGTCTGATGTGCAGGGCACTCACTAAAGCTTGGGTTTAGTAAAAGATGTTAAACTATTTCTGAGCCCTCTGATCTGTATTTTCAGGGTCACTAGTGAACGACCTCACTAACAGCAGCTATAGAGCCTCACAAAATACGCACATTTAGTAAGCACCTTGCCTTGAGACCCAGTTTTGCCTGTTTTCTTCCTCTCGTTCTTGTGATACAGAGAGAAAAAGACAAACTCTTGTGTATCAGAGTGCGGGCATGTGTTGATGCCCACAAGGAACACAAGTAGAAGAGGGCATGAGAGAGACCATTGAGCAAGGTGCAGGCTGTGACCCAAAGGTTGCACGGGTCAGCTCTCCAAATAAGAGTCCTGGATCTAACTGGTGATTTGTCATTCTTGGCCATGGACAGGGCTTACAACTTCTCATCCCTGCTGCTGTCTTTCTTCTCTCAGTCATTCTGCAGGGCAGCTCTAATGTCTATGCACTGGTGTGATCCTTGCTGAAGAAAGCCCAAACAAAGAATTTTAAGATGTGTTGTGAAGAAATGTGTTTGTCCTTGCAGCCGGGAAGGCATTGATGTGTATGTTTGAGCTTTCCCGTGTGATTCTCATGGGCACTCAGTGTGTGCTGTATTGCATAGTGCAGAGAAATAGGCCTGTGCAATATTAATACCCCTCTGGCCAGGGAGCCTATGGTGAGTGCAAGGTCCTCTCTACCTCTGGGAGTCTGCAAGAAGCACACAGATGAAGCAAGAAGTCACGAGATGTTTAAATTTCTTGTCAAATGCAAATTTTCTTGACAAAAGCTTTTGGACGCTCACCATAAAAGTGGGAAATGGTTGGTCTGAAAGATAACTTGCAACCTATACCAGCCAGTGCTCCTCTGCTTGTGGGAAGACGAGGTCTGTCCGGCCTGAGGCCCAGCTGTGGGTATTTGTCATGGGGTTCATCCCACCAGCCCATATTCAGAGCCTTGTTAAGAACGTTTTCTTCCGTTGGGGGGAGAGATGATGACTTGAGTAGATATTTCTTTCCTGATTGTTCACAAGAAACATTCAAAACCACGTGCTGCTCCCCTAAAAGTTATAGAGTATGCAGTAGTGGAGGGGTTTACTACTAGCAGTTTCTAATTCTGCAGCAGCACATCCACAATATGATCTCTTTCCTCACTCAAGCTTATAAGAAAAATATTTGACTTATTTTCAACAAATCAGAAAGCAAATAAGTAGTGAGGGATTAGGTTTACGTGGGGATCTATGTGTCATCACAAAATGAGGGGAGGAGGAGGAGAACAGTTTGTCTTGTGCATACCCAAGCCTTCCAGTGAGAATATTTTTCTGTGAGAGCAGGGATCCAAAATCAGTGTTCCACTCTAAATCTGGCAGAAGGAATGTTTCATCAGGTCTTGCCCTGTGCAGGGAAGGACCCTACCTGCTAAGCTGTCAGAACTGAAGGGTCACCTGGAATGCACCAAACCTGCCACAACATCTCTCTTTTGATATGTGCAACTGTAATCCACTCAAATACCCGTTGTCATGTTTCTACAATGGATACTCTTTTTGGTCTTCCTGCTCCTTGCTCAGGCACTCAGGAGGATCAGTGGTGCATGGTGGCTTCTGCAGTTTTGAACTTGAGAGGTCCATGCATGAACAATGTCATACCAGGGTCAGAGGTAGTGAAAGTCTAGATCTGTAATGAAAATTATGAATGGCCTTCACATTAGAAATACTCACATTTGCCATCATCCTTACCTTGTATATCGGTATTGAAGTTGAGAGCTTTTGGAGATGTAGAAAGCATTATTTTGGGGGTGGGGGGTTGGGTGGGCAGGACAAAACAAACACAAAACCCCCGTTAACACCAAAAAGACCCCCAACAACATCTTCTTGAAAATGGATATATTGCATTGCTAGGATTTGCTTATGGCACCTTCACCCAACACTAACCGGATGAGCCACTACTTGATGTGACCTTACACTGTCAGAAGCCAAGATCTGCTTGCCATTCACAGCCAAAAGTATCCTTGAATGCTCCTGCTTGCTTCTGGAAGCATGAGCACAGCCTCAGGTGAAGCTGAGACTTCCTGAGCAGTGAACTAGAAGACATGAGAAGATCTGGACATGTTCACTGTCGAGCTAATAGGGCCATAGTGTCCTCACAGCTCCTGCAAACTACGTGTTGTGCAGTGGGAAGGGGCAGCACAGACCCACTCCATCCCCAAGGGAGTGCGTAGAGCTTAAAGGGCACCTTGGTCAAAAGGCACTTTGAAGCTCCCGTGTAGGCTGCCACATAGCCAAAGTCCACGTACAGTCGAACATAGATCCCAAAGCTATGGAGAAGGATGAATGACTGTCTGGAGGGCAGTTCTGTGTTTGGCCAGGCTCAGCTTCCCAGCGGCAAACTGTGTGAGAAAAGTGGCAGGAGGCCTGTCGAGAGGGCAGATGGCACAGCTCTAGTTATGGCTTTGCATGCTAAAGGGAGAAGCTTCTGCTCAAGACAAAGCATCTGCCAAATTCTCCCATATTTATTATATTTCCAAACATTTAAGGTACTGAATGTATGCTTTTCTTCTCTTTTTCTTTATCATAGGTTCTGTTGTTTAGATGAAATTAATTTTCTGTTGGCCTCTCTAGCACTATTCTTGCAGTGTGTTTGGTGGGACTAGCATAAAAGGAGGTTAAATAGCTTCTCTTTGCTTATGAACATACTGCTGACATAAATATTTTAATATCATTAAGTGCTGCTCCTCTTCATGACAGTGCTAAATATCATGCAAAACAGAAATAAATATTATATCAGGGAAGTCTAGGGAGCAGTATGAAAAATAGTCTTTAAAGCAGGAGCACAAAAGTAATTTATGTTTTTATTTAATTCTGTTTCCCAGGAAATTATCCAGTTTTACACTATAAAAACAGTGATCTTGTCCATAGGGGAGATATATTTTACTAAATGTTGTGCAACCTTAAATCAGGACTTACTGTTTCTTGAACAAGGTGGAACAGATGTTAGAACAGCATAAAAGAAAACAAAGCGTCTTTGACAGTAGCCTGAAGTTAAACTGATGGCAAGCACTTGTTAAGTGGAAGGTAGGAACTGGGATGTAATTTTCAAGTAGGGTTTCTTCAGGGGGAAACGTTCCCCAACAATTTTAAGAGGTGTGGGAAGGGTGAAAGCTACAATCCAAAGAGCTGTAGTTGTAGTTGTCTTAACCAGAAGTGTTTGTTATGCAAGGCAAACAGCGGGCACGGATACAGGCAGTGATCTCACCTTGTCCTTGCTTGTCGGAGCTGGTGTGTTCCTCTGTAACTTCAGGCAGCACACAGCTGTTTCAGGTACTGTTTCTTTTCCTGCATGAATCTCTGGAGTTCTCTGACTTTATAGTCAGTAGATGTTCAGCGCTCGGTAGCAGAGACCGGGTCAATGCCATAGAATAAGTATCTACAGCAAGCCAGAGAGATTGTGTTCTTGAGGTCCATTCACGGGAAGGAAAGGGATTTTGGGCTGAGAGCTCAGCTGCAGCAGGTTCCAGCAGGCCCAGCAGCCACAGCATGGATGGGAAGCTTTTGGGTCATGCTGTTCACTGTCTGCTATCTGCCATACTTTGCTCTTGAGATTTAGCGTCCAAGCGTGAGTGCCACTCAAGAGAACTGCATGAAGGTGTGTGGGCAGGGCACAGGGATGTCTCATGCCCGCCTCACCCTGCAAAGCTGCCCAAGCCCTTTGTTTGAAGAAAGATTGTATCTATCAGTAGGAGAACACAAGATGAATGGCAGGCATCTGAATTTAATGAAGGGTGTACTGCAAACAAAGTAGGAGGAAATATTAATTTTATTATAGTTAAGGAGTTAATAGATAATCACAAAAATTCTGGGAATAGACAGATATGAGGATTAAAGAGTTGTGAATTATTAACTTCTTGCCATCAGATAATGAGAGGTGTAGTGCAACTTATCCTCTCCATCGCTTCTTCCCTGCTATGTGTGACTTACATCCACCTTAGATTACAGAACCTGCCATAAAAATTAAAGTGCGATACTAAGAACATTTTAAGGGCAAAGACAAAATTTTGAAAGATGCTCCTACCTCTGCAGATGCTGGTGCTCCACAAGCAGTGGGAAATTGCCCAGCAGTTCAGATTTGTACCCCAAGGGTTTCTGCTGCAGGTTGGTGATAATCTCGGTTCCTTCTCCCTCCATCTCCTCTGCAGGAGTGTCCCTTCTGATACACTCCTGCAAAGACAAAAAGTCTGTGTAAATGAGCGTAGCCCTGTCAGGCAGAGATGCACTCTGTTGTAGCTGGTTCATGTGAGATGCCCCCAGCTCCTTGCCAGTCCTCTGGCTGTGCATCCCCAGTAGTCTCCCATTGAAATTGCCCCTCCTCAAGTACCTGGATGCTGCTCCTCTCTTCTTGCCAGCCAGATGGGATGCTTTTGCCCAGTTTTGCCATATGAAGGGATTAACGTTCTGTTGATTCATTCCTTGTCTTAGCTGCATACAACTAGAGGTACCAGAGAGCAAGCACCCACCCTCCTCTCTTTCCTGCATGCCAGCTACCTGCTGCATTTGTCAGAAGGTGAGCCGAATCAATAAATCACATAAGACCCTTTTATTTCAGCTGAATTTTCAACTGTCAGTACATCCTGATGTAGCTTGAAAGAACGGTTTGAATTGCTACTGCCCAGCCTGGCACTGAACTGCATCAGATGGTGCGGCCCAACACTTGCTTGTCAGATGTAATTTTGAGCTTGCATGACTGACTCTCTGCTGCCTCCCAGGTAATATCTTCCCCTTCATGCTGCTGTTACCAAAAGGCAGAGTCAGGGATTGCTCTTGCGGCAGATTTCAGGCTGATAACAGCCCATTGACACATGGTGCTAGGTAATACAGAGCTCACTTAGGTTCTGCTTTGCTCAGCTCTGCTACCAACTACCAGTTGGTTCTGGTTTCATTATCAGGCTGCCACAGAGACCTTAGCATGAGGTGCAATGTAAATTAAAGACAAAGAGATGTACCCAATAATTCATTGGCTGTTCTCACTTCTAATTTGGCATTGGGAGACTACCACTTTCTAATACAGCATTTGGTGCCTGGCCAAATACTAAATTTAGAAATTCATTGCCCCCTGTTTACCATTTGCATGCAGAGATAAAAATTGCTCATTGAGTCACTGTTATTACCGTAGAAGTAGTTCAGTTGCCCTAAAAACTTACTCAATTGAAATGGGCAAAAGTTGTGTCAAGTACAGAGAGCAGAACAGCTCGCAGAGGTGATGCCATGCCCTTTCCTTGTATACAACTTGATTGATTCTTACTATTTACCGCCTGGAGGGAAATATTGCGCATCACTTCTAGGTAAATATTGTAGGGCATGACTTCATTTTTAATACCTCATTTATTATCACATTCTTGGCTACTGCAATTTGTTTTTCCTGACAGACACAGATCTCAGTGTAGTTTATCTCACAAGGACATTGATAATGGGGAAGCGGTTTCTCCAGAATAGGACCGTGATTAACAAAAGAGCTTCTCCTTACCACTGTTCCCTTCACTCGTTGACTTCAATAGGCAAATAGTAGGAGCTGAGCAGAGTTTGTGCACAAGAGCTTGTCATCTGCAAAGTTGCAAGGAAATGTGGGGGCAGTGAGTGCCTATAGCTATTGGTATAACGTAACCAGTGCATGGCGGGTTTATGGGAGAGACAGGAAGATCTCTGTATGTTGCATTCTGAATATCTTCATGCACAAATGTGTACAGAGATGTCCACAGCCGATGCTTTGTGACTAATGATGCAACATTTAAGTAATGAGTAAATCATAGATTGGCCCAAGAAGTCAACACATTTGTGGCTGTTGTTACAGGGAGAAGCCACTGCTCCTCTTGCTGAACCACATCGGATCATTTATATCTTATGCTCCTGCATCCTTATGCACAGTGCCAACTTCTCTTCCACTCAGTGCGTGGCTCAGGAAGGAGTCCTGCATCCTATTACCAGGGCAGTGTTTTGGTTGTCTCCTTGGTTTTTCTTCAAGGTTTTTGCCTGTTTCTGCATCTCACATTAGCTGCCAGACATGCATTTCTCCAGCAAACAACATGCTACTTCCCTCAGAACACATATTTGCAAGACTTACCTCCTGACTGCCTGGTCGCAGCTTGGGACTCCTGGCTCTTAACAGGTCAGCTGTCCTACGTGTAGGCTGTGCCCTAATTCATCTGGACGGTGGATGGTTGTCTACTCATTGGTGCTGGTGAAATTTCTCCTCCAGTTTCCTGTATGATTCATCCCTTTTTTTTCCACACCCCCTTTTTTCTTGTCTTTGACATAACGGTTATCTTTGCTCTGTGTTTTTGCAGAGCCACGCACAAGGGAGGTTTGTTTCTTGACAGAGGTCCCGGGCAGTCCTGCATGTGGGTGAGCCACAAGTGGTCCTACCTGGTGCCAGAGCGCATGTCAAAGCCACCAGCTGATGTAAATGCACAGCTCAGGCCGTGGCAGTATCTCTGCCACCTCTTTTCTTAGCTGCTAATGAGCAGAAACAATGGTACAGAGATGATACAGCATTAAAGTGCAGGCAATGGTTTGTACTACTAAGAGCTGGAAAGTGAATTTTGTTTGCAAACCAAGCCTGCCTCTCGCTCACGCGTTCAGCTGGCAGGCACAGGGAAGACACAGGCCACTTGTTTGCTTCCTAGTTTCTATGCAAGAGCATGATGACATCTGTTCAGCTTGACATTGTCTGTGCTGTGTGTAGGATGTTGAAACATGGATTTTATGACTGCTGCCTCTTTGGGAACTCCAAGAAAATTAGATATTTGTCTCACGAGGTCCTTCCAGAAGAAAAAAAAATATTTAAATAACTGCACAAAGCTGGAGTGCTGCCATCCTTTTCCCTTAAGAGGAGAAAGCAGATTGGTTTACTTTTGGCCCTCCGCCTCTTCTGCACGTATATTTTTGCCTCATACCCAGGCTGATGATTATCACTGACAAAGAGCGAACAGGCTGCTTTCCGCAGTGCTTTGGGCAGCGTTTACACCAGTGCATATGTACCAGTTGTAACACCAAATAAAAGCAGTACGTGAAGATATTATGATTTATATAAGCATCACAGAGCTGTGGGAATGGCTCTTTCTGCATACACCCCTGCCATTACGTAGATGCCTGTTAATTACTGGCCTGAATGGGTTAAATTTGACAATAATTGGCCATGTCTGCATTAGGAAATTCAACTCAGAGGAGCTGATGTGGAGCCCCCTTATAGCTACATACTGTGATGGATTTAATCTCAGACTAAATTTAACCTGGTGCATTTCCACATTGCACGTAGGATGAAGCTGTCCAAAGGACCAGCCCTTGGTTTGGATCCCTACATGCAGTTTGGGAATGGCATTTGGTGAACACCTGAGGAACAGCATCTGCTGTAGTTTCCTCCAGAGGAAATTTATTTTGCCCAAGCCAACACTGCGCTGCAGACCAAACCAATGCTTTGGAAGACAGGATCATTTGGGGAGTAACTTCAAAACCTCCTCACTGCTTTACCTCTGCACCCGAATGCAGACATAACCATCATGAATTAGACATGACTGGGAGTTTTTTCACATATGCTCTGTCCGCATTAACTAAAAAATCCACCTGCTCCTACTCTCTCTGTGTTTTTATTGCAAATGGGAAAAATTGATTTAAAATGCTGTTGCAATGGCACATAGGAGTCGAACTGGACGTGAGTTGTAAACCCTTTCTTTATGACTGGGCTGGGTGAGCTATGGTCTTGAGCTGAGGCACCTTGAAGCTGTACGAGATTCATTAGCTGCAGCCCACAAAGGGATGGGCAACTCAGCCTGGGGTTTGGCTCAAGTACCAGGACAGAAAAAACACCACAACCGCCCCCACTAGAGACTGCTGAACCACATTAGAACCTGTATTTTTGGACAGATTTTGTGATATCTCTCTCTCTCTCTCTCCCACCTCTCTTTAATTCACATTGGTTTAAGCTTTTCATTTCAAGTTTGAAATTATCCTAAGAGAACACTTTGAGTGAGGACAATTTTCCAGTATAAGGCTGTTATTAAACATTTTTGATCAGCCCTGTTGATTGTTGAATTCTTAAAGATTTCCTCTTGGCATGGTAATTCAGACTTTACGAAGGAAATTTCTTATGAAAGGACTCATTGGCTGGTTATTAAAAAGTGCAAACAGATGTGGTTAGCAATAAAATCACACCATGATGTCTTTTAATTCCATATTAATACGTAATTCAATAATAAAGTAGTAACCTAATGTTTTACATACTTATAATTTAGCCTGTAAAGTTACCTGGCTTAATCTCATCACAGTATAAAATTGGAATTTCATTATTGGAATGAAATTCTATTTCTGCTACATTTTACGTCTGAGTCTGCCAGGTAGTACTGAAAACCTCCAGGACAATTTACTAGAAGCTAAAAGTGCTGTTTGTCTTTCAGCATAAGACCCACATTAGACAAAACAATATCTTCCAGTAACGCGGATAATATAGAAAGGCTGAGCTCTATTTAAAAAAAAAATTAAGAGTAGGATAATCACTAAGCCTATAAAGCCAGCATCCAGCATTGATACTGCAGTGTTTATGCCACAGATATTCGGGGTTTTTTTAGGAAGCCCTGGACACTCTCTCGGGGAATTGCTTACCAACCTATTCTGAATGCAACAGAAACAAGTTTCATTTACAGCGATCTTTTGGTGAAACTCTTCTGTCTCCTGTAGTTTCAGTTCCCTCTGGCTCACTTTTATATCTAACCATTTCTTATAGAACAATCTTCTTGGCTTTAATGACATGCAAAATAAATGTATAATTGTGCTTATTCCTGTAAGTCACGACCATTTCTGAAGGGTGGAAACAATACACCTGTGATTTGTTTGAGAGTAGTGTTAACACAGTGACTGCTGGCAAGGAAATTAAATTAAGCCCACAGGACGGAGACCATCAGATAATTTTGGGGGTCTTTTGTTATCTCTAAGCTGGGCTTTTAGAGATGCCATAGCTAGGTGCAATGTTTCTAGACTGTAGCAGATTTTACCCATTTTCAACAGCACGTTAAGAAAAAAAATAGAGCAAATGTTACACGGATGGTTAATTTGTGGATCTAGCAAACCATAAATGTTGCAGTTAAAAGCAGAAGAGATTTGATTTTTAACAGGAGCTGCTGTTATCTGAAGAGCCTTGCTGAAAAATGAGGTTTTTTTATTTGAAAATGCTCATTCAGCAAAGCCGTGTTACCAGAGGCAAAGGCTCTGGGAAGCACCCGGGGCTCTGTGTACAGCACTGGAGGGTGAAGCCTGGTCTGATGTGCCCTCTGTAACACAGCCCGCAACCTTTTGGGACAAAATGGCTTTTGCCACCAGATCACAGCCACGGGGAGTAAGTCAGAGCTAGGACAGAAACACCTGGTGTATCACCAAGTTGTTATTTATCTCAAGTGTACATTTCTGCTACCTTCAAATGTACTGTCAGTCATCACAAGCCTGTTTACTGGTGAAAATGCTATACATGTTATCACTTTTCATATATTTTCAGAATATTTTGTTTTTGTAAACCTGCGTATGAAAATCCATACCTGTTCCACTGGCAATTTTAATAGAAGTTTGGCCTTAGCAGAATCTGCATTCAACAATCTGCTGCATCTGCCCAAATCCATTTACAGAGAAAAATATTCTTTCTGTTGTTACATTAGAGACAGGAAAGGAGGTAATAAATTCCACGTTGTAAAAAAGTTTGAGAAAACCAATGTTGAAGGTTCTGGAGGTGTTTACTTGCTGTACTGAGTCACCAGGTACAAGGTATTTCTGACACAACAGGTTCAGGTCCACCCTTTAATTAAGGTTTGGCCTGTGGGGGCTTGAGATAGCCTTCAAAGTCAATTTTTTTTTTTTTTCTTTTCCCCAGAGAAAATGACTGATTCAGGGTAAGATTATTTTATTTACTGTTAAATTTGGTATCCAAGAACCAACGTCTATTACTGAATGAAATTATTTTCCGTATTTTCTTTTTTTTGCTCAGAGATGTACTTTTGAAATTCCCTTGGCAGATGACAAGTGACGGAAAACTTCCAGATCAAAGGATGACTTTCTGATAGCGCTCTGCCGTGTTACACAGTATGGGAGTAAAACACCTGGCTGGAAGCAAATATTTATTCTTGTTTTCCTTTGAATAGTAGATGTATTAAAATTAAAATCAGCAGCTCCAAATGAGGTTGCATTTTCAAAGTCCCAGCTGTTTATTTGATTGCTGTAACCCTTTTACATCTGCAACTCTTCTAAATTAAGTTTCACTGCTGCCTGACAGATAATCAGACAATGAATTGCTTCCCTTTGAAACACAAAGAAACAAGCAGGTTTTGGAGACATCTTTGTATATCCCAGGTTTCAAGTGTTAGTGGCTGCAGAGAAAAAACAGTCTATTTTCAACCATTTCTTGTATTCTTTTTTTCAGTTGGAAAAGGTGTGTATATATATCCATAAGGTACAGGGAAGAAAACTGATATATTTTTGGCCATGGACAAAGCTAGTGAGATGCATCCAGTTAACGCTAAGTTTGTTTTCCAAGATTGACACTTACTTTTGCAGTTACTCTTGGAGTATCCATATGTGTGGTTGTGAGTATTGCTTAAGGACACTTCTATCTCTTCTGTGACCTTGTCATTTTCTATTTCCTCCAAGGTTCTTGGCAACAAGGTGTTTCAAAAGTTCTACTCTTAGAAGCTATAGAAATCTATTATGATCTGCTCCATTTGCGTGCTGCCTTCTAACGATCCACCACGAACAACTGAGGAACTCTGCCTGCATAAACTGCATAAGCCTTAAGGCAATTATTGCTTTCCCTAGTGACCCATAGAAAATCATATCTCTGCTCATTTAAAAAAATGCAAAGCTTTTCCTTCTTTCAGGTCTTATATCTTGCCTTTCTGATGGGACGTTAACATTTCTGTCGCTATATTTGTCATAAGCCCTTTAAGGCTCTAAGGCAACCAAGTGTAAATACATAAAAAATCCCCTGATTGAAGTTTAGCTGAAATTCACTTAGTCTGCTTGTGCTCCCTCTGTGTGGGCTCATCGCTTCCCAGACACTGTGTCTAAGTATGATCCCTACTCATCAAGGACAGTCACTCCATAGTTGAAGTAATTTTTGGAAAGTAAAGAGCGTGTGCATATGGTAATCTTTATGCAGTAATCTTTTTTTCTGGCCAGGCTGGAGCTATTCTAAGAAATCATTTCACAGTTGATGTTTTTTTTTATGTCAGGAAAAGTTTCATCAGTTTGAGTTATAATGAAGCTTATGATCCATTGTCCTTAAGCAGGTTGCATGAATGTATGATTTTGTCTAGGATCAAAAGTAGTGGACATGATATTGAGCAGTGAAGTGTCTCAAGGATATAT
Source organism: Bucorvus abyssinicus (assembly GCA_009769605.1). Taxonomy (NCBI): domain Eukaryota; kingdom Metazoa; phylum Chordata; class Aves; order Bucerotiformes; family Bucorvidae; genus Bucorvus; species Bucorvus abyssinicus. The sequence continues at coordinate 8,036,924 of CM020028.1, read as the reverse complement.
TCCCTAAAGTCCATCTTTTTATGTGTAATAAAGTTGCCAGATGAATAGCTCTTTCAGGACAGTCACCTGGGCTGTGTCCTTTATTGTTTGTACGTCTGATATTTTTAGTCTTATTTGAAAGGTATCAGTAAAAAAAAAAAGAGGTATCATTGTGCTGCCTACAATGTAATTAATAATCTTAGATTACATACACGTGTCATCTCAAGAGGTGAACACTGACAGAGTCAGTAGCATTCCCTTCCTAGCTAGGCAAATTTGCTACTTCAAGCATGTTAACTGCCGGTTTAGTGTCAGCAGAGGATGCAATCTAATGGGATATTCTTATGAGCTTCATGGATCCACCGCCATTTCCATCTTCAGGTGCCACCAAAGCTTTGTTAAAAAGGAAATACCACAGATTCAAAATCCTCAGAAGTGTTGAAGTGGTTTCCTGGTAAAAAACAATTTTTAATGTAATAAAAACCCTGGGCATGAGGATTCTAATGAGGGAAACTTCAAGGAAATCACTGAGATGGGCTGCAAGCTGATCAATAACATGAACTGGAGCACATCTTCTCTCAGAAATAAAATGTGTACTTGAAAAGACAAAGCACTAATGAAGTGCTGGGTAAGTGCAATACATTAGGTGAGGATGGACAAGTGGAAAATAACTTGGCTAAGAAGATGGGTGGAAAGATTCCTACCATTGTCCATATAAATACTACAGAGGTCCCTGTCCCAGTAGTTACTATCACAGTACGTAAAACCAAGAAGGACAAAACCACAAGTGCAGAATACTGTTAACATTAGTAATATACACTGAAATAAAAAATGTTGCATTCATCAGAAATGAATGGTTGGTTAATGGTTTCCTAACTCTGGATTTCACAGAAGGGTGAGTTGAAGCTTTAGAGGTAAGAGATGACATCAAAGTACAAAAGATGGTCTCCTTGCTTTGAAACACACTGCAGTCAATTGTATCTCTTCTTCTTGCAAAATTACCGAGAGACAAACAAAAGGAGTTCATCAGACAAAACAGAGGTACCAGTAAGTTATTTCAGTGATGTCTTATGTAAGTGCAGGTAGGAAAAAAAAAAAAATCTACTGAAAGCTCATTTTGCTTCTGTCTGCTCTGGTCCTTAATATGGATTTTCTAAAAATGTCAAAAGTGTCATTAGTACATTAGTGAATTACTTCTACAGCTCTACGGAATTTAGCCTTCAGAAGTGAGGATTTGTTTCAGACCAAGACGTTGTGTTTACAAGAAACGTTAATCTTGTGTTCTGCAATGGTAATCACTGCCTGTGTGTAAGAAGTTGGAAGAGTCTTGGACACGGTTTATTGACGTTAATGGATTAGCAGTCTCTTTTGAAACGGTTGCGTGGAAGACGCTGCTTGACTCTTTTGTTCTGCTTGACTTTTCAGGGGACTTCGATAAGTGGGACCTTATTTGCTGGTAAGAGAAAGCTGGTAAACTGAAAACGTCTGCAAAGTCAATGTCAGTGAATGCCTTTATTAACCCTTCTGTGCCCAAAGAAATGAGCGTGACACTGATCACCCTATTCCAGCATGTGTGATGTGCAGCCCCTTAACAAGCAATTGGGACAGGCTCTTGACAGTGGGAACACGGTGCTGGGCATGACAGCTACGTTGTTGATGCCAATGGATTTTGCTTATGTCGGTCATAGTAGCTGGATGCAAAGCTGCCCAGGAGACTACAAAATGCAGCTGTCTCCATTTCTGACAAATCAGGGAATGCAGGTGCATTAGTCATGCAGTGATGCACAAGTATTACCAGTCAAAAGGCTGATGCTGAAGAGGAAAATAGCGTATTAGATCATTTCAATGAAGAGAAGAAGGAGGAAGAGAATTAACATTGTGTTTGAAGTATATAGCAAGTGTCTTACAAGTGCCTCACCATATGTCTGATGTTCTTTTATCAGAATACTGGGTTATTTATGTCACTTTAAAAAAAGAATATATTATATAATTGTATGTATTAAAAACCTCTTTTTTTGAGTAATAAGTAATAATATTTAAGTGGAAAACTAAATTTATTTCAAGATTAAAGGTTATCACTGATTACTGCCCTGCTTCTGAGCAATCCTTCAGGGAAGGATATTGTACCTAAAACATGTCTGTGGCTGTAGATAAATTCAAAGAGCATCTTCAGCATTTGCCTTAACGTGTAATGTTGAGCAACAACTAGTTTTTCTGAACACGGTTCATCGGTGACCAACAGAGTTTTCTTCCTGTGGTATGGCCTCTGCTTACTGAATGCAGGAGGATTTACTGGGGGTAAATCACATTTTAGGCAGTCTTAAATGGGAAGGTAAACCCTTATTTTTTAGTTTAGGTTGTCAATTCCATGTGGAATTGTCCAGTTCTACAGAACTGGACAATTTTGTAGAAAAAGAGCTTTCCCTTTTTTTCTTCCCGTCACTCTTTGTTAGAATATGGGGCATGTAGCCTCCTTTTCTGCACCCCAGCCTCTGACCTAGCTGTAGCTGTACTCCTTGCTAGTTGGACAGCAAACGCTGAGTTGTCCTGCTGCATGTCTGATACGCGGACAATTCTCTCTTGGGAGCTGACCAGAAACTACAGTGCTATAAGTACAGGAATAACATCGTGATGTGTTTATTTGACATATATCAACGGTTCAGCGGCCTCAGGTCTAACCTGACTTCTGTTTTCAAAGGACCTCTAAGGCCATTTACACAAGGTGGATTGTAAATGTGTGGAAATACCATCAAGTCACTGATTCGATTTTTTTTTTTTTTTTTTTAAAGCATTACCACATTTAAGGACAAATTCCCAGACTTTGAAGGTCCATTTCTACCTCACTGAAGTTAGTTGGTCGTTTATTATTGATTCCCACAGAGGGAATGCTGAATTGTGTATCATGCAGCTTTGGTTCTGTCGCTTCATTTTCCCAGTGCTTGTGGAGGAATGATGTGGATGAGAGCAGAGTGGGTGGTTTGAAGGTGTCAATTAAGTCATTGATCTTAGTTTTTGGTAAAAAATGACTGTGCTTCAGGTACCTAATGAAAAATCCTTATATGAGGCCAAGCACTTATGCCAGAGTTTAACAAGTTTAACAGGCCATCCTCACTGAGAAAACACACTGCACTTCCTAAAGTGTATTCCCTGTGTAAGCCCTATGGGACTGAAGAAATAACTGAAATTTCTGCAGAGTGGGAGCCTCTTTGTAGCATTTTTTCACCCTGCCCAATGTGTTTGGTGGCTACTAAAACATAATAATTTTTTTTTTTCTTTGTTTAGTATGTCGTGCTATTAGTTACAACAAACTTTCATCTCCTTGCACTTGTTCCGATAGCAGCTTTCCCCCAGCATACTTCAGATGCATGTGTGGAATCCCTCTTTAGTTTGGCAAGAATAAATAGCTGCAGAGCTATTTTAATTGTTTTAAGGTGAGTTGTTATTAGGGCTTTCTTCCAGTCTCCTTAGGATTCATGTTTAGTTCTCTTATCACCGAGAGAACATTAGTCTTCTGCCATTAGATGGAGAATGGAAAGTTCAGAACAGAAATAATTAAGTGGGGGTTTTTAATGTTATTTTTAGGTTTTTTTTTTAACCTTAAATGTTGCTATAGTGGATACTTTCCATGATGCTGATAATAACAATGGAAATCAGCCACAGGTGATAGAATATTGTGATGTAACACACAATGAATTAAATGCAACTTCATTTTCTTTTATTCTGAGTCAAGTTTAAATTAAATGTGACATTCAGATCAATGAGATGATTTTGATATTAAATATCCCTTTATCCTCTAATTGAACAATAAATACTGATGTGGGTGCTCCTAGATAGGAACTCCCTTGGGAATATGGTCTATCTGACTGGAATGCTTTAGCTTTCAGTTCATAACAGCATTTAGTATGTTTATGCGTTAACAAAATATTTTAAGGTTATTTGATCCACCCTTAGGGAAAAGAAAATGACAGATGCAGATCTCTACATGAACTTGATTATCACTCCTACTTTACTCAGTCTCTCAAAGTTTTTGTCCAAGAAGATACTGAAATCAGTGTGCAGTTAGATTTACTAAATGAACGGCAGAAAAGATGTAATGTAAGTGAGTCACAATAATGAAAATATAAACAGCATAATCAGGGTACAATTCACGAAACATTTAAACAGGAGAACAATGCCACACCTTCATATCTCCACCCCTGTTTCTTATTACACACATCACAGCAGCGAGGCATTACTTTCAAAGTGAAAGTGCTAAATGTGCAAAATTTGAGTGTGCATTGGGTGTCCTCTCTGCACTAGGGTTGACTAGAACCTTAGAAGAAACAGTGGGAGCCCTGTTAGAACCATCCAATTTGCTGCAGAACTACTGGGGTTACAGGGCCCTCAAGGAAAGAAGGTCTTCAAGGAAAGGAAGTCAGTCACTTTCTGGGCACCCACAAGGCTGAGAAGATCAGTAAGAGGTATTCTGAAGGCAAAGCCTCTTTCTTCAAGACTGGTAGGGCCAGGTGGCTACAACAGATCTTGAGGAGGGCTTCCGACAAGATATTGAAAATTCAACACACCAGATGGTAACAATGGTTTATCCTTTGTCTGTCTTCAAACTTCACTGGGTTCAAATCTCAGGTGTTGTGAATTATCATGTGTTCCATTTTCCTTGCGGGAGTGGCTTTTTTGGACTGTATCCTGGTTTTAACTTCCAAATTCCACATAACAGTGATCTACCATGGGAAGATGACAGCAGTGTCATTAGCCTAATAGATATGCAGTGCTGTGGGAAAAGAATTGGCTGTGTAACTGTGGGATAACATTGACTCAGTGTACCTAGGACTCAGTGGAACCAGAGACCCACCACCCATCCTATACCTCTGCTGGGAGTCACTTCTGAGCTCTTTTAACTCATAGACTTATGGATGACATTTAGCTGTTCATGTGTATTTTGTTGAGGCAAACCTTTTCTTGAAGTACAAGTGAGAAAGCCATACTTGCTCAAGTCTGATCATATTAAAAACCTTCTGAATATTACAGTTAGCCTGCAAGTTTCAAAGTCAGACTGACTTCAAAGACAGTGGGTCTGAAGAAATATCTGACCAGGACCCACTTTCACAAAGAAAATAAATGTGACTGTCTTGTGCCGTGATCTCCTTTCCCCGAGGTTCCTCCTGCAGTTCTTCCAAGGATGACTCTGCTGCACAGAAAATGTGTCAGATACTAAACTCTGAAGGGGAGATTAGTGCTGGAGGTCAGAAGTCACATCGTGCTGAGTGCACTCTGGGAAGTCCATTCGGCAGCAGCGGGAATTCCCCCTACCTTGGAGCAACTGAAGCTGAGGTTAGAGAGCACTCGTGTTTTAACAACTTGTAAGACACAGGTCAGTAGATGCATTGTCTTAAAATGATTTCCCTCTACTCAGCTGTTTTGAGAACAGTGGAGAAGCATGTTTTAGACAGCATTTATGATTACTACAGTGTTTTCGATAGTCAAATGTGGTAGATAATATATAACAGCAGTTGTATCTCAAATCTGCTGCACCCACTGTTGCTAAGTGGGGCATGCCAGATTGTTTCACTTTCTGTATGGTCTGCTATTTTTAGATTTTTGACCACATTTTCTCCTTCCTAAGCATCCAGTTTGTTTTGCCATTGAATATGATAAGAAAGTAAAAAGGTTTTATATGGGTTTGCTTTAGATTTGCTTTGGGGTTTTTGGATGCAACACCAACAAAAACAACGGCAATCCAAGCCCGATCCTGAGATCTGTGTTATTTCTGAGTTCACCCTAGTGTTGATCCAACCCTCACTTATTGAATGAGAAGGATGGAACTGAGCTCTTGCCAATACAGTTAGACCCCTTAGGTATGAAGGGTTTTGTCTGTGAGCGTTGTATCATGGCAACTTGTTTAGCCAATTAAAAAGAATATGTGGGAAATCTTGTTCATCGTAGGCATGCACAAGACTGTTCCCCCGAGTGTTCACACCCTCTGCTGTGGCCTGTTATATCACATTAAGCAAACGGCCAGTGTCACATCTGCCCAAACTTTGCTGAGTAAGTTAATACGCTCAGAAATTTGCTTCCATTGTGTATTAAACGTAGCTAGCCTGGTCTGGAACTCTTGCCACAGTTTGATTAATGAGTGTATTAAACTCTCACCTTGTGATGCAGCAAGAAGGAGTAATTGTATGAACAAGTGAGTTTCTGTCAAAATATGTAAAGCATAGCTTAAGAAGTCTCGTAACTTGTGTCTGACTCTGAAGCTGTAAAGGTTTAAAGAAATATGTGCACATCTTCTGTTTATGAACAATGGGCAAAGCCTCAATTCCGGTTACACATGTGGGTGCATAATAACTTCTCTCAAGACAATAAACCAAGGGCTTGGCTTTGCTGAAGTGATCCCAAATTTGCCAGAGCAAAGCAAAGAGCAGCACCTCACCTAACAAAAGTGTCTAAAGGACCAACGTACACAGTCACTGGGACTTTGCTTGAGTGTATGAAAGAGAAGTTTGACTGAAGATAAGTACACACCAAGACATATAGTTACAGAAGATGAGTTAATATTATTCATCTTTCCTTTCTTTATTTCAGTTTACTTATAGCCAGGGAAGGAGGGGAAATGAAATGCTTTTTTTGAGAAAATAGAAATGTTCCTGCTCAAGCTTTTGATTCCACAGGAACTCTTATTTTCCACTGGAACTAACATTTTGACTGATCGATCATTCCTCTGGCTGGCAGCTTATACTGCAGTTCTGTGTATTTGCTTTCAGTGCAAGCTTGGTGCATCATGCTGTGGTCCTGTTTCCTCGCTGACTAGCTGTGAGTGTGTCACCACCGACTTTAATCCACTGTGCTAAATCAATGGCCCCCTTAATTCCCTTTGTTCTCAAGTTGAGGCCAATGTATTCTGAAATAAAGAAATCAGCAGACAAATGATGTCTTGGAGGAGAGGAAAAATGAAACTTGAGTTGTGAAAAAGCATTACAGGTAGACATAAATATGATGGTGAAAATGGCCGTAGGCAAGATAGCTCCACCTGATTTGCTACACCTTCCCTAGAGTTGGTGACTGTTGCAGGTTTGTGAGATCAAGCAGGATTTTCTGATAGTTTTACACCATTTCTTATACTTAATGTGCTATTGCTCAGGTCTTTGCCAGTCTCTCTTGCCTCCTTTTCTCAATTTTATGTGTTTTAGTAGTTCTTTATCAGTTACCTGCTGTTCAGAGACTGCATATTGTTTTTGAGCCTGCCAACATCTCCTATCTCACAAGTTTCTCTTTTTATCTTTCTCTTGCTTCTGGCATCCTTCTACCTTTCATATGGTACTCCACACTTTTCAAATCATTGTCTTGTCTGCTAACTGCGATCCTTATCCTTCTTTAAATCTCATTTATTTTCTAAGGCTCTAATAAAAATCCTCTAGGCTCTAACAAAACCTTTTGAAACTGTCTGGTTCTTCTTGCATCGACATCAGCAGCCTCTGGATAAGTCTAAGCTGCTTTCCCTTAATATCGCCATTCAAATTAATCTGCAAGATCTTGCTGGTGAATAGCCTTCTTGTGTTCCAGCCTGAAAACTAAATATTAGTGAAGCTGGTTTATGAGTAAGGCTTAACTCGCTAGCGCTGAGCCTGTAAGCATTGAGAAGAGCAGGAGAAGTGAGTTCTGGGCAGGTTTAGAAATACAACAGTTTGCTCTGTCACCAAGGGAAGTGAAATCTTGTTTTCCCATGGCTTTATATTGTGTGGTTGGATTATCCTCCATCAAATTAAGTGCAGGCTCTAACTGAAGCTTTTCCTGATTTTGTAACACTGTTTGTAACAGTCTACACTCAGGGGGATTCTCTGATGTCTAACTCCATAATTCAACTCGCGCTGAACTAATTCAAGTTTCTTTCCTCTGTACCGGAACCTTTTTTCACAAAACTTTTAGTGACTAAATGCATTTAAAACTTCGGTTCCTCTCTTCAAATTTTCATTGAGACTAGCTGGGCAGTTCAGATGTTAAGAGGACATGCAAAGGTGAGGCGATTGCCTAACCTCTTTTTGTCTGAAACCAACTTAGAAAAAAGGTTGGAGCAGATTTCATGACCCGAATCTTTTGAAAACTGATGGCAGTTTCCTAGTTACAGGAATGCAGAGAGGACTGTGTAGAAAATTCTCTGCTTTTCTTTTAGTGCAACACTCAACAGATACTCTCTGAATTACAAATGCACTGTCAGTAACCATCACCCATGGGCGTGCATTAAAAACCATCTTGGAGTGTCAGAAAGTACAAAGAACAAGGTTTATTCTTGTTTTATATATAATTTAAGACAGTTTCATTCTAAGCAAACAATGGGAAGTAGAACTTTGTAGCAATATTAAAATATCTACTCTTTTCATAGAGACTTATTTTTGAAGCGTATTCCTATAGAATTAGAAAGCATGGACAATTCAGTGTATAAATGATGTAAAAAGGGAGAATGAAATTTCCTTTTTGGAAAATATTAGAAAGAAATCCAGATTTTCAGCAGCCAGAGGGCACTTGTATGTTTGCCTTTCGAAAGAGATTCTGCTCATGTGGGTAGTGTACACATCTGGCTTTTATAGTTATGGGCCAGCTCAGAGGGGCAGGCTCACTTTGATTTAGGTACTTGTTCTGAATGGGGAAATCACAAAGGGGGTTTAGCAGAGTTTGGGTACTGGTAGCGAGTGGGAAGGAGTGGATTGCTATTGTGTGTAGGCAGGAAATAAATAATCGTATCTATTCATCTAAGAATACTGAGCATGAAAACGGAAAGGACTGCCTCCTTCATCCCTCAGTTTTTCACTCTCTGGTGAACCCAGTTGATGGCACGGAATTAAATTCACCCCCATGTTGCCTTGCTGTTTGTTGCGCTCGAATGTTTTCGAAGAAGACATCATCTTCCTGTGTTGAAATCCCAGCTGGCAGCTAATGCCGATCTGCCTTGTAGAAATGCCAAGTGAAAAAACAAAGACATGGTTCCTGATGTGAGGAACCACTTGGAAACCGGTTTCTGTAGTGCTTTCTGAACAGCGTTATTTTCCTCTGCACAAACATGGAGAAAAGGAGTGCCTGTAAAAGTATATTGCAATTTAGTCAAACCTGTGTTGTATTAGGTCTCCCTGAATAAATGTTGTTTTCCCAAAACATGTATTTTAGAAAGCTTTTTTAATTGCAAGGGGTGGCTAATACCTTCTAGTCATTTGCAGCCATCCTGTGGTGATTTATTATTCTCTCCTAAAAATTTTATTTTATTTCTTGCTAGAATTTTTTCACTTCGGACGTGGGGCCAGGTTATGCCTTGGTCTGCTAACCTGAAGTTCCTGTTAAGTCAGAAAAATCTCTTTGAGTAGGTATTTATAGACAAATTCATCACTTAAGCCAAATTGAGCATTTTTAAATCTCTTGGTTCAAAGCTGATTTTACAGACCTTGAATTAGTTTTCTTTACCCTTTGCGAACCCTTTCCCGATCTCTGCACTCTGAGAATGATGAAGACAAAAATGTAATGGGCTGTTCTCCAGTCATGACGTCTCCAAGGCCTCGTGAACAGGCAGTGCTATATTGCCATGGGATATTTCTATTTTTAGATCTCACAGTTCCACAGCCATCCCAGACAGAGTGTTGTTAAGACATCATCTGAATTATAGAGAGGAGATGTGTATTTATTCTTTTTAGCTTAATAATTTAATGCTTTGTCTCTTAAGCTTCACTGGTACTTTAAGGTGAACTGCAGCATTTTGCTTTTCACTCTCTCCTCTTGCATGTTTACCCGAAGATTTTACAGAAATTAACTTTTCGAAGTAAGAAGCGCATGGTTAGTGACAGAAAAGTCTCACAAAAGGTCTGGCTTTCCACTTGTTATCATGTCTCAGCTAAGTCCTAAGAGCCGATGAAACAGCAATCACAGATGATTCAGACAAAGCTAGTAGGCAGCTAATCCATACTCCTCATGACTCCATTGTGTGTTCTTTATTCTGGTATTATCAGACAGCAGAGATAAAACACTTCTTCCACCCACCAAATATGTGATTAAAACATGGAACTTGTTGCCACAGTAAAATGTGAAAACCAAGTGGGGTGGAACAATTTCACACAGAATTGCTCCACTTTTGGCTATTAAACTCAATGATCCATTTGCAACCTCAATTCAGAAAATTGCTAGTCATCTTCTTGCTAGGAGTATATGTCATGTCTTCTTGTGAAGGAGACTTCTGCAGAGTTGTCAAAGCCAGGTTGGTGGGCATCAATAGCCTGAAGATAAGTTTCTATAGCATGTAATTCCTGTCACTGTCAGCTTGTATCATCACTGCTAATGACAGAGAGAAGCATCCCTGCCAAAAGGTGGTGTGAGCTTCAGGGATCCAGGAATGAAAGGATTTAAAATGAAATCAAATGAGCAAAATGGGCTTGTAATGCCTGCAAGACATTTATTTCTCAGAGTTGCATGAGTATCGACAAGTCTCTGTGACCTTTGCTCTGTAACAAGAAGTGTTTCTGCTGCTTCAGCCCACACTAGGGATATACTGTCCATGGTGAAACAAGCTTCTCCAGAGAGAAGTAACCTGGTGTTTACTTCTGGGTTTGGTCCTTTTAGTTTTACCTTTTTTGAGAAGTGCTCCAGCACAACACAGTCCAAGAAAGAGTTCAGAGAGCTATCAAGTTTCTTCCTCTCTCTGGGCAATAAGCAGAGGTACTTTCTCATTATGGAGCTTTGTTGTTGGCACATTAATCTGAAACTAGGAAGAAAAGACCACCGAGTACTAAGGGTGATATGGGATTTCCTGATGTTTCATGAAGACAGCTAGATTGCTGCAATACAGCTGGGAAATACGAATATTAAAGTCTACTCTAAACTTTATTTTAGTGTAATGGTTCATAAAATATTGGTTCTTTGCTTTAAGAGACTGTGACTGTATAGTGATTATGCATTTCTGGAGGAAGTATCCCTAAGCTGGGTATTAAGACTAACTTATCAAATTGAGAGGAAATGAGTGAAAGAGTGAGTTGTTTTTTTTTTTTTTTTAAGCCCAAATGTGATTTTCTGGCCTCAGATTTTTCTGTAAAAATTGAAGATAAATCTTAAGGAAAGAAAAAATAGACTATAAATGTAATAACTTACTAGAGCACTTTATGAACCCTTGGTAGAAACAATATTTCTTGTGATAGCTTTGAAGATGGAATTTGGGTCATATTTCATGAGCTGATGCATATAACAGTAGCTGTAGTATGTGACAAACATGAATTTTTTTTTTTTTGAGAAAGCCTACATCCCATCATTACAAAGACCTACCACCTAGAACTCATATTGCACTTTGTTATCTTGCTCACTATAAATCTGCAACCGCCTGTCAAGGAGAAACAAAGAAAACAAAAAGCTGCATTATAATCTCTTTCATTTTAATTGAGTTCTTTGTGGCACTCATTGGGCTCCAAGTTAAAGTGGACTCTAGAAACGTTGTTTGCAATGAAACCCTGTCAAAGAGCCAGGTCTTTAATTCATGCAAATAATGATGCTCTGCAATGCAGCTCCACAGAAGTCAGCAGAATTGCTTCAGATAACCCCAATGGAGGGTCTGCTCCATCTGCTCAGTGTCAGAACAACTTAATGCAGGATTGATATCATTCTTCCTAGGTTCAGTTTACTGTACAGTTATTAAGGGTGACCTCATCCTGTTCATCTCTAGATGTCTATAATCTAGTCACTTGCAGCTGAACCCAGCCAGCCTGTTTTCCTTTCCGTCAATAGGTCAGGTGAATTGGACCCTAAAAGTGTCTGTTCCAGGGAGCTGGATGAAATATGAAGTAGGGATCTAACCTTTGTGAAAGCAAGATATGTTAAGTCTTTTGTAGAAGGTTATGAGCTTGTTTTGCTCTTGACATGCATCTGAAAGCAATGCACCTATATTAACGTGAATGTATCCCGTGTTTGAGCAGGCTATATACCTGGAATATACACCGGGTACCCCCAGGTGCTTGGATTTGAGTTTGGAGCATATGGTGGTGCAGACCTCCCCTGGGCCCCATTGTGATGTCAACCCCAGTCAATATTGTGTTCTTGTTTTAATTACAAGGACAGTGGCTGGGACAATCTGGCCTACCGGAGCAGTGAGTTGAGATAATCTGGTACCTTCTTGTCCTCTGTACAAGTACACTGGTTTGGGATGATTAAGCACTTCCTAACTGCACCTGAAAATCCTCTTGTCTGGGTACCCCAAAATTCCTCCTGCCTGGATCGTAGCCCACTCTGAAGGGTGCTAAAGTTGCCTGACAGGAATAATGGCCGCAATGGAAAAATACTGATCAAAGTCAATCATCTTGCCACCTTATAAATATCAATCCTAAGTGAAGCCCTTTGAGCTCTCAGGGGTTGCAGCAGGCTGTGACCCTGTATCTTCCCTGGAGATGGGATGCCTCTCTGGGCACATTTTCTGGAGGTATCAACAATCATCCACTGGCAAGTGCTGGAGAAAAGTAAGTAATTCACTATGATTTACTGCAAGCATGGCAGGAGGATATCTTGAAAATAATTTACTGCATGTGTGGAAGGAGAAAAATTCTTGGTCGTAGGTTAACCTCTGTATCTATCTGTGTATATATTTGTGTATATATGTGTATTTGTGTGTATGATTTAATTTCCCTGTCTATCTCTGTGTGCATGTATTTGTGTATACAATTTGATTTAGGAAACTCTATCATATACCTCACTGTGAATCTTGCCGTTCTCGAATCTTTAAACAAGTTTCTATGTTGATTATGGTAAATTTTGTTAAATCACCCTGACAATTGACTAATAGTTAAATATTTTTAAAAATCATACAATTTTATCCTGTGACTTACTATGACAATATTAACAAATCCTAATTTACCATCGCATAAGATCTCCTTATTCCCTTCACCCCTTATCCTTTTAATCTCCAATCTCTCTATAAATCATCCTAACTTGAATGTAATTCAACTCCCCCTTGTATACTTTTCCATGCAGTAATTAATAACATGACTCTTGCCATCAAATCGGACCTTGACAAATCTCTGTCAAATTTTTTTAAACTCCATCAAATTTTATAAACTCTGGTAAATTATTATTCTATCTCCATAAAACATATTGCTGCTTTTCTACTATGTGAGGTGAATTCCACTTATTCCGTGGTGAGCAGGATCTTAAGTCATGATTACTCAATGCATAATTTAAGAGATCTAAGTGATTTGAAAACACTCATCTGTGACAGAGCAAGAGAAGAGCAAGCACATCTGTCAGCAGTGTGCCTCTGAGGTTGCATCCTCACTATTGCCAATCCCACCCCATGCAAGGACCTGGCATGATTTACATGCGCTCATACAACAAGCTGGGTGAGGGGCTGAGCCAGCACTACCCAGTACCCTCCGGAGCTGTGTGAATCCACAGCTAAGTAGTATGGGATATGAGAGAAAAGCTGCTGCACAAGTGCCTTCGGGCTATTTTTACCCTGCAAACCACTTTTGTGTTTCATGGGCAGCATCTAGTGCATCTCAGTCATTTGGAGCAAGTATCCAAACAGGGGAAGAAAGCTGCTCGATGCCGGGTGCTTAGCCCCCAAGACCAACCTGCTGGTAAGGAAACAGCACACAGCTAGATACCATGGAGGTACACTTGCTTATCCCACAAGTTTTCCTTCCTTTGGTTTGCTGCCATGAAACTGGCTTAAGGCAGCTGCCTGTGTCTTCTGTTGGCATAAAGCCTGTGTGCCAGGCAGGCGGTGAAAATGGAGTTGGGTCCGAATAGCAGTTTTTGGCCTCTTGTGATCACTGCAGCCTAGTGAAAACTAAAGAAGCCTGAATTTTTTTTTGTAAATGTGATGGGAATCTGAAGGAGGCCTGCCAGCCTTCTTTTCACATCTCCTTGTCATTTGTGCTGGTTTATGTTGCTGCATCTCATAATCCAGCTCACAGTAGCTGCCCGGTGAACAAGATCAAATACAGCTTAGAGCTCTCAGGCAAGGGAAGGAATACCAAGGCTGACCTTGCATGGCAACAAGGACCACGGTGCTATGTGCCCTGCAATATTGCGGTGATGAATAACATCGATGTCCTTAAATTTGAGTTTACCCCCAGGAGCAGATCCTGGACAGCAGTTATTGCAGCAGGCTGTAAAGGGAATGGTAACAAAGGCAAATACTCTCCTTGATGGTGATTTCTGCACAATCACCCTTGAAACTTTCCCTCTCCATCTTTCCAGCACAACTCAGGAAAGTTGTGAGGGAGAAGTAGCAGCTGCCTCATGGGAATCTGTGTGTCCCAGCCAGGGCTGTACGCTGTGACAGTGGTTCCGCTGCTGAAGGAACATAAGCATGCATCTGTAGGGACAAGTGCCAGCAAATTGTAGCTGGTTCTGCCTGTGCCCTGAGCCGCTTTTTGTCCTGCAATCAGAAGCACAGTGCAGTGGTGCAGGGAACGCAGCCTGTCTCCTCCTGTCAGCTTCACCCAATACAGACTGCTTTTCTGGAGTTAGTTTCTTGGAGAAAAAAAATATTCTCTTAAAAAATCCTTAAACCTGTGCCCAGACATAGAAATTATATTAGTGGACAAGTTAGTCTGCCTCAGGAAGTGGATGATAATCGAAATTAGTCCAACGCACAGCAGCAAACTATGCAGTGAAAAAAAAAACAATAAAAGAGCATTTATTTTCTGAGCAAAGACTCCAAGATACTGATAACATTTAACCTTCTGTCCTCTTCTGTAAATATCTGTCCCCTGAGAACCCAGACAATGGTTTAAACCCTACTGTTCAGTCCAGCAGAGCTCCAGAGACATCCTGCTGTTCTAAAATGAAGACTGTGGAACAGGATGGCAATATGTCTTATTATAAAAATTCCCTGTGATACCGTTTGGGATTCAATAGAGTATGCAAGAAGTGTCTTGGAGCAGAATAGAGGCTTTCCGGTTTCCCATTCTCCTCTGTGATATTGCCTGTGTGGGAGGCAGCAGTTGGAAAGCCTGCAGGAACTTGAGAATTTGACTGAAAGCCATAAAGTTGCACAAATATATTCAAAAGCTTTGTACAGTTTCCATTGGAATCTGGGATGCAAGTTTATGATGAAATAGAAAACTTTGTCTGCCTATTATCTTTTTTTGATGTGAGTGTTTTGGAACATCTAATTTGAAATATTAAAATATATCAGGAATAAGGAAGAGTTAAAAATACTTTCCTGGAATCAATTCCCCTGCAAAAAATTAATTATAGAAAAGAGTTCTCTGCAACAGCTATCCATATGTCTGTTTTCATCTAGGGCTGCTGTTCATTGCCATTCAGAGCTGTTTTCAAACTGTTTTGCACTATTGTGTTAATTAAGATGATGTTTTCATTAGTTTCATTAGTTCACATATTATTTTAATCTAGATTTTTGAAGAAAGGAATTTTAGCAGATAATGGAACGTGGGCAGCACAGCGGAGGCTGCAGGGAGCTCATTACCCTTTTCTCAATTCATTGTATTTTCATCAGTCATTAATTCCACTTTAAGCTTCCCTGTTGTTAGAATGTGCATTGTGAGTGACTTTATTTTTCATATTCAACAATGTGCCACTTTCCGTACATAATACAAAGACAGAATGCAATTATTGGCAGCATTAGAATACTTAAAAAGGTTTAAAGATGTGGAAGAAGGCTCCCCGAGGAGGATGTGTTTGAGAGGGTTTGAGACAGCAACACAAATAACCTTGTAAGGCTGAAGAAAAAGGCAGAGAAGAGAAGGGATGATGTTGCTTGCTCTCTCTTGTATCACAGAGTCATGGAGCGAGTTGTGTTGGAAAAGTCCCTGCTTAAAGCAGGGCTGACTTCAGCGTCAGGTGATGTCGCTCAGCTCCTTTTCCAGTTGGGCTGTGAATATCTCCAAGGATGAAGATTTCCCAGCCTCTGAGGACACTGATTCCAGGTTTTGACTACTCTCATGGAGATAAGCTTTTACTTATATCTAATAGGAATTTTCCTTGTGGCAACTAGCATCTATTATCCCTTGTCCTATTGGTGGTCACCTCTGAGGAAAGTTTTGGTGTGTCTCCATTCGATAACTGCTCCCCACCCCCATTGGATAAAGGCAGTGATAAGATCCTCCCGTAGATCCTCTTTCCCAGGCTGAGCTAACCCACGTTTTTCAGCCTCTCATGGTACTTTATGGGCTCCAGGCCCTGGAGCGCCATGGTGGCCATCTGCTCTACTCACTCCAGTATGCCTATATCCCTCTTGTATACAGTAGCCCCAAGTGAGATGCAGTACTCCATATGCTGTCTTACAAGTGCCAAACAGAGATGAAAAAATCACTTTCCTTGACTCGTTGTCTGTGCTTTTGCCCAGTTTTTGGTTGTTTTTATTTAATGCAGAGGTTCACTGCTCACTTGTGCTCAATTTGTCCACCAGGACCCATGGGTCCTTACCTGTGGAGCTGCTTTCTAGCTGGTTGGCATCTAGCCTGTGCCACCATGCAGGTTATTCCTGCATGCAGGGCTTTGCATTTGCTGAACTCTGGGAAATTTCTGCCAGCTCGTTTCTCCAGTCTGTTAGTCCTCCCAAATGGCAGCCCTCTGGTGTGTTGATGACTTCTCTCCCATTTGGTATCATCTGCAAAATTGCTGATTGGAGTCTATGCTTTTGCCCTAGTTATTAATATAAATGTTAAACACAATTGGCGTTAGTATCAACCTCTGAGTAATACCATTAGCAACAAGCCTCCAACTGTACTTTTAACCTCTTACTACTAATCCCTGTGCCTAACAACTTGGACAGAGACCCACTGAACTTTTACACAACCCATCTGGTCCATATGTCACCAACGTGGCTATAACGGTATCATGGGACCTCTTGCCAAAATCTTTGTTAAATCAACATCCACTGCTCTTTTCTTGTCCTCTTATTGTAGAATGCAATCAGGTTTGTCAGGTATGATTTGCTCCTGGCAAATCTGTGCTGGTTGATCCCAAACACCCATCTATCCTACGCAGGGCTGGAACTTGCTTCAAGGAGGATGCCCTCTATAGTCTTCCAAGGACTGGGGTGAGGCTGGCCTGTCATTTCCCAAGCTTCTCTTTCGTGCTGTCCTTGAAGATGCATGATGAAGTTTGCCGCCTTCAAGTCATCAGAAGCCTCCCCAGTCACCCTGATCTTTCAGAGTCTTAGAGAGCAGATTCTTAATGACATCAGCCCCTTGGATGCGTCCTGCCTGGTCTCATACATTTCAGTACAGGATTATGTAGTCCGTTGATGATCTTCTACCACTAGTAGCACTTCACTGCCCTTGACTCTGCCCTGAGTGTAGGGATATGGGAGGACTGAGAGAAGACCTTTCTAGTAAAGACTAAGACATTGAAAGCACCAAATACCTCAGACATTTCTGTGTGGAGGATTAATGTCCACACCCATATAAAGTGTCACGTCTTCATATGCACAGACCTTGTCCCCCCCCCTCAATTCACACAGAGGAAGCAAAGGGTGTGCACATACAAAACCTTGTGCCCTGACATCCCTGTCTCCTTGTAACCCTGCAAATGGATTCTATACATACTAAGGTCCTCACCTGGGAGCTGGAAGCAAGCTCCTCAAAATGGATTGCGTTGGTAACAGATTTATGGCTGGGCTATGTTTTATTAATAGATTTTCTATCCTATTTGGTTGCTTATGAGGTGTCACAGCTTGGTCAGGTCCAGAAGCGAAGGTTCCCCCTAGAAAAGTGAAGTGAGGGTTGGTTATAAGTCAGCTCTCAAGCAGATGTACGCAGAGGATGGTAGGACAGAGAACTACCAACTACCAGAAAAGCTGAAGCATAATGCTGGCACAGTCCTATAACTCACAGGGCATATTAGGTGCTGAAATTCTTATTCCTCATTTTCTTGATGAATGATGCAACAAGAGCAGAAAATGGCTGGTATGAATCTTGTCTCAAGACTCTGATCGCAGCAGTAATAAGGAATGATGTAAACTTAACTCATTCTTGATACAGAGTACTAAAAAGAGTGACTTGGGCTACAGGAACAGTGTGCAGCCAGTGCAGCAGTTTGCTATGAAATAGCTCTTTAATCACCCTTCTTCATAATTTTTGAATTCTGTTTAGCAAGCACGGTTCTTGTGTAATACTCAAAGTGACAGAAAACAAAAGCTTCTTGGTTGTAACTTATGACCATCAAAGACAACTAGTTTTATTTAAAAGAAGAACATTTTGTAAGGATTATAGAATAATGGAATCACAGAATGCTTTGGGTTGAAAGAGACCTTCAAAGGTCATCTAGTCCTACCTCCCTGCAGTGAGCAGGACCATCTTCAGCCAGATCAGGTTGCTCAGAGCCCCAAGGTCCAACCTGACCTGGAATGTTTCCAGGGATGGGGCATCTACCACCTCTCTGGGCAACCTGGGCCAGTGTTTCACTAAACATTATTGTAAAAAATGTCATAGTAAAAAATTTCTTCCTTATATCTAGCCTGAATCTACCCTCAAAGGCCATGAAACACTTGTTCACAGGCAACATGTTCTGGCCAGGCTCAGTGCTGGTTTGCTTCACTTGAACTTGAAATCTTGCAGAAAACACAATATATGATATAGAAATCACGGGGAAAGGAGGGTTCTGTTCTTGGAGAACTCTCTTTACTGCTTTGACTTTCAATCCTTTTCTGTATTTTCTAAGTAAAATATTATTCAACTAGTAAGCTCTAACAAATCCAATAACTGACGTAGCCCGCTAGTTTGCTTTCATGCAATTTTATTGTCTCTCACTGTCTTAAGAGGGGGCACAGTCTTTCCAAGCCACTGTTTTGCAGTCCTCTGGGGCAACATGCTACTGAGCTCTCAATACAGGGATTATCAACTGTCTGCCTCTTTCACTTGGTTCTGTCACATTCTGAGGACCCTGAAAATCCTGATTCACTTAAATGTGTTGTCTTCGTCTCTCCTTCGCGATCGTGATTGTAACGATTCTTTCTGGAGCATGATAGCTTGGCTTAACGCTGTCCATTTTGCCAAATTCTTGCCTTTTTTTTTTTGACTTTTCAATTTTTTTTAAATGCTTTGTTTTCAGCATTCTTTTGGTAGTTTCTTTAATGCCTCCATTTATCTGTGGCCAAATGGGAACTATCTTGCTTCATTGGGATTTTCTGATTCTGGTATTCATTCTGATAGTCACCTTTCCATCACTGTATGAGTTGCTTTGTTCAGCACAGAAAACCATCCCAGACAGCAGCGCTAGTATTTTGATAGTAGAAATATACACACAGACTGATTCCCTTGTGTTGGCAATGTTTCTTCTTGAGTGATTTGTTTCTGGTTCATCTTGCAGACTTGCAGATTCAATGCAAAGCTCCTTATCATGTTTGCACGCAGGTTTACTGCTTGTTTCAGATCATTAGCTGCTCTTGAAAGTGTTTGTGCCGTTACTAATGGCACCCAAGCTGAACCTCAGTTGTGATGAAGTACTTCCGTATTTGCAAAAACCTCTTCGGTGATAGCTGTTAGAGTTTCTCTTCTGGGTGTTGCAGTCAGTGCTTATTGATTACTTTCTGCTTTGAAAGGGTGACTTCCAGAGGGAACTTGGAAATGTTATTCATAGAGCCTTGCTTAGGTCAATATAGCAAATGTACCATCTATTTCAGTTTGTGTACACATCTTCAAGTGGTTCTCAAACCTGTGGGGGTGTAAGAGGCTAATAAACAACCTACGAGTCTCTGATTCTGCAGCAGTCCTGCTCCCAGCCCTCCCTGCTGCTTCTGTGACAAGAGTTTGATGTCTTTCAACAGGTCAAATGTTGGTGTTTGCTGCTGATGCCAAAAGGTTCTTCTTTTGTGGGGCTCATCTTGCGCTGTATCACCAATGTCTGTTTGTCAATCTAGCACAGGTTCAATGAACTTTGTAAGAGCTTATGTTTGTCCCTCTGGTTTTTTGAACCATTTTATCTTCCAGTCTTGGTACATGCAATATTACTTGAAAATGAGATTCAAGAGAGAAGTTTCTTTGCACCTGAAAATAATATGGCTCTTGACTGAAAGTAAGGTTTGGTCTTCTATGGCTTAAGACCCTTTGCTTCAGTCATTCCTAGCGTTTGCTGCAGCTCAGATGTCTATGCTGTCAACATGCCCTTTCACATTTCTCAGATGCACGATGTCTGGCTTGCTGTCCAGTGAAATTTCTTTGGAGACAAACTGTCCTGGTTTGAGTTAGAACAGAACTCGGTCTGTTCAGTGATTTCCCTGTCCAGCTCAGTCTCTGCTCAGTGTCTGCCCTTCCTGAAGTTAACGGCCTATTTTTGCAGACAGCGTCTGCTTCGAGAAGTGACAGCGCTTGATGTCTGCAGTTACTGCCAGGGGTTGGTGTGCAGAAAGGCTCTTGCTTGTACTTGCTCCTGTGCAGACCAAGGTCTCTGCTAAATCCCGTGTACCACGGTGGGGGTGTGGTACATTAGAGGCTGCACCTGCAGGGAGGAGCGGGCAGGACGGGTGACCCTGAACTGACCAGCAAGGTGTTCCATCCCATAGACGTCACTTTCAGTACAAAGCTGAGAGTCTTCTCCTCTGTCGCCTCCTCTTCAAAGGCCAGCATCCAAGGAGTATTCTGGCCGTTCTGCCTTTGATCCCAGTCCGTGCATTCCTGAATCCTGTCCAGAATCCAGCTCCTGCATCCAGTTCTGTCTGGTGCTGAGCCCAGCCTGGGCCTTCCCCAGTGTCTCTCCACAGCATCAGTGGTGACTGTGATGTGATTGCCATCAGGGGGGTTGGGTTCTTTGTTGGTATTGTATATATTTGTATGTATTTTATTTTATTATTCTCATTAAAGCAGTTTTAGTTTTCTTTTCCAATCCATAAGTCTCTCTCCATTGCTCCTTTTCTCTTTCCTCTCTTTGGGAAGAGGCGGAAGGGAGTGGGTAATAGAGAGCATCTGTCATTTGGCTAGTAGCTGGCCCAGCTCTAAACCTTGACACAAATATATTCCTATAGAATGCTTAAATCCCACTTTACAATGGTGAGGTGGGCACAGATGTAAGGGCTTCAGCTCTGCTCATAGATTTAGCATCCTGCTTTCCCAGTTTCCTCTCTTTCATGGCTCAGAAACTGCAAAACCGTCATTTTGGATTCTTTGCTGCATCCTGTGGCCTTACCATGAGGAAATAAGAGTGCTCAGCTCCTTCTCTTATTAATCTTGATGCTTCTGCATCATTTTGACCAGTTGCGTGTCAGAATTGAAAACTGTGCCATCCAAGATAATAGCCCAGAATTCTTCCAAGGTGAAGAAAATGGTGCCTACTCCAACAGAAGTTATTGTGCAAGGGAAATGTGCTAGAAGGCCACTTCCCTCTGGAGTTGTGTAGGTACACCTAGACTATCTACACACCACACTTGTCTAGCCTGTATTGTAAAACTTCCATGTGAGGAAGATTCAGCAGCTTCTCTAGGTGATATGAAAAATATTTTTCAAATTTTGATATAACATCGCCTTCTTCCTTGCTTCACTGGTAACCAAGGAGAAATCAGATCTGTTGATTTGGCTCTTCTCTGAATGAGGTCTCCTGCTTTTGTATAGTAGATGCCGCAGGCTCCACATCTTTTCCGAAGTGCTGTGATTTTACTCATAGACTATGTTTGTATTCTGGGGTCTGTATAAGATAATCTTTTGGTGACACTTAGCTGTTCCCAATGTATTTAATTTGATTGCTTACTTGTCCCTCTGTGTACATCTTGTGTGTGTTACGTGTGTTATTGGAATACTATTTAATTAACAAGATCTCTTAAGAGCAATGCTTAAAAATCCCTTTCTGTATTTAAAACATGCATCTCACTGACTTTTCGGTACACTGGACCATAAGCAGTGCACAACAACATAGTCCTTTTTCCATTGCCTGTGCACTTGCCTGGACAGGGACATTTCCTGCAGTCGTGCTGATTGCTGTGCTGCTGTTACTGCTTCCTGCTTTCCACCCTTTACAAAATACATCAAATACATCTCTGTTGCATTTGCTTTCCAGCTTTGTTTACAGATGCTTAGTGATATATCTTCTTGGCCTTTCTCCAGGGTTCTGTGTAACTTTCTTTTGGTGCTTGATATATGCATATCTGTATATATCTTGACATCTCTAGTGTCAAATCCACCTCGGCAGAGCTCATGGACTTGCTTTTTAATAGTTACAACCTGTCTGGTTTTTAATAACTAAGTCTTTTACGACCTCATCTTCAGAGGAGAGGGTCCTTAAATTTGCCTCTTCATTTCACCTCCTCCTGATTGCAGTTTTTTAATAAGTAATGCACAGTGCTTTAGACTTGCTATGGATCTGTAAATGTGTTTCCACCTTTGCCGAGCTTTTTTTATTAATTTTCACAGAATATATTGCATTTACAGGATGAAGAAAAAAGAATTAAAGGAGACTTTTTTCAAACAATTGTCAGAAGTCTCATGTTCACAAGCTCTAGACCTGGTATCTAGATTTTCTGCTGGAAAGGCCATGCAGCAGGGCACAAGCAATCCATCAGGTTTCTGGAGGTCACTGATGAGAGCTTCTTGACACAGGTGGTTGAGAAGCTGATGAGCGGGCAGACAGGGCTGAACCTCATGCTTACAAGCAAGGAAACAGTGCTGCAGGATGTGAAGTTTGTCAGAAACCTTGATGACACGGACTCTGTGATGGTAAAAGTCAAGATTATGAAAGGAGAGAACAAGGCAAAAAGCAGGATCACAGCCCCAGATTTCAGCAGAACAGGCTTTGGCCTCTTCAGGGACCAGGGCCTTGTCCTGTCCGGTTTGAAAGTCTTCAAAGCCAGAGATTCTCTGAGCACCACTCTCCCTGTGAATGTCTTTCCCCCTCTTCCATTGTCCTATCTTCTGTCCTTTCATGGTGCAGCTGCTGGATCATCCTGTCTCTCTTCAGCAGCTAAACACTTTCACTGACTGTTGAAGTCATTCTGCTGTGGTCAGCCATACACAGACACAGCTTTCAATTTCAGTGACCCATTCAGGTTTTCTGTTTTGAGGGGCTTTTATTCTCTCCAGGTACCGCAGGTCAAAGTGGTCATAAAGCTGCTGAGGTGAGGCAAGGATGAGAGAAACAAGGGCACAGCTGGTGTTACTGTCAGTCCGTTCAGTCTAGGGTCAGTGTATAAGCATCTTGGAAGTATATGCATGGCTGCATACCAGGAAGCCTTTGTTCTCCTCACCCAAGAATGATGTTTGACATGGTGATGAGAAAAAATGGAGACCAATGAAGATCTTTGACTTGGAATTAATCAGTTCCAGAAGTCGCATAAACAATGATGGCTTAGTTGGGCATAAGAGCCAGGCTGGGTTGTTTTTCATAAAGTCATAGGACTGGATAGCAATCACTGTAATGCAAGAAGGATGAAGAATAAACAGAAGGAGTTGTAAGTCTTAATGTAGGTTGTTAGTTGCCCACGTATCTGTTGCAAAGAAAATATGTTTCAGAGACTCAGTCTAGCAAGGTCTTTGAACATGTTTCTGATGGACTTTGGGAAAGACGATTAAGATAACTAGAGTAGTGTGAATTTAGATTAGATACTGACCAATAGGAAGAAACAGTTTGACAATGTCTGGACAAAGGCCACATTAGGTGAGAATGATCATGAAATGATACATTTATGATCCACAGGACATGAAGGAAGATAAGCAGCAAAATAGTAACAATGGATTTTGAGTAGGAAGACTGCACGCTCACAAAATTGGTAGGTGTTGCCTGGGAGGCAATCCTGATGGAATAGGGAATTTAAGAAAGCTGGCAGTTCCTTAAAGAAGAATATTAATAAGGCTTTCTCCTTGTGGAGGAGAGATAAGAAGTCAGTAAGAGATCAACTTGGCTAAATTATGAGCCTTTCCTTGACTGCAAACACAGCAGAAAAGGATACAGAAGTAGAAACTAGGTCACGCTACCAAGGAGCATAAAGGCGTAGCAAGAGCTCTCAGTGACCTAATCAAAAAGGCCAAGACATAAAGTGAGATGAAATAGCAAGGGGCATTAGTTATAAGAAGCCCAAACGTTGACAGTTAATAGACAGAAGGTTTGGAGAATCCTAGAGCCATGAATGCTTTATTCTGTATCGATCATCACTTCCCATCAGATGGATAGCACTATTAATACCAGTGCCTACAGGAGTGAAATGCCAGCCTAGAGCAGGAGAGGAATACAGCAGAAGGAGATTTCAAAATGATCATGCAAAGTTTTTTATCAAAGCAATTTTAGCTGCCCTTAGCAATTTTTTTTTTCTTTTCTG
The DNA here is from genome assembly GCA_009769605.1 of Bucorvus abyssinicus. Lineage (NCBI taxonomy): Eukaryota > Metazoa > Chordata > Aves > Bucerotiformes > Bucorvidae > Bucorvus > Bucorvus abyssinicus. Next base: position 8,012,731 of record CM020028.1, on the reverse strand, counting down.
AGAGTGCTTGGAGATAAGTGACATACCAGTGGGTGTAGAACGTGGATGGACATTAGGGAAGTATGGTCTAGAGGAAATGACTGTAGACTGATTAGTGTTCTCAGAACAATATAGCCCACAAGCATTTCAATTCAAAACGAAGGATATTGTCAGTAAGTTCTGCAAGGGTCTCTGAGTTTGGCTGTGCCCAGTGTTTTTGTTAGTGACCTCTACTGTAGAGAGGATACTGAGATAAGGATCCCTATCATCACACTGCGATACAGACCATAACTCAAAATGATCTTGACAGAATGGAAGTATCATCTGAAAAATGAGAATATTATTTAGTAGAGAATGACTATATTTACTTAGGAATAATCAACTATGTGAATATAAGATGAGAGCGATCTGGACATTCAGAGACAGATGAAGAGGTTATAGAGAACTGCAAACTAGACACGTGTGAGTGACAGCAAGCTTTGGCAAGCTGGTTAGTGGCACAGGGGACATGTGAACAGGAGCACAGTCTGCACTGTGATGTAATTACTTCTACATAATGAAAGGATGGTCTTAGATGAAGAATTGTGCCTTTTTCCGTGCTGCCCTTCAAGAAAGATGACTTATTCTCAGACTGAGGACAGCTAGAAACGTGACCTACAAGGGAATACTGAAAGAGTTTGGCTTGTTCGATCTAAAGAAAGAATGCCGAAGACAACATAGTCTCTTCCTTATTTATTTTTTTAAATTATTTTTTGCTTATTTCCCCCCCTATTTTCTCTATTTAAATAAATAAAAAAAAAAAGTAGAGGTTCTTCTGTAAATACATTTTGGAAATAGAAAAAGGAAAGGACTTGACCTGCAGCAAGGAAGATTCAAGTTTAGCTATGAAGGCTCCATCATTAGAGCTAGTTTAAGAGTCACTTTGACAAATATTCATCAGGAATCTCCGTAGGGATCCTGCCTTAGGCAGGGAGATGGGTGGACCAGTTAATACCTTCTTGGATTTCTTCCAGACTAATTTTCTACAGTGTGAGTGAATGAGATTTTTATTTGCATGACTATTTGGAGGCAGTGACCCTTCTTCTTACTGATGCCAAACTGGCTTGTGAACAAAACGACATGCCAATGAACAGGAATACTGCTGATGGTAATCGTTTGTTGTTGCACTGTCATTAATTTCAGACACCTAGTCACTGAAAAGAGGGATAATATCACACGGCTGCTCACTTTATACAGACAGCTAGTGAAGTCCATATATAAGACTTTGACTGAAAACTGTTTAGCTATGGGTGTGCTGTGTAAATACTACATTCTCGCTTCACAATTGACGAGTGAGCAGAAAAATAAATGTCTTTGTGATCATTTGTTCGTAATACAGTCATATCTGTTCAGTATGAAATGATATCAGTTTTACCAGCTTCTGAGAAAGTTTTTTTCAATGCTCATTATGCTTCAGAATTGAATAAATCTGACAGAGCATCTTAAAAAGGCAAAATACAATTGCTGAAGATGGAACTTGGCCAGCGAGTTAGGACTAACTTGCCTATTGTCTGTCTTCCACCAATTGCAGAGGGGGCATAGACGACTCTTGGTAGACTCTGAGATGGTTTATATTAAGACAGAGCTTGGCAGTTCAATGGCACTAAAACTGTCCTTGAGGCAATATGTTTCAGCCTTGTGTACCCTCAGTTCTCTAAAACATTTTTAGATAGCACTTCCTCGAAATAAATGCTGCTGTGGGTTGGTTAATACATACGAACCCAAAGCTCCCAAAGACTGCTTGGCAACTAAAAAACTTCTGAGGAAACAAGGACAGAGGTGAGATTTTTCTTCCTAATAAATCTGTTCTTATGGGTCTTGAATACTTCTGGTGTCTGGGACAATTTTTTTTCAGGACAAAGAACATCGTGTTTCCGTGTTTGATACGGTTACGCTTACATGTCATTTGTTCCTCTATACAGAAAGTAGCTGTGTTCTGTTGAGGAAGCTGTTTTGAGCACAATCAGAATGTGTAGTCAAAATTTTTTTTGGCTGTTTTAATATTTGTTATTACTTTTGGGAAGTTATGCATAACGCAACGTGAGACTACCTTTAACACCGCTGCTAAAGAAAATCCATTTTTTGAAAATCTCAGGATTTAATGAATGCAGGAATGTGTTATCCCTTGCAGTCATTATTCTGAAGATTATCCCAGGTTGTTAGATTTGATTAAAGGATTTTATGCTTGGATTGCTTGAGAGCGGAGGATTAAGCAATAAGGAGCTTTCTCCTATGCTGTATCTTTGAGCTTATCACTTCAGTACTGCAGGGCTCTGATTACTTACCCATTTTTGTAAAACATACAGATTTTGTTCATTTACAGCTTTGTAGATTGGTCAGACCTATTAAGCCTGCTACGTGATATTCGGGCTGACAAGTCCTGTTACAGGCTAGGTTTGTTTCCATTGGCTTGACCAATATATATCCTCTGTAAACAGAGTATTCAGCCCATGTGGCATCTACAGGGACTTCAGTGACAGTGAGGATTGAACTCACCTCCCTGTTAGCAAATACACGGGAAGTTTTGGATTAGAACCTTTTTTGCTTAACTAATGTGAAGGACTTGATGTTCTTCAGAGATAAGGACAGATACTAATACGGTTTTCTGGATGCCTGCTGGATCATTTGTCTTCCTTACTGTAGAACTACGCCTGATCTGCCTTTGCACAAGACCAGGCTTTAGTGCTTTCTTCTAAAGAGTGTTTGAAGGGAAAAGTGAGGAATCCAGATACTCTTTTTGCTGTTATAGTGGTTTTCAGGCAAGAGAATAAATGCATTTCCACTGTACGGTGGCTGGGGACAGGGAGTATAAGTGCATGTCTATATGTCCCGTTCTGAGGCAGTACAGAGATGGTCAGGAGTGCATGAATAGGGTCAGAAGATCACTGTGAATTACCCTCCTGAGCAGGAAAAACCATCCTGCACATGGTTCTCCCTCCCATGTACCAGAGGTAAGGGTGATAATAGGTCTTCTCCAGGCTAATGGGCATGCCTGGCTGTTGTGATACATTTGTTCTCATCCACAGCAGCCTGTGTACTGGGGGTGATCAGGTGGGAATGCTGTCATTCACATCCCTCCCACCTAAAGCTGCAGCAGTTTCAGCAGATGCTTTGCTGAAGGCATCTCTGCAGCCCAGTCTTCTCAGATACTCTGTCAAATACCAGTTCAAATTTAAGCATGTGGGTTTGTGTTTTGTGTTGATCTTCAATGCCACTGAATGCATCTCATTTAAATATGGTCTTTGCCCATGGCAAATGACTGTCCTTGTCCCTAGACAGCTGCTTCAAGGTTAGAGCCTGTATTTCCCAGACACTTTCAGCGTGGTCATTCAGCTTATTTCCAGTGTGGTTTGAAGGACCTTGGAGTTCAGAACAAAACAAAGCCTCTATTTCTTCAACCTAACCTCCCATGGACAGATTGCCAACAGAAGTAGCCCAGCAGACTGCAAATGTTGCTTTTTGATATTTCAAGATCCTGCATGCTTATAGATTCATTGGATGTTCTTTTAAGTATGTGGGCTGGTGGTCACTTCAGTGTTAAAGTTAAGGGTACAGAAGCAGATAAATACAGTTGCTGAGCTTTCACAATCACTAATGCATTTAATTGTTACTGTCCCATCTAACTTGATGTTCCTAATTTGATCTTCAATTTTTATTTATTTTTTTTTCCAGCTTTGGCCTCTTTTCTATATCAAAGAGCTGAAAACCAGCCACCATTCTTTTACTTTTTACTCCCTGAGGTCAGTTCATAACTTATTCAGCCTATTAATTGTGCGTTGCATTGTTCTTGGCTTAGCTTTCTTCAAACAACTGACTTGCAGAGTTGCAGTTCAATGTTGTTGCTAGAGTTCTGGTGCTAGTTCTCATTTAAAAGGACTTCAATTCAGCAGAAAACAGCGCCTGTAGCTAATAACCCATGGGAGTGCAGGGAAAACTGGACTGCACAGCTAGAGTCAACTTCTAATACATAAGGCAGCCCAGGTGGTGATAGAGGCATGGGAGGAATAAGTTATAGCAATGCCAGAGAACAGGTGTGAAAGGGAGCCAAGATATTTCTAACGGTGTTGATCACGTATATTCCTTTGCTTTTCTTACTTGTTGTTGCCAAGACCCTCCTTCTTTACATACTATCCTTGGTAGAGGCATTTTGATAGGTTAGATGGTACAAGGATGCATGTTTCAACATGAGCAAAGTGTTCTGCTCAGCTGCTTTCCTCTCACTTGTCCCATTGTAGGTTTGGGAGGGATGGACCTAGGTAACTTAAGGGAACAGTGAACAAATTACAGTGACTAATAATTCTGATTCCCTTCCTGGCTGAAACACATAATATTCGGGTTTTGTTTTGATCAACCAATTAAACTTACTAAATTATGAACCATATTCAGACATTAAATGCCTTTCATCCAAACCAACTTTAGATAGAAACATTTTATTGATGTTCTCAGACCTCCAATGAAGAATAATGATGGTAAATCATTAATATATATTCTGCCATTTTAAAAATTAAATCTGTGCCATGATGTGTTTTACTGTTTTATAGCTATTATACAAAGCCCCCTGGGATGTTCTCATAAAAGGTGCCCCATAAATTTTATGTAGCCTTGTACTGCCTTATATTTTATTGCAATATTCCAGCTTTTCAAAAAACCTCCAAGGCATCGTTTTTTTGGTTCTTTTTTTTTTTTTTTCTGAAGGCCTCTATGGGAGAAAGGGATCAAAATTTGTGTTGGCAATTTCTAGTGAAAACACCTACCGTTTGCAATTGTCATCTCTGTTCTCGGTGACATATTGCCTTCTGTCATTTTCAATGGAAAAAGCTTAGGTGAAAAAGATACGAAGGGAGATAGAGCTGCAAGAATAAGGGGGATCTCTTTTGTATGAATTTCTTCTGTCTCTGATTGCACATCAGTTGGTTTCTCTCTGCTTGTTTTACCCCTTACCCCACCCCCACCCCCACCCGACTGAGATTTAACCTGCTTTCCTGCAGTGTAGCTGCTTCTATAAAGACAGACAAAGCCACAGTCTACAGGGGAGGACAGAGGCAGATGCTGGGTGTGGTCTAGATGCTCCCAACTCCTAATCGTTGCCCCTGGGGGTAAACAAGTGAACCGTGGGGCAGCATCCAAGCTTGGGGACGTTGCCCCGTAATCCCTCTTGGTAGGAGCAAACAGAGAGATGCTGATTTTACCAAGCCTCTGAAGGCTTGTAGACACTGCAGAAGAGAGGAAGAATGGCCTTATGGATGTTACCCTGAAATTTAGTGCATAAGCTTAATTCCCATATATGACACAATATGCTGTCTGTATATTGTTATAATATTAGAAGAGGGCAAGTTTTTGGTGTTATTTTGGAGGCCTAAAAGTGCAGATCCTCTGTGCACTTTCAATATGGGGATGCTGCAATGTTCTGGGGTGCTTAAATGATAGAAAATGGAGATGGGTATGTGGAGGAGACTCTGGGACAGATGTCATCTCACTCTGAATGTACAGCACCCAAGGCAGTGGTACCTGAAAGGAAGGGAGTCTTTTGGGAAAGTGGTACTGTCAGCATCTCCAAGCCTTGCATTCCAGAAACAGCATCTGCTCCAGCTCCAAACACCGATGAGGGATTGCAGAAACCCAGTGTCTCGAAACTGACTTTTGTGGACATTGAGGAATACAAAACTTCCTCTACACTGTGAATACGCTTCAGCATCATATCACTTGTTTCTTAATGTGGAAATGTTTGCCACTACCACTCCGCTTTAGGATTGAAAGTAGTCTTTGCTTGAATTGCTTTGGGGCATGCAGGAAGGAGATACTTCCCAGGTCTTTCAATTTCTTCAAGAACCATCAGAGCTTTTCCTTAAAGCCTTACCTGCAATGTTTCACAGTTATCGTTTAAAATGCTCCCCTAGTTTCCAAGTTAAGATAAGAAAACATTACAAATCAGAATTCTTAAAGCAAAAGGTACTTTCAAAAGGGTCTCATGAGTCTCCAAGCACCTGATATTTCTGAGCACTTGTCAGTCTCTTCAGTTATTTTTGGCAGAACCAGTGATGTGCCCGCTGACGCCATCCATTGACAGATCGCAGACAGCCCAGGACGTATCAAAGTTGCTGCCTCTGAACGAATTGCTTGAGAATTAGTATCTCTTAAGTTGTGCCATTTGAATAATGCACATATCGTCTATCCTCTTCGACACCTGCTTCAGCTGTGATTTTATTCAAAGAGTGAACTAAAATTGGAAAAGGAAAGGTTTGAAACACGCTTTATTCTTGTAATTTTGCCTCTGAATTTTTCCTTTGTGACATGGTTTTGCTGTTGTATTAGGTGTGAGGCTGCTCCTAATGCCTCTGTAAGCCCTTTTACAGTCCCACTGTTTGCTACACTTGATTCTCTTCATCATTCCTTTCCATCCTTGTCAGCAATTTTAATCACACTGATGAAACCAGATTAAAACTATTTAAATATGCTAATATGCTGACAGGCGATTGAATGGCTTCTTATAAATGATTCAAAATCAAACATAGCTTCCTGCGCCTCGTGCAGCTGCACCTTATTAGCTTCAATATTTCTGCTTGTCAAATACATTATAGTGCCACTTACTTTCTTTGTGGTCTGACTTACCCTTTTGATTGCCTTTGGATTATTTCATATTCTCCTGTAATTGCATTCTTGTGTTTCTCTCATCACAAAGGTGGCTTTGTAAAACTGCACCACAAATTGCACCTAATTGCATTTCTTATGCATCATAACCTACCAGAAAAACAGGAGATCGGCCATGAAGAGTTAAACAATTGCTAAAGGTTTTTAAAGGCTAAATTGGGAATTCTTGGCATCCATTTTGCAAGTAGCAAGACTGGAGATTTAAGTTCAAACCTTAGAAACCACTGACTAGCAAGACATGGGAATACAATGGTAGCACAGGGTTGCCAGATCTCCCAGTGAGGGGTTTCAGCACTACAACAAGATAGTTACAGGGCTGATTTTATTGCCAAGCTTGATTTGGTCAGTAGAAGTATGACTTCAGTTCATGCTCTTGACTAACATAATTACGGCAGCAAAACATTGTGCGTCAGCAGTTTCCAGTGAACCCTAAACGAGAAAGACAGCCCAGACCCCAACAGGGGACCTGGTCTTTTTTTTATTCTGACAGAGTTAGAGATTTGGACTAAAAAAGCAACATGTCTGTTTTGTGATTGTATCAAAACAGATATTATAAAATTGCAGTGGTTTGGAAAGTCTGTCTTCACTGAAGCAAAAAAAGTCTCTTACTGTTGCACACACCTAGAACAGTCTTGAAAGTGAGCAGGGAGAGAGTGAACAACCTTCAGCAGAAGGAGGAGGTCATGTGTTGAGGGTACCTTGGGATGCCTTGTCTTGCTACACCACCATTGCATGTAACTGAGAAGGTTTTTCAAGAGGTAACTAAAATCCAGCTCTTAGAGGGATATACAGTCCAACGTTTGCTACCCAGGCATGAGAATAATCTTGATGCCGTTGCTGCTACTCGTAAAATGAGAAGCTGGCTTATTGTAGGAGCAGGCATTAAAACTGGCCAAATAATTTTTGTAATATTCTGCCTTGGTATGCATAAATATAGCAAAAGAATCTACACGTGCAAGAATACAATATTTGCCTCTGAGTTAAAAAAGCTAATGGAAATAAATCAGTGCATATAAAAACAAGAGAGAAATGTAATTAATACCTTAGTGCACTCTTCTCCAAATAAGAAACCTCCGGCAAGAACTATACCTGCAAGCCACTGGGTAATGTAAAGTGTCATAGCCTTCGCTAATGGAGCTCTCAGTACAAGAAATGATGAGCTCCTAGCCGCAGGGTTTATTGAAGATGTTAAATAGTTCAAAGCATGTGAACACAAGCTGAGCTGAACTTGCTGCTCAGCTTTGCCAAGCAATCTGCAAAAGGGAGATTTAAACAGGAGATGGCAGAAAGCTTCTGCCCTGGATCCTATCACCTCCTCCAGCCAGGACAAGGCTCTTCTTTAGGGTACGTTTCCTCGTGTTTGTCCATATATAATCTGTCATTGAAAGGGACAGATCTGAAGATAATTATGTGTTGTTTTGAATCAATACAAGATTAGTGTTAGCTACTGAAGTGCCGCTATGTCCTTTGTTGAATTATTATCACCTGGCTGTAATATTAATGTAAATGGACTTAAAAAACATCATTCCTTTTGTCATCTTTTTACTGAACACCCCCCCACACACACACTTCTCATCTTCAATTTAGAATTTTTCTACTTTATTTTCACCTATTTATATTCCAGCTTGTAATCTCAATGAGACAAAATATTGATATTTTATTTCATTCCTGTTCTTTCTATTTTGTATGTCTCAAAGCTTCAATGCCAGGACTCAGCTACGAAATGTGGCACTGGTTTAAATTCAGTTCCCTGAAAGATATAATTTGATTGTGATCTGTAGTTCTTCTTTCCTGAGGTTCAGTTTCATAGAATGTGCTGTTGGAGGAAGCTCTTCCGTTTCTAGGAATGAGCAACACTAGACACAACAGAGTCGCAGCCTTGACTCCAGTCTTCAGGATTTTTAAAGTAAAAATAAATAATAATATAAAAATGGTAAGAAGAACATAATTACAGAGCTAATACTCAGCATCCACAATCAAGTATTTTCCATGGCATCGTTGTTAATAACGTTCAGCTAATCCTTTGGAAAAGTTTTTACTGCTTCTACTCAATTCAATTTATTTTCCATTTTCACTTCTATTATCTGTTGTTATGATAATGAAAGCTTGATCCACCATTCATCATTCCTGGTCTTAGTATGATCAATTTTTGAAGGTTTTAATCTGATTATACTAGTGATGTAGCTCAGGGAATTAGCACAGCAAAGTGTGAGCAGCAGGACATTGTCTGACTTTTCTTTTGCATGTGTAATTTTTTACAGGGTATATTTCTATTTTTTTAACAAAAGCAAATAAAATGACAGTGATGAAGGGGAATGTAGGAGAAGGAAGTATTAAGCACAAGGTTAAAATGGGTTAATAACAGCCAGGCAGAGTAGCCATGTGAGAGCTTATCAGCATCACTTCCTCCCTGCATGTAAGAAGGAGACTGGATGCTGTAACTGCTCAGGTGGGGATGGCTCCCCAGTGCTTTAGTGCTTAATTTTTACTGGCTCTGTATAAAACCATAGGAGAAGCTTTAGAAAAGAAGATATGAGCAATGGTGTCCAAACTGACAAGCAACTGAAGAGACCAGACCTGTTTTTGATGTTAGACATACGTTCTGAAGCTAATGCTTTACTGACTTTCAAGAAGAGTAAGACCTGAAAGATGGTGGTTGTTGGCCAAGGTTGTAGTTGTATTGATGAGTATTTGCCTGGCAAAATGCAGGCGACATATTGGGGAAGAGAAGTTGCTGCTGCCACAGCTTATTGCTTTCCCTTGAGCAGCCCAGTGGCAAAATTACATGTGCAACACAACCACACTGCAAAGCTCGTGTTAGCACAGCTGTTGGTCACAAATCACAACTTACCCAGCATCTGGATGAAATAAGTATTGTAGCGACAGCTGGTGACAAAGATCTCTGCTACACGCCTCGCCCCTCCAAAAAAGTCCTCCTGCTTTAGCAGTTCTGGCAATACAAGCAACCCAGACCTTGCTTCACTTACACCAGTGTAGATGATACTAAAAGTTAATTACAGAGCTATTTCATTATACAGCTGCTCCACTACGTTTTATTACAAAGCTTGAGCAGAGATAAGGTTGAGGCTGTTCTTCCTTTGGACATAGTTTGGTCAATTGTCACCAGAATTTTTTTAAACCTTGCCAAAAACTTTCTTTGCTGTTCACTCTTATTTGTGACATGCTATAGAGGCACCAACCTATAGAGATTTATGAGAACAATGTTGTACAATACAAGAACAATGCAGGATATTCATTACCCAGATAATACTAACAAGGTGAGAATAATTAGTTGTTACATACAGAAATTAAAATAATGGCCATTTTCCTGTAAAGCATCTTGTAATTTCCTGCTGCACAACTATATCCTGGTCAGCTCAAATTGCCTCTTTTCGGTGACACAGTAAGTTCCAGATGTGACAAACTGTTTCTGTAAGGCAGTTTTTCCCCCTCAGGTTTGCACTTATTGCAGACTTCTGGTGCGTTTGTGTGCCTGTGCATTTTGCTGACAAACCCCAAACTACTAGAGCAAGGTATGCGGCAAACCTCCCTTCTGTAAGGCACGTGCACACACACAGGTCTACTACCTCCAGCGTCCCACCAGCTGAGACACTTTAAAGACATTATTGGAGAAGGCTTTAAGATTCTCTTTGCTTCAAGTATTTTATGGTATTGAGGTTTCAAACTCAGTAGTGATTTTTCACGATCGTTACCACCAAGTCTACCTTAAAACCCTTGCCCTTTGACACAGGGGATTGGAAAACAAACAAATTAGCTGGGGAATGACAGTGACAACCCATCTCAAGGTCAGCTAATACATTCCTAGCCTGGAAAAAATGTAAGGGTGGAGTGATTTAGCTTCACTTCCCCCTCCACAGATCCGATTAACTTGAATTGTATCATGTTTGTTGAAGGCTGTGAGTTGCCTGTTAAGAGCAGGGAATTGTGTTCAAATCTCTCTGTGAAAACCAGAATCAAGATCGGTTCAGATGTGAAAAAGGTGGAAATCTTGGTAAGCTCCATGTAAAAAAGACAAAGGAGAGAGAAAAGGAAGGAGTAAGTTAGCAGATATACTTGTGAGAGCCAGAAGCTGCTCTGAACATCAGGGGATCTGCTTCAACAGGGTCAGTGCAGTGAAGATGCAGGTGTTAAGTAGAAATCAGGGGGGCTGCAAGTTGGGTGGAGTGTAGGGGCATGAGAGAAAGAACAGGAAAAGAGATCATATTGTATGCAGATTTATGTAGGACCTTTAAAGAATAACGTGGGAGGTATGGACTTGATCTATTAAATAAGAATACCTGGATTCAGTTGAACAAGCAGTAGAAAGAAAATTTATGGACCTCTTTGGGCAATGTTCAAATCTGTGGCTTGTTTTATGTCACTCCAGCCAGTCCTGTTTGTCCTGACCGTTGTGTACTGAAATATGGACCTGCTGGGAAGGTAATGGAGAGAGGCCAGAGCACAGAGAAAGTGGAGGGCAGCTGGGGTAAGGCTGATGTAAGCGTGGATAATGGAAAAGGCAATAATAGAGCTGCTGAGATCCTTGAGCCATCTAATCAACATCTTTTTTGCAAAGCGAAAAGCTCTTAAAGAACAGTCTCCATTTGATGAGCAAGAGGAGGGAATCCTACAAACTGATTAATCTTTCCAAAAGAGGACTAAAAGCTCATACAATGGCAGAATTATGTCCCAGCTTTTCTGCCACGAGCCATTGAACTTACAGTAATATATGAAAGTGCTGGTTTTGGCCAGATTGTATTAGTAAAACAAGTGCATCTATTAGAAAAACTTAAGGCACTGTGAGATACAGCTATCCAATGGAAAATAATGTGCTGCAATATAAAAGGTAGGTTCATTTGGCAGTCTTGATACCTAATGGCTTTGAAAGTGCTTTTGTTAGAACAGCATGGGGGGGGCTTATGAATAGGAACAAAAATGCTTTTGTGTAAATGTTAACTGTGAAACGACCTAGGGATCATTAAGAAGAGTTGTCCCTTGGTAGGAAGTTTTTTCTGCCCTTCTGTGTGGCTTCTTCCTCCACTGTCATATTGTCATAAATAGAATGGAAAACACATGTAAAGTGAATGGACAGCTTGCAGTCCAGCTCTGTAGCGTTTCATGTCTCAGTGGCAATGTCCCACCCGGGACATGACAGAGGTCGCAGGTACCTCAACCCAGATTTTTTTGTTTAAAGGGAAAAGAAAGTTTTCTAAATTTCGGTCTCATATTGTTTTCATAAAGAGGAAATAAAGCATTTTCATCCATGTATTAGAGATGCATACCCAGCTCTGCCTCTGAATTTTCCACAGCAGATGGCTTTTTGAGGCAGGGCAGGAGAAGCTGCCTTGGGCAGGTAGGGCTGCTGGGTCTGCCTGGAAGGCTCCATGGGGAGTCAGAGCTACAACATGTACAGAAATGTCTGGCCCTGTGACTGTCCCATAGGTCCTCAAGTGCACACAACATTTCCGTGGTTTCAAGTCCTGACCTACTGACTCCTTAAACTATTAAAGTAGCAGGGTTTTTGCCCTGCATCTATGTTTCACAGGTATGCCACTGTTCTCCATAAGTGGACTTCACAGCATGTACAATGTAAAGAGCTTGATTAGTTTTCCTCTTTTTTCTCCTGCTTTTTGTGTCGGATTCTCTTCCTGCAAGGCTGAAACATGCAGTTGGGAGTACTGTAGTGGGTTATTAATCGAATTATAAAGATTTTTCCACCGAATTAAAAAAATAATAGAAACATTAGAGTCAGGTTTTGCCTGAAAATAAAATTCTGCCTAAAAATAAATGTTAAATTTTAATGGATAGTTTCTGTGATGCTTGGGAAGAAAGAGTCTTCTGGACTATGAGTATGCAGAAATAGCAGTCGCCTGTGCTTAATGGCACTGCAGCATCCCAGTCTGTGTCAATATATCACAATGAATCCGGAGATCAATACTTCTTTCGCATACTTGCAAGGCTGAATGATTAATTTAGCAGACAAATATAACAGAATGACCAGTCCCTGCTGGAGACTGTTAGAGGAGCAGCATGATTCTCTTTTCAGAAGAGTTGGAAGCCTGTGTGTTTTGTTTTCCAGGTAGTTCTGTGTAGGTGCCTGTTTGCTCAGTCAAACAAGAGGGAATGCGTGAGGGACTCACGGTGCTCACAGGTGAGGATCTGTGTGACCTCTCCCTTCTTCTATTTCCTCTGAATATGGAAGATGGAACATGAGTTATTGACTCAGTACACTGACTGCTGAATCCTTCTCTGGAGCAAATGGTCTTGCTCAGAAATTCCTGTACCACCATCACGTTTTGAGGCTGATTTCTTCTACTAGGTCAGGTTGCTCAAAGCCCCGTCCAACCTGACTTGGAATGTAGCCAGGGATGGGGCATCTACCTCCTCTCTGGGCAACCTGGGCCAGTGTTTCACCGCCCTCAGTGTAAAAAATATCTTCCTCAAATCTAGTTTGAGTCTACCTTCTTTTAGTTCAAAACCATCACCCCTTGTCCTATCGCAACAAGCCCTGTTAAAATGACTGTCCCCATCTTTCTTATAGGCCCTCTTTAAGTACTGAAAGGACGCAATAAGGTCTCCCTGGAGCCTCCACTTCTCCAGGCTGAACAACCGCAACTCCACTGCCTTTCTTTGTAGGAGAGGTGTTCCACCCCTCTGATTATTTTCATGGCACTCCTCTGGATCAGCTCCAAACATCTCCAGCAGGTCCATGTCCTGCTTCATTCCGCCTTAAACATCTCATTGCACTTTCAGAGATCCTTTTTCTCTGTGGGGCACAAGGCTGACACAACACTTTGTGCAGAATCCCTGAACTAAGTAATTTCAGCTATGCTCACTGAACTCCTCACTACTGACTTTGTGTCTGCTGTTGAGCTTGTGTCTACAACACACCCTTGAGTGCTCAGCTCACCTTGGTTCTCTGTAAGACACCTTGACTTTCTGTAGCTTTCAGTATGTGACAAGGTTGAGTTTTCCTCCTAGAAACCCTTTTAGAGCCCTCTTCCCTTTTCAATCTTTACACGGGGCTTTGCTCTCCCGTTACATCACCTTCTTGCAGATGCCGTCCATACCAAGCTGTCAGATGCTGCTATTGCTCCTTCTACACAACCTCTTCCCCTGGGCTGCTTCTCAGCATCTCTGCTGTCAAACCCGGCTGCCCTGGAATCTGTTATGGACTTTGAAGTACAGACTGAATACTGTCACGTGGAGGCTGTTTGTCACTGAGGTACATAATGAAATGATGACTGGAAAGCTGCGTTTGTTGTTGCTTCCATCCCCAGCTCAGTGTGATTGTAACCCTTAGAAAATGTATTCCTTGTATAGAAATTGTAAGTACTTCGGTGGCATTCAGTTTCTAAGAGGAGAAATGTAAGTGGTGGTATTAGAGCCATTTGTTATGGTAAGTTCTGCACTCTGCACAGAAATGAGGACACAGCCCTGAGCATGTGTATGCATTACCTCTGGAGTCTGGGGCAGGATGTCAGCTTGCACTTTGGCAGAAGCAGGTTCAAATCCCAGCCTTGTCTAGCTGGTAACAGTGCTTTCCTGTCTTTGTCATCCTGAATCTGGTAGAATGAGGGCTGAATTTATCTCTGCAGGCATCCAGCTCCACTAACAACTTCTTTCCACCCCCAGCCTCCGGTGTGAGTTGGAGAAAACTGCTGAACCCTTGCCAAATTTTCTCATGATCAGTTCTGTACAGAGGAGATATTGCAAACAGTTAATTTCCCAGGCATGTGGAGTAGTGGAAACAGTACTTTCTAATTAAAGATGGAATTGCCACTTAAGTAGCCAGACAGGCATCAAGCCACCTTCTGAGCTGAAGAAAATGGTTTCGTGTCAGGAAACAGACATAAATCATCTGGAGATATAAGCTTGGAATGGGTTCGTGGGTTGATAATATAAAGCACAGCTCCTAGAGCTTTTCTAAATAGCCTGTATTTAGTTAAGAAATAACATGGAATACTGAAGGGATGTGCTTTAGACAAACAGTAATTATTCAGCTCAATGCAGGGGTATCTTCAATAACAGCAAGAAATTCTGTGGCTAGGTGACACAGGAGATAAAAGCTGATGTTATAATTAGTCTCATATGATGTTACAATCCATGGATACTGCAGGGAGAGGGAGAAGAACGTGATATGAAATTTGTTTTGGGAGATAGCTGAACCTGTGAACGTCAAAACTTAAGGAAGACAATCAAGAGTTTAATTCAAGATGGGAAAAACATTTGCAGTTAAAATATCAGGCCTTTTCATGTTTCTCCCTCCCCAGTTAGCTGTTGTAACTTTATTGAAAGTTACATATCATCGGGTGCTTCTCTATCACTTTGTTAGTAAAAGATTATTTCTTCCAGAAATGCTGCTGTTGTAAGCCACTGTCCCCGTGCTCTGCTCTGTGGATAAGTCCCACTGAAATCAGAATATGTCAGTGGAGAAAGGTAGGAACAGTAATGTCAATGGAATTGGTCCCAAATATCTGAGGATTGAAGTAGATTTCTAATCAGCGGGATTATGTTACTCATGACCTTAATTCCCTCACTGTTACCCATGGTGGGTAGTGCCTCCTGCACGTGTCTTGCCGATTCTTTTTGTGCGTGTAGGCTTCATTTAGTGCAGTGTGGAGGACAACAGCGTCTAAGGGTTGAAACAGCTTGTGGGCTCTCCTGTGAGCAGGCTGAGACAGAAGAGAGTCGCTCTGTGGTTTTTCAGTGCTCACTGACAGAAAATACCTTCTAGCAAGTTGTCTAGAGCCATTAGCATTTCAATTGTATTAGTATGCTTCCATCATGCATGTAACCACAGCCCTTGCCACTGCTCCTCTTCAACTTCGCAAGAGGAAATAATTATCAAAGTGAGAAAGGAGACCTCAAGGTCAGGTTTCTACCTGAGTGCCTTGTATTTCAGACACCAGCAGTAACCCAAGCCCTGGGACCTCCCTGGTGAGCCTCACATGCCTGAAAATAGGTGCGTCATTGGAGGAGAGCAACATGTCCCCATGTGTCCTCCAGATAAGTAGAGGAAGTTCAGACATCTGCCTTCACCTTGGCACTTCCAGATGGTTTCTCTGGGGTGGAATGAACCCTTCCTTTACTGATTAAAAGGAATTTTCTCAAAAAAAAAAAAAAAAAAAAGAAAAAAGAAAACGTGGCTTTCAAAGGGTTGGGACTTCTCCATGGCCAATACAAGACTAGAACTTGCAGTTTTATATATTTATGTATTTAAAAAGAAATGTACAGGTAAGTAAAACAGTATGACACTGGGCTTGATTCTCCTGTTAGGGGCTTTGCCCGATTTTTTAAACTTGTGGAAAATGGGAGCAAACTCTGTTTCTCTAAAATACACTCAACTCTCACCTTTAAATATGTAGAAAAATGGTATATAGAGCAGGGGAAAATTCAGACCCTTAAGCCTCAGGTATGGACATGAAACAGTCTCTGTTCCTTGTCTGAAGGCAGCTCGGTAGCTGTGGTGAACAAAAAGGTGCAACAGCCTGTTTTTCAGACACCATTAAAAATTCTTCTTTTTTCTACAATACTTCAAGCTGCACCTTCCCTGGGTGGTTGTCTATCAACTGCTGTGCTCATTGGCTGGTAGTAAATATTTTTTTCCTTATACATCAGACAGTGGGGAGGGAATTTTCAGGAGAAGCAAATGCCAGATAGAATTCTTGGTAGCATTTTGTGGACTTTTCTGAGTCAACATCTTTCTCACTTCCCTTCATCTGAAAATGAGTGAAGGTTGCCTTGAAGATCTAGCGTTGTTTATACTTACCCATGTGGAATAGCAGGGCTTGAAAATTCACTGGTTTTACTGTGACTGTGCTTTGAGAGATGAGCTGTGAGGATAGGGACTCAACATGACATTTCTTGTCCTGTCATCTCTGATGACAGAGATGCACAAAAAAGGTTCTATCTGTTTACTTGTATGTTAATTTTAAGCTTAATTAGTAACACAAGGGGTGTGAAGAATTAGTGCTTGACAAATAGAAAAAGACACGTTTGGTAGGAAAAGAAAGCAACGTGTATTTTTAAGCTCCTAAGAGGCTGTTGTGAACTATGAAGAGAAAAGGAAAACAAAATTGAACTATAGGAAAAGCACTTGAGAGTGTGTCCTTTCAAGTACTCCTTCCTCTAATTTAAAAGGCTAATGACTGCAAACGTAAAGAATGCAGCAAATTTGTCCTGTATTTTGTTTGCTAGAGGAACAAGAGCCAGTTTGAAAGCTGTTCTTTCCCTGGGGAAGGCATGCGACTAAATTACAAAGGAAGAAACATCAGCTATAACCCCTGTGTTGGTTACATCTTCCTCCTAAAAGCAGTGAAAGTAGCTATCTGGACAAGTTGTTCAACTGTCAGAGAGAGCTCTACATTTTAAAAGGATTTAAGACATTCATACTCTTCCTGGAAGTTTCCTCCCTTTTATTTTGAGGACCTTACCTCACCCATCAAACATATTGAATCACAGTGGAGCACCTGAAGTGATTTCTCTTAGGGGCCACATGTCTGGGTGTTTTCCTGTTTGTGACTGGCTCTGTCTTTTTCCCAAGGCTTTCTCATCTTCTTCTCTTGGTCTTGTCCAGGCATGCAAAACTTCTGCAAGTCAAATGGATTTCATAAAATAAAATTTGAGCTTAAGAGGTTAGCCTATACTCAAAAACCTGTAGCTCCACTAGTCTGAGTCTGCCTGTCCTACTTTTATTTTGCTTTCTCTTGCACTGACCTATGTGTCCCTTCTGTTAGCTACGTTCAACCCAAAGCCAGTCTTTGGCAATTAAGAAAAGTGCATTTCTACTGATGCATATGCTTGGTCTCCCTGTGGCCAGCAGGTAAGGCATAAGCTACAGCGAGGAACTGGTTGGGGATCCAGCCTTCCCTTTCACATGACTGACAGTCATCCCACCCCACTGCCCTGTATGTACCAAGGGTGTAGAAATCAATAAGGGAAGCCTGAGAGCTGGGCTAGAAACCTTGGGTCGGGATTTAAGTCAGAAAATAACGGATAAGGGCATCCCATATAATTTTATCCACTGGCCCCTCTGTGATTCCTGTAATCCATTAATGGCTTTATTCCAGCCTTTTGTTAGTTAAATGCCCAACAGAAGAGATTATTTCCTCCTTCCTATCTAGCCACTGCCGGGGCACAGAGGTATGGCTTTAAGGACTCCTGCCAACCTGCTTTACCCCTAATATTTCCCCTTGCTCACTGAAAAGCAGCCTTTGTGAAGAATCTCACCTGCTGTCATTTCTAAACTATTTCTTAGACTGCAAAATGACGCCAAGGATCATATGAAAACTGATGGAGAGTCAAGACCCGGTCTGAGGGGTAAGACGTGCAAGCACTAAGCAACTGCAGCAGTTATTCAGGGGACAAGATTTCACACTGGCTTATGTTGTACTGTTGTTCCCAGTGTGTTTAGAGGGAATATCTCACCCTTTCCTGCTATATGTGCCACTCGCTCACCTGGAAACACGGAGGCAGCAAGATCAAAATATGTGAAGCAGGTACATTGCTCTTGCAAGGTACTTCAAAGTTTTGTGCCTCTGTTCTTGGGAATAATGCAAGCTGGCAGTTGTACAACCTCAGCAAAACACAATGGCTTTGCTCCACAGCTTGCTTTTGATTTCTGAGAGACTCTGGAGGGCAAGCACTTGATTTAGAGTTGGAGGAAAAGACAGCAAAAGTTCAGGAGGAGCAGGTAAAGGGTGGGAATTATGGCACAGCTCATGCGTGAAAGCTAAGAGGTCACAGTACCTGCAGCATTTAAATTTTGAATTATTATCTCTTTGAATAGTACTTTGTACAAGAAGCTTGTCTCAGGTCCTCTCAGCAGCTGGTGAAACTTTTGGGTTTTTCTGTTTAAAACGTCATTCAGCAACTCTGAGGAGCAAGGGCATGTGGAGAGGGCACACGCAGTCATGCATGCTGAAGGTGATGAGAAACAGCTCAGCACTTCTCATCACCAGAAAGGGCGTCTTCCACCACTATACAGGATTCTCTTCTTAGTGTGTTTGTGTGGTTGTGGCAGCACACCCAGTCGCCCTGTGTTGCCTGGTTTATTCTCAGATATTCCCCTCACCTGTGTTACTCTGCAGGGAGAGGGAAATACAACAGCACCTTTTGGCTTTGCTTGTCCCTGGGAGACCTCTCATGGAGACATTAGGGAGTTATTCCATTTCCCCCACTTTACAGGTCTGTCATTGAAACTTCAATGGCCAGCTGTTGTTAACACGTGGTATAAGCATTGGTGTTTGGCACGTTTCTTCTTGCATGTACAAAGAGTTGAAGAGTTAACAGGCTGTCTCTGACAGGTATCTGTTTCTGTATCAATCTGCAGACCAGGTTTGAAGTCCACATGGGTTGTAAAACCTGTTGATGTGGTTTGGGTCTTCTTGGGTTTTGGGTTTTTTTTTGTTTGTTTTCCCCTTAGAAAAATGCAACTCTTGTTCTTGGCATTGGGCTCTCTTCTGTTCCTTGTTAAACTGGTGAGCATTTAGAAACATTTTGGTGTGGCTGGTAGTGAAGTGAACTTGCTCTGGGGTTTCTGAGTGGAGCAGCTGGTCATGCATAGATCTATCTTCATTGCCCTGTATGAGCTGGTTTATACAATTTTAATTCTGCTGCTTTACATGTCCCCTGAGAAAGCATTTGCTTTTTCTTGAAATGACAGGGAGTGCAATGGAAGTTGGATTGGTTCCCAAATGCTGTAAGTCTTTTTCCTGGTTTTGGGAGGGACTTTCAAAATCATTGATTAAACTACGAGCGGAGTTAAATATGTATTACAGACTTACAAACAATCTACCTCTAACGCTTACACTATGTTAGCTATCTTTATTTCTCTTTTTTTAAAAACCAGTTAAAACTTTTCTTCCAACTTCAGGCTGTTAGTGCATTCTATAGTTATTTATGGATAAATTTAGTATATGGTCTATGTGGGGAAATAGTAACCTTCAGCAGCCCTTGGCTGAGTTGCTTAAAAGGAAAAAGCCCATTCCATGTTTTAAGTTTCCTGCTTCAATAAAAGCGAAAGGCATAGAGGGATTTCTCCTTCCTCCTTCAGACTGAACTGAAGCTGAATATTTTCTGTCTTCCACTAGAGACTAAGTGAAGGATGTTCAGAGCTTCCTCAGCAAGGTTTCCTGAAATCACGGGGGCCGATCTCCTTGTTGTGAATTCAAAAGGCATCGGCACAAACCCTGGTTCTCAAACCAGTGCTCACGAATACTTTTCTCTCCTTATGCAGTCAGCTTTCTCTAGATCAAAGAGGGACTTTTCTAGTTCTGAGAGGCATGTAAGGATACATGTTCTGGTTATATTCTTTATATTATCTGATGTTCCAAAAAGTTTCTGGACTACTGCTGCAATATTTTTATTGCAGTATTTCATTTTTCCGTTTCTTCACATTATTAATGGACCTGGCTATTTCAATGAAAGCTTGAGATAAAAATTATAACCCTATTTTCTTCTCCTGCAAAGAGAATGGTGTGTTTGGTTTTGATATTTGTTTATTTATTTAAAATGTCAGGATATAACTTCTTCTTTGCTGGCAAAATTTTGGATCACGATCATATTTTGAGTCCATGGCTGAGTTGAACCTGACAACTTTTTGTCAGTCCTTGTCAGGTGGATAATAATTCTATTGAGGTTCATGTAACAATTCAAACCCACTTCACCTGCTTTTGCCTGTCACTCATGCTTAACAAAAGCTTAATAAGACATAATGCTACAGACCTGCACTGACTTTGATCCTGTTCTGCTTTAAGTGTAACTCCCCCCTTTCCTTCTAATATCAGTTTCCTGTTCTTTGTGCTCCTGCAGATAATATACTGTGTGCTTTTAGTTTTTGTATTGGTCCTTTTGCTGTACCTTCTTTATTCTTTTTTTTTTTTTGTATATTTATTCTGCCCACCTGATTGAAACTCTTATTCTAAAACTTCTCAAGTCCTTTTGCATTTATATGAACATTCTTCTCTCGAATTTGCACAATAACTTTCCCGTGCACTTAATTTTTTCCCTTAGAAAGGAATTTTGTCTCCTTTCTTAAGCTATACATTAAGATCTTTGTTCTGTTCCATCCATTTTAATTTGGAGAATGCAAAAAGATGATTTAACTTGATCGAGATGGAAAAAGAAAGTTTTTCAAATCCAAAGGACATTGCTGTGCAACTTACCACTGAAAAGCATCCTTATTAATAATATTCTACTATCTGGTAGCCCATTTAGAGACCCAGTTACCCTTCATATTTATATACCATGTGTGAAACAACTATTAGTTTCCCTGCTGGTGAATGCAGAACTGTTTTTGATTTTGTGCATTCATGCCTTTTCCTCAGCATCTTTGCAATTTATTTATGGATAGGATTTCTACCTACTTTTAGAAAAATAGAAGTTGTATTTTCTTCTTCTATCTTTCACCGACTGCTGCCTCCCTTGATGAAAACCTTGCTATTTGTACTACTCTTCATGCAGGAATTTACCTCCTTACTCCAGTTCTTATTTTAAGGGAGATTTGCTGGTCTATGTTGTCTAACCCAATAATTCGGGTGCCTCTTGTTAGGCTGGCTGGCTGCATTTCCATCTCGATATATGATGTTACAGTGCTGCCTATCAAGATGCTAGATGAATACCCTGTCTCTGTGGGATTTGAACAAAAATAATAACTGGAATGAAAGATTAATTAATCAAATTAAATTAATGAAATAACTTCTAGAATAATGTTTCCTGGTCTACATTCTGTGTGATATTCCCCTAATAAAGAAGACATTATCCTCACATGTTTCTCCGTTATCCCCAGATGTCCCTCCTTTTCATCTTCCCACTGAGGTATGATGTGTTTTATTCCTGTGCAACTTCACAGAGGAAGTCCTCATGGGCCAGGAGCAAAAGGAGTGGATAATTCAGACTATGTGAGGTTTTGCCTAATAGAAATTCATGAGGGTGTGATGAGGGGGCTGAATTTCTTTGACTCTTTGGAGACACAGTGTTGTGTATATATTGGTGGTGGGAGGTGTGGGGGGGTGGGGAATGTGAGAAAGGACTGGCAACAGAGTGGGATAACAAAGCCTTCTGTTGGTCTGTGCTCTTTCGGGAGGAAATGACCAAAACAGCAGAGTAATAGAGCTGGGATTTTAATTCTGGTAGCGTAGGAAATGTTCAGAAAGAACCATCAGTTTAATGCTAAGCACTCCATACACCAATGCTAGAGCAGGTTGATTTTTCTAACTACATCTTCCCCTGAGCCACTACAACAGACTCACTGTCTTCTGACAGTACCTCTGGTTTTACACAGTTCATAGCTAATGGTCCCTCCTATGAGCTCAGCACAGCTGCTGTATCCTTTGGTATCTCGCCTTCCCTGGGGCAGAGTTGATTTGCATTCACTTTTGCATGCTTGTACCATTGTCTTTCCTTATCACGGAGGAGTCCTGATACTTCTCCAGCGTTTCTTATCTAGGTGTGTTGAGGAGACCTAAACAACACCACTCCTTCCTAAATCTTCTGTTGTCACAGCTAGTACTTGAGAGGTAGGAATAAATCAGGCCTGATGACTTTGCTTTCTCTGATGTAATACACCCAGCTCCATTAACTTCAGAACACGAGGCCCCGTCTTTCAAAACCCATCACTAGTTTGACATGTTCAAACATGATGTGAAGAGCCTGGTGGTGTGGGAAGAGGAGAGCCACACCCCACCCAACCTTCACACACTGTTTCCTCCCTGAATATGCCTGTGTTTTCTGATGTTGCTCATGAGCACAGGGTGACTCCAAGCAAGGAGCTCAGCATGGGCTGGAAATCAGCAATTTAAAATGAGGGACTGTTTCCTGCAATCAGTAGCGGCTGTAACAGACAACTCAAGGAGGCACTGCTCCCTTCCCACACCATTTGGATCAAGGGCAGCCATGGTGTGGAGAGAGCTACAATGCAAACAGAAGAAAAGAGTCAAACGGTCTCTCCCATGGACCCTGTCCCTACCTCCCCAGAGGCACAACTAACCTCCAGCCCCACTTTGCCTTCTAGTCTCCGAATGTGGATGAGGACTCTTTCCTGCTTCTCTCCATTTTATAGCCAGGACCAGTCCCGAAATGTTTGGAAGGTGAATGTAGGTCTCCTGGTTCAAAAGTTGCTACTGTTTTTGCTGGGCTGTTGTCTTTTGCTTGTCTTTCTCTGGATGATGGGTTTGGTTTCTTTTTAGGGACTGCTGAGTAAGCAAACATTAAAGAATGAAATATGTATAAATAAGTGTCGTGATTTGTGGCGAGGAGAAAAAATATCTTGGCACAGTACTTCCTTCCCCTGCCATCCCACCTCTGTTATCGGTGATTATTATGACAGTTTAGGTCCACACTTTGCAAAAGCTAGGTTTCCTTTCCCTGCAGTGGTGCTGTGAACTGGATTTTTGGGAGGAATCTCTTGTATTCCCCTAGGATCTCTCATTTTCATCTTCTGACTCTTCAGCTCTTGCTAACACTACCTCTAAGCTTAGGGAAGGTCTGAACAGCCATAAGAGATGCCAGCACACAGACTCTAAAGTCTTCAGACAAACCTCAGAAACCATATTCATCCCTCCGAGATAAAAGCCTGGTAGTATTCCTATGCTTTCTTTCACAACTTCTCTGGTATTGGGATGTATATGAATATTGTTATCATCTGTTTGAGGACTTTTAACTATCTCTTACTGGTGAACACATCTATCAACAGTACCAGTAGGGCACTTGTTTCTCTGCCTCCTTCTGTATTTCTGTACTTGAGCTACTTAGGGCATACTGCAAGCACAGCTATTCCCAGAGCAGAGATGAACGCTTCTGTGGTGGGGTTGATGCTGTGTGATGTTGTGCAAGGTCTAGGAATTGTCTAATAATACTCTGACTACCTCTTGTGAATGAAAATGCCTCCCGTTCGTCAGCCCTGGAAACAGCATCTCCAAGTCTGTCCAAACTCCCTGATAACAGAATCATCTCATTACAGGAGACTATCAGAAGCACACCTCCAGCAATACTCTCAGCACTTATGTCAGCAAAATTGCAGAAGTTTCTCAATGTAAATTATTTCCTAACTCAAAAAAATCAGTAATAAAAAGAGCAGGTAAAAATGATGGCTTAAAAAAGTGAAACTCATAAAAGTAGATTTGGTTCAATAAAGTCAAATAAGATAGGATGCTCTTTTATTTTTTGGCCGTCCCAATTCTTTATTTTAGGTCCTGGTCACTGAAGGGTTTTACATAATGAGATCACAAAAAATAATTAGGTATGTGTTGCAGATGTAAAGGAAATTCCAGCAGCAATTGTATATAAACAGACAAGGAATTGCTGCTGGTCGAGTTCTTGGAAATTGGAGCTGGAAAGAGGATAATGATTGTAGAAATCTTGTTGACTTTAGTCAGTGGTTACATAAAAATGTCCTGGTCTTTTAAAGGCAAACCTGTTTCCTCAGAAATAAGGCAATATTTTCCTAACAAGGGTGTTGCTTGACATTGCTGACGGCATTCACCTAAGAACCATGTTCCCTTCATAGGACAAGAAGTACAGTGGACCATGTCTGTACATATGGAGCTGTAATTTAGATAAGTCTGGGTTTCAGATGAGAAGACAAAAGGCACCTGAATAATCAAAGCTGATTTCATGGTTTTGGGTATATTCTTGTATTTTCCTGTGCTGAAAGGTACATCTCACTTTATGCCACTTCCATCTACAAGATCACATGGGACTGCTAGCTTGCAATTACCACCAAGGATTTGGAGAACCGGGCACAGAGGAGGTAGGGGGTAAAAGCGATATTGCAGAAGCCTGTAGGGCCATGACCTGCCTCTGGCACCAACCATCACCTCCTGCAGGATTTGAACCAGAGCTATGAGGACCCCTAAAGCATGGCCCTGCACGTTCCAAGAGCCAATTCTCCATGGTGCCCAGCCTGAAGGCAAGTCCAAAAAAACCCTGAAAGAAGTCAGATTGGATTTTTCCCTGCTAATCTTTTTCAAAACAGCTGTCCGAGAGAGTGATTTGCCGATAGCCTGCTTTTCTTTTGGAGCCAAGGACGATCCAGGCTCTTGGGTCCGTGCTCCTCCTGTGCAGAGACCTGTATTTCAGGAGAGCATCTCTATTTCCCCTTGTGCTGAGGTGCCAGGACGGCTGCAGGTTTGAGGGTGTCCTGCACAATGAACTGAGTACATTGTCTTGGATTTTGATGGCACTTTCAAAGCAAGGCACAGCGGATCTGCCTTTGCTGAGGAGCTGGCCACTAGCAGCTCTCTGGAGGAGGTGTTTTGTTTTGATACCTTCCTGTTGGAGAGAAGGAAAGCTGGAGAGTACTAGCACAAAGTGCCCCTCTCAGGGGCAAGGTTCACAATGAAAACACAGAGACTCCATGGGGGCGGGAATATCCGTGTGGCAAACGCTGCCTGTGTGCAAGTGAATTCCTCCTCTTTGCACCTCTGCTCTTGGCCGATACAACCACTGGTTGGTGTGACCCAGTTAGTTCTCAGCCCTCAGAGCAGGACAGGGTGCTTTGAGTCCTACTGTCCGCCACACAACAACTGTGTTCTTTTGCTGTCAGCTTTCATACAGACTGATAATACCTCGTAGTTTTGGAAGAGGGAATGTTCTATACCTTGGGAGGTTTAGGTTTACCTTCTGGCAGATAATTGAGTCTGAGAGTCACTGAACTCAGCTTCTTAAAACGATCCAATTTGATTCAGTGCTCCTCTATGAATTCAAAAGTATTCTTCTGTTTGCTTCACCTTTCCCCTAACAGCTTGCATGCCTTCAAAAGCAAACTGCAGGTAAAAGGCTATTGTTAGAGTGCCAAACCGCTGTGTTCAGTGTGGGTGTTAAAAAGGCACTGCAAGCAATTACACTGATGCTAGTAAGGGTAATTGGAATTGTTTGGCTTAGAAGAAGCATGGCGATTTTAAAAGCCTAAAAGCCACCGAGTTCTGCAAATAGAGAGAGCATCCTCAGCAGGGAATGATTTCATTTATTATACAGATGTGAGCTTCTACCCTGGACAATAAGTACTAAGAACAATAGGGTTACGAATGTTTTGGCTTTTAGAATAATTGGCCTAGTAATTTGAGTTACAGAAGAGATCTGACTTCTTAAATCCTGGTCTTCAGATAAGCTTTGTGTGAATCCCACCATTTGAGAGTCTTTAGAACAATTTCTGTTAAGAGGCTGGTTATGCTGAGATGATGCTTGTGAGGAAAAGAGAAGCATGAGCTGAAATCCTGATAGTAAAACTGTCATTTGCTTAAGTGTGAGAAATTGCTTCTGTGACTTATGTTGGGAGAAGGATGATGCAGTTTACAGTTACTGTAAAAAGTTATTCTTTCGGTGTAAAATTAATCCAAACTGTCAAAAATGCCCTCCTAAAAAACAGGGAAAAGGCTGTTGGAAACCGGTCTAAACTTAAGCTCGTAACTGAGGTATAAATTGTTACTCTGTGTACCTGAAAAGACCAGAGCAGAATAGCAGAAATAACTGTATTTGGAGCAATTTAAGTCCTGGTAAATGTGAGATAATGAGGCTTAAGCTTCTTCCACTGAGATGAAAATGACTTTTATTACACTGGGCTTACTGTGGGCAGCAGTGCCTGTGGATGGTTACCAAGGCTCAGCTAGCCCATGGCAGCCATTCCTCAGCAACCTGACTGTACATCTGAACCTTAAAAAACAAAAACCAAACCAAACCAAACCAAACCCCAAACCATTAAAGAAAGAAAGAAAAAAAATGGTTCTCAACACTTCATAAAGCACCAGGGTTGGTAAGAGAGGGATTTTACTTTACCATTATCTGGAAGATCAAAGCTGCTGGCTGTCTAGTTTGTCTTTCTCTCTCACACCGTGGCAGGCAGCCTGTTTACCCGAGAGGTATGTAACAGATTATCAAAAGCTTTTATAATTTTTCCAGCTGTATCAGCTAGTCTAATAAAAAAAAGTCATCTTGCCCTCTTCACATTGGCTCCCTTGTATCCTTAAAAGCTTGCAGCATTATCACCACCATATCTTTAACACATAAAAAATGCAAGGGGGAACATGAGAAATGGAGAATGAACCCTGTATTGGTCCGGCCTGATGGAGGATAACCCTGTAACATTCCTGCCTGCTCACTTAAGAAACAGTCTCATCTAATGATACTGTATATATTTTAGCATTAAGAGTATTCAGGTTTAATTGGGTAAAATAGTGCCTTTTTGATATCTCTTCCTTGGCCCTGCTCTGATCCACTGAAGTCTTGAAGCTTCTCTCCTGACTTTAACAAGGTCCAGGTGAAAACCACTGAGCAGGTGTTAGAGTCTTCTCAGAACCGCTTGCAGTTCGGGTAGGAGTCACTCACATCTGTAAATATTGACTTTCTCCTTCGCACCCTGCTGCGGCTGGCATTTGTTGCTCTCTGATCTCTCTTTATAGCCCAATTACTAATATTGGGGAGCTCAACATAATCCTGACCCCTTTTGTATTTCTGAGCCACTGACTCCTTTTGTGATATTGAACCAGTTAATCTCTGATCTATTAATGTTAAACTATAAAATTCAATAAGTAAGGGCTAAGCTTTAAATAATTGAGCACAGGCTAGCAGGGTAATTAGATATTAGGAGCTGGAGGTGAAGAAGATCTAATAATAATCTGGGGAGAGACATATGTCCATGCAGAAAACATCTCTGGGGAATTACTCCTTTTTCATTTAGGGCCTGCTAGGCAGGCAATGTGTAATACAGATGGCTGCAAACCAGCCTGTCAATACTGCGTAGATTCAGGGGGAAAATATGTGTAACGCCGACATGACCAATATGGAATATGTGCCAGAGTCGGAATCATTCAGATGAATATTTCTTAATTAGCTTAGGAAACATGTTGCAATTCAAATGTATGGACCCTCATAAGCATCTTCATGATCTATTTACAGCTATTCCTGGCTGCTTTGGAAGCAAACCATGCCATACTACAAACCTTTTAGCTCCCCGTTGATAATAAAACCAAATCCGGTGGTAATAACTCTTATCAATTTGTTAGTCCTGGTGCCCCAGAAGATTTTACTCATACAGTGCTGCAGGGAAAATGTCCAGATCGCAAATGTTCTCTTACTTTTGGTGGGGTTAAAACACTTACTCAGATTGCTGCTGTTGAAGACCCCAAAATTTAGGGCAGGGCCATAAGGTCACCAGAGAGCTCCTGTTGACACGACTGTGTTTAAAATAAGCTTTTGTCTTCATGAAGACCATGGTGCCTGAATCTGAACTTTTTCAAGGAAACCTTGAGAATTTTGCTAAATAAATGTTTCTTGCCATTCCCTCCTGATACCTGTTTGCGAGAGTTGAGTCAGTTTGCATGTACTGTTGAAATTGCCTACAATTATCTGCCAGTTCACAACAATCGCTCAAACTCTGACAGAGAACAGTATTTCACTATGATTAAGTCAAGACAGAGTCTTACTGGGCCAATGCATTTTGAACTCAATGGGAGTGCTGATGTGGTTAGAATTAAGTGCCCATTCCAGCTCCAACATTAGTAGCCAATGTCTAGATTTCACTATCAGTTTATTCACTCCCTTTTTAAGGGCATATAACCAGATAGGCAAATTGTACCTCTCAAAAAAGGTAGCTGCGAAGGGCACCCTCAAGTAGCTTTGAAGCTCTGTCAGCACTTTATTTAAAAAAAACTGGATTGGAAAAAGGGGTATTTACTGGTCCTGAAAAGAGCAATTCGTCTTTCTGAGCGTCCAGCGTTCCTAAAGAGGTGAGAAAATCCTTCAGTTGAATTATTGACATCTATAGCTGGACCAGTCCTCCCACGCTCCTACCTTGCTATCTGAACTGAGATGCACTGAATCTCTCCATGATTCAGACTCCTGTGTGTGTTTGAGTTGCTGCATGAACAAATTCCTACAGCCAAACTGTATCCAGGGAAGATACTCCTGTTTGCAATGAGAAGGAAAGGAGCATTCAGGCTTATATTCTTTTCTGCTCTCCTCCAAACAACTTTCTACCCAGGGTCCCACATGAAAAATGGGAAGCTCTTCATCTTCAGCAGGGAAAACACAGATGTAAGTGTCCACGTAGCAGCCATTCTTGTTCGTGTAGGCCATTTGGACAACTGTTCATATTCAATGCGAATTCATTACTAGTGACCTCAATAAAATTCCTGAGGCCCCTGGGTAGCACACAAGGCAGAATCTCTTCTCTTAAATTAATTCTATTCAAGGCTTCCCCTGGAGTCCAAAGTAAAATCAGAATGGTGTCAATGTCCCTGGAAAGCATGAAGAGACAGCTTTGGAGGTAAACTCAGCATCTCAGTTCAGCTTTGGCATTTATTCATTACGTGGTAATTCCCAGTGAGGCCCTTAGAACGTTCTTCCGGAAATATACACAAAAGGAAATTCTCCAAAAGAAGGAACACAGACGCTGTTTATAGATTAAAAGTAGGTTATCAGGAAATTAAATTATTTTACTAAAATATTCGTTGAAAATCTTCAAGGTCTCTGGGGCTGAGATAAAAAAAGAAAAAAACTGCACTGAGTTATTTCTATCAGTAATTTCTGATGACTTCGGTGGTCAGTAGAATTATGTGTCAACAACATTGTTATACAGATCCAAATGAAAACCTATTCCTTACCTTGAAGAACAGACATTAATGCTAAAAAAAGAGAAAGATCAAAGTATGAAAGAAATTTCCCTATTTAATCCACTTTTGTATCTGTGCTACAGGCTTTGCTGCAAGACCCATCATACTGATCAGTCTACACCCTCCTTTCACTGTTCGTCAGCTTGAACAGAAAAATGAATTAGTGATTCAGCTTTTACATCCTCCCCAAATACAGAGCTCATCTGCTTGTTTGTGAATCCTTTCTTTGCTCTCTCTTAATTGCATCCAGGTCTATTAGCAACCACTAATGTCTCTAATAATGCGGAAAAACTTGCAAAGGATGAATGCCAAGAGTGGAAATACTGAAGTGTGACTGTAATTGTGCTAACTAACACCGTGTTATTTGTTCTTATGCGGGGGTGGGATTTTGCTTTTGCAACGTGCCACCGAAGTGAAACCCTCAGGGATGAAGAGATTGCTTCTTGTCACCCTAGCCTAAGGAAGAATGAGGAGTAAACAAGAGGGTTTTTCCTTTTTTGCTTCTCTCTTTTTTTTTTATTTAATTCTTTCTAAGGTTTATTTTGTGTGAAATAAGAAAACTTGCACTTGTAATAAGTGCTAAATGTTATATTTAAGCAGTAAGACATGTCAGGCATGATAGTTTGTGGTGATAATAGTGCACCTCAGGAGGCAATTTATTTATTTATTCATTCCCAATTGCTACATGCACACCAACAGAGCACCTTCTCCTGGATCTAGAGACCCTATCAGAGAAAAATTCAACCAAATTAAGCCAAGAAAGAGCTCTAGCAGACTAGAAGAAGACTTTTTGGACACTGAAATAGCCATCTGCCAAAAACAGATTTCTCCTTCCCACGTTTCTTCCAGACCATCTCAACCCTTATATGCAAACACAGATCCTGGATCTCTGAAGCCCTGTAAAAACCATCCTCAAAAGGATTTTCACGTGCTCTCAAGAAAACAGACTTGGGGGCCTTTGGAAGCAAAAAAAAAAAAAAAAAAAAAAAAAGGAGGATTACAAGCTGCAGCATTCTCAGAGAGCATATTCCTGTAGTAGCTTCCTTTCTTATGTTCAAAGCAGGGTTCAGAATTTTTGTTGATCTTATCTGTGGGAAGATAGGAAGAGAGAGCCTTGGCTTAAAAAGAAGTTGCAAAGAGAAAATACACTGATCCAGAGATGTAGAAATGTTGACAAATGCTGAAACAAAATACTTCAAACTATATAGAATTATAAAACTTGTACTCAGGCATTTTAAAAGATATACTGGATATACTTAGATTTTTTTCTTGTTATAAGAAAGCATGCAGAACTCACTCTCTACCTACATTTAAAGATGTTCACATTGCAAAATAAATATTTCAAAAAGTTAGGAAGTGCCAGTATGAAGGAATCATACTCAGTCTTGGTTTTGGTCACTTTGGGCATACGCTGTCACGGTATTGCCTTTAGAAACTTGTAAGCATAGTTGATCTTTTAATTTCCACAGGGTTTTTATTTCTATGTTTCAAGACCAACAACTTTCCTATTCCTTTTTGTGCCCTTTGTCACCTGGCTGCAGAAAGAGCAATGAAAGGGAACGTCTTGCTCAACTACAATCTTGGATTAGATCCTTTACAAGGAGTATATTCAGAAATTAAAGTAGGTCCACTACGTGGTTGCACACCTGGGTGTGTTGTGATCTCTAACTGATCCAATGTCTAAATTCCCTTGATCATCTGGGCTGGAGTGAGGTGAAGTGTATTTTACACTTACTATGAGAGGAGGCTGAGGGAAATATTTGCCATACATAGATATCCTAACTTGACACCTGACTTTCCTTTCGGAAGTATTTAGCAAAGAGGGGGGAGTGCGTCATGAGGATAGTGGTAAGTATACAATGCCAAGTGGACTCCTGTATGACTGCTTTCTGAGGCACAGAAATCTTTCCAATTCAGGTGTGATTGCTAGTCAGCAGAATGTATGGTGAATGCTTATAATGACGCCCATTTTACAGCCTGCTCCTGAATTCTTTACTCTGTAACAATGGGTGCAGGTGTGCTCTTATATGGTAAGATAATATCTTCGTATTCTTCATTTCCGGTGCATTTTCTGTGCAGCCCGTTAGTCACAGAGTGAGCGAGAAATAGGAACGTGACATGCAGCCCCATCTGATGGCAACGTTGGGCTGTGAGTGTGCTAGGCATGCTGGTGACCGGCCAAGCGGGTCTCCACGTGGAAGGTGTGCAA
The DNA here is from genome assembly GCA_009769605.1 of Bucorvus abyssinicus. Lineage (NCBI taxonomy): Eukaryota > Metazoa > Chordata > Aves > Bucerotiformes > Bucorvidae > Bucorvus > Bucorvus abyssinicus. The sequence goes on along the minus strand of CM020028.1, from coordinate 7,981,246 downwards.
AGAGCAACCTCTAGTTGCAATGAGCTAATGCCAGCAGAGCCACACATGAAGAGAAACCCGAAGTGGCCTGTAAGTTACAAACCTGCTGCTATCAGATGATGGTACTATTGGTAGGTTGCTCCTAGGACTATCTACAGTATGCCAGCACTCTGCAAAGGTTCAAGACTGGATGGTTTTTGGGTTATGGACCTTAGATTCATCTTGGGTAACTAGTCACTGAAGCCAAATGACCTTTGCATAGAAATTAAGAGGGAAAGAGGGCTTTGAGGAGAACAAGTTCATGTGAAGAGCAGAGTCTAGCACTTGGAATAGGCCATCAAGTGGGAAGAGGTCTGGATGGTACTGTAGAAATACCTGGAAAATGAGCTGGGATGTTAGCAATGTCAACATGAAACATGTAATGAGAAACTCATAAAAGAAGGAGAAATAAGAATGCATAAGTATCTATCCTGAAATACTCTAAGGTATATGAATAGCAGATGGAGAAAGCTGCCTCCTCACACAAGCCAAAGTACCTGGAGGACCTGCTCTACTTCAGTCGGCCCATTAACAACGTGCATTAGAAAGTCCTAATCCAGTTTGGATTCAGTTTGAACCTCTCATTAAAAAAGCCGCCGTATTTCCCATTTTATCCCCTACCCAACAATATTATTCCCACTAAGATCAGCAACTGGATCATGCAGCTGAAAGACTGAGGCACATGCCAGAGGCAGAGATGTGACACTGAGGCACCTCAAGTGCAGGCTATTTCCCTTGTCCTGTAAAGACAGATTTGGATAGGGCAAGAGTAGCTGGATGCTATTGATGCGAATGGCACCCTTAACTAGTCTGTGCACCAAAAGAGGTGAATATTTCCTGACAGTTACACCTATGTGAACCCAAGGAAAACCACCCTGGGTTTCCAGCATGACTCACAAGAGCAGAACTTGATCTATTCTTTGGTTTAGTTTTTGCTTCATTTGTCTTTGTCTGATCTGCTTTCCTCCACGCTCCAAACCCACTTTTAGAGCATCCTGATGCTTTTCACAAATGTAGGTTAATTAGCAGCTTCAGACTAGCCTTTAGAAATAGGCCAGAAGTCTTTATCTAACACAGAAAGGCCAGAGGGGTTTGCCCTGTTTGCTTTGGATTTCAAGGCTGATGGCTATCTGCTGGCAAAACGGGCATGTGCTTATCAGAGGTGACACCAGGAACGACTGAAGTTTAACTACCATGCTCTTAAAAACCTCTGATGACAGTCTACACCCCTCCCTGCTCTCTGTTCCAGCTCTTAAATATCTGTGCAGTAAGAGAGTTTCCCTAGTGTCATTTGGGTACCTTAAGCCTCTTAGTTCTCCTAGTTAGGGCAGGCGTGAAGAACAGTTTATTTCTGGGTTTTTTTGCTTGTATATTTTGTGTTGTTGATGTTTGCTTTCTCAGTCTGCGGTTTCCAAACTGAACCGATCCCATGCTTGAAGTCTTTCCTTCAGGTCACGCTTTCTAGAGCTCCTGTTGGTGTTTCTCTCCACTCTCTCTGATCCATGCATTCCTTGAACTGTGATGCTCAAAGCAAAGCATAGTGCTTTCTTAGGGATTTGGTCAGCTTTGAGTTGCAAAGAAAGAATTCTGTTTGTATTTCAAGAATTATTTTGTGGGGGTTTTTTCATTTGTTTGCTTGTTTTCTTTTTTCTGTTTTTAGAGCAGTTTGACATTTACGTCTGTTTACTTTGAGATCCTCTTTGTAACCAGCTTCTTCACAGCTTTTATGCAGTTGATTATTCTATGGAGTTTGTACTTGTGTTCTGCATCACATTCCTCACAGACCACTTCTCCAAGGGCATAGTTTTATCAATTCTTCACACTGAAAGGCAGAACGCAGTAGCCCCAGTTTATAGATGAGCTAACCGTACTCACTGCACTTCAAGCTGGCATAGTGTCCAGGAAGAGGGTGCCTGTATCTGCAAGAATTCAGGAAAAAAACATCCATTCTTCTTTACCTGAAGCACCTTTTATCCCCTTGATGTGTAATATATGTACACACTGTCAAATACTGACATGGGGCCACTTTAGAACAGAGCAAAGTTCAAATCTGAAAGGGTAAGGGAGAATGCAGTTCTTTTTCTAGTGGAGTTTTACCGAAATCTGTAGAAACATTCAGAATTTGATCACCTGGTATTTGCTGAGGCTGAAGTGGCAAACTGTAGTTTTTCCCACCAGCTCTATTTCAGAGCCCAGTTACAGCAAGGCTCTTCTCACATGCCAAGTTATATAGGAGCCAGATGTTAACTACTCGTAATTAGTAACCAGTGGAAATTAATACATGACTAATATACAGAAATAATTTAGGCCCTGCTAAGGTTCGTTAATGAACAGCACTTTCACTTTCATGATTGCTATTATCAAAGCGTGAGCTCTGATAGAACGAGAGAAGTGGGGGTGTAGATCAATTTGCAATTAAAAAAAAATACTCAGTCTGGAGGAAACCAATTCAGTGATTGAAGTATCCTAAACAATTTAATTAAAATGCGGCATTGCTCACTCAATGACCATGCCAAGTGTGGATGCTGCATAAGCCATAGTGTCACAGCTGTCATTCTTCTCAACTTCCAGCAGGACAAGAATCCTGTAAGTGAAGTCGGTCTTCTGCAATCTGTACGTGTGTTTCTGGCTGAATTTTCGCTTGGTTGTGTCCTCCTGCTTGGATGGAGTTTTGCACCCTCATGTGCTACAGGTCCCCTGAAGTTTCAGCAAATACAACTCTATTCTCTGAGCTCATGGGGTGCTCCATGCTGTCTGCTGGCTAGAGGTAGTATCAGATCAAGTTACCTCAGCTCTCTCTCAGATGCCACTTAAAAATGATTCTAAAATATGTTGTGCTACATAGCCTGAGAAACCCGACAGCTGTGTTATGAAAAGTAGCAAGACTGGCTTTTCCCCATAATCCCTGAGAAGCCCCCAGTAACACAGTATCTGCGAACAGTGAATATAAATAATACATGCATTTTTACACGTATGTTTTAAAATACACAAACCGTGTAGGAGCTGGAATTACGCCTCTAAAATCCCTGTGAACTCCGCTTCACTTCTTTTCATCTCAGTGACATAAATCTTACCTAGGGCAACTATTTGCAAATCCAAGCAAAGGATTTCAAGCCTATGTGAGCACCTCCTGCTCATCTTGCCGTGGATCAATCAATACCACAGCAGCACGATAATACTCTGCATCAAAAATTCTCCAGAAACCTTATCAAGACCTGCCAGGGAATGAAGTCGTAAAGAGTTATTTTGAGTGCAAAGGCTGGCCACACATTTTGAGAGTGAGGTTGTTAATCTCAGTGTGGTCAAAAAGTGTGGTAGCTCTGGAAGAAATAAAAAATAATATCAGCTTGCTTTTGTTTTTATATATATGGCTGGGGAATGCAGTATTTCCTTTTCTTAATCCTGGTTCTGCCTTCCTCATCACATTTCCCAGCATCGAGGTATAATACGTCAGTTAATAACTGGTATTGCCACCCGGTTTGACTAGAAGGCGGCTTATGCCTTTTTCCCCCCTTTCTTTCTGGGTACTTTTGCACAGCTGTCCATTTGTGGTATTCGTATTTTACAGATTACCCTGCAGGACTTGGTTCCTGAGGCAGAAGAAGAAAAATGTTGTTACGGAATATTCAAACCAGTTTTGCACATTTTGAAGCTAACTCTTCAGCATCTTGTTGCGTTGCTGGCACTTCTCCCCAGAAAACTAGGTGTGAAGTGCCTACTACAAATGCAAATAGCTGTAAAAGCATGCAAGGCAATACACTGTCTAGCGCTGTGACTAAAGTTTTAAGAGGGAGGAAACAAAATTGTATTTTAACCGACAAAGCACGGCTTGCTCTTGCTTCTGTTGGGGAAGGTTTCATCATAATCTCTTCCAATAACACTTTTATTAGGCTCTTATAGTATTTACGTTAATCAGGGCCAAACAGCTGACTTAACGTGATTCGTGTAGAAATCTAAAACATACTGTGTCTCTTATCACAGCATCAGTGTGATGGGTAATTAAAAGCTAATCAAGAGGTTTCCCAATGGTTCTGGGCTATAACTTTCCACTGCAGCCAGCAAGACGGATTAAAGCAGTAATTCTGTCTGATAAGATAGAACCCGTGCTATTTCTCCTCATTTTAATTCAAACGGTGAATTTTAATCTTTTTGGTAAAATAGATTATGTGATTTCAGAATGCTGTATGTTTGTGGGTAGATTTAGGAGGGGAGGATTTGATAATAAGGCACAGGGAAAAAGAGAAAGAGGCTGTTGATAGAGCAATAAAATACAGACGCCACAGCAAGGTGGGCAAAATAACAATCTTAGAGCTCAACCCCTTTTGAACAAGAGCCGCTGTTTGGTGCAGTTCAGCCTGTATGTCCTCACGGATGCTCTGAGAGCTTGTGCTGGGTTTTCTTTCAGACAGAAGTGTTCCAATGCACCTTCTTTTCTCTCCTCCCTAATTTCCTACTTCCTGTTTTAATTCTATACTTTGAGAGAGTCTCACCCACCTGGAAAGCAGAAGTCCAAAACCCAAAAACTACAGACTGGGTAGTGTAAATCATCTCAATACCTCTGGAGACTTGTTGGCTGTGAATCTGCTCTGCGATGTGTCTGTGACTGGGGAAACTGTCTGGATTAATGGGTATGCACATGAAAGTTTGCACTGATTATCCTCTTGACTCAGTATTAACTTGGATTTATAGTTCTAGCAAGAGCTGCCGTTAGGTACCCTGGACCATTCTCAGTAACATAAATGGAAACACAGAGCTAAACCCTTGAGACAGGTACATTCAAGAGTCTTCTCTGTAAATTAAAGTAAAAAACACACAGTGTAGACTAATCATAGGAAAAGTGAATTATTAAGAATCCAAGCCTCTTGAAGGCCTTAGTGAAGTTGTGTGAGATGTATCATCCTTCACCTACTAACATTAAAAACATACCATGTCAAATTAAAATGTATAATGCAGACTGTTATCTAAAGCTAAACGCATACTTCAGAGAGGCTGATTTCCACTGAGACCAGGACGAGTGGGGCTGAGCAATGACAGGGTCATCAGACATCTCAAAGTTGTTAATGGCAATCTCTCATAAGAACATGCCTTTACGATCTATCCTCAAAGCAGTGTCATTGGACTGCTTGCATCGGGGAAGGAAAAGCCACTCTCTTCTCAGCAAACTGACTTGCCTGGTGTCAGTAAAAAGGATGCACAGCACTGATAAGTTCAGTATGGTATCAGTGCTTGTTTTCAGTAAATGCTAAGACCTTGTATTTGACCCCGTGACATTTGTCATTAGTGATACTAAGGTGTGTGCTACATCTTACAGCTTGCAACTTTTCTCTATCCGGCTTTTTCTCTTCATTCTCCCTCGCTGCTTAATTTTCTAGAGTTCTTCCTAGAGCGTGTTACACCAGAAGTTCACAGTTATACTAAAGCTTTTAATTCTACTTGACAAAGAATACGAAGCACATGGGTAGCTTAGGTTAGATCTGAAAATCATACACTTGTAGAATCATTTAGTTTGGAAAGGACTTTTAAACTCATCAAGTCCAACTGTAAACTATCAACTATTTAGAAACTCCTAGATTTTAGTATTTACAGCTAATCATAGAAGCATAGAATCATAGAAGCATCTGGTTGGAAGAGACCTTTAAGATCATCAAGCCCAACCATTCATCCTGCACTGCCAGGGTCCCATCTACACGTCTTTTAAACACTTCCAATGTAAACCTTCAGACAGCACCCTTGGAGGGATGGTGTCATAGCTGCAAACCATGAAGTATAGTTAACAGGTTACATTTTTGTTGGCCAGTGTTATCTCTTTTTTCCTTATACACTTATCCTACTAAAGTGAGATACAGACTATTAAAGCACAGTTTTCTTTATAAGCAATATTGTCACTAGTAGATTTGAATTGAGACAACTGCTGGACTCCTTGAAAGTGCAGCTGCAGCACAGAAACTTACTGTTGCTGTAGATAAGCGCAGAGGTCCATCTTGCTCGGTACTGTTTCTGAGAGTGGGCAAGAGTAGATGCAATATAAGACCAAACCATGTGGCGTGATATTTTTCACCATATTCTTCCAGCCTCTCATGGTACATGGGTAAGCAAATTCCTTAACCAGAGGTGGTAGATCTTTGCATTTAACGTCCCTTTCTCCATTAATTTGTCTTATTGTTTTGAAATGCATTTGTACTAAAATGTCACGTTAACAATGATTTCCACAAATTCCAGAGGCTAGACAGCTCCACGTAGCAGATGCTGACCTCTGTGCTGTGCTTTACACTGAGAGGCAGGGCTCTCTTACATGGCGGGATGTAAGCTAAGAGTCAGGACACTGACTGTGTTAGATTTTAGTGTTATAGTGAATGAGTTTGGGACGGGCATTTTGCTCCTCCACAGCGGGGCAGTGGCCCTTCTCCAGTGCTGTGCTTGTTCTGGGCAACCTTGTGTGGTGGCCCCCAACAACTGTGCTTATTTTCTTCCTGGCATTCACCCATGTGAAGAAAGAGGCTTTTACGGTGGACCTCTGTGTTGCTCCAAAGCACTCTGCACTCATTTCTCAAATCATTTATTTTTGTCTGGTTCGGTGCTGTACTGATTCTGCAATATAGCTGATTTTCTGCCCTTCCATAGCAACGACTGGTCTCTTAACAGGCCTATAACTTGACCTATAGACCATTTTTTTCCCCAAATAGTGATTACATTTTAATGTGGAAGGAATATTCTCATGGCAAACATTGCTCAAAAGGTGAAGAAACAAAAATAAATATATAAAGGGGAGAAGAAGGAGTGGGAAGAAAATTGGACTCACTCTGCTTATTCTGCTCCCTGTGACCTGACTATAATTTATGTGGGGTATTAAGTAAAAGAAAAGTTGCCATAAAGTTGCATATTGTCTCCCTCTTGAGGGAATAATAATTGTAAAATTGCAAAACCCAGATCCAGTTTACTCTTATAAATGGATTGTATATATGAATAGCTTTTAGAGATAAGTAGTGAAACTGTTGCTTACGAAGGTGTTTATTTTATATCGCTTTTGCATGCAAGGCAATCGTTCTCCACTTGTTTGTGATTTTTATTAAATCATATTTTATGAGAAATGTTTATGCAAAGTAATCTATTTGATTCAGCATCTCAATATTTACCTAATGAATAAATATTGCATATGATTAATCTTCATATATTTTACTGTAGCAAGCATTTAAAAAAGAATATAACGAGAGTGGGCAGCTTCATGCTATGCAATAAACTGCAAATGAATAGAGGCTTTTAGCAAAGGTGTTTGAACTTACAGCTCATGGCTGGCTTGCAGTGCTTTCAGACAAAATGAGTTTTTTCAAATAATTCTTTTTGTTTTCTTCTTGTTCTGAACTAAACTGAACTGAAACACCTGACTTGCAATTTATATGATTGAAGAATTTGAACTCTGTAATTGGATGAGGTCTGCTGTTTGTTTCCATTCTGTGTCTGTGTTTGTCTCTTCTTGTTTCATCAGGTACTGCAGAGGGAAAAGCTAGTTTGCTCTCTTCATGGTGAAAAAGAAAACACTGAAAATGTTTACAAGTTTGGACACCTCTTGCAAAGCCCTTTTATTCCCTAATATGTTCTTAGAAATTAAATTGTCCTGGAAGCTGTTTTTTCTGTATGTTTCTGGTATCAGGGAAAAGGGTTGACTCCCTTTAATACACGTTGGGATTCTCTCATAATCACTCTATCCCCAGAGGAGGAAGTTTCAGAAGCTCTGCAGACAAATAGCCAAAGAGTGACAGGTTTTGTGTGACCCTTTTGTCTAGGAAGAAAGCTGTGTAATGGACCTCTTGGTCTGTTGGTTCTCCTATAGCTTTTGGTGCAGTTGCCCATTTTCACTCAAAACTGTTGAAGGATCAAAGATCTTAATGATATATTTTACACTTAGGTAAATAAAGGGCAAGAATGCCAAAGAAGGAACTCAGTGAGACCCACTGAAAGAGACATTTATAAGCTTATATATCCTGAGGGGTAAGAGCCACCTGGCCACCCTCCAGCAGTCATGTCACACAGGTCTACTGGAAGGAGCTGGAAATACTGGTTGAGGTGGTTGGGAAAGGCGGCAGAAAACCTGATTTGAGGACTTAGGACACAAATTTGCAAGAAATCAGTCTTTTTCACCTTTACCATTCATGAAACAGCGTGTTTATTTTGGGTCTGGATTGAGTTTCTGATATGGTTAAAGCCATGCTGCGAATCTCTGCTGACAAGCAGGATGCTTTTTGTTCATGACTGATGGTCCCTATATTGCCGTGCAAGGTAACACCTTTGAAGAATCAAGTCTGTGGCAAAGTCAGAGTGATGGGAAAGAAGGGATGCTGAGATATGGATATTACCCCAATAAGTAGGAAAGCAAGGGAAATAATCAATTTTCACATAGGCTGGCAATTTAAGAAGTACTATATACCATGGTTTTCACACCTCCTCTAATCTTCATACAAATGTTCAACAATTCGGTTTAGTGGCTTTCCCCCCACCCCCACCCCCCCTGAAGTGGGTAAGAGTAGTGTTACTATTAATACAAGAACCAGATTCCTGGGTGAGACAGAAAGCACGTCTCCAATCCTGCTCAGTTAGTAACCAGTGATTCACATGGAAGAGGATTAACAGGACATATATGGATCTTTCTTTACCTGGTATATCCAACCAGCTCCTGGCAAACAGCAGTTTAAAGCATTTCTGAGCCAGAATTAATATGCAATGACATATTCTCTACCAGTGAGTTTAAGGTCTTTATTGAACCAGTTTTTGGTTTTGTTTCTACAGTTTCCTGTGACAATGAGTTCCACAATTTAATTATGAAATGTATGAAAAAGTTATTTCTGTTGATTTTTGGGGTTTTTTTAAACCTTCCTTCTGATCATATTATTTCAGACCACCTATTTCTTGGGCATCATGAATAACTATTTGCAATTTTTCTTGTCTGTACAGTTCCTAGCTATGCAAACCTCTCCTATTATTTTCTTCCCTCTCTGTTAATTCCTACAACCTGTAATTTTGTATGTGTGGTTGTGGGTTTTTTTCCCCCAAATGCATTACTTTGTATTGGTATTGAAATTCAGCTGCAATCCTATCACCCTGTCACTCAGCATTGTGAGATCCCTTTGTGAGGCTTTGAAATTAGTACAGAATTGACTATTCTGAACAATTTTGTGTTATCTATTCCCTTTTCCAGACCATCTATGAATACGCTGAGCTGAACAAACTCTGGGACAAGTCCTTGAGGGATTTCCCTGGCAACTTTCCTTTACCCTGAGGAAGTTCTCTGTTACTCCTTTTGTTCCTTGTATTTTAAATTTGTGTTACTTTGTAGGGAAGTTGGTTGCTTGGTCTGTGCATGCCTGCGTTTGCACTACATTGCTTCCTATCCATGTTCACATGCTCCTACTCCGGCTGAGTTTTTTTCACAAAGGCAGATCTTCCCTGCTGATTACATGGGAGTGAACTGGGAGCAATGCTAGTGGCTTTAGGAGCAGCTCAGCAAGCCTAGAAATCCCGCTGATAAAGGAGGCCATGATGCCTTTGTCTTTCCTTCATCACCATCAGAAAGGAGAACAACTACAGCCAGTACATTGAACGCAGCCTGTGCTCAGTGCAACAGCAAGGCGAGGGAAGGGGAGAGCAGCAGACCTGGCAGGCTGTTAATTGAACCTGACCAGTGTTTACATGAGGAATCAGACTGGCAGTGGCCTAAAAACACTGATTTATAAGGCTATTGATTAGCAGCGACGCAGTCAGGAAGAACAACGGCAAACTGCTGCTTCAGCATTGCCCGTAAGAGCAGAGTTCAATGCAAACAGCCCACATGTGTCTATTTATAGGAGTATCCATACTCTCATTATCATCCCAGACTTCTATTAACATATCCATATATTATGGAGTGCAACATCTATGCATTCACCAGACCAAGCCCATACTCTGTTATCCTTCATATTGATTAGGTTTTTACACACTTATTGAGACAGATGTACTTGGTTTTAGCTGATACATATTTATAAAGGCAGACAACCGAGTATGCACCTGTGGTCACAGTTTATCTTTTGCTGCCTTGCTTTCCTAGGAATCCAGCACAGCTCTCTTCAAGATTATTTCCCTTTTTATTGGCATCTCATATTCCACGCTGAAGCTGTTTCGGTCTCTGAAGTCCTTCAAATTATAAATACATCTTAGCCATCCCTGATGCACCTGATCATATGTATGCATCTCACACTCCAAATATGAAATATTCACTTGGTCTACTTGGCTTGCTGTATGTGGAATATTTTAATATTGTACAAATAAACCTTTTTCAGGCAAATAATTTTTCATCCCCTTAACATTGGAGGACTTTTTTCAGACGTATAAATACATTTAGTGTTTGAAAATACTTATTTATACTAGTGATTTTGAACATGAGATGCGAATATAATGCAAAACAAGAGGTTCACCATTTGTCCTTTTTCTGATAGCCCAGAGAAACACACTATTTCAAGTCCCCTTTCAAGTCCAGTGAGCTGATTCCCTCGAATAGCTCCTGTTTTCATCTCCATCTCCTGAGAGGACAGAAGCCTTTAAACAGGAAATTTCCAACCAGTTCTACTGAGATGTTCTGTGTCTGCATCTGTGCTGTTTCTATCTATTTACACACAAAATGATGAAAACTATCAATGCAGAACCTAAATGCGTTGGAGCCTTAGGGAGCCTTCTCCTCATTTACACAGCTCATTCATACCAGTTGTGGTTTGTATTTATCATTTTCCTTCCTCCCTTGCATAGCTTGGCAATGGTCATCAGTCCTGGGGCTGGTGGCTGGGGAAGCTGGAGCAGCCAAGAAGTGTAACGGCCTCCTGCACATCCAGGCTTCCCCTGACAACCCATCAGGCAGGGACTTCTCCCAGCTTCCCATCACTAGGTGAAAGATTTTTTTTTTTTCTGCTTCTCAGGTGAACCAGACCTGAATTCAGAGTCCTGATTTCCACTTGTCATTGCATTTCTAAGTCTCTGGGGGAGATCTAGCTGTTGGCAGGTGCCCCTTGAGAGATGATTGCAGAAAGTTGTGGTCAGAAATCATAGGATAATCCTTTCAGAAGCAGCACTGTGGATACTGAAGTCAGCCAGAGCCAACACGGCAGGGTGATGCACGTGTGCAGCATGGGCACACACGGGAGCCAGCGCAGGCAGAATGCGGGAACTCCCACAAAACCACGGATGAAATGGAAAGAGTAAATTCATTTTTGTTACCTCAAGAACCGGGGGATCTCTGAAGCAGCACCTGGGCAGAGTCACACAGGTGGGAACATAGGTGCTAGAGGGCTTGGTCCATGCTAGAGGAATGCTGAACTTGCAGTTTTCACCTGTCTTCCAGGGATTTGCGCAGGTGTAGTTTAGGATTGATCTTTGAAGTTTCCCACAGCAGGGCTGGAATCTCAAGCATGTTTGGTAGGGTGCCTCTTGGTCCATCACAGACCTGTGTTACCTAAACATAGATGCTCTACTTGCCAAGCACACAAGTCTAAATGATTAGTATGATATATATGTTTTTCTATACCCCAGCTGCAAGTCACTTGAGCGTGTTTATGATCCTTCTCACCAACCTTCCATTATTTTCCCACAGAACACTTTGCTTCCTGGGCAGCTTTTGGAGTCAGCATCAACACTGGGACCGAAAGCAACTCTGATGTCACCATACTGTCCCTACAGTTTAGATACATTGCCATGAATCTTTGCCTGAGGCACTCAGAAGGACCTGGTTGTTCAGTTTGCTATGGCACCAGGGAACTTTTGGGATGGGTGCAGTGAGGTGCAACATGAAAAACTCCCTTTAGTAAAGTACTGAGAGTGAGAAGTAAGGTGGTCATCAGGAAAGAGAGGACACAGTGTCATGAATGCCATCTAACAAAACAAGCTAAAGTGTAGGTCTCTGTTAAATAAATAAATAAATAAATTAGAGCTTTTTACTGTAAAAGCTCTAATTTGTACAGAAGCTGTTCTGACTGTTAGTATGAAGTTTGCCTCGGATGTTTCAGAAAGAAAGCAGAGATGTGCAAATGGGCTTGAGAAGCCACATTATTTATATCTGTGAAGACTTATGTCAATACTCTTAGCAATACTTTCATTGGACTGGTCAGAGAGACCCTGAAACAAACCCACTGCTCTCTCTCCATTTTGGTCTGTTGTTGCACCTCTTAGAGCCCCAGACGATATCATCCAATGAACTGGGTTGTTCGCCCACTGTGACCTAAGTAAGACTGACCTGTGAGGGGTTCCTGGGTCCACATCGCTTATGCATTTCTGGAGAACTAAATAAGCTTCCTGGGAGACAAGCAGGAGACAGAGTTGCTCATCCATGAGCACAAGGACCCTTTCTAACTGTCTTCCACTCTTACTAGTTCTACAAGAATCTTTGTAGGAAGTTGTGAGTTCTGCAAGTCTATAAATTGTCATGGCAAGAAATCAATAAGGACTAAAGCCTAATGAATTAAGTTTCCAGAACTGATTTCATTAAAGGCCCCGAATCAGCCACATGGTTAGATAGGCTTATGTCTTGGTTTTGGCTGAAATAAAGTTCATTTTCTTTCTAGTAGCTGGTACAGTTCTGTGTTTTGGATTTAGTGTGAGATTAATGGTGATAACACACTGATGTTTTAGTTGTTGCTGAACAGTGTTGATACTAAGTCAAGGACTTCTCAGCTTCTCACACCACCCTGCTACTGGAGACTGGGGGGCACAAGATGCTGGGAAGGACCACAGCCAGGACAGCTGACCCAAATGAGTCAAAGGGGTATTCTAGACCACATGACATCCTGGCTAGTGTATAAACTGGGGGACACCACAGCTTGGAGATTGGCTGGGCACTGGTCAGTGGGCGATGAGCAATTGTATTGTGCATCACTTGTTTGGTATATTATTGTTGTTGTTGTTGTTATTATTATTTTCCCTTCTTTTTCTGTCCTATTAAACTGTCTTTACATCAGCCTATGTGTTTTGGTTTTTTTTTTCCTGATTCTCTCCCCCATCTCACTGTGGGGGAAGCCAGCAGGCAACTGTGTGGTGCTTAATTGCTGGCTGGGGTTAAGGCACGACAGTTTACCTTTAAGCATCTGATCCGTCTTCTAGTCGGCTCTCTACTGTCTTGGCTCCAGGCATGCAAGCAGTTCAAGTAAAGATGTCTTGATGGGGTAAATTTATGTGCATGGTAAATCATGATAAATGAAATGTGTGCTTTGTGCTTTCCTGAGCAGAGACCTAACAAAAAAAAAAAAAGGCAGTTACTCATTTGTTTTCGCTTTGAAAGTCCTTTTTATAGCAATGTTCCCTATTAACTTCAGGTATGACTAAAATTTACTGGGCTGCAGGAACAGAAAAGTGACTACAGGAATTTTCTAATATACATTACCTTTAATGCTGGGGAAAGGTCAGAGGCAGCAGTCTGGCTCTTCAAGCATCAGTTTTGAATGGTGGTTTGAACACTTCTTATGAACAAGGCCCAGATTGCACCTTTCTGCCCCTCTGCTACCCCTAGAGCATGTTAGACTGGAGTGATGGACAGCCATACCTTTTGGTCTTGGAGGTTATCTTACACTTAAGGTCCACTCAGCCTTTAGTAGTCTCTGGGAATTACTAATTATATCTCTTACTAGTGACCTCAGAGAGTCACTAGAGTGACCTCGGTTTCCTTAACTGAGAAGGGGTGTTGGAGAGAGGCCGGATTTAAATGAACAACAAGAACAGAGCTGGAATACAGAAGCTATCCTAGTTTGTGAAGTACACTCAGCTGTGACTGTTGTTTGGCATGTGTCATTCCTGGTTTGCAGATAGATAGCAGCACAAATACATTCACATGTAACTTTGTCCCACGGTGATGCTACGTAGCAGAAAAGACCATGGCTTTCCAGAGCCAGCATGGGTTAGGGCTGGGCCGGCCACGAGACGAATGACAGATGCTCTCTGTTAACCCCTCTCCCCTCCCAAAGGGGAGGAGAAAGGGAATAAGGGAGAGAGTCATGGATGGGAAAACAAAACTAAAAGTACTTTAATGAAAATAATGAACACAATAAAATGAACTATGCACAGATATATACAATACCAACAGTGACCCCAAACCCCTGATGGCAATAATGTCACCATCACCACTGATGCTGCAGGGCAGACAGTGAGGAAGGCTCAGACTGGACTCAGTAGTAGATGGGAACCAGATACAGGAGCTGGATTCTGGAACAGGATTCAGGAATGCACGGATTGGGATCAAAGGCAGAACAGACAGAGTCCTCCTCAGACAACAGCCATTGAAGAAGAGAGCGTGACCCTTGTGACCCCTCAGCATTATACCCAATACGACGTCTATGGGATGGAACACCTTGTTGGTCAATGTAGGGTCACCCGTCCTGTCCGCTCCTCCCCGCAGGTGCAGCCTCTAACGTACCACAGCCCACCGTGGTGCACAGGATTTAGCAGAGACCTTGGTCTGCACAGGAGCAAGTACAAGCAAGATCCTTTCTGCATCCCAACCCCTGGTAGTGCTGTAAACATCGAGCGTTATCACTTCTCGAAGCAGACACTGTCTGCAAAAATAGGCCGTTAACTTCAGGAAGGGCAGACACTGAGCAGAGACTGAGCTGGAAAGTGAAATCACTGAACAGAACGAGTTCTGTTCTAACTCAAACCAGAACAAGGGCTTGTCTGCTTCGGTTCAAGGGGTAACAATTTCCTCTGTAAAGCTGGCTCAGCGTTTGCAGCAATGAGACAAAAGAGCAAGAAATCACATGAATTCTTTTTTTTTTTTTCCTACCAGTCTCGTGCAATCGTGAACTTGTCCCTCCAGCAGGTAACAGCATACATCGATGTGTGCGAGTGAAGGGGTAAAGGGGCATATTGTTCTTAGGGAGCCAGTTTCCTTTAGAGCATCTGCACTTCAGTACTGACACAGTCCTCACCATGGTTTAATTGCTGGGGCTCATCCCCCAGAGAGCAGAGGACAGCCACTGCATGGCTAAGGGGAGCTCAAGCAACCCCTTGTTTTTAAAACAAAACAGAGAAGCTCTCCCGGGCTGCGTGATGGCACATTTCTGTCTGCTGGAACATTTCGTTGACTACCCCTGGAAATCAGCTGTTTTTAATGGAAAAGCTGGTATCTTATCTGCAGTGACAATAATGTGGGAACTATGAAATATGCCCAGGGAGCACCTTTATTGGTTTTAAAGTGAAAACAAAGGCACATTCACAACTGTAATCTGCTCAGGACAGAAATTTGCTCCTTGTTATCTGTGGGTCCAAATTTAATGCGTTTTTAATTGCCTATTCAATGCACCTAGCAATTAAGGCAAAATGATATCTTCTTCTTTTGAAAAATGTATGAGCTTTACAATTAGAAGTAATTGTCCTCGTTAATTGAAAGTGAAGCTTTATTTTCTGTTGATTGTAATTTTTTTTATTTATTAAAGGATTCTAAAGGCTTTTGAAATCCCATTAAAGGGCAAATGCTATCTTGGGCTTCCACTGCAGTGACAAAGGACAAACTAAGGAGTTAGCTTAGCACTTCTGCGGCTCTTTAAGATCTGTGAGTATTCCGCATAAGGTTAGTGATGTTTAAATATGCTAAGCTGTGCTGGAGTGTAATTTTCACACAGGACATCTTCTTCTCACAGCAATCAGTAGCACTCAGATCTTGCCACTTGGGACGATGGACTTTGCTATATTATGTATATGTGCTATTCAAAGGAAAATTGTGCCAAGCCCTTGTATTCTGCTGTTTGATGAAGGAATATTAAATACAACTGCACTGCATGCAAAAGAAGACACTTGGGGAACACCAAGAATTTTGGAAGGCCCAGAATATTGGACACAGGATTAGTAAATCCATAGCTGGATCAAGGAACCAGCCAAAACGGAGCACACTGCACAGAAACCACAACTGCTACTTCACATCAAGGTTGCAGGAGACTGGTAAGATCAAGCTGTTTTTCAAATGATCGTCTCACTCAGTGCACGAGGGAGAGCTCCTATCTGTTGCTCTCACGTCACATACTGGGAGTGGTTAAACTAAAGGAAGACAGGAAAAATGTTGAGCTTGGACGAAAATGTTGAAGAAAATACATTTTGGGGACCTGCAACATCCAGGCTACTTTGTCTGTCAGTGGATGCCAGAATTAAACATTGGTGCATGAAATCAAGCTTCAATGCTGGGCAAAGATCTTGCACAAGACACTCAGACCCTCTTCACCCTTCAGCAGAGAGCTGGAGCATGCACAGGTGTGCTGACTGACATGCAAACTCATCTTTCCTCTTTTCTTGTCCATGCTTTTGCAAATGGAAGCAAATGGACACTGCCAGGCTTTTCCTCTGAAAACTATCCGCCTTTTTCCTCATGTCACCTTTAAATTACTAGGTGCTGTGTTTCATGGAGCAGCTCCAAAGAAAGACACAAAGCAGCTGCTTCATTTAACACTGCCTGACAAAGTGATCTCTCATGACCTTCCAGCAGCAACCTTCTCACTCATTTTAAGTGCAATATAACTGCTGGATGTCCAACTCCCCTCACTGTCTTTCAAGTGCACTTCTATGCCTACATTTTTAGGCATGACTTTAAAATATAATGCTAAATGTTATCGGCTCATATTTCTGTTTTACTCTGGTGTTCTGGCTGGGATGTCTGTTAATCAAATGGATGCTTAACCTTTTCTTCTGAGGGGAGAAAATAATGTGGGATAATAGTCATTGGTCTGTGGGAAATGAGTACTTGAAAACTGCATGCCTCTGGGTACTTGTTCAAGTGTAATTAGATTTAAGGGGCCAATGTTTGTGTTGCTTCTCCCCAGAACCTAGCAAACAGCTCAGCCGTTACTCAGCCAATACTGAGTATTTCAGTAGCTGCAGTCAGGGTCCTGTTCAGCATTTGAGTGGTTCACTGCCTCTTTGACAAGGGTCTATGTTTTCCCCGCAAAATACTGGAGGATCCAGACCCCCTCAGGAACAGGAAAGATGCAGCTATGGTTGTACTCCACTTTAAAGGACAAGAATATTGTTTGTGCTGTATTCATGTCCAGAGGCTCTCACCAAAATCATGGTCCTATTGAAGTGACAGGGAGTGAGTAACATCCTGAGAAGGTAATTCATCCTGTCTTAACAGCAGTGTGTGAGCAAGGGGCATATATTAATCTCAAGGGGTATGTATTAATCTCAAGGGGTGCCACTCTTTCCTGTAATTACAGTAGAAAGCTAAACAACTAGCTGAGCTAAATAGTTCATATTCACTGATATGGATTCCCATCGTTCTCTTTGTATAATCACGGTGTTATTAATATGTTGGAAAATATCCCATGTAGAAGACCCCATTTATTCTACAAAGGAAATTCATGCTGATTCTTCTGACATCTACCCTAAGCTGGGCTGAACAGCTCTGTTGAGGTGCCCCTCTCACCATCAGCTATTCAAGGAGCCCAAGAGTGGGGTTTCAGATAGCCAGAGTAGTGAGAGCAACCCCAGCCTAGCTGAGTGAATCAGTGTTTGGCCACCTATTCCTTAGTTAAAGTCTTCATGTGTAGCATATTTTTCACTTTTCAGTGAATATATTTAGAAGTTTAAATATATTAATGGAACACTATAGTATATAATAACATAATGTAATGTGATGCAACGCATAGTAACGTAACGTCACATAATGTAATATAATATAACATAATATAACATAACATAATACAATATAATATAAAAACACTTGAGTAATAATCCCTTAAAGTTCTTCCAGGACATTCCAGCTCATGTTACAAATTCGCACTAAATATATGTGTCTTTAACACATATGTGTACTAAAAACACGTGTCTTTAAAATCCATAGTTACATCTGATTCCTGTTGGGGAAACTGTGGCTTAATTTGGACCTTAGGGACAGATTTGTGGCTGGTGTAAATGCATGCCTGATCCTCTGACTTCGAGTGCCAGATGTGTGTTAATCTGGAGATTACAATCCTTTTGAACCCTGAGCACATGCAGTAAAATGCACAGGGGAGTCAGAATTCTTTTCTTCTCATTGCTACTGGTCTGCTGAGACTAGTTGCAGTTTTTCATCTCAGATCTCCTCCAGGTAAAGGCTCTGCCCCACAGGGTCCAGAGTGCCTAGTAGGAGCCTTAGAAAGTAGACCCAGCTTCAGCAGTCTTCCGTAAGCACTGAGAGTGTTGAGTCTCTTTCACCAGGGAGCTTTCAAGGAGTAGGGCTTACCTCCCTCTGTATGTCCTTGTCTCCTATTTTCCCTGTCATTCCTCCTGCTGTAAATGAGACTTGATGCCTAAAACCAGAAGCCAACTTTGCAAGAAAGGGATTACACAAGGTGTCATTTGCATTAAAAATTATTGAAGTATGATAAGAATTCAGGATGAAGCCATCTTGCTATCTGCTAAGGCTTGAATGGTACCTCAGATGAATTTATAGTAACTCATTTCTATGTTCTATAATTCATAGGGTTTTTTAATTCTCCTTCACGAAACCTACTGCCTACAGTGATGTGCATTTTTCACCTTATTTGTTTCTCATGCCATTCCCAAGCTGGTAAGTGGGAAAAAGCACCTTTGAGACACAGACTAGTAATTACCCTGTCTATATGTAATTTATCCATGAGAAATAGGATATGTCTAACTCAGTGCAGACACTGAAGTGCAGACGAGCCAGTTGACTGAAGCTGCCCAGGGTAACAATGTCAATATAGTACAGCATAAGATCTATGTCCTCCTAAAATAGATATTTAAATGAAACCAGATACATCATGTCTTTTTCGCTCCATCTACTAGGAAGGGAGCTAAGAGAGAGTAGTTCACCTTTACAGTGTCTACACTACAAATGTCTGAAGTTGGCTACACTAGCACCCCTCATCCCCTATATCCCACAGGCAGGTCCCATATGGTAAAAGTTTACTGGATTATGCCCAGTCATCATATTGTCTCTTGTCTCTTGAGATCCTAAGTTGTCAATAGCAACAGTTTTGTAGTTCCGGAACTGCAGTGCAGCTGCTGATGGGAAAGAGAGAGTCAGAGTTTTTTTATGTGGACATTCATTCTCCAACTCGCAAAGCAGAAGAGAAGTCTAGAGTTTTCATTTACTCTTTACCCAACAATTTCTGTCTCTGACCTCCTGCAGGAACTGCGCTCTGTCCCTGGGAAAAAGACTCCTGAACTGATGCAGCCTGTTCTCAGGGCACAAAAGTTTGGTCCATGTTCGCATTTGCTAGGAGAGCACAACGTGCGGTAGAAATGGGTTGACTATATCACTGCAGGAGTGTCCAGAGACAGCTCTGAGTCCTGAAGCATGGCTGTGAACTCATCTCACTCTGAGGATGGATGCCAGACATGGCTGGCATGAGTGACCTGGGAGTTTCCATCTTCAGACTGGCATCACTCCAGTCTTTGTCTCGACGGGGACACAGCTGCTAATCTTCAAAAATCAAAAAGGAGCTTTCTTGCAGTTATTCATGATCTAAAGGAGTTGCAGAGTTGTTCATTATGAATTATTTAACACTTTAGTATGTATCATGCTATTGCAGTGCCTTCAGTGAAACACAGATCAGGATGGGGAGATAAGAGAGGGAAACAGGGGCTGTGTATCACCACTGGGGGAAAGCCTAACAGGACCGCTGTCTGTGATCAACTTGAGTCTAACATGGAAGACCTGAACCATCACACATCTATTCCCTCAGTCCACAGTGCAAAGGGCTGCAGAGGCCTATGAGGTCTATTGCCTCTTCATGTATTTATGGAACCCAGACATGAAGGTGATGGAAAGTGGTCTCTTAGAGGAAAGAATTATAACCCTCATCTCGGTATGGCTTGCTGTGCCAAAAGACATGTAAGGCTACCCTGCATGTGGGGGAAAAACATTGGAAAACTAAGAAAATGTCAAAACTAATAATTAAAAGCCAGCATTTTTCAACTGCCATGTTTCCCCTTGCAGCTTTCCTTAGTGTTTTCTGTCCTTTCACATTTTCTTGGCAGATAACTCTGTTGTAGCTTACTGCTCTCCTGTAATCTCCTTCCATACAGGAATGGGTTGATTTTGATTTGTCTTTTTAATGATTTGTGAATATTTGATTCTAATGATCACAGCATGGTCTGAGGTGAGGAATTGAACTGAATGGTTGGTAACGCGGCTGATCATGACCTGAATTGCGTTAAGTGGTGTTTTCAGAAAACATCAGCCTGGCTCCAGACAAAGGTATCTTATCGGTAGGA
Organism: Bucorvus abyssinicus; assembly: GCA_009769605.1. NCBI lineage: Eukaryota > Metazoa > Chordata > Aves > Bucerotiformes > Bucorvidae > Bucorvus > Bucorvus abyssinicus. The sequence continues at coordinate 7,961,020 of CM020028.1, read as the reverse complement.
AGGATGTGTTCAACCTAGAATTTGACTGTTTTGTTTCATTGGTTTGAAACTACTCACTATGTGCAATGATGTAAGGGCAAAACATGACACCACAAACTCTCCCCTGATAACCATTCCACTTTTTTTGCCAACTGACAGTGTCGTAAGGCTTCCCTAGCACCACATTGGAGTGAATTGATGTGAAGGCATCCTCTCTGCTTATGAGGCTAAATTAGTGTTTTACCCATACCTCGGTTATGCTCTCCATAGAGAACAGGGGAGATGGTCCCAATTTTAGGACATCATGACCAGTTACAAAACATCACCAGTGACCTACATTAGTAAGTCACAAGTTTGGGAGTGATTTCTCACCAGATTGAAGGTAGCTGGAATGAGTTTCATTGTGGAAGGGCAAAAAAAGGAGGTAAGCCAGTTTTACAGATTGGGGTGGAAACACCCCTGTTCTTGGGCATTTCCTGGTACGGTTGTGAGGACTAGAGGTCGAGCCATTTCTTTCTAAACTATTTGTCAGGCAAAGTTTCTTCTTGCCTTCATTCTTGCTTGTTTCCATTTTCTTTCACATGCTGAAGTTCTTCTACTTGTCTGACATTTTCTTTCTCTGTGTTTCTTTTCCCTGTGCCACATATCTGTTATTCTGCTTCTTCCTATTTATTTCCTCTTCCTACTTTCTAAAATCACTTAAAATCCTCTTTCCCTGCCCACTTTCTTTTCTGTCAGCAACCCTCAGTTTTCCGTCTATTGATCTGTTCTCCGGAGTTTTGGCTTGTATTAATTTGTTGTCTTAAGAGTGAAGCTTAACTGTGCAGGGGACTTGTCATTCCTGCACTGACAAAGCACAGGCCATTTTAAATGGTATGGACATGTTTGGCAATAATAATCACTTACAAAGTTTGTATTTGCATGGCAAAATAATAACTGGAGGCAAGTTGGAGGTGTAAATCCCACAAACTGTAGGAATTTCTAATTATGTGGCTACAGCAATGACTTAATAACATTGATGGCAGCTCCGTTCTTTTTGTGTATGATGTGAGAAAAGAGGTAGAAGGGACCTGTTATGGATTTTGCCTTTTATCTTACAAACACAAGTACCACCACCAATTCAGCACTTAGTTATTTTTGTCACAAATTAATGAGGTCAGAACTGTGCAGCATTTTACAAAGTATGCGTAGCTTTGTTATGCTGCCGTATGGCAAAATACCAATAAAAAAAATAAGAGCGGAAGCAAGAATTATTTTTCTTATGTACCCAACACATAGTAACTATAAGTTCTAAAGATTTTAAACCAGCCTTTTCTTTTATTCCAGGTGCACGTTGATCAGCAATGAGCAGACCCCATACTCTCCGGTGTATGGGGAACTCTCACTGGGTCCTTTACAGCAGGTTGGCCATGCGATGTGTAAATGGTGGCACACCACCGCTACTGAGATTTTCCGCTATGTCTCTGGAATAAATCCTCATGAAAAGCAGACTCTTAAGCATTCGGCTTTTGCTAACATCACGTCCACATTAAGTTCCTGGGGGTACTCTTGAAAGAAAAGACATCAGATTATAAGAATGTGGCTTTTATTGCTACTTGAGTACCTAAACAAATCACTGAGATGTTTTCCTTAACAAGCTGTTTCAGCACCCCAGCGTGGAAAAACCTGCACACACACCTGCATGAGTGATGCACAGGTGATGCCCACACTGGAATGCATACACACAGCCCCACATACCCATGGGAGGAGAGAGGCAGAGGATTTTTTTTCACCTTTACTCTCAAAGATATTTCGGAGCAAATTCACAGGGAAGTTAAGCTTTGTCTGCCACATTAAGTCAATGTGTATTAAAGGCGCACTAAAGATGCAGAGACATCAATGAGCACAACACCCGGTGCAGTCAGAACTGACAGGCTGAGGTCTCTAGAATATGTGATTTCTCCTCTTTCCCTTTAAAGCTTTTTTCAGAAGCAGCAATGAGCATAATTTACTGTCTTAGCAAGATATAAATTGTTTTCTGAGAAAAACATTAGGCTTTTGCCTACATATTTCATGCAGCTGTGATTATAGAAAAAGAGGTTTTAGAAAACTGGACTCATCTGATTGCATCCTTGTTACAAATACATTCATTTCCATTTCTTTGTTTTCTTACTACTGTAGAGACATTTTGTGGTTTTTATTTTATTTTATTTCAATTAATACTCATTTTTAAAATTGGAACGAATATGTCATAAAAAAAGTTATTCCTTTTAGACAAGGTTCCTTATCCAAGTTTTAGGTGTCTTTTAACAATGTGTTTTCTTTCTCAGCAACGAACCTTTTCCTGATGCTCTCAGATCAAGATTGACTGTCTTTATGGAGAGATTAAGGAATCATCGCTGCTGGTTTCTTAAACAAAAGACAAAGTGGACAAGTTTGTGTCAGAAATGGCAAAGCCCCTTTCGATTCTGCATCTAAGGGTCCCTCCCAGTCTTGTTTTCCATGATTCCATTGTAAAACATCATCAAAGAAATCCCTGGACTAGTGTTCCAAGAGTGAGAGGAAATAGGGAATGATATACCAGAGATGCAGTCGTCTTTGTCACGCTGTGTGTAAATTATGGAATTCTGAATGTTAAGAAAGCTTACAGGGCTGAGCCCTGACAACCTGGTTCAAGAGAATCTCTGTTCAGAAAAAGATCTGTGTAAGGACAACCTATTGGGCATGCTCCATAGTCTCTTCATGTGAACTGAGTCCAACCTCACCCTGCTATTGCTGTAATATATTGCAACATCTGGGTACAAATACCAGATCCATAAAGACCTCAAAGCCTATCAGAAATACTCAAGAATTCAGGATGTCTCCTTGATCCCTGGTGGAGCAGACTGGACTGATAACATCTTCACACTGGCCAGTCAAACACCTGACAAACACAGTTCTCCCTGTCAGCACATTCATTACAGCAAATATCATAAATACAGTTGAGCAGCTCTTACAAAAAAAGCTTTGCCCATCCTATCTATCTGCTAACCTCACTGCCTGAGTGGTCCTCCTCAGAAGCAGAGCCAGCATCATCGCATCACAGCAGGACTCATGAGGGGGTGTATATGTGGCTGCAATGTACAGCAAGATAGTGGGTGTTGCTGGAGCTTTAAGCTGAAATAGTTTTTCAGATATGGCCAGGTAAGGCTGTCTGAAGTCTTCGAGGGCTACTTGTACCTGTCTGAGGATAAAATTATGCCTTTGCTTTGTCTGCATGGAGCCAGGACTGAAAGTGGTGCGTGTGGCAAGATGCACAGAGCTTCAGCGCGTGAAACACACATCCATAAATCTGTTATGTCTGTTTCTGCAAGATACGCAACACTGTGAAAAAGCCCAGCCGCTCTTACGACTCTGGGTCAGCTTGCACATTCAGTTTTGCAATTCCCTGCATCTACAACTGCTTCTTAGGCATGGCTAAAACTGCACTCAAAGCCCTTTTTTAGTAACGAATAGGTCTGCTGTTGCTCTTTACATATATTCTCCATAATTATCAATACTTTTTGTTAGTATGTGGTGTGCAATTTACACTTTGGTGCTAATTCTGAAGTTGAAAGGAAGACTTACCTTCTACTTTATACCATTTTCATAACAGTGCCCTTTGATGGGTAATTTAGAGCTGAAAACCCACATAGCTCTCTCTGTTTTACTAATGGATTGGCCATTTCGTGACAGTACAGATTCAAGAAACTTTTATTTTGAGGAAGCCAATGGAGAGGTCAAAGACATACATTTTATTGTGCTGAACAATGGTAAATCTTGGAGCCTTAGAAATCAATTCCTGCTAAAGGAAATACCTGTGCTATGGAATCTAGATAATTTCTTAATCTGAATTCTTAATAAAGATTATATATTACATTCATTGTGTAGGGAGATGTTCAGAGAAAGCAAATCGAACTCTTACTCCAGACCACCATAAAACCATCCACAATTCACTCCGCCTGGACAAATTAAGTCATAAAATAAACTCCCTGCTTGCAAGAGCTTCCCCAGAGGCAAGACGGCACCACAATAACAATATGGCCCTTCTTCAACACTCTTGCGTCCCGGGAAGTGTGTAGCAGAGTCTTTCAATGCTTCTCACAGTAAGAACAGAAGAAGGCTGAGTCTGTGCTAGGGAGGTAGGCAGATAATTAACCATTGTTTGACACTTTATGAAAATCAGAACAAAATGAACTTGGGGTTTTGGGGATGATCTTAGCTACTTCTGGTCTATTCATTTGAGAAATAACTATCTTTGAGTTCTTTAAGGGGAAACAAGTCCTTTGCTGGTAATGCTCCATGGTCTCAAGAGTTTTGTTTGGTTTTTCCTATATCACGAATGGCAGGGAGAAAGGCTATGTTGAGAAAGGCATGAAGAAAGTCTTGTTCTGCTTAATTATGGTACTTAAAGAATTTGTTCTTTTTGTAATCTGAAAATGTGATTCATCAAAAATATAAAGAAAATATAATTAGAGGGTGTAAGCTTCTGGCATTGTGTTTTGTAAACTACACAGCCATACCATGGGTAAATGTTGTAAGGAAGGTCCATTTGTGTTCCACTTACTGGCCCTTCCTACTTGGAAAGACTCTTTGATGATAAATGTGGTTAAAAATCCATTACAACTGGTACATTGGGTTGTTCTCAATTGGAAAGTGGAAAAAAACCAGCATAAACAATTTTATATTTCAAATGCACCTCATGCTGAAACATTCTGCTGTGGCATAATTTAAACTGCAGGCAGATTGGAACAAATAATGCAGAAATGCTTTGTTTTAAAATATTGGTATATATAAAAATGTATTATTCAAGGGAGCTCTTTGGGCTAGTTCTGAAACAGAAAATGATGTATGCAGATGGTCTTATATACATATGTAAGTGAGAAATTTGAAGAAGCAGTAGCACACGAGACCCAGCTGTGATCTCATCAGATGCTCTACAGGGATGCTGTCTAGCTGGTAAAGTTTATTCTTCCTTCTTCTTCTTCCAATTCCAAAAGCCCTGGTAAATATTTTCCATCTTTTATCCTCTTCTCTACCCACCTTATTTAATCGTCCCTTGCCTCTTCCGTCTTAGCCGTCTTGACAAGAGTATGATCGTTGGTCAGCTTGCATACACATTTATTTGTCCTGTTTAGCATCACTGCTTTTGAGCTCTTCATCTGCAATCCGTCTTCAGTGGTGTCACCAGTGGGCCAAGGCTGGCCAATCACGGCGTGAACTATCTCTCTTATCAGCCCCTCTCCCATTCCAGGAGAAAGGCTTAAGAAAAGAGGTAACAAGAAAGAGAAAAAAAAAAACCTTTGTGAGGCAGAAGGGAGAGCACTCAAACCACGATTTAAAGAAACAGCAGTGATAAAAAGCTACAGGTCAGTCCAACGGTGGCGGCACGTGGCACGGCTGGGCGGTGAGTGGAGAGGAGCAGCGGCAGCCGTGGTCCTCCACACCCAGGGCCAGGCCAGAGAACAAATGGCAGGGGAAAACAGCGGCAGCACGTGGAGCGGGTGGGCGGCCGGGCTGGGAGCATCAGGAAAGAGCAGAGGCGGTGGCAGTGGTGGTTGAGATTGCGGCAGGAGGCAGAGCCGAGTGGCGCAGGGCAGTGAGAAAAGCAGCAGGGAGAAGAGGGTTGTAGCACCTCCGAGAGCAGGCGAAAAGTGGGGTCATGGCACCTCCGTGCAGCGGGTGAAAGCGTGGTTTCCATCTGCGTGCCATTTTTAAGAAACAACAACCCACCAAAAACTCCACAATCAGTGAGATGCGCAGACGTACATGGGAGGAATACACTAATTGGCTGTTTGATGTGTCCATCACAAACCAGCCAACCCTGTTTATCTTAAAGCAGGACAAGTGGCCACAAGGAAGGTATGTTCTTTTTTTCCTACTCTGAACGTGTCTACACCTAGTTAAGTGTTTTTTGGACTGCTTGGAAGGTATGTGGGCAAGAGGCTGCTCTGAGGCCTCTGCAACACACGCATTCTATTGCTTGATCTGGAAAGAGCTAGCATTCAAGTGTCTCTTGTACTACGGTGGACATTATACAAAGGCTCTTCCTGTAGCCTCTCCATGAAGTTCTACCATCCCGAAGTTTAAACAATCTTGAGCGTCTTGTGTTTGTTCCCAGTGACCGGTCCTGTCCATCAAACAGGTGGAGTAAGCGGATGTTCTCCATTTTCAGAAAACGATGGCGATGTACACAATTGCAGGGGTCATTCTGACTGCTGTAACTTACCTCATAAGTGGAAACTCAACAGCGGTGACACGTTATATTTCTACCCTAGAAGGCTCTGGACCTGTTGCACCCTGTTATTGTTAAAGCAGGGATCACCAGCATTTTATTTTGCAGCACAAACACTTCAAGTGGAAAGCAACGAAGTGCGATTTGTACTTAGTGCCCACTTAGAGTAAATCTTTAGCTCATAGTTCATGGAACACATGCCTTAGTTGTTGATGAGGACTGCATTGTGGTAGACGCTGTATGGTCAGAAAACAAAGAGACAGTGAGTCTGCAGGAGTCTGCAGTTCTATCCTCCCACTTGAGGACAATCTGCTGTCTGAGAGGCTTTCTGGCATTTCTTGCTGCCGGTGGAAAAGGCACCATTGGGGTTCATGGCTGGCATGGAGGCTGAATTGTGATGGTGACTGCAGTCTGCTGCTTCCTCCGTATGGCTGCCCTTGAGCCAGCAACAGCTGAGCACCCTTACCTAACACCTATCGCCAAGCACATTTCCCTTTTCATTCCCAGCGCACATAGAGTATTGAGCTGGGATTTATCTTCTCCATCACAAGCGTTAGAACAGTGCTAGAAAACTGTCAGGGCTTATGTGTGTTGGTGGTTCCCTGTGGAGAAGAGCAGGGGGTTGTGGGGGACCCTCGAGCCAGCAGGGCAGATCTGGGGGGAGCTGGGTGTAGCCTCAACCCTGGGCATCAGGCACCTCCATGAGGATAGGCTCGGGATAATTTGTGATACTTCAACAAAAAAGCTGAATTTTTGCACCCAGACTTGCTCTAGGAGAGATGGAAGGCATCTGCCACAGGGCTGCTAGGTATTTTTTCAACCCTCTTTGTGTCCAGCAGCTGTAGATAGGCAAAATTGTCTCAAACCCTACAATCTTTCTCTGCTTCTGGCCGCATACTTAACCATTCATGAGTAAATCAGCAGGAGGATCACCTTCAGCAAGGGACATCACCGCCCCTGGGCAAAAATTATGGGGACTTTCCAAGGGAAGCATCTGATGTTGGCCTCTGTTGTGCCCTGAATTTTAACTTTTTCATCTTCTGTCAATAAATGGCAGCCAAAGCTTTCTTGAGATGCTCAGGACTAAATGAATCCACTTGTCATTACACTAAATTTTGAGCCTAAACTTCTTTAGCCAGAAAAGGTATGGAGTGTGCTCTAGATGTGATTCACACCTATTGCCATGTACTGACATGGAATGAGGCTTAACTTATCGTGGGCTGGTGTGAATGAGGGGTTAACATTTTTGAATGTGCATAAAAGACAGCTGTTGCAAGGGACTGCAAACCTTATGGTCAAGGAGGTGTCTCCGTCTCCAGAGTCAATATTGCCATATTTGTAGATGACTGAGAATCTTATGATAGCCTTTCTTTTGGTGTGTGAGTAAGAGATGGTGTGGACTAAAGTACTGAAGAAAAAAAACGGTAGGCAACAACACAGAAGGCAGAGAGTATGTTCAATTTCTGCCCTTGAGAGAACTGGTGATGGGAGGGACATTTCAAAGCAAAGACTGAAAAGGGCGTTAAATTATTTCATCTCCCTGATGTGTTTTGCTGAACATTTTTCTTCCACCCTTTCAGCCAAAGAAACTGTATGTCAGGTGACATTTTATATAAAACCAGATCTCAGTAAATAACCAGATAAGGTTGAGAGATGTCTGTAATACCGGTGATGTATATAAGAACTTTTAATAGGCATGGCACTCGCTGTAAAAGCGACTGCTCTTTCTGAGCACCTCAAGTTGGCATATTCTGTAGGATCCCTTCGGTGTGTAGATGTAATCTGTCTTTCAGCAGTAATCATGCAGCTCACACAACGGTATTAGCATGTAGACCATGCAGTTCGACTGTAAACGCATCCTGCTGCAGCAGATGGAGTAGCAGCTTGTCTTTGAAATTGAGCTAAACCATAAAAAACTAGAGGCAATTTTTTTTTTTTTTTTTTGTGGGAGGGTGGGGTGGGGGGAATTGTTGCTACTGACTTATTTTGGAAGTTCTCAAGATAGCAAGATCAAGCACCTGGGCCCTCTTTAGCTAAAACTTTTATCACCATGAGATAAAAATATTGATACACTCTTTGCAATATCAGCGTTTAGATTTTCAAAAACAACCAGTTATTTCCGGTGCCCCAGTTTCGAGTTCTCTAGTTTTTTTCCACTATACAGAGGCCTATTTTTGCAAAAAGACACTTCAGAAATCAAGCGTCTTCAATGAGATTTAAATTAGCCATAAAAAATCCCTAGTTATTTGTGAATAATTCAGACCCAGATAATTCTAATGTAAAGATCCACCTTTTATCTGTATCAGAATCAGTTAATATCAGATAGGCAGTTCAAACTAACATCTCTTCATTAATGTTTTATGGAAAAGGAAGGAATAAACTATTCATCATGTCCACATTGGACAGAAAGGGATGGGAATAAACCCATTTAAATATGATGAGCAGCTTTCTAGTAGTAAGATGGTTACACTTGAATAGTTTACTGGGAGGCTGGGCAATCTCTGCCATTCGAGATTTTTGTGGAAGGCTTAGATACCTGCCAGGAATGATCTGTTAGACCTGGTCCAGCCAGGAATGATCTGTTAGACCCGGTCCAGCTTTGCAGAACAAGATTGACTAGGTGAGCTCACAAGGTCTTTTTCAGCCTCGTTTTCTATCTTTCCGTCAATGTGCATATATCATGTGATAGGGTACATACATTCTGAACATCACGTACATGACTGAATAGCTCTAACTGATTCTACTCCCACATGTACACATACACAAGGCTCACAGACCAACCTATACTGATAGTTTACAGATGTGGCCTGCTGGATGAGTAGTTTCACGTATTTGGACTTCTAATTTTTGACGCTGTGGAATGAAAGGTTAATCAGGATAACAATAATAAAGGCCACTGTATCTGCTGGGTTGGCAAGAACAGAGCAGATGCAGAGGTTCTGCTAAAGAACCCATTCAGCTCCAAGAAAAGTCTGCAACGGGGCCACAAGGTGGCAGATGAGCTGCAGAGATTACAGATTAAGAGCTCCAAAATAAAGAATAGATGGCAAATAACAAGCTAAAGGGAAAAAAAAGCATTAAGGATAGAGTCATTCCTGTGCTTTGCATGCTTTCCTAAAAAACCAGCAGTGCTTCCTATCACACAAAATTAAATTGAATACCCCCACCCCCACTGCAACAGGTTTGGGTTCTAATCGTACTCTATGGTAACTAAATAACCATGGCCAGTTTGGGGGTAGGCTCCTTGTCTTGGGCATTATACCAAAAAATTTACTGTGTTTGGCATTTTGTCAATGTTCAGACTGAATCAGTTCATGCATGAATTAATTTTTATCTAATGCTTTGGAACTGTAGTGAAGAAAACCGAGAGTTTCCCGAGGCTGGATCATAGCATATACATTGTGTGTTTGTGCTGGAGCCCACACCTGCTTATTTAAATGCCTTTATATATCTGATGCTTGTAGCAGAATGGAGAGGAGTGATAAAAAATTGGCAGCAACTATTTCTGCAGTTCAGAACTGATGATTAGAAACAGTGAGCAGGGGATCGTGGTTCCGGTCTGAGTGGTTTGTCCAAAGTGCAGCAGGCTCATTCTCTTTCTGGTGGCTCAACAGTATATTTTTCCAGACCCACAGAAAGTCTGTTTGGCACATCTTACAACCAAGCTCAAAAAAATCCTCCTGATCTGCTATCCTTTTCCTTTTGGGATGGACTAAGTTATTGGTAGTGTCTGAAGCACTCCCCACCTCAACAAACAAGAAGCAGTCAGGAAACATCCTCAGCAAGCTCTAATTCATTTAATCCTTTTTCAGACTACACAAGCTAAGCCCCATCTTGCACCTTGAACATATTGAAGGGAAATCAATAAACTTCCAGGGTATTTCCTGCTACTTTAAACTGCTGCTTCAATTTTCAGTAGTTCACAGAGAGAGTTGCTGTCAGCATGTGCCTGCTCAGTGTCCTCTGTCCCTGGCCATCCTGGGGATGAGACCAGGAGACTCCTGCATGCCGTGATGTGTACGTCATGAGGATGCTCAGATGCCAAATGTTCAAAGGAGGCTGTTTTAGCCCACCCGTAGGGATTCAGCATCCTGGAGCTGCCATGGGGGTGAACAGCCAGCACCACTCTGAGTGTGTTGCCCGAGTGCTAGCCTGCTAGTGATCAGGTCAAACCAGCCCCTGATAGACACAGCAGACTCATGTACCTGAGAGCTTGTGGGGCCAACAACACTGCAGATATCCTGGCTGCTTCACACCACCAGGCTGACCGTCTCCCCGCTTTACTTTGCAAGTCCTGTTTTATGTGGTTGATATAAAGAAGACCAAGTTCTCCTTCAGCTTTTTCTCCAAAGCTGATCTGATCCTTTTCTTGTAAGAGCCATTTGAAGCATAAAGTAGCTTTCAGACAGTGACAGCCCCTTGCCAGCAGCAATAAACCTAATCGGAACACAGACATGGTGCTTGCTAATGGAAACGTTAACAATGGTTCCATTGCTTTTGTAGTTTTAAATAATTTTACTGAATAATTAAACAGCAATTTATTGGTTTTGTTTTGAAAGCAGTCCACCCATTCTTCAGCTTGGTTTTGTTATGTTGTTGATTTTCCTGTGTTTGATCTTATGTTTGCTATAAGAAGGATATATATTGAGGTACTTCAGGATTGCAATGGATAAATGAATTTGCTGCCTGTGGTCTTATGAAAGGCTTTGAAATTATATGAGTGAATCTTTTGTCATAAATAATTCAGTCAGTATTAATTAAAAATTCTTATTTAGTAATCACTGGGTTCCATATCTTCTGTTTATTAGTTTTATTACAATAGTCTCTCATAAGTTATTCCAAGTGTATTCCAGAGGGATCTGGTGACAGTCAGACTAAATGGCTGACAAAATATTCCTGTCAATGTTTTTTTAAAGGTTCTTCCTGTTTCTGTAACTTTTCTTACCTCATTGTCCTAAGAATAAGAATAACCAAATTTTCAGAGTGCAAAAGTGTTCACAGTGCATCTTGCTTTATGGTTGTTTATGGTGGTTAATCATAACAAATCAAGACTATTTAATGACTGAAGTAATCAGGATTCAGCAAAACTTACACTTCCTCTGTTTCGAAGCGTAAGTATGAATTAGTAGCTTGTATCTATCAACAAATACAGCTTGTTATAGTCAGAGTAGGCAGGAAAAAAGATCTTATGCAGATTTCTGGAGTATCTAAGCTGAAAAAGAGGCCAGTCTTATGGTGATTTGAGTATCCATAGGTTCGACTGGCTTTGGGGGAGTCAAGGGCATACAGTGCATCTCAGGTGCGGGCACAATCCTGGAAGCATTAACAGAAGAGGCTAATGGCTCCTTGCTGGAACTGGCAGAGCAGAGACTGGAAGTGCTGATTGTCTCTAAGCTGCAGTACTTACACTAATGAGATAAAATAATTTGATTCAGGTAGTTCTTGTTCACGCTTCCCCTTTGCGTTTCTCGATTTATCTTTGTTAGTTATTTCTGTCTCTGAACAGCAGTTCCAACAAAGCCTCATCACTCCAAAGACCATGGTTTTCATAGTTATCTCAAACCTTGTAAAAATCAAGTGCTCTCATTTAATCAGCTCTTTTGATATTACTCTTCAAAAATAAACTCACTAGGATTTGTCATTCACTGAATTGTTTTCTTAGGGGAGAATAACACATATTATTAGCTTTATTGACCACATCACTTTGATTATTTAAAAGTTTAAGCAGCTGGGAAGTGGCAGTTAAGAAGTTAAAAGGAATGCACAGTTTGTTAAGCCTTCTGGACATTCTCAGTCTCTTGAACTGTGTTTCTAATTTTGTCTGACATCCTGAATGAAGTCAGTATTCTTTTGGAAAACCTCAAACAGCAAGACCCTGTGCACAGGAGTTACTTGCACAGATGTCTACATCTAATCTCAACATCCTTGCCTTCCTTCACAGGCACCGGAGTCAAAACATGGGACTCGTAGGGTGTTATCCTTCTCATCCTAAAATAATTACAATGAAACACATCCTTGAAGCATCTAATTCTGCTGACCATAAAGAGACACTGAGATATTAGTTTGGTAGGTGACATCCTTTTTTGTGGATGTTTAAAGGGAGACGAAATCCCACTCACATAGACCTTGTGAGACGAGGCAGGAAAACTGAATAATATAATAGGTCATCAGAAGAACTTAAATGGTGTAAAGCCAGATTCATTGTATGAGTCAGTGATGCCGGTGTTGAGGCTTGTGGAATAGCTAAATCAACATCATTATTACAGTATCAGACTTTTTTCAGATTTATAGTTACAATACTGTGATTTGCTATAATATTATGCCATAGTTACAATAGTAATAGTAGGATTATGAGTTATTATGCTATGAAGTATTTCCTAGGCCAGAAAAAGAAGGAGAAGCTATCTCTGGAAAACTGAATTGAAGTAATTACTGACTTAAAAGCCTGTGTGCTCTTTATGGATCAGGTTTAAACACAGTATTTATAACTTAAAATGAGTATTTATGAAGTTTTGCCCAGAGTCCTATGTGGGGGATCTCAGGTATTTCATATACTTTTTATAAAGTGCTAATGTCACACTACACTTGAGAACTGGAGAAGCTCCGGCTTGATAATAGCTGTGACCAAATAGTATCTCTATTTTAAAACCTACTGTATGTTAGTTACACACTAGAGTAAATAGATATAGTACTTTGAAGGGAAGTTTTTCTGCCATTGTAGGTCTACAGTGCACATGAAGACCTGCCTCACTGATGGGCAATGGAATGGAGTGGAGAAGGTACCAGAAGATGGGGATGACAATCATGGTTCTTGGCAAATTTAATAGAAGACGTATTGAAAATGAGGTTATTGCTCAATCTAGGTAACATCTGCATTCCTACAACTGCCTACATAGAAATGAAAGCATGAATGCAGGAACTTGTGAAAGCAATGGCATTTTATAGCCTTGGAAACTGTTACAAGTGGAACTTTGAAGCAGGCAAAGTGAAGAAGATGATGGATTGGGAATATGTACCCACTGATCCTGGCAACCCGTACATGTCAGAATCCATCATTAGAGAGCATTTCTTGTCTCAAACTCCCATTTATCTTTTCTATACGGAACCTACAAGAGAATACTCATGGTGTATTTTAGCAGATGAAAGACTGCCAAAGTTGATTAGCCTGGGTTAGCCTTCTTTATTTATCAGAGTCCTGAAATTAATTTTATGTCCTTTCTTCTCTCTAGATAGTTCTTGGTTTTGCAGCCAATAATGTTTCATCCAGGTATGAGCTGGAAAACTCTATGTAATGACTCTATTGTACAACAATGAGAAGATGTTATCAACAGCTGAATCAGTAGCATATTGGTTTTTCTTTTCACAGCCTACAGACCAAAGATACATTTCAGTTGAAAACATGTTCATTCAGTGGAGATGTTCTAATACAAATCTTTATTATATGGGTTTTTTTCTGTATTATCATTGCAGCCAACCCTTTGCTCAAAACCTCCTCAGACTACTTTTTATAATACAGGAAATACAGACTAACAGTTACAACGTTCTTCAGTCTGTCTGGCCACACTTCAAAATGCACTGATACCCCTTGCAACCGACTTCTGCAACAGGACTTTTCCTCTGGTACTGTTGCTGGATGAAGTTGCTGGGAGACAGATTTAGACCCTTTGCCTGGAACTATTCTAAGGAATTAAACTTGCCTGGAACTGGCATAATGTTCAAGTGTCACCAAACAGCTCACATCCATATTGGCAGGTCCTCTTACCCTCCAAAGCAATCTACTGGGAATGGCCAACTGTGCCCCGGAATCTCGTGAGATTCTGGGAGACATTGATCAAATCTGACCTTGGAAGTACTCTGACAGTATACCAGGGTGGACAACATTTCAAAGTTTGGGAACATTACCTGGCATTTTTCAGTTTAGTGGTAGAGATAAATCTTTTGCAATAACCACACTTACATTTATTTTGAGATCGCAAATTCCAGTACTCACAAAGCTACCTCTATCAGCAAAGCTTAAAGAGTTATGTGCTAGTTACATCAGTTGCCAGTAAAAACCCAAGGTTTTATAGTCTCTGAGGCTGAGAATTAGAGGAAGAATATGTGATTCAAGAATTCAGGAAATAAATCGTTCTATTAGATATTAACCCTTTTAGACAAATGCCTCTGAAGTCAGAGAGTACTTTGTTCCTCAGCTGCCTCCATACACAGATACAGCTGCCTCCCTTCAGACATTGTGTCTACTGGTGGGAATTGAATCCATGACCTTCAATACCAAAAGAGTAAGATCTGAGCCAAAAAAGTAAGCCCTTTTATCTGTAAGAAGCCACTGGACTATTACAGACACTGAGGCTCGCTATTAGATGAAGACATGATTATACACCAAGCCAGCGTATTATTGCACTTTCATTTCCTCTGCTGAAAGGTTTATTATCCTCTCTGTGAGCATGATCTAATGTCTGTTGAAGTCAGTGTGAGCTTTTCATTGAGTTTAATCGACTCTGAATCATGATCTAAATGTGTGAGCCTGTTCGTACCAGCTAGAATTAAACAGGATATAAGAAGTATGAAGAGCTGATCTTTAAATATCTATATGTCTACATCTACCTTTATATATACATCTATTTTCCATGTAAACACTGTTTTGGATGTAACAGAATAGCTACCTGAAGGTGATAACACAATGTCTGAAGGAATCCAGCCTAAATTTAATCAAGGGGTTGTAAAGGGCAATTTGGGTAAAACTGATAGAAAGATAAAGGAGATTTGTGGGTGAAAAGAGAATTGGAGACAGGAGTTCTCAAGAGTAACCTTCCCAAAGAAGGGAAACTGAGCTGTGGCTTCATGGTGAGCAGTTTTCCTCCTGTTGCTCTGAATAACTTAGCCATCCGAGTTCTGATAAACACATTCTCTTACAACAGTTTTTTATAATCAGCATGTATTTGTTTGAGGTTTATTTTCCATTTTTTCTTTCTCTGTTACTGCAATGAATATATGGGTTTTTTCCTCTATCTGAGTATTTTGGATGGTGATTTCATCACAGTTCTAAATAGAGCATTGGGGGGGGGGGGGGGGGGGGGGGGGGGAGGGGTGGGACACATCTCACCTGATTTTAGCCATATAATCTAAGCCATCTGTGCTAGTAAGGCATCTAAGTTCACCCTTTAATCAGTGGAGAGTGATACCTGAATCTGTTAGGACTCCTTATACTATTGTATATAAGAACGGTCACGCTGATCAAACCAAAGGTTTGTCCAGCACTTCATCCTATGGTTGACATTCGATAACACTGATATTCAGGAAGCACTTAGACCAACATAAATTGTAGAGAGCGCTACCCCTTAGCTTCTGTTGATCAACAGTTTAGGAAATGTCTGAGCTATAGGTTTCATAAGTACTGTTATGGTTAACAGCCAGTCTCATTCCTCCCCTCTGGTGTTCTAGTTAAAATTTCCATCAGAGTAGGAGACATTCTAATGTTTTTCTTTCTTGACAACTCCAGCTCGTTTGCATATATTCTCATGGCAATTCATTGATGAGCAACTAAGTTAGACTCTAAAAGGAACTGTACATGCTACAGGTCTGCCTACACCTCAGATCTCTTTTACTCACTGGTATAACTGCACAACTACAAATCTTTATTTAGACAGCCCCAAATTCTGTTTCCACTGATGGAAATTACCCCTGTTGGAAGGCAGAAAAATTATCCTGCAAATAGTGGCTGATTGCCATAAAGAGTCCCTCCAAATGGAACTGCAGTTGTGCAGCTACAGCAGCAGATGGATCAGCTTAAATCTATAGTATAGACAAGTATAGACTATAAATCAGTAAACATTCTCAGTGGACTAGCTATTTCAGCCACAATTATTTATTGTACTGGAGATTAACATACATTTGATGAGTGCATATAAAAGATGACAGAATATACCAAGAGAGCATTACATGGCATACGGCTGTGGATTACATACTGCCGGGATCAAATTCTCCTTTGCATCAAACTCAGAGAAATTCTGACATAACTAAAATATTCTGTAGTTTGTCACTGCCAATAGAGAAATCACCTGGCCAGTATTATGTTCTCTGTAAATAAAGGAAAACCTTCATAAATCAGCCGCTCACTTTTTAAATAAAAAATGTAGCTTAGTAATAACACAGTGCTGACAACTTAGAGCTCTCTGAAGGACTCACATAGACTTAATTCAAAAGCCTCTGCAGAGAGTAGAAATAACTTTCAGAGATTTGGGGCCAGGCTTTCTGAATTTCCCTATCCTTCTCTGCATCTTCCAGTCAGCTGGCATCACCATCAATTACTGCACATACTGCAGGAAATGAGAATGCTTTTCATACTGTACTACTGGTCTATAAATCATATTTTGGTCAACTGAACTTGGAAACTCTAAACAGAGGCCAAATTATACGTTATGTAGCAAGAATGCAGGTGTAGAATGGGAAACACTGTGATTTGTACCTCCTCTACTTTCTCCTGCCAGAGTAAGGGAGTGGCCATGGCACAAACCCAGAAACCATCTCTCTGAGGGTCCCCATGTTACCAGGGACCCTGCCAGAAGACATACGTCTGAGGACATGGCTCCATCTTGCAACTTCCCTCTTTCCCACTGTTTGATAGACATAATCGAAGTGGGGCCCTCTTCATCACTTGGTCCAAAAAGGCAGAGGTGCGGAAGTGCCATGGTTGGAGCCCACCTAGCCAGCAAAAAATCACCATGCAGCCACTCGCTCACTCCTACCCCACTCCAGTGGAATGGGGAGGAGAAAACACAACAAAAGGCTCAAGGGAGGGCTCACTCACCAGTTATGGTCCCAGGCAAAAGACAGACTCGACTTGGGGAAATAAAATCAATTTAATTTAAAAAACAAAACCATGACCAATTTACCAATTGAATCAGAGTAGGCCAGTAAGAAATACAACAGGATCTTAAAAACACCTTCCCCTCACCCAGCTCAGCTCCGCTCCTGATTCTCTACCTACTCTGTCTCAGCAGTTCAGGGGAGTAGGGAATCAAAGAATCACAGGATCACAGAATCGTTTTAGTTGGAAGAGACCTTTAAGATCATCAAGTACAACCATTAACCCAGCACTGCCAGGTCACCACTGAACTATGTCCCTCAGCACCACATCTATAAGTCTTTTAAATTCCTCCAGAGATGGTGACTCCACCAGCAGCCTGTTCCAATGCTTGACAACCCTTTCAGTGAAGAAATTTTTCCTAAAACCTAACCTAAACCTCCCCTGGTGCAACTTGATGCTGTTTCCTCTCATCTTATCATTTGTTACTTGGGAGAACAGACTGATCCCCACCTCATTACAAGCCCCTTTCAGGTAGTTGTAGAGAGTGACAAGGTCTCCCCTGAGCCTCCTTTTCTCCAGGCTAAACAAATCCCGTTTCCTTAGCTGCTCATAGGGCTTGTTCTCTAGACCCATCACCTGCTTCATTGCCCTTCTTTGAACAGGCTTCAGCACCTCAATGTCCTTCTTGTAGTGAGGGGCCCAAATGAGGCAGGAAATGAGGATAAAAAGGAAAGGAATATAATTTAGGGAAAAAGTAATTTTTTGTTGACATTACCATTTTGGTGTACCTAGCAGGGGTGAGCAGGCTACCTGATCAAATTTACATTTGAGCTAATGACCTGAGTCTGCCTTAATATCAGTGGAGACAAGTAGGCACTGCTAAGGTGTGACTCACCTCCCAAAAGCTGACATCTGAGTCAGATGAAGCCCCAAGAAGTGCCTGTTTCTTTCCATTGATCACATAGGTCAGATATATGTGCTCACATTACAAATATACAAAGAAGGGCTGTATGAAGCCTCCCGTAAAGGCATTACACTCAGTGCAGAAAAGCAGTTTCTACCTGTCCCTTTATCAAATATAAAAGAAGCCAATAAACCACATCCAAATCTTCTGGGCAGGAACTATCTTCCTGACATGCTGGTGCAGGTACAGGTCTTGGAAAAGCAGTAAAGGCTTTCAGTAATAGCAGAAGAGAAATAATACTCATTTATGTATTTTATTCTCTTTGAGCTGATATGTAATTTCTAGTGGGATGTGGGTGCTCAGCATTTTACGATACGGAAACTCAACCTCTACACTGAAATCTGTCACAGAATCTGTGAAATACAGCTAACATTAAAAGGAAGTTAAAATAAAGAAGGGTAATTTGGTAACCTCTCAAATATTCTGGGTGAAATTAGTTTTTATCAGGTTAGAGGATTATGTTTTCATATAAACTTTTATTGGCTGCATCATCTTTATTACTTGAATCAAATAGGGTCTGGTTTTCTGGATTTTGTTTTGATCTTGCAGAGATACTTAATTTTATTAGATTGTTTGATCTTGTCTAAGTGCAGCTGTTAATCAGTCCCTTTCTACATCTTCCTTTCATCCTCTGTCTTTTCTGGAAAAATATTTCTGTCATTGAGACCAAACTCTGCTAGTCTTAGCAAAAATCATCTTGCCCGTTGCTATCATAGGGAAACTCCACACGCTTTCCAGAAAACCAGAAGCTTTCCATAGGACTCACATCTATCAGGTAGCTGAAGGAAGGTCTTTGTGGTTTGGGGCAGCCTTGTTACACTTGCCTCTGTGCATTGTTTTAGATTCACTGCTCATTAGCCCCACAGATAATTTGCACAGGACTACTGAATACTTACAGAATCACAGAACGGTAGGGATTGGAAGGGATCTCTGGAGATCATCTAGTCCAACCCCCCTGCTAAATCTTTAGACCCTGCTGTGTTTATTACTTATATAATTTTTTTTTCTTCTTTCGTACATTACACTTAAATATAGATGAGTGCTGTCAGCCGGGACAGTTGTAAGATAACTTCCATTTTGTGCTTCTGTTCATATACAGATTTTTTTCTGAGTTTATCCTCATCTCAATCTTTCGGAATCTCAAAGATTTTCTGAATGTTTTTTTCTGCCTTTGTTTATGCAAAAATAAAAACAATCTGCTGCAAAAAAGGCAGGCTTTTATTCTTTATCAATAGAAAGTGAGTTAGTTTTCCAGGTTGCTAGCTATCCCCTGCTGCACAGTACAGAAATATGTTACCAATTTATGGAAAAAATCAAGGAACATGAATCAACAATGAGGATGAAAAGAAAACTGGTGTTGGGCTGATCTGTTCTTTCAGCATCTATAATTAGACATTAACCAAATTTATTTTTATATCACCCAGGTTATAACAAAGCTAAAAATAGAGTTAAATTAGCCATTGTATATCTCTATAATATACTACGTGCATGTGTAATTTTGAAGGAAACAGCAATGTTCAACATATACTAAAGGATTGAAAGGTACAGTTGAGAGTCTGCTGTCCTGCACTGGATTAGATTCAAAGGAGATAATGAGGTGATATGAAAGATGCTCTAAGATTATTCATTTCTTATTTATTATAGACCTCTACGTACCCCCAAAGGGCGTTGTTAGTGGTTAGGCAGTGAGTCCACATCATCATCAGGTTATAACGTTGTCCTTTGCATCAGTGAACCCCGTAAGTGATTGCAACTGTGAAAAGGGTTCATGAGCTGCCTGAGTGTGGGGGGTTTTTGTTGTTTGGGTTTTGATTTTTGTTTGTTTGTTTGTTTGGCTCATGTGATGCAATTTCAGCAGATGGGATATAAATAGCCAGACTTTCTAGCTTGCCCCTCAAATAAATTAACATTTCTCCCTGCTACCTTTGTGTTGGCCTGTATGGTAATGGAATTATCTTTCTGTATTTGGGTGTTTTCTGCACTCTTCGTGAAGGATTGTGTTAAGCCAAATGGCATGGAGTAGTGTACTTCAAAATGACCAAAACTACAAACGTCACATTACAGACAGCACTTTAACTGCTTTTATGTTGTTAACATAAGTAGGATAACTGAGGCAATGGAGAAACAATAACCTCAGGAAATCATCTCCCCTCTCCAGGTCCATCCTGTAATTGCCCCCCAGTCACAGAGGAGCAGGACCCCAGGGCAGCATATTGCTCCTGTATGGCATGGGGTAAAAGGACGCACTCTGCACAGCTCAGTGCACGTTATCTCAGATGAAACACTGGGCTCACAAAACAACACTGATCCTCTTAATTTGGTACATTCAGAGCTGTACACGCTTGGGTCCACTGTGTGTCTAGGGCAGCAGTTTTTCCCTGATTTCAGTTGTTTGCAGCATTTTGACTTGTAGGATGGAAGTGAAGCTCAGCTGCAGTGGTCCAGATGTGTGAGCTCCTCTGTCAGCTTACCAGCAAATAAATCAACGCATACTGTCTCTCCCTTTCAGGATATCTCTAAATGCTGATCACCAGCCCGTAGGCTCTTGTGTCCCCTGTATCATATGGTTTGTGCACATAATGTGCTCTTTGCAGCTAAGAATTTGGTCTAAAAGGAGGAATTACTGCACCAGCTCAGTGGCATTGCATTTTCTGTAGCTGTAGTTTTCATGGTGTTATTAGTTCATTCCCCTCCAGAAGCTTAACAGACTGAACAGGTCTTTCTTTCAGCCTGAAAATCTCAGTTGTGTAAAATGTGTTTTGACAGATTGTGAAACTCCCGACACTACAGAAACAATATTAACGGTAGATGATTAGAGCTATTGGAGCCCAATTGTTAATTGGATTGTTACAAATGAAACACCTGGACCATTAAAAGGACATCAAACGTGGTGGCATGCAGTAGGGAGAGCAGGCTTGGCAAAGACCCATTGTTCTTTAAGGCCATCTGACGACTTGGATGCTCTTTGGTTCCTGGCTAATTTTGCTTCTCATCTTCTGGTGCTGCCTTAATGGGCTTTTCCTCTTTTGTGTGTTTGCTTTGGGTTTGTCACTGTCAGCTGTAAGCACTCTTGCCCTGACAGTCTCCTGACAGGTTTTCTGTTTGCCTGTTTGTTTGTGCAGCCACTTCTTAACTGAGTCATTGACATACACCCGGAGACACCTCAGTCCTTTTTAGCTTGGTGGGGATGCTCCAGTGCACTTGAAATCCCCTACTACTCTTTATTATCCTGCTTGTTTCTTCTTTCTGTTCCACTGTGGCTACCTGCACAGCCACAATGCCAGACCCAGAAATACCTGTCGTTCTGCACCCAAACGGCTCCTTTTCTCATTTACCCTGCCCAGATCAGAAGTGATTTCACCAAAACACAGTGTAATACCAGCATAAGCAAAATCAGGAGCAAGGCCTCAGTCAAGAGGTCTTACATATATGCCATGGTGCTATGTTAGTGTTGTAGGACAGAGCTGGTTTTGGGGAAACCTTTCAGCTGGCATTCCTGAGGTATTTTTGACTATTTTTGGAATGGAACATTATTTTTCTAGTATTTAGTTTCTGAAGAATTTCTGCACTAATTATCATTTAGCCCTAGGCAGCTAGGGGCAGCATCCGAGCTGAGTCTGGGAGCATCCCACCATATATCCCGAGGTCCTGCCTCCCTGTTTCCTACATCAGTGCCCTAGCTCCAGCGCTTGTTCCTGTCTGCAGCTCTTTATTGAGGCTTTTTTCCCCTTGAAGGGACAAGTCAGGTGCATGTTACAAACTCAGGCCTGGTCCAAAGACCCTACACCTAGTTTTGGATATAGCTATGATATGCATCCTTGCTTGGAACCCCCCGGAATTCGACTGCATTTTCCAACTTATACTGGCCGTGTACTGACAGCAACAGCCAGTGACTACACTACCTCTTCTTCAGATCCGCTCATACAGCTTTGCCTGGTCATGCAGCTCAGTGCAACACTATGTTTAGCTCATTCCATTATTCAGAGCTTCCTGGTGCACAATTTTACTGCTGTTGAGAGAATACATGGTTGTGTCCAAGTCCCCAAAATCCCAAGATCAAAGTGTTAAAGACACAGTTTCTCTTTGTGTATATTTGACCAGTTCTGTATACATTATGTAGCAATAGGAAAATCACACCAATGGTTCTCATTAAGCATCCCTTGTACCTATTTTTATTGCTTAGTTACTTTATCCATAGTCCTAGCACCCAAACTAGCTCCAGTCTTTAGCAACATGGAGTATTTAATTCACGCCATGCATCTTTAAATACTGTATTTGACCATTTTTTCCCAGTCTCCTCATCCTTCTCCAAACAAATGTGAAATTTCTTGTGCAGACCTTCATTAGTCCTCTGATAGACGACCAGCATCCTGCTCATTAGTCCTGTATTTAATTGGTTATCAGTCACACTCTCAAGGTTTCCATGCCTTGAAATGCACAGCTACTTTTATTGAACTTCACATTTTTTAGGGCTTTCCAGTATTTCTTTAGCCCTGCTTGGACAGAGGAAGCCTCAAAAGATTTCTAAGGTCATGGTGCTCATCAAGAAGAGAGTGAAGAGGGGAGGAATGCTCTATTCCACCTTTGTCCCAAATAGGTGAGAAATTTCTGGGGTTCATGACAATGTCTTTTTAGCTTGATTCTTTAGGAGCTCATGTTGTATTTTTATATCCAGTGGGATTTGCCTGTATGCAGCCCTGCCTGTATGCGCTCATGTGCAGACCCAGCACAGGTAGTTTCGAGAATTGACCAAATGCTTATGTTCTTGTGCAGTCCATGGGAAGCAAAATAACCAGGTACTGCTCTGGAGGAAGGCACTGTCAGTTTTCCATGTAGCTTTGCTTGAAAAATTAGACTGAATAAATTCATACCTATGCTCTGTCAGTCAGCCACTGCAGCTGTGTAGCTTTGAGAGGTTTGAGAGTCGTTGGTGTCCTTCAGAGACAAGCCTAGAGCAGACACATGGTGTAATAACAGCATCCATCTCCACCTAGACCTTGATTTTGCTGCAGATACTGTGAGCAGAAGTCTTTTCCTATGAGGAAACCCCCTGACACAAAGATTTCCCAAGCTGGGCATATGCAGACAGGTGACATTATTTGTCACAGCGTGGCCTGTACTGTATAGGGATAGAAATTACTTTGATAACAGACTTACTTTCAGTAAAGACTGAAAAAAAGATGCTTCTCTCCTGTTGGTAAGATTAACACCTGGTATGTATTCTAAACACTGTCTCTCAAGCTGTCTGACTTGAATTTTGGGTAATGGAAATTATCCTTTTTCCTTCTTCCTGCTTACCGTACTCTTCAGTTGTTGAAGAAATAGCTTTTCACAGGAGAGATCACACTTTGCAATGCTTTAATCTTTGTAAACTCTGATGTTTATAATTACTTCCAATTATTCCTAACCTTTCGAACCCTAAGAAGTTATCGATGTAATTGTGTTTGCTCCTTTTTAGAGAAACGATATTCTGTAAAATGTCTTGAGCAAAATTAATTGCTCCATTTTTCATTGATCTGTTTGGTTCATGTAATTGATTTACCTAGCTGATGATATTCACAATACGAGCGGAAAGATAAATCCTTTTCTTGTGCAAAGTATCACAACATAATTTACCCACCAGAATATTATTCTTTGCAATAGGTGTTTAACTGATTTCTGTCACATTGTGACAGAAAGATCTGTCACAATGAATTAAAAAAAAAAAGGTGATTTTTGCAATGGGGAGAGATAATTCCTGAGAACTGAATCTGCTTTCTCTGGTCATGGGTAGACAGACTCTTCCCCATGGAACATATGCTTCTCCTTAAAATACTCTTCTTCTCTGAATTTAACTAATCATCAAGTTCACTAAACCAGTTATGGAGAATGAATGATGGACAATAAATACAGAATGCTACAGGTTGTGAAGCTTTTCACTTTTCTGTGAAATGACATTGCGTAATGCCACTTCTTGAGCATATCCAAATCCATGGCTGGTTGAAAATTACATTAGTGCTGAAAGACACAACTGGAAGATGAAGTCCTGTCATTGCTTTATTGCCTTTAGATGGCCTTTTCCAAGACATCTAGATGAAATAAATGGGATGAGGACTGAGTCCATCCTTCAGTGTGTAAAGGAAGCTCTTCTTTGACCTAAATATAACATGTTCAAGAGTGTGATGCTCAGTCTGTTATCTACTGTAGCACTATACTCCTTTGTAATGCATCATAAATAGAAGAGGGTTTGGAGTCTAGTCTAACGGTATTTAGCTCCAGTTGTGCTTGTCTTGCAGCACCTTGAAGGAGAAAGTGGATGCCAGGCTTACACAAACATTCCTGGGTAGCTATCAGCCAATATGCTGCTGTTATAGGAATTACCCATATGAGGCTTGGTCCATACCCTGAACTGCCTTTTAAAAGATCTGTGAATTGAGGCAAAGGGTGAGTTTACCTATGCTGTGTGTCCATCTGTGTATGTGAAATCTCTAAATCGATCCTTATCTCTGCTGAAAGGTGTTAAGGGATCTACCAACCTGGAGAAGAAAGGCAGAGGCGCTTTAAGAAGTTTGAGAACCACTTGCTCTTCCCTTTTCCTCTACTAATCATCTTCGGGATTATCTTTTAAATGCAGAAGAAATCAAATGCATACAGATATGTACAAAGTTTTTCCAAAAATAAAAGCCTTAAAAAAAAAAAAAAAGCAAATCCTGGAGTATCATTTTGCAACATAGATTCAGTTGTGAAATGTGCTTGGGCCCACTGTCCTGTGCCAGTCCTGGGCTGGGAGACAGAAAGGGTTTGGAGATCATTGGCTTGTGAGCGTTTTAACTCACGGCTCCCAAGTAGCAGGCTTGGATAAGATGTTGATAATTTCTACCACCTTTAAACAAGAACAAAAGGTGTTAGTGCTCAGTACTCAAACTGTTGGTAGTTTTCCCATCCAAAGCTCATCACAGATGCTAAAGTATTAGGAAACATTTACATGTGATTTTAAGGGAGTTTCTGGAAGCCAAGAGGGGGTTATGCTGTCCATAAAAATGTAGCTTGAGAGTCAGGACCCCAAACCAACTAGCTCATGCTGAAGTTAATAGTAATTTCTGCCTTGTTTTTTGCATGAGCAGGAGCAGGACACGAGAAAGCTGCTTCCACAAGAGTTACTGAAGGCAGGAGATGAGGAGATAATAAGAATCAGCCCCTTTGATTATTTTCTACTGTTCTGTTCTAACCTGCTTCTTCATTTCATCAGAAAATGCAGAGCAATATTGATCTGTCTTACACAAACCACATGTTCCTGTTAAACAGACTCCTCCACCTGGATCGTAGCTCCTCGAGAGCAGCTTTGCATATCCCGTTCTCTAATTTCCAGGCACACCGACCTTTGAGTGCTTTGTGCAAAATGCTGAAGAATGACCAAGAGCAACGTTTTAATATCTTCACTGGCATGTTAAAATATGGGGAAAGAGCTACTTTATTGTGTGGAACAGCTGGTACTCATTCCACTAGGATTTACCAAAAAACTTCCTTGCTTCTGGCTTTAGGATGAGTCATAATTGATCCCAAGAGGATAGCTCAACTAATCTCTGAACAAAACATAATTATGACAAGTATTTTGGAAAATTTAATTATTCTGCCCCTGGGAACTTAGAGCCTTTAGAAGAGATCAGCTTCTTACCAGTTTTATTTGAACTACCGATTTGTAAAGGGACAAATAATGTTTAACTCCCATCATAAAACAACCTTAATTTTGGTCTTATAAAAAAAAAATAATCAAGGGACATATTCTTTACTCCAAGGGACATTGGCGCATGGGCCAAGACCTACAAAGGTCCTCAAAGGCACCCAGTTGTGCAAATAGGAATTAGACATTTAACACTAGTTGATTTTGATGGAATTATTTACTGAAACACCCTTGTGGGTCTGAGACTAAATCCTAGTGGGGACATGGGCTTTCAAGAGACACTCGCAAGCACCAGCTGGCATATGTGATGCTGTGTGAATGACGATGTTACACAGCAGTGACTGAGATACTGACAGTGCGTCTTTGACACGGTTGTCTGTGGCTGATAAACATGGGAGACTAGTGGTTTGGGCAGCAGAGGCAGAAAGCAGAGCAGCGTCAATACAGTCAGGCAGAGAAGGGTAATGGTTTCACACAAGGGGAGCAAAGACCATATCTTTTCTTTCTCAAGTATTAGAAAAAATCGGCCATAATTCATGACTGCTCAAGCACATTCACAAACATCCTCTGAATGGCATCTGTTTTTTGTGGGTTCAGACATCCTGTAGAGCATCTGCCAAAAATATATTGAGGCAAAGATCAGAGCTAGAGAAGTTACATATTAGAGTAACAGCAAATCTTGCTCAGTTAAATAACATTTGGGTTTTGGTTTCCAGGACTACTGCTGGAGGTGTGATGCCACAAAAAAGAATTAATTCTTCCAGTGAATGGCAACTGGAACAATATATTCCTGGTTTGTTTTAAGAGGGACTTCTCAGTGGTAAATCTGGTTTCTGCTCCTAGGCTCCAGGAGAGACAACACAGAAATATTTTCAAGAAAAAAATAATGTACAAGGTACAAGAAAAACCTTAAAACAAAACAAACCCCCAACAACCAACCAAACCACAAAACAAAACAACAAACAGAAAATAAAGATATTTTCTACTGACTTCGAATGAGCATTCAGTCTTTCTGTGTGTGGTAAAATAGTCAAAATAATTGAAAGAATCTATCTTGGTGTCCCATGGAAATAATGTCTCCTTCAGTTAAAGAGTGTAAATATATCTTTGTTTGTAGGAAAAAACATGTTATAACTCTAGACTATTTTCTCAATTCCCTGAGATAGCCTTAATAGAGAATCCTGAAGCTAAGCAAACGTTCACATTTATCAAATTGATTTTCACTACATACCTGACATAGAAATGCTTAAGAATGGAAACAGGTTGAGGGGCATGAGTTCTTCCGGTCTCCTGTGAAGTGTGGATTTAAATGTTGTATCGCTAATTTCCATCATATAAAAATTCAGGGCCTTATATCAAGTGATAATGTTGACACCAAAAAAGCTGTGGAGTCAGACTCTAATCCAGACATAGCGATGTTATTACAGAGAGCGGTGTGTGTGAGCCACCAGCTGTCACCTGTTGGTGTTCTGTTATATAGAGTGCTGAAAGGAGAGATGTCTTTCTGCTGTACGCTGATGTCAGATCCAGTTAGGGGCTGCAGATGTTGGAAGGCACCATTCGTAGCCAGATGTGGGAATCTACCTGTTTTCCCTCATGGACAAAAAGTACGCTGGTGCTGCTAGAGATAAATTTTGTATCATCTGAAGGGTGGGGATGGAAACACCCTTCAGAGAAACAGACAGCACTTCTGAATTCATGAAAGAAGGAGCCAAGCCTCCAGTTACCTGGCCCCAGGTTTGGGGAAAGCAGCAAATGTCTGCAGGTGAAAGGCTCTGCAACATCTATAAGCTGCAGTGCTTATTGTGGAGCAGGTGCCCCAAGGGGTTTTGCATTGAGAATGCCACTGCTGAGAGCATTTTAAAGGTGGTTAGCTAGTAAGATGTGTACGTATAATAGTGTATGAGGGATTTTTCTTTGGTATGACTATGCCTTACTGGACAGGGCTGTAGCTTCAAGAGGCTCCCATAAGCACTGCTTGCTGTGTTGTGGACAATATTCTTGTTATTAACACTCTGGAGGGCTGGAGAAAGTGGTGTTTCACAGATCACTCAGTGAATTTATTTGTCCTGCAAGTAAAATATTAATTTATTATTTTCTGCCAAATATCAAGACCAAATTCAGACTCAAATCTGGAAGTCAAGCTGAGACCCTTTCCTATTCACCATCACCAGTAATAGAAGTTCTTTGGGTCACCCTGCCCCTGTGCAAATCCATTACCCTTTGGCTGGACTGTAGGATTTCTGTAGCTGCATTCAGTGTATAATTTGGAGACAATGGAGTTACACAGTTGAAAATGTAGTGTACATACATGTCTGTGACTTCTGCTTTTCATTTGCAAGATGGTCTTTACTGGTGACCCATGTTTTTCCCTTACATTTTTTCTTCTTCATAGTTTATGAGGATTTCAAACATCTTTCTTTCTTTCTTTCTCTATCTTTTCTGGGGCTTTTTATTGACACTAATGTGTGGCTGTTGTTTAAATGAATAATTGAGTGGGTTCAGGGTTAAATATTGATTAATTGTTAAGGAGTCTGGATTCAAAGTGGGTGGCTGTACAAAGGGCTGGCACGTATGAGGAGGGAAATGCCAGGAAGGAAAAGGTCATATTTATTGGCTGATTTTGTCATAAATTATTACACAGTTTTAAAAAAAACCAATGCTGTAAGCTTTCCATCTCCAGATCTGATTCAGTTGTAAAAAGAGAATATTATTTTTCCCATTATGTTGCCTCAAAGAAGAAGTATGTGACATGGCCATGTCTACTTGCAGAGAGGCAAAGAGAATCCAGCCACCACACCCACATGTTCTCGTCACACCATCGTGTTGCCTGATTGCACCTGAAGGCTGGTTGCTGTTTGAAATCCAGATCCATCCCCCAAAATACTTGTTCCTCATCAGTAAGATTCCAGTTCACCCAAACTGTGAATGATTCATAATAAACAAGTGTGTATGGGATTTATGGTGCAGCTATGTGGTCTTAGTGGCAAATCCTTAGTTGAAACAAACAGTCTTTGTGTTATTGAAATCAGACAAGTCACAGTGGTTTAGAATAGAATTGAAATAAATTTGCTTAGCAGAAGCAGTTAATGAAAGACAGAAATATCCTGTAGGATGCTGCAACCCAGTGGATCACCAATTTTAGGAAGCAGAAGAATCTATCAATTGCAGATCTCCCCTACTATTTCCTGCATTGCTATTTCTTGCAAGAGGAGATGATAGATGCACGACAAGGGCAGTACCACTACTGAAATCAGTGGATTTGGTTTAGATTTACTATGGCAAAAACAGGATCAGAATTAAATTTTCTTTTTTTATACATTAGATAGGTGTCAGTTCATGTGTTTGTTATGTCTCTGCCTAGGTGGAAATTTGCCATGAAGAGCTAGGTTTAATAAACAGGTAAAACCAATTCTATCAGTAAGCAGGAGGAAAAAAAAAAGCAAGCAACTCTTCCGCTTGCTGACCCATACGAAAAAGCCCATTTTTCTTTCATAACAAAACCAAGGAAGTGATTTTCATTCTGGAGGACGCTGCAGAAATGTCATGAAAAGTGCTTCTTCCCAGGATTTTCTCCAACGCAGATGCACTTCGCATGCCAATGACGACGGAGCGCTGGTGTTCCGTGCAGTCCCTGTGCTCTGGAGGCGGATGAGGCATGTTAGTCCTGAATTACAAATGAACAAGCCATGCCCTACTGTTACATTCTGAGCAGGGTAATCAGTCAGTCCATCACTCTCAGCAACTGGTGCTGCTGCCCATCATTATGATACCTTAGCACTTGCCATGCAAAATTCCCTGGCAATAGCAGTTCCTGACACGGTTCCTTTATCATTCATTTCACTATCAGGCTGCAAAACCCGTGTGGTTAAGAGAATTACAGAGAAGAGTTAAAGAGCCCTTTCTGTGTAAAATAACTAGTAAATCTCTGATGTACTTGTCTGTTTTGGAGTATCAGATATACAAGCCTGGACATAGTGTTTCCGCTCACATTGATTTATCAAAATAAGAGATGTGGGGTTACTACCAGAAGCTCCAGACATTTCTGTGCCTGTATGTGGAAAGTCAAAACAAGGAGGGCACTCTGGCTTTGGCTCTTTTTGTTACATATTTTTGTTGAATGTGGTGATCTGAGGCAAGCATGAATTTTAAAGGGAAAAGTAAAAGTGCAGAAAACAATGCTCTAGAGATTTCTGTTTCTCAGCATTGAGTAACACATTTCCACAAGCCAGCGCATTGGTTTCTAAGAGGGGGGAACAAATAGGACCGTAAGGATTCATTTTTTCTCACAGACATCAGTGTTTGCTGCTTCGTGGGCAGGTTTGTAACCCTGCACGACAGCAGTCTTTATTACTTACTTGGCTACTCCATGACTGGTATCACTGTCTTCCTTGCTGTAGCTTGTCTTTTCATGCTGTGAAAGGTTTTTGCTGCCAGGGTGAAAAACAGCCAGCAGGCTGGAGGAGACACAGCTCTGAGGAGGACGACCAGGAGGAGATGGTCGGTCTTTCCAAGAGCCAAACAAAAGGCCTTCGTGCTTGTACTTTCAGATGGTGACCCCATGACTTGTAATTTGACAAGACAACATCTCCAGAAGCAATCTGACCAGGCCTGGATATCAAACGTGCCCAAAGAGCAAACCACTTCAGAGCTGTGCTGCCTACCAGGTGTGAGCGGAGAGGTCATTTATCTCCATCTATACATTCCAGCAGAGCTGCCCTGCAGCACTGCTGAAGCTCTCAGCACAAATAAACTCTCTACTACCCTGCTGAGAATCAAAAAGCTACAGTGAAGCTTGCCTGGTTTTAAAACAAGCAGAATTAGAGTAGAACTAAGTGCTTCCTAAAACATTACCTTCCCTTGAGTCTATTTGACAATTCAGATCCTGTCTTTGATGTGCTACCTGCAGAAATGTTTATATCCAGTATTAGTTTGAAGAAGCAGCAGTTTTGGCCTCATGAATTAAAGAAACAGCAAAATGTAGGCTTGAACCTTTGCAAACAGACAGTGCAAGATGCCACAAGAGTGTAAGAACATAA
Organism: Bucorvus abyssinicus; assembly: GCA_009769605.1. NCBI lineage: Eukaryota > Metazoa > Chordata > Aves > Bucerotiformes > Bucorvidae > Bucorvus > Bucorvus abyssinicus. The sequence goes on along the minus strand of CM020028.1, from coordinate 7,930,339 downwards.
GAGTGGTCATATCACTTGAGAAAAAAAGTCCATTAATCCCAGCAGTGCATCCCGTTGCTCCTCACCAAGCCTCTGTGCTCAGTTCCTGCAAAACCCTCAAGTGGAGGGACCGGTTCCAAAAAATCTGTTGTCATGGCTGTATCGAGACCACTGGGTTTGAGGGGTACAGCCAGTTGCGTTGTGTTTCCCAGCCCTTTGCTGCCATATGGATGGCAGCCACCACCGCTGGTGCAATGGCTAGCACAGCTGCTGTGTCTGTACTGACTACCCAACCAATGCTTGAACATGAGGGGAGTCAAATCGGAAACAAATCACACTGAATCTCAGATTGCTGTTTGTTCTCCTTAATATAGCTTCTATTCACTTGCCTGGTGCAGCCATCAAGCTTTCAGGCTGTTAGCGATCCAGGTCCCTCTGTGATCCCTTTATTTCCCACCCTCTACTGTTTCCAAGGAAGCTTTAAGTGAAAGGTTAAATGTTGCCTTTGGTAATTCAGCTATTTAATCGCTGGGCTCCCTGAGGAGGAGTGGATGCCCTGGTCAGTTGCTAGTGTTCACTTTGCCTTTTTGTACCACCACCTTTTCTAGGATTATTTCAGTCTCAGACATACCTACAGGCTAACAAAGGATATACAAGACTCCTCCTGGTTTCTTCTACAACAAACTCCAGTACAAAAAATTTATTAGCTGCCTGGAAGTGGTCTTGTCTTCCCTAAGTACCCCTTTTCTACTGGGATCATCAGCCGGCCCTACAAACTCTCTGGGAAAGCCTTTTACTCCTGGTGCATTGGAAGAACAAGTTACTATTTGTTTTAATCTTTTAGTTAGGTAATTGTTTCTCAATCCGCTTTTTTTCATCTGCCTGTTTTTATTTTGTGTTTACTAAAACGAATTCATGATAATCCACTATTATTTTTATTACTGTTATTTGGTTTGGATACAGTTTCAGTTTGTTGAATGATGCCTTCTTAATTCTAATAACCCCTTTTTTTTGCTGTGCCATTGCACTTGTTTCCTTTTGTCCTTTTTCAACACTTCCTTAATGAGTGGTATTCACTGGTGCTGTGCTTCCAGTTTTGCATCCTTCAGTAGTCTCTATACTGCTTAAAAGGTTTTAATACCCTTAGCTGCCTGTTTTAACTTTTTAACAAGCTTCCTCATTTTTACTGAAGCTGTCTATTGTAGTTTAGCTCTACTGTATGAGATTTTTGTTGCTCTTGTGAAGTTATTGAATCTAAGCGCATTTTAGTCACTGTTAAACTGTAGGGCTTCCACTGTGCAAGTTTGAATCGGATCCAGTGCATTGCTCAGTATCAAGGCAAGGGCTGCTTTTCATCTCACCATCTGCTCCAGTGAACTATTGCAGATAACTGAAACCCCTGATACATTAAAAATATAATTCCTGTTTCACTGAGGTCATTGCAACCACCGTTTTAGGGATCCACTCAGGGAAGCTGCAGGCGTGCGAACATCAAACCCATGCTCCTGAGATTATCCATTTATGGTCAACCTTCATCAGCAGGGTGAAGAATAACTTGAGGAATAAGAGCTGTTCCTGATTCTTGGAGTATAATTTCCCCTTCCATGCACCTCAGTTCATCAACAGCCCTTGGTCTTTGCTGGAAGTGATAATGCAGATCCCTAATTCACTCCTGTTGGACTATTTGCCAGTCTCATACAGACACCCTGTACCTGCAGGGTGGCTGCAAGGCAGGAGAGGATGAGATCTTAACAGCGACACAGACGGAAAATCCCCTCCAACTGCAAGCCAACCACAGCCTTTAGGAGTGTGTTTGTACCATATGGCAGCAAACAGCTCTGAAAAACAAACCTGACCCAACAGGCTTTGCACAGACAACCTAATATGCTTCTTACTGTTACTTCACACCTCTTACGTACAGCTCCAGGAAATCTTCAGCATATGCCAGCATAACCCAAATATGTATTCTACTTTGTTTTTTTTTTTTTTTTCCCCGAGGTCATAGTATTGGGAAGAATCTTTGGAGTGTGGAAATAACTGACATAAAATTTAACTTATCCTGCACTAAGATAAGGTGATTTTAAATTTCATTTACAAATGTTGATTCCATATTCTGTATGCATTGATATCTGTGATAAGTTTTCAAGTGTTTACAGGAGGAATAGGATTACAGGACAGGGCTGGAGTAGTTTTCACAGGAGAGAAAACCATGTTTCTAAATTATGAATGCACAGAGTGAACCATCACAGATAGTAGTTCTCTCCCTGTGCTATTAAACACTGCTATGAAACTGGCTCTGGATAAAAGTTGAGGTGAGAGTAGATTGATGCCTGCTGAACCTCTGGTGTGTTTATTCTTGCACTGTGAACATCCTTAGATGAGATGAAAACTTATCAAGGACTAAAGACTAAAGACCATCCTGGAAAATCCCATAGCATGAGGAAAGTATGCAGGTAAGAGATGCTAACTGAGGGAAAACATTACTCTTCTCCTGAAAAATATTACTTCTTTTCTGAAAACAAAGAAAAAAAAATCGAATCCCCAAAAGCAACAACAAAAAATGATGCATCACAAGTATTTACCTCTCCTTCTTCCTGTGACTGGGCAAAGATAAGTCCCATCACTGAGGTGCACTCATGCTGGTTTTGGATTAGCAATGACCTCACACTACTGGCAAGAACTCAAGTGAACAGAAACCCATGAAGATACCTAAAGACACATTATAATTTCTGAATATGTTTGTCTAGTGGCTTGTGCATTCTTAATTATGTAACCTGCTGACCAGCTTTCAGGGCTGATGGTGCCTGTTGTAGGCTTGGCCACTCAATGGAGCATAAAGGAGTGCAGAGATCTGTGAAACACAAGTAAAACACATGTTGGAACTCCCTGTGAACTTCCCTGGGCTGTCAGATGACAAATACAAATACTGATCAGTCATAGATCAGTAAAGCACACATCCTGCCTGCCAAGGTCATTATTTGGAAACACAGCCTTGAGAAGTATGAACACTGCAATGCAACTCTTGTTAAGAGTGCGTAGGACTGCGACAACATGGCTGTTGTTGGCAGCTTTATTTTCAGCCTCTTGTAATTTCATTAGGATTTGATTGTTTCTCCGAGAATTTTATGAGGCTGGGTTTTTTTGTTGCCATAAATTGTTAGAGAAGACGACACTGTTCCTTCAGGTGTTACAACAAGTGCTCTTATGAACTCTGGATGCTACGCACACTATTGGGAGTTTTTTCCTTTTATGGTGAACTGCAAAGCTGAAATGAGAAAAACAAGTTTGTGCCATTTATTGCTTCTTTATGATGCATAAAGGCAGTTTCAGTGTCTATTCCGCCACTGGCCTTTCAATACAAGTATCCAGCTCTTAATACCTGGTTTTGCTCATGAGGTCTGAGGGGAATAGATTCAACAGGACAGAAATACCACAACGGAATGAAGCAGAACATTCTTTTTATTCCTTACTCAGCCCCTGAACTGTTGTGTGACTCCCAAAAGGTACTTTACTTTCCTCTGTGTTGGGGTCCACCTCTTTGCTAAGATGGATTTCACCTAACTTTAGGGGTCAGCCTTTTAAATCAAGGGAGAGAAACAGGTGTATTTGGGGAGTGGCTCATCTGGCCTATCTAAGATGTCATCTTCAGCTTGAGAAAAATCACACCATTGATCCAGACATACTTTATCTTGTCTTAAAGAAGATGCTCAGAATAGGTCAGAAGAGTCATTTAAACTTATGGAACAAAAATTAACCGACAGTAGAACTTGGTGCCTCTTCAGCCTTATTTGCACATAAACACTTCAATTACACAACAGAGACACCAAGGCCTCAGAGGCCTTCATCTGCTCCCTGCGATCACGTACGGAACAGCGCTATCTGATTCCCAGGGCACAGTTCTGCTTTATTTATGAGTCTAGTTATTTTAAGGCAGAAAAACATCAGAGATGCTTCTGAAGAAATCCTCCTGCTTTTCATCCAAGAGTAAGAAGCTGCTTGTAGGCAAAGAAAAAAATCAGCTTGTGAGATGGGGTATGACAGTACCTTCCAACTATATTTTAACATAAGAAAAGCAATTCTAGATGTCGTGTGGATGGAGCTGGCTATTAGCACAAGACATGGTGAATTTGAGCTCTCACCTGAGCAGGGGCAACGAAGACACTCTGGAAATAGATGGTAGGTCTCACATACAACTTGTGTTTCTGGGTATTTTGCTTTCTACCGATAAACCCCAAGCTAAAAAGATAAAAGCAAACTTGCTTATTCTTGGTAGATAACAGGAAAAAAAAATACCAAACAAACCCAAACATTCTGATTAAAGTACTTGAAGGGGCATGAGAAAGATTGACCTAACACTTGATCAAACACTTCTGATACACTAGAAATCTTATTCCTGCTGAATGCTGGTGATGATACGCCCTTGGGGACATAACAGGGACCAGACTTGAATATAAATGTGTGCTGGCAAGGTTGTACTCTGAACAGGGGAAACCTGTGCATCATGATCTCTTCTGCAGATCACAGCAGCTGCTGGTGGCAATCTGTTGTAGAAAACATTAATATATCCCCATGCCATGATGTTATCCAAACCTACATCTCCATCAGTATTTTATACTCCCACAACTTTAACACAAAAATAGGAAAGAAGGACAGGGAAATGAATGGAGGGTTGTGTGTCATCTTTGTCAGATATCAAGTGGGTGTCCAGTGTACAGCGTTTGATTAGGTTCCCAGTGGGTATCTTAGTAAAATGGATTCCACCCACAGATATATCATGTCTGAATATGAAGGAAGCCTTGAAACTTGATAAATTAGACAGGTAGAGTGGGATCAATCCGAGTACTTGAGTGCTTCCGAGAGGTAGGAACCATTTTATCTTACTTTATCTCCTTTTTCAGTCAATTAACAGAAAGAAGCAATTTGGAGGATGATGTATGTGATTGCTTATACATCTGCTTTAGAGTGAGATAAATCATAATGAAGTTTCCCTTGACTGGGCATGAAGACAAAGGTTGAGTCATGTCTAAGTAAATGTAAACCAGACCTTACTGAATCTTTTCTGCCTCAACTCTCCTTCCCCCTTCTTTTCTTCCTGCTCTGAATGCATTTCTTCCTGCTGTTTCAAGGGCAGTAGTTAATACAGTACAAAGCGGTGTAGCAATACAAGCAGCAAACCCAGCAGTACTGAGGTATCACCTTGTAATAAAAAATTGGCAGGCGAGTCTGAAGAATGGGACTGCATGAAAGATACTGCATTTTGGAGGCAGCACTGGAGCATAGCTTCCTTGGAAAAATAAAATAAATGTACTTCAGATTTTAGCTTTGGCTTGAAAAGTCAACATATGTATCTGCCTGGAACCAGTGGTTTCAGTTTGCTATGTTCACCTCTGGAAAATTGTTGCTCATCAAACTGTGAATATCTGACAGAGAGCCAGACACCCCCAAGGGCACCTCAGGAACAGGCAGTTTCAGTGGATACTAGTCTATCATAAGCATACACACAACAAGCAAAAGTGTGCTGGTGAGACCTATTCCCGGCTGAGGGCAAGGAAATCAGCAACAGCATCCTAAGCCAAAAGATTGCGTCTCCGGAGGCTGATGCGGCCCAGTTAAATGAAAAGAAGGTGAGAGTGAATGACCTTCAGATGCAAAGAAATTGAAGGTGGTATCTGGTTTTAATGGGTAACTCCTGAGATGGAGAGGTAGGACTCGGAAGGGCCTGTGGGCATTCAGATAGCAGGTAGCACTAACAGGCACCGTGGAGATGGAATCGATGTGGTTGGGGAATTAGACTGGCTTTTGTGGCTGGTACCTGAGAAGGGTTTCTCTGGACAGGAGTGAAGCAAGTGTCCTGCACCCTGATGAAACAGCAAACAGATCAAGAGGAAGACGATAGGGCTAAACCCACTTGCAGCGTGAACCCTGTCTTACTGCAGCAACTGAAAACGGACCTGGGAGCAGGGCGTTGATTACAGGCACACCGACCCATAGGCACCCACGCCCGTCCCAGGGAGGGCGACTTTTGTGCTTGCACAAGGAATGAAGAGCACAACTGGGAGGTGACTGAGTCTCAGGCTGACCTAGCTATCTGGGTGACATACCCACTGGGGAGTGATGGTCTTCACTTGGTTCAGTGGATCATTTCCCTTCATTCTTAGCTAGCCCTTCCAGGGGCTACTTGAAGGCTTATTCCAGCAGGAAAAAGCCTGGAAAAGCCAGAGTATAAACCCAAGACATAGAACTTGATTTCCCATACTGATGAAAAATTAGTAAACACTAATTGACCCAGGCCAGTTAATGTGTGGGGAATGCCAGAAGCCACCAGGTTTTAAGGACAAGCCACTGTGCTTTGGGTGTAACAGAGTTTAGCTAGTCTTAAGCCGGTCAGAGGACATGCATAGTATTCAGATCAAAGAGAATGTAGAGGAATTGTTAGGGAGGATCACTATCCTCTTGAGATGGTCTGAAAAACAAAGCATTTTTCTCTTCTAGATGTTTTGATTTAGCAAAATTCAGATATATCTATGGAGACCACAGATTCTGCTGAAGCTCCAGTAAAACAGTGGTCACCATGTACTTTTGTGAACCTTCTTGTGACCTTTGTGCCCTGCTGCAGACATGCACTTTCCTGGGGTGTGATTTTTTGACACAGCCAGCCTGCTGAAATGAGTGGTGCTACTTTACCATTTTCCCAGCCCTGGCTGGCTACTTCCATCCTCCTTCTTGCGCTGCTGCTGCTGTTCATCAGATCCTTCAAGGATCTTCTTCCACTTGCTTTCATTGTCATTTAAATATTACTTTTGTTTCTTGCAAGCACATCATCAGTCCTCTCTTACGAATTGTCCCTCTGTAACAGTCTCAGACATGCTGTAAAGACCATCCTAAATTCTTGCTCAGACTCATCTGGTTTTTTCTTGGTACTATGCTTCCAGTTTCATTCAGGAGGGGAATAGTGCTGGAGGTAAAGCTTGTAACTGGCACCAGTTAGCTTTGGCATCTATAGTCAAGGATCAGCAAGAGCAGGGCTGTGCTGTGAGCAAAGGAGAGATGATTGTGACGGTGGGGCTGGCATGGGATGTGGTTGGAGTCTGGAAACCTTCTGTACCTTTTTCTCAAACTTTGCTGATTTCAAAGAAATCTGATCAAGATTATGAGTGGAATCACATGGGAGCAGACTTTGACTGCAGGCAGACAGATGCCTAGGGGGGGAATGGGAGAAGAGGTTGCAGAGGAAAATTGCACAGGCTGCTGCGGGGGGTTGGAGCTGTTGGTGCACTCAGGGCATGACTCTATGTGTTTCTTTCACAGACTTCCTGAGAATTTAAGTTCTTTAGGATCATATTTATAAGAAATATCTAAGTGCATTAGGAGTCTAACTTACAGTCAGAAAAGAGACCAAAGGCTCTTTATGTCAAAGTTTTAAAATATTTGCTTTGAACTCTTCTGTGGCTGTTTCTTCACTGGAGAACAGGGTCGGTTATGCTTCCTTGCCCCGTGGAGGTCTTGGTGTGTGGCTATTTCAGAATTAATATGGGGAGCCATGGTGTTACCAGTTTCCAGTATGACACAGCTTGGTTGCAGGAGGGTGTTTTGCAAGCAAAAAGAACATGTCTGTATATTTTAAAGTAGAGTTATGTTTTCTAGCATTCTGCGTTATATCTCCCCAAGGACAATGCTGATGTATCTGCTAGAATGACTTGAATAGAACTGCTTCTGTTGCTCAAGAAAGGGGAGAATTTGCATTATTTTGTACTTCAGTCAGAGTGGGGATCTCACTGTGAAGGTTTAGAGATTCTCTTTGGGGGAAACGGATGGGGAGCTCAGCTATCACCATGTTTCGGCTAGAAATCTGATAGCAGCTTCTGCATGAGGAACAGCTTTGAAGGAGTCCGTGTTCCTGTTTTGCCTCCTTTTTTGCATTGATCTTTTTCGCTCAGTGAAGTGATGTGCAAGGTCCTATAAATGGGATTTATTTTAAGCCTGTTACAGCAGAAAAAGTGACTAATTCTGTCCCATGTTGTGCATACATGTGAGGCAGACAGAGAGCATCATCCAGACCCATCCTTTTGCTATCAGTGAGTCCAAAGTGGTTGTTATTAATATCATTTGAGGCACATACAGCGATTAATTTACTGCAAAACCAGACTCTGTCTTGCCACTGGAAGAGTATCTGAAAACAGATTGCACTTTCCTACGGGATTTGCTCTTCAGTCTTTAGAAAACTGGGCTATGAAGGTTTTGGTTTTGGGACCTGCTTTCTGGATTCAGAACTCACTCTATCATTTGAGAGCATTTCTGTTTCTGCAGCTGAAGATCACCAGGGTCTGTCCCTATTGCATGTGGTGGCTGTTGGAGAGCCATGGGGGTGATGCACTGCCCAGGGACCCCCATGGGACACAGCTTTCTTCCCCATGGCCAGACCACAACTGCTGCCACCACATCCCAGCGTGGACACTATGTCCCATTCCAGTGGCGCCAACGAATCGAGCTTCTCATCCCTTGCCAGTACTGTTGACTGCATGTTAGACACCCAATGCTTCTCCAGTCTCCATCACAGCAGAGGTCCAGAGAGCCACAACTGATCCCCTGCTTTTGTCACTCTGCCATACCTCAGCAAACTGATCTCTAGTAAAGAAACAACCAAAATCACTTGCATGTGAGGTGAATATCAAAGATCACTGTGTGCTGGAAAGCTCTGCTGAAGAGCGTGAGCATGAATGAGAACAAGGTAGCAGGGCTCCCTTCATACGGACTCATCAGGTACACCCTAGCCCTTTGTGCGCACAGTGAGTTGTGTTCAGCGAGTAAAATCAGATAGCAAATGCATGTGACTCCAACAGGCTAAGCTGTAAAATTGCTAATATGATACGGAGGTGTTACTCTGATGTAATAGGCCATTTAGAAAAAATGGATATAGATTTTCTGTCTTTTACCTGATCCATTTCCTTTCTCACAAAGGAACAGCTAAGAAGGAAAGTGCTGTGCTCTTGTTTCATAACCATTCCTCTGATGCTTATGGTGATGCTTTAATGGAGAAGCTTTGAATCATTTGTTTTAAATTGCTGTTACCTATTATTTTCATATCCACTTTCCATTACAGTTAAGACAAACACCCATTTAGTAATTTTTATCCAAGGCCACGAGCAAACAATAGCAAGATATTTAGTGTTACTAAGAACCCTCAGGAACTTGGTGTGTGTGTCCATAAACTGTACAAATATTTTTATGAACCAAATGAGTTTGTACACATGCTGGGATTCGTGCTCAGAGTTGTAGCAATGAGCTGTGCAGGATTCTTGGCATCTATGCTCTAGGAGGAGGTGATTCCTGTAATTTATTAGAAAATGCTGCACTGTGAAAGGTGTGAACATCTGTTTTAATGCAAAGGATTGAGTGTATGTTACATATCCTTCTTCAGCACTGTGTCTGCAGCGGGGTTAGGCTCGCAGCAACCACAAGCAGAAGCAAATCCCTCTGTGAAGCAGTAAAACTCCTGGATTTGGCCTTGGGGATCCTTAATAACAGTGTCAGAGCATGAGTGATGGATTTGCTTTCAGAGTTGATTGCAATTTCCTATTATGAATTTATCTGGAAAAAAAAAAAACCAAACCAACTTACTTTACCCAAATATATATATTAAAAAATAAATATATATATATAAAAAGGATCTACAGGAATCTATCAGCTTCAATGACATTTTGCTCAAAGCAAATAGAATGCTCTAGGCTACTTTGTCTCTCCCTATCACACATGGTCACCCATAGGGTTTGAAGGCAGCAAAACATTCTGGGTTTGACACTTTCTGAATGCATCATTTTTCACTGCAAAGTCAGTGTTCAGAATTTTCTAAACCTTTGAGACATATTTATAAAACCTAAACAAACGCAAGCAAATCACAAAGCAGCAAACCAACATATACTTCACTGAAATGTTTAAATTAAATTGTTTTCCCCATTTTGTCTTACAGGCAATGAGCCCATTGAGTTGATTTGCTCTTCTCTGGGTGCTGAGGAATATGAAAAGTTTGGGGTTTGGGGGAAGAAAGGGTTCTGTTGGAGATAACCCATGCAATCCTCCTCTCTTCAGTCTCTGGTAGAAGTTCCTTTAATTATTTAATTCTTCAGACATGCCACTGTGAGTATATACGTAGCATATTGGCACTTATCTGCACCTTACAACCAAGGGGTGTCAGGAGTGGGAGTCTGGGAGTAGTGGGAAGCTATATCATGGTATATTGTATAGCATATTGTACGAAGCAAGGGACGGGTTGATTGTCTTTCAGCCTCTCTGAGGGCAAAACCTCTCAGCCTAGTGCTGTAGAAATGAATAGGCTATGTCCCCCGACAATGTGGCTGGTTTATCCGTAGGTACCTCCTCACTTATATTAAATCAGGTGTCAGATGCAGGCCTCTTTCCAAATCTGCAAAAAATCAGTTGGATACAACCAAATGCAATTTGAGCAAGGCCAAGAGAATTAATTTGTCAAGTCTGTGTTTAGCAAATAACAAAGCAGAAATTAAGGGACTGTCAAAAAGATTTGCTTCGGAAGTTGAGTAAAAAGGTTTTATTATGAAGTGCAAATCGAACACTTTATGTTTTGCTAATTCATACTGTCATGCTTAGTATTTATTATGTACCCCGTGGTTTTCCCACTACCTTACTGTTAATTCAGTGAGACAAACTTAGTAGGTGACTGATTCTGTGGTAATGCAATTAAACCCTCATAAATCATATCAGCCCAGGGTTTAACAGTGTTTGGCTTTCAGTCCTTTTTGAAAACTTGTTCCTGAAGCATTAGGACATGATTTAGTGGAGACGAGGGATTAATCTTATTTTACTGTTCTTGTTTCTACAAGACTTTCAAAAAAAACAAATCAAAGATGTTTGGGTCACATTATAGCGCAAACACAAAAAAGCACAAAAGAAATTATTCTCGCCATAATTATTACTGAAACCTCAGTGCCTAGTCCTACCCTCTTTACCATATAGTAAGAAAACTGTGCTGGAGTCGTACAAAGTTCTAGCTCCCTTAGCTGTGCACGGTAGGGATCACAATGTACTTGTTTCCTAACCACTCCTAAAGCATATAAGGGGTTCATCAGTCTGATCCTTCAGCAATCCCTGAATTGCATAGCCTGGATGGCAGATGGTCCTCAAACAGTTCCATTTCAGCCAAAATTTCTCCCACAACTGGGAAATGTGTCTTTCTCCCAGGCAGGCCATAGATTGCTCCATGTATCTACTGAGCACTGATTTGTCCCGTGTCGAGAAAGGCTCTTCCCCTGGAAGAGTATGGTGCCAGTGACAGCTCTGGACCTCCCTGGGACATCCTTACTCCTGGGACCAGTGACAGAGAGCATGCTGGGATGGCTGCTACTCAGTTGCTTGCTCTGAAGGAGGTCTCTCCTTTACCTGACTTTAAACTAAGCCTAGTCTCTCTGAAGGAGTCTTGCAGATACTACAGTAATGCTGTTCATCTTGCAGCACAAGCATGTGCTCTCTCTGCAATTCCTGAAGTAACTCTAAAAGTTAAAGGATTGTAAAAGAACAGAGATGGATACTTCGAACCCAAGAATTTCAAAGGAACCAAGGTACTCTTAAATGGTTGAAAACTGATGGTTAGTAAGGCCATGAAACTGCACTGATGCTTTTAAAGGATAAATAGAATGATTTGGGTAATTACAGTTCTTTCAGTATGATATTGATCCCAGAGAAGATAATGGAATACTCAATCTGGGATTTGACTGATAAAGGATTAAAAGACAGTAATGTAATTAATGTTAATCTACCTAAGATTACTGGCAATAGATCCTGTCAAACTAAAGTGGATAACTTTACTTGATGGATTTACACACTGTGTTGATGAGGGGAATAATATCAGTTTGATGGGCTTAGGCTTTGCTAAAACATTTACCTTAGTCCCACACAGAAAACCAGAATATCAACATGATTGCATTAAATTGATTAAAAGCTGCTAAATGGGAAGAACTCAAAACATTCCTGTAAATTTGGGATCTTTACCGGGCAAATGAACTGCTAGTTAAGACTGCTATTTAACACTTCTGTCAATGCTTTGAAAGAAAGCATAAAATCCTTCCTGATAAAGCATGGCGATGACAGCAATATTGGGGGAGTGATAAATAATGAGATCAGTGATGACGGACACGGAGTGGTCTGAATCAATTGATAAACTGAGCCTGGCCAATCAATGTGCCTTTTACAACAGCAAATATAAAGTTATAGATCGAGCAAAGAACAAAGGCATTGATGCTGGGTGGAGGCTGCTGCTTGAGAAGCTGATTGCCTGGAAAGGCTCGACATGGTGGATAAAACCGCCTCATTGAGGACTCCTGGCTTGGGGTCTCACCAGGTGAGCTGAGGGGTTCCTTAGGTTATCAAATAGGAGACTATCCAACTGGCTTTGTGAGGTTTGAACTTTTCACATCCAGCTAGGTTGTTGTTGTTGCTTATTTTTGTTTTATTGTATGTCTGTACATGCTAAGTCCTTTCTTCCATTAAGCATATGCTTAAAGAGTTTCCTGAGCTGCGGACCTTCACCACAAGACACCCTTCCATTATCTTGTGGTTGATTTTTCCCCCCTTGTTTTCATAAACTCATTTGGATGCAATGGTTTTCTGTGGTTTAATTTACTTTCGCTGTGTTATTATTGTTTCCAAACTGTGTATATTTACAAAAGGAATTAAATGAGTACTATTTATTTTACAACCTGTAATGGCCCTTTTGGAGGGAAGCCATTATGTAGATACTTATAACATACATCTTCTCCTATTAGAGAGGTCTCATGACATAAATACAACAAAACAAATATCGGGCTCAGTCCTGCGAACAGTTTCTTGCAAATCAGGCTTTATTTCCAAGAACAGCTCTGTAGAAACACTGACATAGTCATTCAGCTTAATAGAGACTGGGACTATCTCCTGATTTTATCCCAATAAAGCAACTGTTTGGATATAGATGACTGGGTAAGTGTCATTAAAAAATGAATATGCTTGTGTGTGAGCAACTACATGTGCAAAAACCTCGAGAAATTTCAGTAGGACTGTTCCTGTTGCTCCCAGTTGCAGCTCAGTAAGCAAAATTAAGGTGATTTTTAAATCCTTTTGTGCTGCAGAGTCAGTACAGAAAGCTTAAGCAGAAAACTGAGTCTGGACCAATGTATTGAATTTTACACTAAAAACATGGAAAAGTATTTCTGTTAATGGAGGAGAGGAGAGGAGAGGAGAGGAGAGGAGAGGAGAGGAGAGGAGAGGAGAGGAGAGGAGAGGAGAGGAGAGGAGAGGAGAGGAGAGGAGAGGAGAGGAGAGGAGAGGAGAGGAGAGGAGAGGAGAGGAGAGGAGAGGAGAGGAGAGGAGAGGAGAGGAGAGGAGAGGAGAGGAGAGGAGAGGAGAGGAGAGGAGAGGAGAGGAGAGGAGAGGAGAGGAGAGGAGAGGAGAGGAGAGGAGAGGAGAGGAGAGGAGAGGAGAGGAGAGGAGAGGAGAGGAGAGGGAAAAGTAAAAGGGAAAGTAAAGGGAAAAGGGAAAGGAAAAGGGAAAGGAAAAGGGAAAGGAAAAGGGAAAGGAAAAGGAAAAGGAAAAGGAAAAGGAAAAGGAAAAGGAAAAGGAAAAGGAAAAGGAAAAGGAAAAGGAAAAGGAAAAGGAAAAGGAAAAGGAGGAAAAAAAGAATGAAAGCATGTCAGTAAATAAACTCTTTCATTTCTGATGAATAATCTGCAAAGTTTGTTCCTTTTAGAAAACTGATAAAATAAAAGCATTACAGACACCTGCAAACATTTTTTTCTCTTTGAACAAAATATTTTAAAATCTTGGGATAATTCATGTTGGAAGAGACATCAGGAGGTCTCTAGCCCAATCTCCTGCTCAAAGTGGGTCAGCTCTGAAGTCAGACCAGGTCGTTCAGGGCTTTACCCAGTTAGGTCTTGGAAACCTCCAAGGATGGAGATTGCACGACCTCACTGGGCAACCTATCCCACTGCTTGACTGTCCTCATGGAGAGAAATGTCCCTCTGGATAGCAACCTTGCCCTCAAGGATATCACCTGGTCATGTTAGTTAGGCATCATCTGCACATTTTTAAGCAAGTACTCCATGACCTCCTCCAGGTCACTGATAATGATATAAGGACAGGATATCTCCCAGGGTACACTCCTGCACTACCTCACTGACTACTGACCTCCAGCTGGATTATGACCCATTAACCATGATGCTCTGGGGCCAATCATCCAAACAGTTTTTTGTCCCACTGGTTGTCTACCCATCTAGACTGTAACATCCTAACTTGTAGACAAGAATATTGAGGGAGATGGTGTTGAAAACCTTGCTAAACTTGAGGTAAAAGACATCTGTTGCTCCACAAATCCATTTGTTTTCTCATGGAAGGCCATTGGGTAGATCAGGCATGAATTACTCTGATCCATGTAACTGTCTCTAATCACCTTCTTCTCCTCCATAGGCTGTGAAAAATGGCTCCGTAATTTTCTCAGGGACTGGGAGTGAGGCTGACTGGTTTGTTCTTTTTGTTGTCTGTGAAGACAGATTCAACATTTGCCTTTCTCCAGTCATTGGTGACCTCCTATGATTTCTGTGACCTTTCAATGGTCACAGAAATTGGACTTTGTTATGAAATCGATCAATTCTTTTGGCACATTCAGATGCAGCCCCTCTGGTCCCATGGACTTGTATGTGTTGAGTTTATAAAATCCAGAGTCTGTGACACGGGGGCTTCTTCGAGATGCTTAAAGAAGGTTTCATACCCATCCTCACCATGTCTGCTGGTTGGTAACATGCTCCCACCTCAATATCACACTCACATGCTTCTTCTCTGATCCTGACCCACAAACTGTCATCTCCCATCAATTCCCATACAAGAGCTCCACGTATCTGAGCTGCTGCTTCACATGGAGGGCAATACGCTCTTTAATTTTCATGTGCATCTCCTGAAGTGTCTGCATCCATCCACTACAGCACTCCAGTCATTCAGGCCGCACTCCTTCACATCTCAGTTATTCCAGAGATGTTTCAGTTTGCTGACAGCTGGCAATAAAAATATTCAAATGTTCAGGGTTAGGCCAGCATTCCAAAATGTAAGATGCTGTACAAATGCAGAGCGAAAAATAGCCCCTGCCTTGAAAGCCCAGTGCAGTCTCCACCCTTGGCTTGTTGGCAGCAGGTTGTTTCGGAAAGTTTCACACGTTCCTCACAGCCACAGGAAACAGTTTAACAGAGGGAGAGAAAAGTATGAAGTTGCCTGCAGCGGATTCCTTTCTCCACTGCCTTGTGTCAGGGACAATGATTGCTCTTTTAAATTTTGACTGGGGGTGGTAGTAATCCCTTTTTGTCAAAAATGCATATTTCTTCTTCAGCCTGGATGAAATAATGTTATTTTGAAAATGAGTGTACTGGGGAAGTTTTTGGAGAGAATATCATATTTTCTGCCTACAATCAGTTGTGAAAATAATTGGTATAGTCTTAAATATAATTGGGTCTACCATAGGTGAAGCCAAAGGGTCTTATATCAAACATAAAAATTGTCTGGATGTATTGACCTTAATGGGTCAACAAAGATTTATCGCAGCGGACAATCTGGCACTGCATAATTATTTATGTCCTTTGTTTTCCTTCTCTTCCTTACCACTCCTATACTTCGCTTCTCTCGTCTGTCTCTGCTCCTTTTGCACACAGACGTATATTTACATCTAGACTTGTTTCTCATTCATGCATTTTTTATTTTGCTATCAAGCTTAAGGCAGTTTTCTGAACAGAGCCAGAAGCTTTAAGCTCAAGAAATTTTTGCACTCTTTATGCTACTCAAACCCAACAATTTGTATGGGATAAAGGCAAGCTGTGACTAGCCAGGCTCTAAGATTGTTTCCTGACAGCATTTTAATGCCAGAAGTCTTGGTTGTTTTGTTCTGATCATTGCTGCTTTATGGACACAGGAAAACAGTTTTATTCTTTCTGTATGTCCTGAAAAATAAACTCAATTTTCTTTGAAAGCCTCTCTTGCCAGAACATATCCCTCTGATGAAAAGCCTGATATGCTGATATTATGCCTAACTCACAGCTGGGTACCAAAGACCTTAAATAATTTACTTCAGAAGTGAGATGAAACAGATTTATCACCTCCTCATCTGATACATTTTGAAGACCAAACTTTTTTTTTTTTTTTTTTTTTTTTTTTTTTTAATGATACTCCCTTGGTCTGATCATGAAAACAGAGGAACTTAGGACTTTTCTTGTCACAGGTATATTGATCAGCTGAGGCAATGGAGCCATCCATAGGACTAGTACTGTTACTAGTGATAAGTTGGTCAATCTTCTCACTTTATTTTGGCCATTTCATCTTCCTGCTCCAATCCTGGTGACTATCTGTATTACATATCTGAGATTTTGGACTCTGCACAGCTTCTTGCTTTATCCCATGCTCCAGCTCAAGCATTAGATTTTGCCCAGGTTGCTGCCTATTCCACTCAAGGAGGCAAAAGCAGGCACAAAATTACGTTATGGAAAATGGGAAATGTGTTGTTGTTTCTGAAGTTATTTCTTTGTAAAGGAGACACTCAGGAAGAAGTGTAAAGGAGAACAGTGGTAGTGTAAGTATTACAAAGCGTTTTACCTGAAGTCTTGCAAATATGACAAGTCACAATTAAATGTCTCTTGCATGTGTTGAATTGGCTCTTCCTACTGACAATGTCTTTGGGAGCTCCCGATTTGGTTTGATTTAGCTGTGCAGATCTTTGAGGGTCATTGCAAGGAGCATGTACCAAGAGAATTTGTCTGCTTCTACCTTAGTTTGAAATTTCACTCTGACAACACTGATAGTTCGTGGAAAGAGAACAGATGAAAGAGAATCAAATTCCTTCAGAGCTTGGACACTAGCTCTGTTCGGCCAGGACATTCAGCCTGTGCTAAGCCCCATGCGACAAAACCAAGCACTTGGCAGAGCAGCATGAGAAGCTGTGACAGAGCAGGGCAGGTGGTGCCTCGTACAGTTTAATTTTGTGTCATTTCATATTCTAACTTCTAGTTTAATTTTCTGGTAAGTTTGTTTAACTATTCTAAGGGAGATCTCCAAGCAAGATGCCAAGATCTCCAAGCAAAATGTCTTCTTTATTTTTTTTCTTTTCTAATTTCAACTAAAAATATTCAGAATATGAATCTATGGATAAAAATGTCGTGTTAGCCATGGTAAAATCTTCTTTAGTCATGATGTTAAAAAGCTGTAGCCTTCTGTGTTTTGAGCAAAGACTGAAGTCTGTAGCCAGAAGGCCTGTGTTTCACATATATGATTTTGCCATTCCTCTGAAAAATCTGCCAACACAAATATAACACAATAATCTTTGAAAAACTGTAGTTTATACATGTTTCTCATGAGATAAAGAGATCCAAGGCCATGAACAGCAGGTAGAGTAGGGTGGAATAAGGACCAAGGGCGATAAAGTGCAAGGAGGCAGGAGATCAAAGTCGGGTATGGAATAAGACATGTCTAGTGATGGGATGCCTGAGACAATACTTTGTGGGGAACAGCAGAAGGCACCACCATAATCATTGCAACGCCATAATCGTTGCAGCACCATAATCATTGCAGTGCACTTGTCAGCTTGTAACCCATCTTACAGAGACTCAATAATCTCTGGTTGATAGCAAACAATTGTCAAATCTAGTAGTGAAGTGTTTACCTTAACTGAATTTGATGCTGGTTCCATATAGATTAATGACTTGATATGGGTAATTCCACTATTTCATCTGACAATGTCCATATGAAGTGAAGGTTTTACCTGAGGTCTAAATAATTTTTCCTTAGCAAGCAGAATGGAAAAAAGGAGAACTAGGTAGCTAGGAAACTGATGATTTCAGAGACAACATATAAGGGAAACTGATGACTAAAACTGAAAGAGAGGAAAAGATGTCTTGGTAGAAGGCAGTAGAAGAATTCTGGTGACCAAAACATTGAGTGCATAAAGGGGAAGAGCTTTACTGTGGCAGTAGCTGGAAGGCCAGAGAGAAGCAATAATACTTCAGTCACTGTTCTCTGTTACAAGGCTAGCAGTTATTTGCTGATTTGGCAGACCTGTAAAGTTCCTGTGAGTTATGCATTGAATCCAGAATATTCCTAAATTTTACTCTTAACTCAAGACTTCTTCAGAATGGGGAGAGCAGGCAGATTCAAACCTTGCAAAACCAGGAAGTTTGTAGGCAAGCTGTCATCTTGGAGGCTGGGAAGGGACCAGATCATCTAAAGGACACAGTCTTAAGGGTTTTGCCTTCCTCCACCTGTATCACCTTCACTTAAACACTTGTATTATGTAGAATTTGCTATGTTTGTAGACACTTCTGGTCTTCATCTTTCTGGAAATAGTACTGACACCTCCAGCTTATAACAAAGGCTACTTCTATGGACAACTGACAGTCAGATTTGGATGTGGGTAGTGAAGAAAATGAGATATACAACGTTAGAGGAACTGGTGGCTTTGCTGTCGCCTGCAGCTTTCAAATCAATAGTGGATGCATTTCAGGAAGGCAGGCTTTATCCAGAGAGTAATCATTGGACTTGGCACGAGAATAACCAGATGGAATGGGGTGGCTTCTGTTCTGCTGGAGTATCAGGTGGTCCCCGCTGACCTTAAAATCTATGATTATCTAACAAACAGGCATAAAGAGACACTCAGACAGTGTGCTCTGTTGCCAGTGTGGACTGTTTGTGGATAACAGGATCTCTTCTTGCTCTACTAGACCTAAATTTCACCGTGTCCTTGGCAAAGAGCAGTTCTGCTCTCCTCCATCGTGCTTATGTGGTCGACTGAGCGTCTTCCGTGAGGCCTGAAATGGGACTGCACAGGTACCAGTGTTATCAGTGTGCTGATAACTGGAGCAGGGAAATGTTTGCATCAAGTTATGAGCTTTGCATGTCCTTATTTCAGTTATTTACCTTCAATATTCCAGAAGGGCCCAAGTTATAAAGAGGTAGTCTGTCTTCAGCACTTTTTGGGGCTTTTGTAAACAATACTAGTTATGTAGCAAGACATTTTAAAGGCATTAAATTTAACCAGTGATATTTTTGGGGCTTCAATAATAAGAGTTTTATCCATACTGAAGTTCATGGAAATCTTGAGTTAATGACTTCAGTGGGATTTGGATCTGATGACCTTCTGCTTCCATTCTTACAGTTAATAATGAAGCTTCGTTGTCAATAGTGGAGCCAGAAGGAAGCCCTAAGAAAAGTGTTTACTTTTAAATGATTTGTCACTGAATGATTTCCACTCTACAGGGTACCAGGCCATAGAGCCTTGTTAGAAAAATGGCTTAACACTGCAGTTAAACGGGTGCAACTTTTTTCCCTGCACAATACTCATCAGTCTCGTAAATCTAAGGAAAATAACTACTCTAAAGCAAACTTATGTACCTCCATGGATTGATCAATGGATTAGTCAATGTAAGAGGGTTTAGCATCTCTCACAAATGCTCAATTCTACTAGCTTTGATCATCTGCCTAGGAAAGGATTGCAAGACTCCCAAATTCATCTCCTGCATACATCTCACTCTGCTCTGAATGGAGGAATGGATCTCTAGAATGCAGGGATTAAGCTGTGGACTTAACATGCAAGCAGAAGGAATGGCCAAATCTAAGGGTAAGATTTGGTGTGAACTTAGTTCAATTATCACTCTTTTTTATTGTATGTGAAGTCCAAGCCCAAGGTGTGGTTGCTCAATTGTGATTTGTAGGTTAAAAGATGCCTGGCATTTATAAATGCCTGAGAAAATGCAATAGTTACTGTTTACATTCAAGGTCATGGACCTGGGTAATTGGAACCAACCCACAATCAGAGGTGTGCCCTCAACTGAGGTAGGTTGGAAAGCTTTCAAAGAGAGAGTGAACTGCCTTTCATAATAGCTTCTGGAGAAGTACCTTATCTCTGAGCAATTGCAAGGAATGCTGTGGTTGGTTTGTTTTTGTTTTCTTCAATGTATGCATTGCAAATTACCACAGCCTTCGGATTTTTAGGGAAAAAGAGTCCTTAAGAGGTAACAATTCCACATTTGTTGGGTGGTTCACTGGCAGCATTTGCTCTAATTGATCCATTCAGGAGAGTTATGTTGGTAGTGTGAGCATAATGGACCCACAGCAGATTGTTGTTTCCGACACAGAGCTTCTCTGCAGATGTGATAGAAAGTAACTTTGGCAGGGGTTTACAGGCTTCGGAGAATCTCATCAGCCTTGAGCAGTACATACTTGTATGCTACTGAGATAAACATGAAATACAACATTCATAAATACCAGACCCTTGGGCTCAGAACAGCTAATGAATGTGGAATGTGTTTCTTATACTTAAGTAGAGGTGAGGGAATGCTGCATACTAACTGAAAAGAGAGTACTATTCATGAAATCTCCTTTGTAAAAATCTGTATTTATGTTTAACCTTAATTAGTACATTGCAATCACATTTGTTCCTATTAACTTAGGAAAATTATTGACTCAAACTTATATGAACAGTCATAGTTCACTAACTGACAGCTTGCTAGAAACATTTGCATTTTATATCTGTATCATGACAGGTCTGGCAAATTGTATTTACTAACCCATAATATTCAGCAAAAAATCAATAACATCCTTGCTGGAAGAGATTTATTTATTTTTGTCATCTATCGCATAGAAATCAAAATCAAAATTAAGTGAGATTAGGCTCAGGTTACCATGAAAACACTGTACCTGTAAGGAACAAGCTGTAACTGAATGTGTACAGAGGAGATTAATTAAAGAATATCTCTTGGTGTTGGACTCAATACTTTAATCAAGTCCTTTCTGAAATCATGGCATGTCTGTAATCCTGCATTTATGGTGGTGGCAGGGAAATACCTTCAGTGTTCCACTACTAATAGATTTTATAGAAGCCGTGATTTGGCAATAGCTCCCAAACCTTGACTGTATTCACTTCCTACCCACCATCAGTACGTTGCCAGGAGTTTTTTGTATTTAAATTAAAAATGAAAATGCATCATGCACAAACTGTGAAGTGAGCCAGTATATGAATCATTTAAACTGCAATGTGTACCACTCCAGAAAGCGTTTTAGAGTGCATTTCTGAAAAGAAAATTATTTTAAAAAATGACACCTTCTTATCCGTAGATTTGTGGCTTCCTATGTTTATTTCAAGAAGCTTGCCTGGTTCTGATGACAAATGCACTTTATTACTCTGGTAGCCAAGATGACTACACAGCAGAGAGGAAATGAACTGAGCATTTGATTCTGTGCATGTGTTATCATAGGAGTCTCTTTCCTGCCTCCGAGAAGTTGTGCCTGTGCAAATCCATTGAAAACAATGGCATTGAAAAAAATGGCTCTAAAAGCAGTTAAGACTGAAAAACTTCTGCCTTCACTGCAAATTTAATTTATGATTTTTGGCTCTTAACTCAAGCCTTGCACACACAAAATAATCTAAGAAATGGAAGGAGATAGTGTTTTTAAGCACACAGAGTAGACTGGTCTTTACAGGTCACGTGAGCCGGAGTCTAAGTTCATGTAACTCATCAGATTTTGCAAGGCAATTATTTTGTGGTTCCATCCAAATCCTACAAGCCTGTCAATGTCTTGGTAAAATCATATCCCCCCTTCTGTTCTACCTTACCAGACAAACAAAAAAGTTTTCCCCCAAAGAGAGGCATAGAAAGAGAATGTACAGCAGTACCAAGAGTTAGGCATTCCGGATCTGGGACCAAAGTCTCTCTCTGTATCATCACATTGCTTCAGGATCAGTTCCTGGCTCCCTAATAATCCACACTGCAGTGCTTGTTCAGGCTGAACATCAGCCATCCTGCCAGGGTGATGGTCTCTGAGCTCTGATATCAAGCTCAAGATATCAGTTCTGATATCTTGTATGGATGACCAAGTGTGGACCAGGTTGGATCTACATTAAATCTCGTCACCCTTTAGTCCTCCTCGGTACCCCAACGGGCATTACACCCTTCTCTGTTCACCTGTGTCCTCTGTGCACTTTCTATCACAGAGCCCTTTTTGCTGACTTTTTGCTGGCAACTAGTTTCAGAAACATCTCAGATTGTGAGTACTGAAGTGATGGATTCCATAACTCATGTCTTTGTGGAGGCAGCATGGACACGGTTGAAATTTTGCCACTGGCAAAACCTTTAGGCACCAAGCTTTGATGTAGGATGTGATCTATGACATATCCCAGGAGGAAAGGGTGAGGAAAGGCAGGAAAGGGAAAAGAGATGGGAAGTAGGATGAATGCAAGTCACAAAATTTTAAAAGTGCATAACTGTACGGCTGGAAGCAGGAGACTGGAAGCTTTTGTATTTGCCTGCATATGAGATAAATATGACACTCCACAGCCAGTCCTTCTGGTTCACTCCTCCTCAATCCTTCCCAAGCTCTAAGTGATCAACTGAATCCATCCTGGATTATGTGTGTTACAGGTGATTTGCAATGAGGATGTTTTGCTGTGAGAAATGAGCTCTCAGCAAGAGTACAGGGTGTGACGAAGACCCTGGTGAGTGCCAGACTTGCCCACAGGCAGCCCTGACTCCTTTTGATCTGTGAAGGGCACCTTCATCTTCAATCCCAAAATGCATCCTAAAAGAGCAGATGTGTATCTCCTTGGATGGCACCCCAGCACACAGATAGCTGACTTAGCTATGTCCAGGATGGGCAAGGATGCAGCTGCAGCATGGAAAGACTAATAGATATGTTGGGATGTTGGTCTTGGGGCCACCATAACCTTCATTATTATTTTTGGACAGCTCAGTTTCTCTTGGATTTTTGATTTGACTCTCAGACTGATATTTAAATTTTTCTGGTCTCCGAAATACTACACTGACTCATGGGAGAATTGTTTTATCTCTATTGAGTTTAAGACTCCTATGTGAGGCTCTACAGAAGTGGAAAGCCTTCATTTAAGTCTGCAGAATGGTTTGTGGCCACCTCACCTACACACTGTTTTCTGCTTTTCTTTTGTCTCCTTCAGGAGAATGTGTTGGAGACTGGAGTAGTCCCATGTGAAAATGACTCAGTTCCTAAGTCCATTTCATTTGGAAACCACTGAGAAGCAGCAAATGCAGAATCCCACATTGGCATTAATGCAAAACCATTTTTAGAGCAGAAGTTGACATTACCAAGCACCAGCTGATGCCTTTTATGAGCCACTGGCAAGTGTTATTTGTGGACACAATTCAGCATATTAACTCTGTGTAGGGAGCAAGAAACAGGGTTGCCTTGTTTTTATCGGATTATTTAGCATAAAAACATTACTTTTTTCTTCTCAAACATTAACTTCTGCCTCTTGCTGCTACTTTACTTGAACTAGGGTGTAATTTTGACTTGAATTAAGATAAATACCACCTTTAATCAAGTACCTGGCTTCCAAGCCATTCCTTATCTCTTATTTGAGCACATGGCCTACCTCTTTATCATTTGAATTTTCTATCAACAGTTGCCAAGATTGGTTGTTACTGTCCTCCCTGAGCAGCAGATACTTTATTGGAAATGATTTGGAATGTCCAGGCTCTTTCCAAAAAAAAAAAAGAGGAAAACAAAGCTTTAGAAATATTTTTTAGCATTTAAACTGGTCCCTAGAGCCTTTTTGGCAAATGAACAGAGTTCTGTTTTTTTCAGACAAACTCCTAGCTTTCCAGCACCTTCTCTATTTCCATAAGAGTTCAATGCCTTGGTTGATAAACTGATAGAATTTTGTAAATATTTCTCTATAGACAGTTGTTTTCTCTCCTTATAACCCTGAACAGAAGGAGACATTCCTCTGGGCGGCAGGGGGAAGCTCCCAGGGAAGTACACATGGTGGGGGTTTGAGCTTTTGACTTTGGAGGGGACCCAAGCATTATGCCTCTTGCATGTAAGTTTTCCCATAAACAGAAATACCAGCGGGGCTTCTGAAGTAGGCTGTAAGACTTGGCACAAAAGCAATACCTCCAGTTTATTTGGGATGATTACTTTTTTTTTTTTTTGCTGCACACTAAAACTTTTATTAGCATTTGCCTTCAGATTTTTCATTATGGCACCAAGACAATTCAATTCAGCAGTAGGAGAAACAGCATTAGCACAGTACCACCTAAACAAGGTGTTTGAAACGGAGTTGGTGACTTCGGGCTGTTCCTTATTTCAGAACCTAGACTGGGCTATCTTTCAGAGAGAATTTGATTTTGTATGATTCTCTGGAGAGACTTTCTGTCTTTCAGGTTATGCAGTTGGTAGAAGAGGCCACCAGAATCACCATCAACTTTAGAACATGCAGAAGAGTAGCTGAAAATAACGGTTGTCACTGGAGGTCCCACTTCATATACCCTTGTTGGATTTACCCTCGTTTTCAATGGAATATGGTGGGAAATGTGAGAAAGAGTGTGGGTAACAACACGAGCAAACAGAATTGTATTGTCCTTGACCAGTTAACAACTTGTGCTGACCATACAGATCTGCTTTATAGTGTTGAGACTTAGTTGCCTTCCTCTTCTCAAAATGAGTTGTCAGAAGGCGGCACAAAACAATGCCTCTGGGCTGTGATTTGAGTTGCTCTTGGCTGGACAGACATATTGCAGTGACCAGAACATAAGCAAGACGCTAGAATAGAGTCCTTGTGCAGAGACCTGTACAGTAGAAGCTGGTCTGTTCTGAAGGATACCCAAATATTTGCCAGACTTCAGAGAAAGAGTCAGTCCAGGCACCAGGACCTTCAAAAAGGAACAAGGTAGCAGCTTTGAGCTATTAGATGTTGAAAGTAAATCTTAATAAATGGAACATTTCTGATTTTGATGTACAGTATTCAAACTTTATGACTCCCAACATGTTACTTGAAGAGCCTGTTTTGTTCTTGACTGGTTTTCAGTGTATTGAGAAAGCATCAGATAGATAAAGAGCTACAAACAGCCCGGGCTGGAGAGATACAGAGAAATCTATGCGGTTTGATTTTCAGTCTATAGTCTGTGCTCCCCTGGAGGGGTGATGGGGGGCTGGGGACTAAGAGGCTCTGTGCTTACTTCTCAGGGATCCTGAAGGAGTAATTAGGACAAAAAAAAGTACTCAGGCTAGCTTCATTATCCAGGGGTTCCTGCCTCTGGGGGAAATGTCCGAAGGTCTGCAAAACAGAAAAAAGGAGAAGTGCCGAAAACCACTAAAATACAGCGACACCGGAACAGCACTATGTTTCCAGACTTGGCTAGGAATTCGCTCACTTCCAGGGCATACTGAGTGAATAATGTATGACAAACCATTTACTTGGCCTGTTCATTTTGTTTTTCCTCCTTCTGATATTTAGTCTGTGTATTGATCACAGTTTTCAGCTGTGCCTCTGGGCTTGTTTGTCAAATGAGCGCACTAATGCTCTCCACTCCCAGAGGGGTCTTGTGAGCAAAACTGGGTAAACTCCACAGAGTCTGATGGTGCAGCCCAGTGCTGCTGGCTCTTTGAAAGTTCAATGAAGTTCAGTGTTGAGATTTGCCTCATAACACTATGCAAACAGCCTCACTCAAGGTCTGAAAAGGTTTTTGAGGATCTTACACTGGGCTCTGTGAGTGTAGATCCAGCTTGTACAGATTCAAGACTATGCAAATATTCAGAGCAGCCCTAGTTGCTAAGCTTTGTTCATTCACTCTGTAAAGTCATCTTGAAGGATTAAAGGTGTTACCAGAGTGCATGGTGAATTAATAATTCATAATAATTGCACCTAATTTGAAGTATGCGCTGTGCATAAAGAGGCCATATCAGCTATAAAAAACCCAACCCAACCCAACCCAACCCAAAAGGAAAGGCTGGTTCTTTGAAGAATGGCACATGCGTGAGGACTGTATATTATTATCAAGTCATGCAGAAAAAATCCCAAGGCTTCATCACTGGATTGGGACCTCCTTCACTGTGTGCACGAGTATAATGGTGAAGAAGATGCAGTCTCATAGCTAATGCTAGTTACATTTCTAAGGCTTTCTTTCGGAAAAAAACCCAAAATAACAAATGTGTAATTTTCCACTTATAACCAGTTTTATGTAAAAGAATCTTCTATAGGATCAATCCTCAAGAAACCACACCAGAAATCTCAGAGAAGCAGATCTATTCTGAGATTTTTTATAAACTTTGGTCTAACTTGGGTCTAACTAAGCTGGTTACATCATGACAACAATCTCTCTGAGAGTACTTTTATTTTAATCCTAGAGAAGTCAAGAGCTATAATTTTAAAAAAGCATGAAAGTTCACAGTGTTCTTGTTTCTGTTTTTATCCCACCAGTTGGATATGTCTGTGTGGCTTCTTGGCTCTAACCTGAGCTATTGACCATTACCAGCCAAATGACATAAATGACATAGGTCTGTGTTTGAGCTTGATTGTCTCAAGTTTAACTTCTCTTGACAATCATTCAGCTTTGCTCTTAAACTGTTTAAAGCAATTTGCCCACAATTCCTGACTGCTGGTGAGCCAGCTCTAGTCAGTATGTCTATCTCTTTGAGGAAAAATGTTGCAGTTTGTTCTCGGTGAAAGAAGTCCTGGTACTATTTTCACGGAAAAAACCCCAAAAAACCAAACCAATCATGCATAAAATGACATAAAATGATTTATCTGAGAGAGATATGATGAGGATGTTCCTTTTAATGATAGCTCAGCTAAAATAAAATATGCAATGACTCTAGGAGGTTATCATTTGAGAATCAGAATCTCATGAAGACAGAAAAAGAGCAGCATCAAATATTGATCATAGGGACATCTATCTCACGTAGAAGACAGTTTTCAAAGGGGAACACCTTTCATGCTTTCAAAGGGAGTCCTACCACTTGAAAAAGCATTTATCAGAGTCAGGAAACAAGTGCTGTGAAACTAGCAGCCGGAAACTGAAAACTGAAGAAACACATTCCTGGTTTTGTTGCACTCTTGAAATGTTGGATATATTCACTGAAAGCTCTGGGTAAATTTGTACTAATCTTTGAGTGAATCTTGGCAGGTTTACGAGGGTCACTGAAGTCTAGGTAGCTGCAGTAAGAGAACATATTTGTTTTCCGTATTTTGAAACATCCCCCCCCCCCAAAATGAATATCTTCAGAGAAGTCCTGGCCTGACCCCGTTGTTTGGAAAGAGTCTATGTGAGGCACCAGAGGTACTGCCTTTTCTCTTTCGTGGGATGTTAGGAAGTACCAAAGTGGCTTAATTACTGTATGAAAGCAACGCCTGTTAAAATCAGGAGAAGCAGAAAGCACTTCAGATCCTCAGAAAAACATGCCACATACTTATACGTTATTTATATATTCAAAAGACTACTTTTAGTTTGATGCAATAGAAAAAGCTAAGATAAAACATGTCCTCTAACTCAGTCTGTTCCTTGATTTCATCCCAAAACCAAAGACACACCAGTCTGTGTGTCTTGAGCGTGGTTCTGCTCTACCAACTCAAGTGGGCCAAGTCTTTTGGTTCAAGCTCAAATTTTTTATCTTTACAACCCAGTTAGATTTTCCCCTCCAAGCACATTAGCAGTTGTGCCAGTCTGGACCGTAAAACTTGACACATTTTGCAGCACAGCTGCTGGATCTGGTGTCAGGTCTCCTGGGGATGCTCCCAGACACAGGGATGTAGCCAAGTGATATTTTTAAGGCTCTTATCAATAATGTTCTTGAGCTTGCTGGGAACAAAATTTGCTTCTCTTGGCTGGACACTCTGTTTTCCCTGTGCATTTTGTTTGGAGTGGTATAGCAACATTTGCTGATTCTGGTGATTTTTTGTGTCAGACTGAAGGTGCTGAAATTTGGGTGTATTTCATGAATATTTGAGACTCTTCTGCATCGCAGAGAGATCAACACTATCTCAGCAAAACCTCCAGCTCACTTTCTGTCAGCCAATGAAATTAATGTTTTTGCTTTGCACGCCACTGCCAGAGTAACTGATGCAGCGTAAAACAGTGACCTATAACTTCTGAATTCATCAAAACCAGAACTGAACAGTTTCGTGGTGTTTTCTATACAACTGGATAAATGGCTTGATCCAAATGGCGCTGGAATCAGTGACAAGATTGTGTGGATTTTCCTGGGATTTAGGCTGAATCCATGGAGGTTAGGGATTTTTTGGAGGGCAGGATTTTTTGTATGGTCTTTTGAAATCTAGTCTTTTAGGCAGACAGAACGTGTGCTGAAGGTTTAACAGTACAAATTATCACAACTCATTAGGGCCATCACACGGAGATTCATAAACTTCTATATGGTTTGCTCAGCAGAACATGGTATTTTAGAGCCTCTAGTCTCTTGAAGTCCCTCCTAGAGGTAGATTATGTTCTTGTAGTTCACACATAATATGCATTTTATATAATAAGCAAAACAGGCCAATTGTTGGGCAGTTTTTAACACCTGTACTGGATACTTTAAAATCCTGTGAAATGAATTACATCCCCTTCAGCCCATAGCAGTCTGTATCCTGCTGAGAATGCAAATGGAATACAGTAGTGCCTGTGCCTCATGCTCATTGCTATGTCAGGAAGTGAATGCATATGGACTCTTATCTGTTTAGAACCAGCAACATGGTTTTGACATAAATCGCAGTTTTGACATAAATTTCGTTTTGTATAGCACTTCAAAGTCAATGAATATTTACACAAGGCTAAATTAACTCCAAGGACAGTGCTGAACTGAATCTGGTACAGGTACAGAGAAAACAGAAGCAAAGATACACCACTCCTCTTCCTTTTTCATGGTATAAAGTCTGTAGACGAATTCAGATCTTCATACAAGCTACAGCACCTTCTTCAGAGCCTTTGAAATCACAGAATTGGTCATAGGAGAAGTTGGTATTTTTTTCTCTTTGCAGTTCTATCTATTATTAGAGTTGTTTAGGGGGAAAAAAAAAGTCCTCATTGGTAATGAGTAGCTGAGGGTCACTGATCCCCTAGTCAGGAGTAGCATCCTGGAAACCATGAGAATCTGGACTGAGAACCAGAGGCGGGTAAATTACTGAAGTTTCTTGATAAACAACCAGGTAGATGGCCAAGGAGCTGGGGCAAGGTGACAGGAGAACAGGCCTTCAAAACTATGGAGCAGGCAGAGCTTGACTGACAGTCAACCTATGATGTGCTGGAGCATTTTCAAAACTAATTTATCCCTGCAAAACTTTTCCAACAAATCAGTAAGGTCAAATAACAGAGTATCTATTAATACATATGACATTGATATCTGCCCGATCAGTTGTCTTCTTCTCACAGTTCAACTATGTGTCAGAGTAAGGTATTTTTGATCACAGTCTAGTACTAGACTCATATCCTTCCTGGACCACAGCTTCAGACTGATGGAAAGTCATTTTATTTCATAGATTCTCAAAAGACTATATTTTTATTCTACCATTATTTAACTATTTGTTCTTCCAGCCTCCATTAGTGCATTTGATAGCATATTCAAGTTTATGAGCTTCATTCTAATCTGTAATGACCTCTTCCTCGTGTGCATGACTTCCAGTAAAACCCTTGTTTTAGTATTTTAAACTGTAGGGAAATGTGGAGAAAAGCATAGAGAGAAGAAGACAGCACCTCAGCAGCCTTCAATAAAAATCTGAGACAATCCTGGATCATTTTTGAAAGCGAGTGAGTTATACCGTACGGAACTGGAGGACAACAATGCCACTGACAAGAGCTATCTCTCTAGACTCCTATCAGATGTAAATCCCTGTAGTACCAAACTGGAGAAAGAAAGCACCAGTCTTAATCCTCTCTAACAAATGTTAGAGAAGAAGAACATTTTGCGCTTCAAAATGGTTGCTTTCCAGCTGTGAACAGAACAGAGGTGTATAGTGTTAGTTAAGCAGCATTTCTCTTTTACAAATGAGGAGACCATGTGTTCATTTCTCCAGGCTGAAAAAGGACATGCTTTCTTCTCCCTTTTTGTCCTTTGGAGAAAAGGTACACACGAATGCTGTAGGAAACTGTTGTTACCTGTGAGTATAACAGAGGAGAAAGCACAAGTGAGGAGAAAGAACTGTTTGAGCCAAAGGCCAGAATTGGAACAACACAAAATTACTATAAATTTTCCATGAATAAGTTTAGACTGGATTGCTCTAATCAACAAAGTTACCTTTCAGTTAGTTTAACAAGGGCAAAGCAACTTGTAAATTCTTGAACCACAGCTCAGTAAGTTTGCAAGATAAACTACATAATTTGGTAACTGCAATGGGAGCTCTGCAGCAGTGCCTGCAATTGGCAGCAGGAAAGACCTTCTGCCTGGCAGAGGACGGCCGGTAGCATGATGTTACTGCTGGGTACGGATGGTCAAACTCCTTTCCATGGGCACATGTGCTGCTCTTGCTGCTGCCATTGTCACCATGAAAGGTGGCATGGGGGCTTTGCTTGTCTGAAAATACCATTAATTTTCTTTTTCTGCATATAGTGTGTGTCAGTTCAGTTGCAAATACATCTGGGGTCAGCTGAGATGCCTAAAGGTCTCCCACCCAACCAGTGTCACTGGAGGAGGGAAGCCTTCTGCAGATCTTGTGCCTTGCCTGCAAGACTCATGTCCCAGACACCCAAGAGCATTTTGCATGGCAAGTATACCTATGCTTAGGAAACTAATTATGGCCCCACACAGAAGTTTTTCTCAGTAAATCGAGATATCTACAATGCAGACATTTGTATGAGCTAGTCAATATGTCCATTGAACACAGCATGACTAAATCAATTGAGATTTAGTCAGTATAAGTCACTGGGATCTATGGTGCAATTCGTCTCATCCTGCAGCAGATACGTAGAACTGGTCATATGACTCCCACCCTGGAAGTGCTAATTTCTCTCCATTGACTACAAAGGGAGCCCAGCTTGAGGTGGTCTGAGGTAAGCCTCCATTTTCCCGATGTCAGAAGTTAGGTGAGATCAATTTCTTTCTTGGTCATGTGTGAACCCTGGTGAAGCTCCCCAAATCCACGAGATTCTGTTTGGAAGAGAGAGAGAGATACAATTTTATTAACCTATGAACTAAAGTTTTGTCTGAGTGATAGGGTCAGCTCAGCCATCCGCAGTGATGGTAGCTCAATAACGCACAGTGCCTGGCTTAGCTTGGGCCAACAACCTGAGCCTGACTGCCGAAAGAGCTGCTGAAGTTGCCCACTTAAACAACGGTCAGATGGCATTGTCCAGCTTAGAAATCAGAGTGAAAAAATTTATTTGCTAAACTGTGCAGGAGCATCATCCTGTTTCTTGTCAATGTTTGTGATATTTGCAGTATTTAAATACTATGCCTTTTTTTCTGTCCTTAGACCATCAGTGCTTGATTGCAACCCAGAGCTGAACGGCGCTGTAGATAGTCCTGTTGCATGTTTCCCCCAATATGTCTGAAGACAGAATTAACTGATACAAGCAATTATAAGACTACAAGATTCATAATTGACCTCCTCTGGAGTGACTACATAAGATAAATGGATATGATGTCACTAAACTGCTCTCTGATTATCCTTTAAAATCACAAACACTCTTGCAGGTAACACTGGAGATGTTATGTAGGAACATAAATACAGAATACATTGATGGTATATTGATTTTATACAGTGACTCAAAGCATTTATCTTAGCCCTAATTATTACTTATCACTTATCTTAACTCCAAGGATGGCAGCAGAATCAGATTCTCACTAATGGAAAATGTTTTTCAGGTTTCTCTGAAGAGAGATATGAATTGTTTGGTAATAGTATTGTGCATAATAATCTGTTTAAATAATTGCCATCATCATCCTCCTGCTGATGTTGTATAATAAACCTAATGATTTCTGAAAACATTGTATAACCTTCTCTAACTGGTCCAGACATGTCAAGGTTTTCTGGTCTAGTGGTTATCAAGGTGAAGAAATCGTGCTTAGCATGCATACGTCTTTTTCCTCCAGTGTCAAAGCCAAATGCTTTGCCAAACGTCTTGCTCATGCGTAGTGCTTTCTGCACATATCCCGCTGATGCTGCCCTGCATCACAGAGCATTTGGGTTGCCTCTTGGATCAAGAAGTCAGACAATAATTTTGTCTTTGGGATTAGTCTAGTCATTAATCTTCTGAGTTTTCATTTCGAATTTCTTTTTTTCAGATGGAGTAACTATGGTTACTTGATGTCGCTGATTTCAATTCATATTTCTGTAGTCTTTTCTTGCCAGGGAAGTGGGAAATCAACTCCACAGTAGGGTTGGGACTCTGCTTAAATAAACAGCAATATAAAATGCAAAACATGTTGTGATTTTATTTTGCTGTTCTTTCAGAATGAAAAGCAATTTGGTGAATATGTTTTAGTGGATATCTTACTTTGCTTTAATTATGGTCACATTTAACCCTAATGGAAGCCTGTGAGTTTTCTACGACACATTTGTTGGAACCCCTAGCAGAAGAGCTCTTATGGTACATGGCTTACGGTACACAAGGCTGGTGGCATGCAAAAATGTTCATAGATGTGCAAATCTTTTTTGCTGATTAACAAGTATGTGGACCAGGTGGGTTCCTTGAGTGTCCCATAGGTGCATAGCATAGAAGAGTCAAATATTTGCCACTGAAACTGTGAGGCTGTTTGTCAGAAGATTATCACCTCAGAGAGAACAGAACGGAGAACAGAAGGTCCTCAGTGAAAACAGTCTGGAAAGAATCAGTCTTAGCCTAGAATGAGGGCTGAGATTTGTTTCGTGTCTCAATAAACCCAGAAGAAATCTCCCATAAAAGGGGGACACCATAATAAGGAGTTCCCAGCCCCCTGATGACAGGCATCTTGCTCCTGCTCCTGCTCCTGCTCTAGAGCACAACTCTTTCAGCTCTGCCTGCCAAGATATACAACAGCGCAAAAATATCCCCCCCCCTTTTTATTGTAATTTTCAGCCTGACTCAGAAGGCCCCATCAGAACTTGTGACTCTACCGTTGAGGAAGTGGTGGTTTATCTCAGGGTAATAGAAACCAGCAATGCAATACCATCACTCACAGCTTCAATAGCATCCATCCATGTCTCCAGTCTTCACACCTCATGATGGCAGTGGCACATCCCTTTCTGTCCCTGCGTGCTTGGTGGTTCACTAAACTCGTACTTGCCCTTTAAGTTGAACAAAGAGAAAGTGTTTTAATTATCCTTCTCAGTTTAGGGGAAGTGGGGTCATTATTTAGCTGTTTAATATTTTCTGTGTCAGTATCATTATTTTTTCCACTATATGTCCTTATCTTCTGTTGAGCTTTCAAATTCCTGAGAAGATTACAGGTCCTCTGTAGGATGAAACTTTAAATACATTGTTGTTAAAACCTGCAGATACAGATGAGCCAGGATTAATGTTTAAATCTCAAGGGTTTCCAAATGTCAAAGACAACATGGGAGTTGTGCAAGGAACTGATCTGAAAATTTCCATGACCACTGCCTGTCATCAAACAACAATTTTCACTTATTCCAGGCATTTCACTGAGAATTCTCGTTCTCAGAAATTAACACTTTAAAAAGTTACACAGTACTTCAGTTTCTGGGAGTATTTGTTAAACCACCGAGTGCAATTATCATTCCCAACCTGTTGTGAAATGAAGTACTTAATGCTAAGAGCAGCAGGGATGCTGGGTGTTTGGCCCTCCCTTTTAAAAACACGTTGGTCTGTATGCACTGGAGTTCATGTAGTCTGTTTTCCTCTAGGTTATATCTTGTGGCTGGCTGTGTAGTGTTTAATGAAGCGTGTGTTAATGTTGCATCTTTTAGTACTTTACAAGCTTTCTTTGACAGCCAATTTTCATGAAACATCTCTGAGACTTCAGCTTTTGTGTTGAATTTGGCATTATTATAGCAGGACTATCACACAGTCTCTGTCGTACACATGCATGTACATAAAATAGCTGCTTAAATTCTATACCCTTAGAAAAAGAGTTTAAGAACTCCTGACTACAAATATTTAATCTAATTCTGAATTTGCTTTCTGGGTTTGCTTGTGTACAAATCACTGTTACCATGGTCAACTTCTGTATTCACTTGTCTCTGCATGAGTCCATGCCTCAACCTTCCAGTGATGTTCTTGCAGAAGAAAGTTGCCTGGGAATTTTTCGCATCAGGAAATTGTGAAGGCTATGAATGCTATTGAAAATAATTTACTGATTCGGAGGGTTTTCTTCTGCCAAATGAATGCCAGGGGGTAACTCTTTGTAGTTTGTAACTCACCCTGGTGATTACAGTGAAATTGCAGCTTGAGTCAGAAACAGATGATGGTTGTGTCTGCGACGCAGAGTCAGAACATCTGAGTGAGGTTTTAATGAGGCAGAATGCTGTTACCCGGCCCTAGATCCAATAGCTTGTCATCTAGTTGTGAGCAGAATAATCACCAGTGATAAAGATTCATTAAAAAGGTAACTTGCTTTTAAAAGGAACTGCTGTCTGAAGTTCAGCCTTTGGGCCATCAAACCTCTGATGAGATGGCAGTCAGCGTGCGGCTTGGAGGATTGGCGTGGAGCAGAATGCTTTGTAATGTCACCCTCCATTTGCTAAAAAAAGCGCATTGGACAGACGGAAGAGGAATACCCAGCTGTAAGAACTGCGAGGAGACTTACCACTCCCTACCTTTTTAACTATAGCGAATATGAAGAGTTCGATAGTATCTGGCTCCACAGGCGTTCACAGACTAAATAGCAGGGAAAAAGGGAGCAAATTGGATCAGAAATGTATCAGAGAGGAAAAGCATTTAGAGTGACAATGATTCCGGGAGCTTCAGAGGTGAAGTGGCTTTCAGGGAGATACACAGAAAAAGGAAATCCTTTGCCTCTTTTAGGGATGATGCCTTCACAATTTCTTTTGCCCTTTGGGCTTGTGAAGGAGTGATTTGGCTGACTGGCAGAATAGACGGAGCCATAGGAGTTCACTGGCCTCTATGCACTTAGGAGAAGGACTGACATCTCTTTTTGCCTTCTCACTGAGCTGCCTGGTGAGACACTCATAGCTAAATGCCTTGACATGAAGTTAGGACCAAGTATACTTTTTCTGAGGTTGGGAATGCATTTTCCTCCATTGCTGGATGGGACTGGCTGGAGGGGACTGTCATTCGGGGAGAGGGCAGGCTCCCTTCCCTACGGCAGCCTGGGCAAGCGGGAATGAGGTAATGTTGGAGTATGCTCACGTACTCACAAAGTAGCTGGTTACTGCATTTTGACCATTCAGTTTGTAAAGTATTTTCCTGTACTCACAAAAGCAGCCAAGGGGATGTGATTTCACCAGTGGTCTGAAGACTAGAAGATGTGTAACCAGCTGTCCCTACCCCAGTATGGATACAAGTACGTGCAAAGCCAACCATTTGTCTTGCTGATCTTTGATTTCCAGTTCAGTGCTCTAAGAACTGCCCTCCTGCCTTGGTAGCTTCCAGACCTCAGTACATTGAAGAGGACATTACCCTGAGAGTCCCCCAGCGAAGGGTTTGGGCATGGTTTCCCTGACCTTGCTCAACTGAGAATTCTGTTGGTTCATAGACCATTAAAAATTATCTGCTATGGGCTTTTTCTTCCTGTTCTGATCATCCTTTCCCTTTTGAAATCTCGTCTACCGACAGGTTTTTCCCCCGGCTGTCAGTATGTCAGTGGAAGGCATGGAAGCTAAATTGAGGAGGTAAAGAAGGAAAAGCTTTGGGGTTTTTAGACACTTTTCTTCAAAAATTATCAAACTTCTCAAGCCCACATTCACAACAGACATGGAGAAGACTCAAAAATGTAATAGTGTTATTAGATACTATGCATTTTGTGTACTGATATTATTTTATTAGCAGGTTAAGTGTACGGCTTTTTAGTAATTCTCTAGGTCAGAAGTATCTTCTGAGCTCAGCACAGTTATGTTATTTCCTTCTCTCTAGATCTGGGAAGACTTTTGATGTAGCTTATTTGGTGAGAAAGGAGACGGCACATCCTGCACTCTCTGCTCTGGGAGCTTTCCTGTACCCTTCCTCCTGGGGCTGCAGGGGCTCTTCTGCCATGTGTCTGTTTACCGATTTTACAGCCCTTTTTACAGTCTTCCAGGGCACGTGCTGTGAGCCAGATAACCCCAGGAACAAAGATGGCAGCATTTAATTCGCATTTCCTCAGATGCTGGACTGCCCTTCCTGAGACTGCTCAACGCATTTTGGTTCTGTTACTCCAAAAACTGTTTTGCAGTTAAGGCTGATCAGTAAAGCTGAAATCCCACCTGTTCTCTCTCTTTACTCTTGTGGCATTGCAAAGCACATTTTAAGGCATATTTTTGTCCTCTGCCTTAAGAATACAACATTGGCCAGGGCCAAATATTGCCTGTAGTTCTGTTAATGTTAAGTGAGGCTTTTGATACATCATGACTTAATTTGCAATGCTACATTATGCCAGAAATTCTTATCTTAGTGTTCAATGAAATTAAAGCAGCAAACAATCATTGACATTTAAGTTGCATATCCACCTAAAAACGTATTACAAACTCCATTAAAAAGTTGAAGACGATTTAAACACATTAATTTATATTAATTCCATTAAGTAGAAATACAGTATATTTTTAATGGTGAAATATGTTTATCTGGCAGTTTAATTAAATATTTAGAACAAACAGAAACAGCCGAGATCTGATTTTCAAATGCTACTTGGTCATATTTGGAGAAGGGTAAATACACCCGCATCGGTCTACCTTTCCAAATAGAAAAGTTGCTAGCTACAGGGGATCACTAGAAGATTTATGTGTCTCTTTTTGTCTTTCATCTATTTAAAACAAATAAAATTCTTGTTGCAGCTATAATGATGGAATTAATAAGGGAAATGGTAATGAAGCAGAATTTAACACTGAAATCATCTAGAAATGAATTACTGTGAGTGTTTAAACTGCATAATAATTTTATTGGGCAATTGGAAAATGAGGACTCATCATATGCTGCAGATAGATGGAAAGCTAAAGGTCATCTTTTTCCATAAGTTCATCTCTCACTGATAAAAACGGTCCTCCCACTGGTTGCTGTGCCTTGCACGCCTCATTCTGCAAGGCTCAATCCCTAATTAAATCTTTACATTTGAGGCCTCGCTATGTTCATACCACTTAGAGCCTGATCATCTGTCCAGCCTTTTCCTCTCACTTCAAACACTGGGTTTACAAGACTTTGTGCAAATGTCCTACACTGTCTAGCCCTTGTCCTCCCCGGTCCCGCTCACTCTGAGGGTAGACCCTGGTTCCTCTGTGAAGGGAAGGTAGCACACAGATGAGTGCTGGGAGTATTTACAGTTTTTATTTGCATGGCCCAGCTGAAAATATCTCCTGGGGCAATGCTGGAGGGTATCTGTGTGGCTGAATGAGCCAGAAACACTTGACTGAAGGGGAGAAAGCAGTGCCTTGATTCTCTTTCACTCTCTACAGTCGTTTGTATGCACATCAGTCAGTGTGGGAGTACTTCACACCCATTCAGAGCGGTGAAAATCACAGCAGAAGGTACTGGAGAATCCCAGCTTGGGGGCCTCTAGTGTCTTCAGACTGCAAATAGGGCAGAAATGTGTCACTGTCTTGGATAAACCTCCTTGGGTCACTCTGGTTTGTGACAGTCTGGGGCAACACAAGCCTTAACAGTTAGGTGTGAGATGAATAGAGTTGTTCTGCAAAAGTTGGGTCTCTCTGTCGCCACTGCTGTAACTCCCAATGAAGCAAATCATTTTACTGAAGGAGAGCAATGCAACCTCAGAAGAAAAAGTTATCACTAGTGGCAGTCAGCAAAAGTAGATCCAATACTGTGGGGCTGGTGATGTTCTCAGCTGGTTCAAGCTGATGCCTGGTTGAAGATTTTCTCCTTTTCTTTCTGAGTTTCCCTTTTCTGAAAGCTCTGGAGAGCCTTCCCTGATGGAACACTCCCCAGGAAAACATGGCTCATTTTGGCTGCCCTTTCCCTGTGGTAGCTACAAACATGGCTAAGGGAAAAATACTAATTGGCAATATACAATTCCTGCCACATCCACATGGGTCCACAAGACACAGCTTGCCACAGCCATAGGGCTGCTCTAATTTATGGCTGATCCTGGGGGGGTACCTGCTGCCATCTGAAACATATTTGCTCATTTAAGCCATCTGCATTACTTTGTAAAGCATAAGATGTACTCATTGTTCCAGACAACAGTCTCCACATAAGAATAGGCTCTAATAAAGCATGTGATAATATTTTTTCAGGAGTGCTGGCCCCAAAAGGGAGGTTCATCCGTATGCCAAAGTCTTCAGACTGTGACAATGCACCTGCTTCTGCGGCACCATCCCTGGCTGTTGCAGTGGTGATGTGCTTCCCTGTTTCAAGGCAGTAGGTTACTGTTCGGAAAAGTTCAGTGGCCTTATGAAGAAATGTTTCAACAGGGTGAAATTTCTCTGGCCCTCCGTTATTTCTGCACTTGCCAGCTTTCCCTGTGGGTAAGTTTTTTGTCCCCTCGTTCAAAGGCTTAACAAAAGTCATTAAAATTGACTCAAAGCTGTCTGTTCTGAGCAATTCCTGTGTGTGAAGGAAAACAGATGGGAAGGTGTTGGAAGAAATGTTTAGTTCTGAAAAACTCTTTTCATTCTGCTGATTTCCTTGTCCTCTTCAATCATGTGAATTAGAAGCAAGCATTTAGCTAATATGACATTTGTGTACAATTACTTTTTTCTTGCTCTTGCTTTATATTATACGAGTCTATCAATTTTCCCTGCATAAACAAACAAGATTAATAATTCCTGGATGTTTAAGAATAAATCTACCTCTTATCATAAATCCCATTTAAATGATTAAAGGGAATAATAAGAACAGTATTTCATGTTGAGTAAAATGCCTTTTATTTGGACATTAATGCACCATTGTCCTTACTTACCAACACCCTAAGCAACTAAATTCTCATGAGACAGATTAGTCTTTGAGAGCTAATCAGAAACCCAACAGAAGCACATTTGAAGGGTTACATATTTCAGGATCTGGCTGAAGGATGGATGTTAAGAGGTAGTTTTGAATGCAAACTGCTCAAAGCAGAAAATGGTTTGTTGTCACCAGAAGTGAATGTGAATCTATTTTTCTGTCTCATGAAAAACGTTGAAGCTTCAAGGATTTCTTTATGTCAAACTCTTGTGCATTGGAGACCTACTAAAATGTTTGTGTTTACTTATTTATTTTTCCTGGAAAATGAGGAAGGGAGCCTGAGGAACACAGTAGGCTTGGGAGAGCGAACAGGCTGCAGACTGGTAGTCGAATCTCTCTCCTTCGTGCCCTGCGGACGCTGTGCTAGTTAGGAAGGAAGGGGCTCTGTCAACCTCCTCTCCATGTCTGATAGCACTGGAGTAAACAGCCGTTCATGAGCATGTATTGGTATAGTGTGGTTTGTGTCTCCTTTCTCTACTCAACGGCTGAATGGGGATTTTGGTTTCTCGTGTTCTCCCACAAAAATGACCTGGTCTTGGGGAGGGAGGGAAAAAAAAAAAAAAGGCAGCAAAGGCTCTTGTTGATTCATCATTTCTTAACAAGGAATATCTTCCTGAACATTTTCCAATTGGTGTTCAGCTCAGCACCTAACTTTTCTGCTCTGTGCCAGAAGTGATGGCACTGCTGTGATACAGAGGATAGAAGTACTTCTTCACACACAGAGTGAAGAGAGACTGAGGCGCGAGCAGCAGCACTTTGTAAGACCTGGATGAGTCTTGAGCACTTGCTTGGTGTTTTGAGAGAACAACAGCATAGGAAGGCAGAGGACAGACTCTCCTGGAGCCAGACGCAGTGAGCTTAGCCAGTATCAGCACCATTGCTACTTATGTGAAATACTGTTATAAAAACAAGAGTAACAAGGCAAAAGGACAACCACCCCATAAGCATCAGGAGGAAATAGGTAAGGCAGAGTTCCCTCTTCCATCCCCACCCCATCTCTTGGCTCCACAGTTTGTAGGTTTGAGTCTCAGGAAGGACTTGTTAAGGTGTCAAGGACGTTGAGATGCTGGAGTGGGTTCAGAGAAGGGCAACGAAACTAGTGAAGGGCTTAGAGAACTTTTCTTATGAGGAGCGGCTGAGGGAACTGGGATTGTTTAGTCTGGAGAAGAGGAGGCTCAGGGGAGACCTTACTGCTTTCTACAACCACCTGAAAGGAGATTGTAGGCAGGTGGGGGTCGGTCTCTTCTCCCATGTTACAAATGACAGGATGAGAGGGAATGGGCTTCAGTTGCATCAGGGGAAATTTAGGTTGGATATCAGGAAAAATTTCTTTACAGAAAGGGTCATTAAGCTTTGGAACAGGTTGCCCAGGGAGGTGGTGGAGTCCCCTTCCCTGGAACTGTTTAAAAGCCGTGTGGATGTGGTGCTGAGGGACATGGTTTAAGGGCCCTGGCAGTGCAGGGTAAACAGTTGGACTCGATGATCTTAAAGGTCTCTTCCAACCAGATGATTCTGTGACTCTGTGATTCTATCCAGAAGGGAAATCCTCTTGGCAGTAAAGCATTGGTTTGAGTCAGATCAGTTACAAGAAAAGGTAAAAGCGAGTTGATACATGGCTGAGCACTGAAATGCACTGCAGAGTACCACAGTGACAATTTGGGATGTGTGCTGGGGGTCCACCTAGTTTGAGACCATCATCCCAGCCAGGCAGGCACAGAAACATGGTGGTGTCTTTCTACTTCCAATTCTCTTCCTCCTTCCACCCCACCCTCCAAGTTCAGTGTTTTAATGCTTCTGGAAACATTAACTATAAAAAACACCGGTAGGTGCTGCTGACCTGGTAGAAACCAGCAGTGGTCCAGTGGCAGTCTACAGATCAATCTGCTACAGTCAGAACTCAAAACATTGTTGTCCTCTGTCATATTCCTACTGGACTTGGTCTAAGTCACAAGGTCCATGTCTTTCTCTCTCATTTCTTTTTAATTATTTTCTCTCTTTCAGCCTATGAATATGGGAAAGATTCTTCAGAAGAAATTCTTCAGTTCAAAGTTCATCAATAATACAAGTCAAAAATTTACCAAAAAAACCCTTATTCTGTCAGCACAAACACTCACTCAAGTCAGACCTGCTTGGACAGGTGAATGAGGGGAGCGTTACGTGACTGACTTCAGAAGGGTTGCTCCAGCAAGTGTCACGGCCGCTTGAATTTAAAATGTCAGAGACTTGCTCCAGTTATAGCTCCTGCTGGGCACCAAAGCCTGTTGAAAAACCCTAAAAGACAGCTGGAAAGGGAATATTGTAGAAAATGTCAGTGTGTTTTAATTGACTGGTCTGAGCACGGAAATCCACAAAATACCGAGAGGCCAAATCCTTGCCCTCAAATAGCTGGCTTCAGGAGAACTTGCAGGTGCCTTCAAAGTGTACGTCATGCATCCCTGTTGTCTAAGAAGATAAGAGTCTATTGCAGCTGGTGAAGTTCAGCTTTGAGTTTGAGAGGTGTAGATCTGTGTTCAGCTCCACAGGTCAGGGGTTCAAACCTTGCTAACGAGTCTGGAAGAAGCAAATCTCACATCTATGTTAGAAATCAGCCCCAGAAGTTTAACACCAGTGAGTTCTCAGTAATCTATTGAAAAGCAACGCTATGAAGAAGGGAAGTTTTTTGCCTTTGAAAATGCAGTCTTCACACCCCGCTGCATCTGAAAATGTCACATTGTCACCAGCACTGAGTTCATTGCATTGGACAGACCTGGTCAAAGCCGATAGGGCCTATTTGACATAATCCAGCAATGGGTAGAGGTTCTGTGTTCAGTGCAATTGAGGACTTTGGCTGAGCTAGACTTGAGCAAACACATCAGGGAGGACTGCTCTATTTTCCTTAGTCATCTGTCTCTTCACACTTGTTCATGACTTTCTGCTAAGGAAGGAAGAGAGTGTGGTGAGGTGGCTTACTCTGCAGGGAGAAGGCAGGAGAGTTAATACATGTCTCAGATATGAAGATGTGCTGTTAGGGAGATAAGGCCACAGGCATGGGCAGGATGGCCTAGGTCAAAACATCTTGACTTTCCTTTCAATCAAAGAACAGTTTCTGGGGAAAAAAAAAGTCCCTCAGGTATCACAATGCCAATGAATGTTGTGACATTCATTGGTAAAGATAATATGGAAGAGGGTGGCAGCAGCCAAGAAAAGTTGGTAGTGGGCAAAAGGGGCTTAAGTAATTTAGAAAGAAGATAGGAATACTTATTCCTTGTGAAAGTGAGAAAAGCCTACTCTACTGTAAATCCTCTGGCATGATGCAGAAAGGAGTGCTGTACCTTGTGGTACAGCCCTTTTAAGAGAGAAAAAGATACTCTTGCTTCCCTGAAGTTTACTTCAGCTAAAGTTCTAGTTTCAGCTTGTGAAGACGCCAGCTACCTGGCTCCTGGGCAGCCCTGCTCCCACGTGTGTACACAAACTGTAAAAAAAAAGCTCACACTCCCAAGCGGAGCATCTGCTCGTGACAACACTCAGGGCAGGAAGAGAACAACTCAGCTTTCCAGTGGGGGTGGAGGGTTAAAACAGAAACATAACCTGAGGGGGTTGGTACATTTTTTGTGTTGTGAAAGCATCAGGCACCAAAAAGAAATGAAAGAAAAACCCACTTCTGACCCCAGAGATCCAGCAGTCTAAACAGGCAAGTGAACAAGAAGTAGGAGAGGAAAGGGATGTCTGGAGAGCGGCAACAGTGATCCCGGGTCACAGAACCAGGGCAGGGTTAGCAGAGGAGTCGAAGCTTTCCCAGCTGCAGCCTATCCTTTGTCTATTTGTTGGACAATCTTGACTTAAGATGCCATTTCAAAGCTGAGTTAGCAACTATAATTGCACTCCAGTCATCTTTATTGCATTCCTACAGTTTACTCAGACAGCCTCTTAGGCACAGCACTTTATGGACTCTAAAATAGCAGGTATCTGCTGTGAGGAGCTCAGTTCAGACTGCGCTTAGCACTGTAAAGAAATGGCAGGCAATAAACCAAAGAAGGTACGTGGGAGGGATGTAACATTGTATGTGATGATATATCAAAGCAAGGGTAATGAAATCCTACGTGGCCAGATCATCCTTCATCCATAAAACAGGACAGCTCACAGCAAGGGAGGATAACATTTAAATGCAGCTCTGTCTTACTAACAATTTTTGGCCCTTCTCTCTTGCCTGTGCTGTGATAACCACTAGACTTCCCTTCTCATCTC
The DNA here is from genome assembly GCA_009769605.1 of Bucorvus abyssinicus. Lineage (NCBI taxonomy): Eukaryota > Metazoa > Chordata > Aves > Bucerotiformes > Bucorvidae > Bucorvus > Bucorvus abyssinicus. The sequence continues at coordinate 7,887,326 of CM020028.1, read as the reverse complement.
AAGCTTAGTCAGTGAACGAGGAATGAACAAGATTTTTATAACATTAAGGATAAGCAAAATATAGGTCAAAACCTGTTTACCCAGCACAAATTTTCCAAACAGTGGATGAGGCTGGACCTGGAACTAAAGGTGTGCTGGCCAGTGAGAATGCACGTATGGAAAATTACATTGCTAAATGTGAGGGAATAGTGAACTTAATGACATTAGTGTGCTCCTTTTAGGGAGACTGGAGAATCACTGTCCTGTAATACCAAGAGTCAAAAGGGTGATATCACATTCTCGGTAGCAATTCCATAAAAGTATGTTCGAGAATAGCTTTGCCATTGAGCAAAAAAGCAGGGAAAGTGGTAGAGACAAGTAAACAGTAATAATCTGATTCTAATTGTACCAAATGTTTTTGAATCAGTGTGAAAGCAAGGAACAATGTAAGACACGGAGGTGAGCAGAAAGCAGACTGAAAAATCACACAGGATTATCAAAGGGAGACCGTGTTGTGTTGCCTGATACCTGCCTTTGATAAACAGATTATATCCATGGGATTTCCCTTGTACAAAAAAAACAAAAATCATTTGAGATAATGCCACATGGGAAACTATCAGTAACATCAGAAAACATGAGGACCAGAGCAAGAACTGCGGGGTGAATAAGGGAATGACTGAAAAGGAGGCTTTAGTAGTTGCTCAGAAAGGAGCTGCACCAGTCTCAGGAAAATTACTGAGTATCTTTCTCAAGAATCCTTGCAAGATCATGCAATCGACAGTAAAGGAGAAATGGTAAAGAAAGGGAAATACCTTCCTTCACAAGACTGTTACGAGGCACAGATGTGGTAGGGCTATGAAAAGGGACCACCTTGGCAGGCTGCTCTGGGAGATGCACATCCAGTAGAGGTAGGTAAGTAGTGACACTACGGGGTAAGGCACTGGTCAGGCATCAGGAATTGTGACATTTTTCTGTATAAAATGTAAATGTAAAATTCTGGCTGTCTACGTTCAAGTGAGATTAATCACAAAGCAACAGGAGTGAGAAAGTAGAGTGGATAGGGGTAAGAGAGTGTCTTTTACAAACAGAAAGTAGAAGAGTATAACTCTTATAGCCTAGCAAAAGAAGGACGAACAACTGTAAGACCATTGTCAGCACGTATGTGAGGATGAGCAAATGCACAGGATGGGTACTCAGCACCACAGAAGACAAGATTAATGCAGGTGAAAGAACAGACACACACAAACTAGCTTGGGATACTTGGGATATTCCTGAGTTAGAAATTTCTAATGATCAGAGGAGTGAGGCTCTGGAATTGTTTCTGGATAGGATCAGGGTACAAGACTAAACTATTCTGAAGACAGCGTATAATTTGACTGCCTGCAACAGCAGGGTCTAGACGATATGATCTGGGGAATCCCTCCTTACTCTGAACAACTCTACGTTAAGGAGGAATGGGTGATGTCGTAGGTGCAAGTAAGGAACTAATCTCGACATGAATTGTTATTCACTGCCCTCTGCTGAGGGTTTTTTTTTTAGTTCTTTTGGCAGTGTTTGAAAACTGGCTCACGGAGTCTTGGATGTGATACGTTTTGGAGCAATCTGCACATATTTCTCCCGCAGCCCTGAAAGCATGTCATCCAGCGGGAAGTACATCCCTGAGCATCCTGACCTCCAAGGATATGTCCAAAAGAGCTGGGTGTCCCTGGGAGAAGGCAAGGAATCACTGAGGCATAAAGGTAGGTGTGCAGTTGTAAGAGATGCTCTGTTTTAAGCATCTACGGTGGGGAAGAAGTAGTGTGTAAAGCACAGAAAATAAACTGTAGGTTGAGCACTGCTTTTACAATTACTAAGAAACTTCACACTCCATCAGTTCTAAGACCTCCGGTCTTTAATCCAGCAGCTGCAGCTTACAAACAAGTTGCTACCATAACTCACTGAATCTTCACGACTCTATGGGTCAGAAATGCAGCCCTGGTGATTAGAACTCAATAGATCTCCACCGCCATACACCATGATTGGGTTTGGCCACACAGTCATGCTGGTGGCCTTTGGTGTAGACTATGTGTTAATCTAGGTACAGCATTTATCTCTGCAGTTCAATAGAATAAAGTTGTCAGTTATCTGAATAATATACTATGAAAGATCTACAGGGATAATTTAGTGTTCCAAATAGCCCCTTGACAGATACCTGCAAATTAAAGGTTACTTTCTTCCTCAATTTAATAACAGAGCTCTCCTAGATGCATCCATCTTAGGAAAAAAAAAAAACCTCAAAATCTAATTTAGCAACTCCCCGTGTAGTACTGGGATATTTATAATCAAGTAATATCTGAATTATTTCAGCCTTTAGTAAACCTATAAATACCACTTACAGAAGCAGACACTAAGACTTCTCCTTCTGTGAGCCAGAATCAGAGGGCTACCATTCCAATCCTCCCTGAATATCTCCCAGCAGAAGAGTTCTCACTCCAGAAGGAGCTACTAAAGATGGTCAAAGTCAGGTTCATGATTTTGATTTATATGAGTTGCGTACAGTGTCTCAGAGAGCATTTACAGACATATCTCAAGATTTTCCTGGTTAAAAATATTACAATCTTGTGGAAATTAGACTGTCCCTTCTGCGACATGTAAAGAGCTGCCAGATCTGTCTGAACTCCATCCCAGAAGCAGGAGCTTTACCCTTGCTAGCCCTGCCAATTTCATTATTCAATGCCCAGTTCTCAGCCAAACTATAGCAAAGACATATTCCCCAGACCTTTTCCCCTCAATTTGCTCCACAAGTATCTGGGGAGACAGTGTGACTTACTGAACTTGGCAATGGATCCAAACACTTTGAAGACCACCAACATATCTGAACTTTTAATGGCCTGGGTTGCATGCTTAGCTGGGCAAAATCACCCTGAAGTCCAGATCAGCTGGGTGAAACCTAGACTCCTGACAAGCACTGTGTAAAGACTCTAATACTGCCTTGGTCCTTAACTGGGATCTTTGGATGATGCTATAGTTGGAAAAACAACCGGGAAGCTTTTACTTTGTAAGGCTATGACTTCAAAGGTACAGAACCTGAAGAGGCCAAGCCTTTTTTCCATTGAATCTCTTAACTTGTGCTGTCAGTATTGGAAGAACCTTCATTTGGAAGGCTGTGAATATGTCCTGGTGCTTATCTGGAGACAGGACTTAGAGAGAGAGGAGCATCACTTGAGAAGCAGAAGGCAGCAGCTGATGGAAACGAACGATCATTTCATATCATGCCATTGAACACTTAAAAATTTTGACCTTGTTTTGACCTGCTGACCTGTGAAGTTTGTACAAACAAAAATCATTTGTATGAAAGCCTTGAAAGACTTAGAGAGGCCTTTTGAAACATGCATCTGAATCAATTTCTATTTAAAACCAAAAATGTAAAGCTAAAAGAAAAAATGACAGAGTTCCTTTGCCACTGATAGTCATTACCCAAGAAAGATAAGATAAATTCTGAAATAAAAGGTTCTGTTCATTGTCATCTAGGCTACTACAATAAATTTTTGCCAGCATAGTGACTTTGCTGGTCAGTGTGATGAGGCTCATTTCATCCTGAACTTGGTATCCAGGCAAAACGCCCTAGTTTACTTGCAGTTACGCTGCCATTCTGGTGATATGGTTTATTTCAAGATGACTGAACTGTTGGAGGATAGGAGCTGATTCTCAAAGGATGCCACCCACATTTTCCTCAACATCTTGCTGACAATATCTTGCTGACAATTTGTCCTCTTTCTATGTTCCAGCAAAAAAAGTTTGCAGTAGCACCATATAGAGCTCAGACACATGCATCTCCTGGTGAGTTATCAGGGCTTAGCATTGTGACCCTTCCCATCATGCCTGTGCCTTCCCATAATCTCCAAAAATTACTTGTTTCAGTGACCTTCTTTAGCGTGCTGAGTGGAGGTATTTGCTTTGTGACAGTCTTTTGCACCCTTTTTGGCCTAGCTGTAGGGGACTGCAAGCAAAGCAAAGACAGCAAAGAATTAGCTTGTATCACAGCTTAGAGCATATTTGAAATAACCCAGCCCAGTGCTAGAGACTGAATAGAAGGTCTCAGAGATCTCCATCTCAGCTAGGAGATGCTTGTTCCTCTCTCCAGAAAACCAATGTGTTTAAATAATAAATTCCTAAATTAATAACATGGTAATTTATTATCTCTTGTCTGAGTTATATGATTAGGACACAGCTCTGTGCGTTCAGAAAAATGAGGATGGAAACATAGTGCTGCTTCCTGCCTGTGGCAATTCCTTTCCTCCCTGGGATGTAAACTCCTCTGGGTCACTATCAAACAACATTTCTGCAGTCTTTTGGGTCTTTGCTCAAAGTGTGTATCAGACCAGATCCCAGGAAACACCGAACATTTTAAATTCCTGTTGTAAAGGACATGTACAGTGAGAGTCTTAACATCTACTCAGGCCAGGTACTTCTTTGATTCTGCTATAAAAGAGGGAAGCCGTGAGCTGCAGTTCCCACAGAGTTATTCAGTGTTTATCTCCAAAGGGGTATGACATTTGAAGCTTAGTAATGAGCACCTATCCTCCCAAGCAGACAAAGCTAAATGAAAATTTCATGGCAATGCAAATGCAACATTTCCATTTCATGCTTGGAAGAAGGGGGCGGCTTTGTATGACCTGATCCAATTTTAGAGTCTTCTTGAACTGATAGATCTGATCTGATCCAAACTAGTTGCTGCTGCCCTTAAGTGTCTGCAGTCCTTTCTGTCTTGCTGTTTCTGTATTTCTTTCCTGGAATCTGATCCTCTGCCCTTCCTTGTCCCTCAGCATTGACTCCATTTCAGTGCTTTGTGAAGTTGTTCCTTCTCTCCTGCGGGGGTTCATTTAGGAGCCCACATTACTAATCTAAACTCCTACCTTTGGCCGTGCCAGCCCACTCCAAACCTCTCCAAATTCTCATGTCTCCCTATCTACAGCATTAACACCCCCATTACCTATCTCATATCAAAGCATCAAAATCACTTGCTATAGGGGCCAGTCCCGCTGGCCGGTAGTGATTACTCAGATAGCAAGTTGTAGGAAAGGTAACAGCCATTTAAACTGATTGAGTGATAAATTTTATTGTGGTACCACTTCACTGTGTTCAGAACAAAGCCCTGTGTGTGGCACAAAGCTCTGTGTTGCACCAAGCAGGAGCAGCCTCACTTGGCAGCCGCTGGCAGCTTCCTGCCCTGATGCAGCCGTTACGTGTACCCTTTAAGGATGATCTGTACAGGGGCAGGGTGAGGTGGTGATGACTCAATTTTTTTCCCTCCTGGATAAAATCCTTCCCTTTCCCTTTCCCTCTCCACCAGCAGGTACTCAAATACAGTATCTGTTGGCTGGAGCAGGTCCCAGATGGCAAAGAGCAGCTACCCAAGGGCACATAGGAAGTCTGTGGTAAAGCAGAAACAAAATGTCAAATCATCATTTTTAGAGACTAAAACAATGACATTTTTTTCATTCTTCTAACTCAGAGCACAGGCAAAATGCCAGGCCCTATCATTGCTGCTGAGGGGAATGGAAGCGACTCTTTGCTGACTTCACGTTGAGTGTTGATGTCCTTACAGCAGAGATAAAGCTTGGGGCTGTCACACAGGGTGTGATATAAGTGACCTTCCAAATCTGTGACTGTAAAGGCTTGGGGCTCCTTCATCCTCTAAAATGGACATGACACTGCTGCCGTTCACAGAGCTGTTGTACGGAGCAGTCAAGAGCAGAATTAGGGAATGAAGCTTTTCCAGCCCCTGGTTACAAATCACAAAAAACCCCATGACCAGTCCGATCTCAGTTTGTCCACATCTTCAGGAGAAGTGGTATTGCAGAAATCTCCTCTAAGGCTGCAATCTGTTCTCTAAACTATGGGCTAGCGATAAGGGAGAGAAGAGAAAAGGTCTCTCCTGCCCAGTGTAGTTCATGCAGAGCAGCATGAGACTCTCCCTGCCTAACCCGCAGCACACTCTTCTAAAGCTCTCCTTTCACTTCAGCCAGGGCAATGCCAAGGCCTTTGATTAAATTCCTCCCCATCAAGCAGCCATGTGTACAGTCTGGGTCCTCTCATTGCAGTGCATTTATTCCCACTAAGTGTACGGTGTGCGCGTGAGGTACTGTCTTGCTAACCATTCCTCTCCTAATAAATTTTTGATAAAGCTTCCCCCTGAGAGACTGCAAAGTCAGGGAGCCCCGGGCAATTCTGCTCCTCCCCTACAATGTTCTAACACTTGTATTTATCGGAAGAACATCTGCATGTTTTTCCTGCTGACTTTGCAGCTTTGTGAATTGTTGTCTTCTTCAGGAACACAAATGCTTTGGCTTCCTGCAGACAGGAAAACAATTTTCCCGCCCTCTACACTTAAATTTTCATACTGCTTTTGGGTGTAATTGGGAAATACTCTACTGGAGATGTGACCGGGCTGCTTACTGACACTACTAACTCTGCTGACAGTTGGCCTTGGTATAAGTGCTCAAAGAAGAAGCAAGTTAATAGACAAACACTATTTTACAATTCTAGCTGACTTGTGCTGAACATTATTCTGTGACCTTGTGGTCAAAGGACAAAGGCAGTACTATCTCCAACAGGCTCCTTAAGGAAAGCCCTGTCGGGCAATGTGAATGAGCAGAAAGCAATGGGATAACTGCAAAGTATTCAAACTCCTTAGTTCGGATGCTATTTTCCTCCTGTTTCTATGAGTGTACGTACTCAGCTGTCCATTCTGCAGGTCTCCATACTACCTTCAAGCAAACCACAGAAACGATCCATTCTTCGGCTGCGGCAAAATTCTGGGACTTGGGAGTATCAGGTTTTATTCAGAAAACCATTCCCACACTGCTGTGTGATACAGGAAACTCATGGAGCACTTTCTCGGCTCAGTTAATCCATCTAAAGCAAGAAATAGTGCCTGATGCTTTTTAAGTCTTAGAAGCATTATGCAAAATTAACAGATGTGTGCAGAATGTGTGGCAATTCTCAAAGGAGTAGCCAATGCCAGCAAGGTTGACATGGTTACTGGCTTTATCATCACGCCTGGTTCCCACTGGGAGCACGGCGTTTTTCACTGGGGTGGGGGAATATTTCACAGGTTGTGTTTCTGTACAGCTGTGTACCTGAAGAGCTGAAGAGTTTGGGATTGTTCATGTTTTACAAAAGCAGGACGTTCTCAGGACAGTAGGAAAGCATCATTTTAGCAGAGTTTTCCCAAATAGAGGCTCAAATTGACCATCTGGGAGCCAGCACGGCAGATGTGAGCTTCTTGGCAAAGTGCCTGCCCCAAGTCATCCTTGTGTATCTTAGACCATTAAAAGCACGAGGCAGAGTCATACCTCTGCTGGAAACTGAGTTCCCCAGGCACGCTCTGACTACAGTAAGTTGCCTTGGAGGTCTGTTTGCAGCCGAAACATGACTTATCTCTAGAACCAGAGAGAATAGTCTTCAAATGGCAACTGAGAATATATTTTGGTGTTAGTAATGCCACATAGAGCACTTGCTGTCTCAGCCACAATCAATGTTGAGCTGGGTTCAGGGGACTCTTTGTAGTGCTTGAGCCAAACAGGCAGGCTCAGGGCAGGCAGCTCTGCTGGAGCCATGCCCACGCACAGGTCATGTTATGTTTGCAGGGCTTTATTGATTACTGGAAGTTGCTGTGCAATTTTCAGAAAGTGGGGTAACTATCAAACTTCGTATATTTTCCAATTTCCCCCAAAGCATCTTCATAAAATTCTGCATTCATTTACTGTGCCAAAAATACTCTTAAATATTCCCTTTTAAGTCAGCAAAATCTCCTGCCATTTCCATATTTATCTTCAGTGATATTTTTATCTGCTCTGTTTTGCACTTCTAGAGACAGGTAGAACTCTTCTGTTCTCTTTGAAAACTACAAATACTCCACTGCTGGTCTGTTTTTGTTCTGGCCCTAACCACTGGTTTCATGGAGGGAGCTCCTGCAAATTCCCCAAGAAAGGGGGCTGTAGAAAGGAGGAGGTGTGGTGAAAAGCAGGTAAAGGCTGGAAGATGGTCAACACTTATCAGCCTGTTTCTGTGAGTGGTTACATATATTCTCATCTGAAGCATTCAGAGCTGTCAATGACAGACAGTCCTTGCACGGTAAGTGCTTGCACTTTTAGGGTTTTCTTTTTTAAATTTGACATAACTTTTATCACCATAAGTCATCAGATATCATACTGTAATGGCCATTATTTCCTTGCACCAGAGAAAAGTACAAGCTAGTTTTCCTTCAGTCCCACTGGGCTAATCTTCATTTCAGAACATGAAGTGTCATAAAATTTATGTAAGACTCTTGTTTTCCCTGTATTTTTCACTATTACCAATACAGGCATTCAAGAAAGATCCACATATACTAACAATCCTTTTTTTTCTACTTCTTCTTCCAGATCTGATTTGTGGATAGAACTTAAGCGTACAATCTATTAACCCCATTTTGTTTTTACATATCTCCTTGTCTGCCTGAGACCCGCATTTAAAACTTTAATGCAGAGTGAGTTGATAGGAAAAGCATTGATTGCTGGCTAGAATGGATATTTCTAATCCGTCTTCATCTAAGGTACACACTCCTTAATCCTAAATTACAACCATTTCCTACACACCTGGGAAAGTTGGTTAATATTGAAAATAAATTGAGTGCCCTAGGGCAACCTCTGTGGTAGTAATCACCTTCCCAGCGAAGTAATCCTTCCATTCAGCTTTTAAAGGTTATAGTTCTCAGTGCCAGGATTTTTTAAAGTTTTCTGCCAGGATTATGAGTTTTCAGGGGTCTTGCACTCTACTTGGGAACTCTTTATATAACATTTTTGCATTACCAGTGAATACTTTTTAAGTCGCTACTGAAACGATCATGCAAAGGACACTGACAGAAGTGGGACCTCAGATGCCCTCCGACCTGTTAGAAATTGCAATGCACTAACTATCTCTATGAACAGAGTTTCTGGGTCCTGATCTTGGGAGCAAGGGCTTATTTCTGAAGCTAATATTTTAAGATTAATCTAATTAAACTCTCTGAGGATTTCAAAATAAAATCTCATTTATTTAACAGGTTTTGGAGAAAAGTTTCTCAAACTTTCTGGACCGTAGCAAGGTCTCACAGCCCCAGCTGCACCTCACCCATTTGTGTCCCTAGTGAAAGATTTGTAAAGGCAATAGGGATGCACCAACCAGCTGTGGCGAGGACTTCTGGAGTCCTGCAAAACATAGCTAGGGGACCACTGGTACTGAGCCTCATGGGCATGTGCTGAACAAACGGAATACAAGCAAACGTTGAATGACAGTCTTGGTCCCCAAGAATTTGCAGCTTGAAACACAGGTACTTCATTCCAGGGACATTTTCCAAAACTGGAAGAGTGATTTCACTGCCAGTTTTGTGCCTCAATATCCTATGGCATGTCAAACTGTGGGGTAGAATATAGTATAGAGAAGACAAGGCCAGCAGTGACTTGTGCTGTCACCACACACACCACTGTGCAGCGCTGTTAGAACGTGTCCACTGCGGTCTGGCAGTCATTAAACTGCTTAGGCTATGGTCCAGCTGACCTATCCTGCATTTCTGTAGAGCATATTAACTCAGATGCTAACACATCTATGCTACTTCTAGTTCTGGAACTACCTTGGTAAGCTGTGGCTTGGGGCTTGTGTGGCCACTTGGTGGGCAGCGTTTTAGGAACTTTTGAGGATGATGTCCTTGAAATTCAGTGCAACTGTGTGTTTCATTTCCACACTGAGCTCTCAAAAAACTAGTTAGCCTGCATCAAAAAAATTCGGTTTATGGGACATAAAGATGTCACAGGGAAAGAGGAGATTTGTCCTAAAAAGTCAAGATATAAAAAGAAATATTCTTACATCATGTATACACTAGAAGACAAGGCAGAATCATCAGGCTTTTGCATTTTGTAAGGGATCCTGCTCTGGATTCTGTTGTACTGCAAAGCGTTGTCTAATGCCTGCATAACAAAACTGTCAACTGTTCTATTCTGCCCACCCCCAATAAGTCATGCAGTTTTCAGGGTATCATGATGCACCAGAACCTCTTGTTACCAGAGCTATGACAATCATAGAATCATGGAATGGTTTGGGTTGTTTGGGTTGAAAGGACCTTTAAAGACCATGCAGTCCAACCCCCTGCCTTGGGCAGGGACATCTTTCACTAGATCAGGTTGCTTAAAACCCATCCAACCTGACTTTGAACACTTCCAGTCATGGGGAGTCTACAGTTTCTCTGGGCAACCTGTTCTACTATCTTACCACCCTCATCGTATGACAATGACATCATAAGGAATCTGTCTGCCCACATCTCTCAACAACACAACTGGGAGCAGATATTGTATAATATAGACTTGAGCTTATCTATCCAGTCTACTCCCACCACTGCTTCCTGTTCCTGCAAACTCACAGAGGCAATGCAACCTAGAGCTGAAGGAGGGGTTGGCTGGGAACCTTCCCAGGGACCATATGCCTTTCAAGGTATCTGGACAACTACATCATTCCTGAAGAGTGACCAAGGCAGTTGGTAGATTTGGACATGAATAAGGGACAAAGGAGTGTCTGATTCTGCCCTGGGTCTTCCAGTCCAGACACCTGTCACCAGTAGTGACAACACTGTAAATCCTGTTCATAATCTGCCCAAGCTTTATGTTGAAATAATCTAGATTTCCTTTCCTCCACTACTTTTACTAGTAGGGCATTTAAAATCCTCTCTCTTCTAACAGAAACTGCCATACAATTCTCAGCCCAAACTAACAGAGAGCAAAGTCCCTGTTCTAGCACTTCTTTCAACAGTCCTCTCTCTATGGTTTATACCCAACACTTCATCTCATGTTATACAGAATGATCACCTCTCTTATTTGTTAACCAAGCAAGTTAAACATAAGATAAATGGATTTATGTTAGAGGAGATCAGACATGGTGTCTCTCAGAATTACACAGCAAATCTCAAACATGGCTTCCAAACCGTGCTGCTTGTTCTAAATCTCGAGGGACTGGAGCTGTGCAGTGAAGTCAAGACTTTTCTGATTGCTGTGAAAAAATACCTGTTCTTCTGTACCATTACGGGAAATATCTCATCTGAAAAGTCCCTGGCTCACAGTGATTATTTTCATGACGAATTTCGTCCTCCCCCCAGCCATACTATTTTCCAGTCATGTGGGACTACTCACAATCCAGCATGCTTTTTATAGTTCCTCTATCGGGGTTGGATTTTATGTCTTGTTTTTTCCAGCATTCTGAGCTGGAGATTTTTCAGTCCCCTGAGTGCACTGAGATCTCTGGACTTGGCTTTTATGTGGGATATGACTGTAGTCTTCTACATGTGCTCCATTCTCCTGATCACCTTGGTTTTACAGGCAATCCTCCATCTTCCTCCTTATTAAAACAAGAAACACAATGCTCATTTCCTATTTTGTCTAGGACTTTAGTACTCTCCCAAACCATGCTGTCTCTGCCCCTTTTCTTCTTTTTAATAGCTAAACACATTTTGCTACCTCGTGTTTATTTCTTTACCAGAAATAACCTATTTGACTCTTGGCATTTCTCATCTTGTTGACAGCATTAACAGATTGAATATTTTGCTAATGCTTCTGAGACGATGGTCCCAATTTGCCTTTCTTATTCAGGTTGGATTACAGGAGTCATTTGCTAAAAGTGAATAAGCAAGAACCCTTTACTTGTAAACAGAGCTTAATTGGCAAGGGAATAATTCAGAGATAACATCGCAGTGCCCTTCTGGCATGGGATGGACCGTCACTTTCACGCTTATTGATCCCATTTAATTTCCATGGCATGCAGACTGCAGCTCCCATCAGACCTCTGGCACCCACTATATTTGACACATGCATTTAATTTAACATCCCTCACAAGGAACTGTCCCTTGATTTCCCAATTCCCTGTCCCCCACATTACGTAACATGCAAGCTCTGCTGGGCAGGTACAACTCAGCCATTTGGTGCGTGGACAGCATCCAGCCCAGGAGGAGCACACCTCACCACAGGGCTCTTAGATGTCACACAGTGAGAAAAAAATGGTAGTGCATCGCTCCAGTTTAATCATGTCTCTCAATTCTGTGAGCATTAAAACCATCCAAATTATTTTCATGTAAGTCTCACTGACAGCTTTTTTTTTTTTTTTTTGGTAAAAAATGAATACAAGTAGGGTGAAATTAAATACCTCTGAAATGTTTTGTCAGTTTTCACCCTATGTTCCAACTCTGCTTTGCACTGACAGACAAATAAGATGCATAAGAAAATAAAATTACCAATGAATAACACATTTTTTCAGGAAAGCATGTAAAGTCAGGAAGATTGTCTTTCCCGTTTATGAGTTTAAAGCATGAATAATTTAGCAACATACTGGCACACTAAATATTTATTTGTGGTACTGCTCTGAGCAGAAAGGATTAAAAAGGCGCAGAAAACAAACTTTATTTTGACCATGAAGATATAAATAGGAGATCTTAAGGGATTTAGGAACATGTACATCAGTTGCAATAGGATTTATAACCCTTGGATTTCTTCTGGAAATGTCCTCTAACATCCTGTGTGGTTCCCAGATACTTACATTGCTTTGTCTTGATGTGCCTTCTACTTCTGGCACTTTTTGAACACAGTATGTGCTAGTACTCTGGAATCAGCACTTGAAAAAAGGCACATTAGCTGCTTTGTTTTTAATTAGAAATACACTTCATGCAATTAAAAATTAAATCCTCCATCCTTGACTAGCTCTTCTGAAATTGGGCTAACAATCCGAGTGCTTGTTTTGTTATGGTGCAAAGTGAATCATGATCAGCCCTCCCTGGAACCAGCCTCTGGAGGAAAGATGGGGGTGGAATAAAGAGGATAGCGGAGTCTATTTGCTGTAAATAGAGAGGAAGGAACCTGGCAGCATGTTTGTCACCATCCGGTTTCCAAAGATGAAAAGCAAACAACACCTAAAACCGCTCAGGCATCTCAATGTCTCTCTTTTCTCTCTCTGTTCTCAGCTGTCACCATTTAAAATGAGGCTCCTAAATCTCTGAGTTACTTTTCTGTATCAGTTTGCAAGCAGAGCATGAAGGGACAGGACAGTCTGGGCAACATGTTCAGACCCAGCCCTGTTTTTAAGTACTTGGCTTTATAGTTCATACGCCATGATTTTAAGAGGGAACTGGCTGCATGCTCTTCTAGCTAGAGACAAACAACACGTGTGAAGCTGTAAAGAGAAATCACGTTTTAAATACAGAAGCACAAGATGTCAAAGCTATGACAGTGCATCCGAGTGTTTGCTTTCTGAGTCATGTTAGGAGTATCTTTTCAAGAAGCTTTCTTCATATTGTTCATTTTGCAGCTCCCTTTTTTTTTTTAACAAGATGATCATATTGTTTTCCCCTGCAAAGCGGTAAGATGAACACCACGCTTTCAAGCTAGTAAATGAGCTGCCTGCAGCCTGCAACACGGTGTTTAAAACCAGTTACTGTCTAATCTCCCACACAGTAAAAGCACCTCATGAGCCCAATAATCTGCCCATAGCAGAGTCTGGGAAACCCAGGCTTCAAATGAAGTTAGTTCCCAGGAGAGGGGCAAAAAATTTAAAGGGTCAGTGAGACGACTTCCTGAAAGTAGCTAAAAACTAGGGTATGAGTATAGAAATCATTGGTTGGCATTGTCTGGCATGCGTTACAGCACATGGTTGAAGTCAGACTAGATAATAACAATGGTCCTTTGTGGCTGTATAAGCCACAAATGGCATGAGGATAGCTATGTATACTTATGTTAAACCCATAAAAACTATTCAAAACCATCACCAGGATTACAAAATCAGGCCAAGTGAGACTAGGGAAAGCCAGAATTAAGGGAAGGTTGCTAATTTATGCACAGCCACTATGATTGCCTCTTAATTTAATAACTAGTTCTGCACATCGCTCTGTGATGTGAGGGTCCAGGAGCAAAAAATCTCTCTTCAGGCCTCTCCTGACCAAGCCAGTGTAAGAAGACCTGTGTCACGGGCTGCTGGGAACACCTGCCTTTGGGTTAGGGAACCCTGGAAGCAGGAACCTGGGCACAGGGCTTCTCTCACACTGCCCTGAGCAGTGGGGCATGGGTCTGAACCCCTGCATCATCAGGGAGGGATTGGACTTGGCTTTCTTCTTGAATGAGTTCTCCAGCTGGCACAACTCTGAGCTTCATCCCAGAATACAGGCTTACGGTGACATTTGACCCTGCAATGACCCACTCCATCAGTGGACTAGACGTCAATCCTCAGGTCCCAGCTGGAAAACAAAGGCAAGAGTGTTTCCTTGCTGCACAGGAATGCTATGAGGGCAGAGAAGTCCATTATAGACAGATTGCAATGTGCTCAGATAGCAACAGTTAAATAAATGGAAAATGTCTCACAGAAGCCTGTCAGCTACTCCACTGATCTTCTCCAGAGAAGAGGCTGGTAATTATAGCCCTGTACATTAAATTAAATGGTGAGTTTGTCCAAAAAATCGTATGTGAATTAATTTTTGCTTGTTCTCTATAAGATTTGAACTGAACTAATTCATGTTCAAAGGACAATGCCTTAACCCACTGCCTTAGGAGTTTTCTAGTCTCGCTGTCTTGATTTAGCTACAACTCAAATCACATCATTCTGAAGCTTGTACCATTTACTGGACAAATGTGTAAAAGCTGATTATTTTTACCCAGTTTGTCTGGTGGTAGATGACTGCATATCTGAAATTAGAATCATGGTCTTTGTTTACTATTCTGAGTATAAATTTTTCCTGCTTGAATTCTCTCTTTATTCTTGACATGGTTTCAGGCTCTTTAATTATTCGACACAATGAATATTTTCATTTTCACTTCATAAATCTGTGTATTTTAATTTCTTCTCCCCTTTTGAAAAAATAGAAATCGTTTGTTTTGCCACTTGGAATAACCAATCTTCTGGGAGATAGAGAGAGTGTTTATCTTCCATCTGTAGGTGAAAACAAGCGGCTGCCGTGAACTAATCAGTGTCACATGCTAATACCAGCAGTGTTCACAACGGGACAGTTTTCCATCCTCTGCCTCGGAATCCTCTTGTTGAACAGTCATCTCTTCAGTTTGATGAGCTAAAGGCACTTCCCTCAGCATGTCACTGCATTAGCTGGGTGCTGTTTATGGAGTTTCTTGACAAGGGATACTGCAGCACTTGTTGGTGTGGGAAGGTGGCCACGATCCATATACTTTTAGACACACCAGTGCTTTGGGCAGCCAGGCTTGTAGTAGTTTCTGAAGAAGGCATGGGTGACAGCTACTGCTAGGGGAAGAAGTGTTGTCCACCTCCATTGCAAGCAGCACATTGGGCTCCCTAGGACTCTCCTCCCATTTCCAGCTATGACCTTTCTCTGTCCCCTTCCCTTGGCAACAAGAGTATGGCCCGAGTCTGGCACCTCTGTGTGGGTGGGGTAGCAAATGCGTCCTGGGAGAGCCAAGAGTCTGTGTTCCCTCTCCACATGCTCAACCTGGCACTGTCTTCTGCCCTACAGACATTGCTGAAAAGTCCAGTCTCAAGCTGCCGGTGATTTTACTTCTGTATCTGTGTTCTCCAAACTCCAGGTCTCACAGGGAGGCTCAGAAATGATCCTTTTGAGGGAGGTCTTCTATTTTGTCAGACTCTGGATCTGGCTTTAGAATATGTACTCAGCAACAAAGAAAGAAGCTTCTAAAAACTGTGATACTTATTATGT
Organism: Bucorvus abyssinicus; assembly: GCA_009769605.1. Lineage (NCBI taxonomy): Eukaryota > Metazoa > Chordata > Aves > Bucerotiformes > Bucorvidae > Bucorvus > Bucorvus abyssinicus. Next base: position 7,871,644 of record CM020028.1, on the reverse strand, counting down.
AAGTATACATTTCGAAGTCAGGCTCTACGGTGCATTGCTCCTGGTGAAAAATAATTTCCTTTGAGAAAGACCTTTCTTCACTCGGGTATATCGATCTTTCTTAAAGGCAACCTGGATCTTGTAGAATGGCTGACTGCAAACGTATAGAAAATTAATAGCTAACAGCACTGAGTGAAGGTCCAATCAAGAATATTCAAAAGTGAACTTGAACAACAGGAAATCAACTCTTGAGCCACAGTTTGCAAATACTTAAATGCATACAGAGTTACTTCTGCCTGTATAGGTAAATGTATTTTTGCCTTAGTTTACACTGTGAAAAACTGCACTGCAAATGGTTTGTCTACATCAGAGTGATAAATCTTATCCTGTGGATGAAGAGGAATGGTTAATATGCAGCTTTTTATGGCTTTCTGGGAATAAAAGATGAGGAGAATGCTCTAAACTTTTTAGTGAAAGATGAACCAATGACAAAGATGTAAGAGAAACCCACAGCCCACAAGTGCTTTTCATCAAATACTGCCCAATCAATACAATGCTAAACAAAATTTAGACTGCTGGGGTAAAAATAACACATTCAAGATCACTTTGGAAATTGGACTAAAAATAAAGACTTGCTTTTGCCTTGGGATTAGATGGTTTAATCCTTCTTTCTGTATTCTGGTTTATTTAGCTGGGGTCCTCTGTGGGAGGGGCATGTTTAAAAAAAAAAAAAAGGAAAGAAAGTGTTAATAGCAGGGGACCTCAGAGAGAAGAAGATAAAATGCAAGCTGCTTGTATCTCTGCAGAGGCAGTTCCCAGCCCTGCAGCCCTCCCCAGCCTCCCTGCAGCAGAGCCTTGCTCAAGGCAATAGTATCATGCTTTCGGAAGGAGCTGGAAGCTTCAAGTTTCTGGAAGTGGCATCTGTTTGGTTTTGTGAAAGTTATAAATTTTTGACAGCGTTCAAAAAGCCAAAATATATCTGGCAGTTTAGTCACCAGCTAAAACAGTTGCTGGAGGAGGTTGGTGGGAGCAAGGGGATGGATGAAGTTGGTTTAGGACTCCCTCTGCCATGCACATTGGGATTATTCCCTACTGGATTAGCTCATCAGAAGGAATTAGAGCAGCAAAAGTGCACTGGCGCCAGCACTTTTCAGCCACCCCCTGTTTGGTTGCATCCCAAGCCTACCTTGGGATGGAGATGGCTTGCAGTCGCTGTTGATGGAAATGGTTTCACATGTTTCTTCAAAAAGAATAACAGAGAGCTACCTGAGTGGAGAAGATCTGGTCTACAGAAAAAATGCAAAAAAGCTATTTTAAAATACATTACAAAGAAGATATCCTAGGCAACATACAGATGGAGGGGTGTGGGTGGGAGTGGGTATGGCGTCTCACCTGGGATACTGCATGCAGCTCTGGAAGCCTAGCACAAAAACACACGGACCTGTTAGAGCAGGTCCAGTGGGGGACCATGAAGCTGATCAGAGGGTTGGAACACCTCTCCTATGAAGACAGGCTGAAAGAGTTGGGGTGATTCAGTCTGGAGAAGCAAAGACTCCAAGGAGATCTTGTCATGTCCTTTCAATACTTAAAGGTGGCTTATAAGGAAGATGGAGAGAGGCTTTTTACAAGGGCCTGTAGTGTTAGCGCAAGGCATAATGGTTTCAGTCTAAAAAAGGGTAGATTTAGATTAGACAAAGGAAGAAATTGTTTGCTATGAGAGTAGTGAGATGCTTGAACACATTGTCAGAGAAGTTCTGAATGCCCTGTCATTGCAAGTGTTCAAGGCCAGGCTGGATGGGGCTTTGAGCAACCTGATCTAGTGAAAGATGTTCCTGCCCATGGCAGGGAAATGGAGTTAAATAAACTCTAAAGGTTTCTTCTGACGCAAACCATTCTATGATTCTATACATGCAGTAAATTAATAACAAAAGGCTGAAAAACAAGAGGGGAGCTTCTGTGAGCATGCATATAAGGCAAGTGTTCTGTTGAAGTGAGGTTCCCACCCCACTGTGGGAATTCAGAATAAAACCAAATTGAATTTCTGTCCATGACGCTACCATTAGAAGTAGATTTTAACAGTAAAGCACAATAAACTAATTAAAGAGCAATGTATCTTAGGGTGAGTTGGGAGAGGAGAGAAATGTTTGATCTACCTTTGAGCAGTAGAAGTGAGACTTCTCCATTATTTTATGATAAGGCTTTCTCCGTTAAAAAAATTGATACACAACTAGAAAAGTGGTGACCTTAGTGGGATAACCAACAATATTTTAATATCAAAGGAGACTTTACAGAAATGTAAAAGTCAGTCTGCTGTGTTATAGGCATCTGTTTCATAAAAACAAATTTGTATTGTAAACATAAAGATTTTATATTTTGGCATAATTATATTCCTTCTTACTATTGACTAGCCTCAAGATTTGGGTGGGTTTTTTTACTAATTTTTGCTGACTTTGCTTTAAAAAAAGGCCAAATGTGAAGGCTTTATACCTCTTAGAGATAATTTTTATTGCTTGTTATGTGCTCATGGGAAACAGAAGCTGTATGTAAGAAGGAATGATAAAATTATCTGCTCTAACATAGGACCAGATTAAGCCCTACCAAACCTCACAGCATTTCAGAGACTTTATTACAGTTACAGCAAGGTTAAATTCAGTCCACATTGCCAGTCTACTTAAATCTGGAGTGGACTGCTTAAATCTTCCAGTATATACAAATGCATTAGGGAATTAAGTAGTTGTAGACATAATCTGTCAGATAGCACACATACTAATCCAACGTTTCAGCTATCAAAATATCTTCTCTTTGCTACAGTCTGTACTCTATTTTCCATTTAACCAACTTGCTGATATAAGATCGTGATATATTAAACTTGGTCTTCAATATTCTTTTACACTCTTCCAGTTCTTGCCGCTGCCCAGTTGTTTATTAGAGACTCTTATTGCAGTACTATGCATACACTCTTGTGTACTAAAATGGGATTTATTAGCTAAATCTGATTCTCTTTCATTTCTATAAATACAGAAATCCGGTGAGTCGCACTGAACTGGCATGCTTTAAAGAGAGCAGAGTTCGATCCTTTGTACATGGCTCACATTTCTGTGGTAAATGCTAAATAAAGTTAGCTCTTCTCCAAAAGATTCATACCCTTCCAACCCACATCCACTAATTGAGTCTTCTCTATAAATTGTAGTGTTTGAGATAGTTTTACTATCTACTGAGGTTTCTGATTTACTGCTTTATTTGAAGTGGCACTTTCTATTTCAAGGCACTCTGATTCAAGCACTTGTGAGCTTGTTGCATGAAAAAGGTTATTTTGATCACCATTGCCTTCATAGAAGTCACAATTCCAATAAGATACGGCAGAAGCTGCTTTTGTGATGCTGCTTTCATTGCCTGGACCATGTTCAAACACTTCAAGTTGACAAATGTCTCAGATGTTCAGACCTTCCAAATGGCCTCATGTTCCCTGCAGTTTCTGGAAGAAAAGCTATCTCTGTTTACATGTGGAGATGGAGCCAAGACTTCCGGCTTCTGCCTTTAGAATGGAGCTGAAAGTACTTGTCTGGAAATACAATGTGTGGGCAGTGGAAGATAATAGGCCAGCCGGAGGGAGAAACGACATCTCTGGTGAGAAGGAGGCAATGACTAAGCTGAAGATAGACCCTGAAGAACATGGAAAGATGAGTGAAGAAGCTTATATCTGATTTGGTGCAGAAGAAAAAGTGATTGGAAAATGCACGGTTAAGAGAAACAAGGTGGTGAGAAAAAACATATTGTCAGAGTTGTGTGGGGACTATTGTTGGGCAGAATTAACATTTGCCAAGATCAAAGCAAAGGGTGTTAGAAGGACCATAAGAGGAGAGCCAGATATCTGTCCCTCCTCCCTAATCATCTCTTTGATTCTCTTTGATTATTTTTTTGGTAATGTTACAACTAAATCCTTCTCAGCTAAACTCTGATGATAAATCAGAATAGAACAATTGTGACATGATTATGAATTGTGACATTACTGAGGAGAACAAAAAAGAGGTGGATTGTTTTTAGGAATAGCATTAGGGTGGTGAACAATTTTTCTCAGCATTTGTGATGTCAAAGGCACCATGTGAACTCTGTGCTGCAGTTTTAGTGTGTCTGCGGAGTGAAAGGAAGACATATGGCTTACAATTTCCTGCAAGGAAATGGAGTGTTAAGGTCTGTCCTGAACTCCTGGGAGGAATCACTGAGAGAAGTCATTTGATTTCTCAAATTCATAGCATCGTATTATTGGAAAGGGCCTCCAAAGGTCAGCCAGTACAACTACTGCCCAAGGCAGAACCACCTTTATCTATGTTATTCTTGTCAAACTTGTTCTTGAAGATGTCCAGGGCTAAAGATTCATATGCTTCCCAGACAGCCCATTCTCTTGCACCTTGACCTGCTTATAAAATGCCCAGAAATATTTTTTTTTTTTTTTTTTTGTGGTATACAATCTGTTGGTTATTAGTAAAATATTTTGACCTGCTGTTTTGAAAGTCACTTTGTAGACTCAGTGAGATGGACTTTTTGTCAGGACCACAAGGCAGACATGTAACTTCTGTTGCAATATATTGCTACTGAGGGTCTACTGGTTTAGTGGTCAGGTTTTAGCAGATGTACCCATGGCACAGAATTATGGTGGAGTCCAACATCTGCATCTGGTGTCATGCTGTAGCATATGATGTTACACTGCAGTTTGGGAGCTCAGTAACAACATCTGCACCCTAGCTCTCATACAAAGACCTGAGATTTTTATTTTTTCCCTGAGAATGACAAAGCTGGAGGGTATGTCCCTGCTTTTTTAATCCAGAAAATAGGGAATCCAATGTGGTTTTGCTTGGGCTGCTGCTGGGTTCCCAGGACCTGCTGCATCCCCTAAATAGTCACAGAGCCAGTAATCTGGAAGGTATCTTTGCAGCTTGAGTCAAATAAACAATGACAAAGGCTGTCTCAAACTTTTGCTGTGTATCCTTTTGAGGTTAGAGTTGATTCAGTCCTCATGCTTCTTTCTGTTATATGAGCACTACTGTAACAGTTCTAAAACATTTCATTATTTTATTATTTATTCAGAAATTGAATTTAATAGATTCAATAGATCCAGGCCCCAAACTGCATTCCCAGCATAGAAAGAAGTCAGAGATTTATCTCTCAAATCTGTGCAGATAGAGGGAGAAATTACTTGCCTGCTTCAGGAAAAAGGGAAAGCAAAACGGGATAAATATTATGCTTAAGTTTTAATGTAAGATGCTCCTGTGAGCTCCTGTGAGCTCCTTGTGTCAAGAACTCTCATTAATTGCTTGGCTCTACAGCACCTCATGCAGTGCAGCACTGCTTTAGATGTTTTCTCCTGACTATCATAGTAATAATATCCAACAGGAACAATAAATCTGTCTTTCTGTCCCTCCACCATGATCCAGGGCAGGCACACCAAAGCCAAAGTACCAGCACTATATACATGTTTAAGGGGTAGTTACTGTTTCTAACCGTTTAAATGTCCTTCTGAAGCATGAAGAACTTAGCATACGTTTCAAACACAACTGATCTCTGTGGTTGTGGAGAACAACAGGCCTCCACATAGTTGCCTTGAAAACTGAGATCAGAGGAAATGGTGAAATAGCAAGAACTCCCAGGATTGCACTTTGAGTGAATTTTGTATCAAGAAATGCTATGGGGACCCAAGGTAACAGGCTAAGACACTTACAGCTGTGCTGGTACATTTGGGGCTTTCTTCCTTCCAGCTGCAACACACACTGCTGTCAACACTTGAGAGTTTGTGTCTGGTTTCTGTTCTTCCACTGTCTTCCCATGGTTACTTGGGCAAGTCATAGCCTTTCTCTCTTCCCATCACATCTGTCTTTAAAGTAGGCAACAACTCCTCATGGGTGAAAGAAATGTATTCCAGTAGTGAAACGTTTAGTGGGGAGATGCAGTTTCCTTTCTTGACTGTGGCCTATTAGGTGTCCACAGAGAAGTGTCATCACTCCCCCATGCCTCATTTTACCCAAGAGTAAACAGAAATATTAATGCTTACCTTTTTTTTTGCAAATCATTTTGTCACTTGCCAATGAAAGTTGGCCACAGCAGCTAGATGTTGTGGTTATTATCAGTGTTAATACTAAAGATTTCATATGTATTTTAGGGAGGAAGAAAGTAAATGTACACTCCCCCAGAACCCCAAACCCCGTCTTTAGGAGCTGGATTGTTGGGAACTGGAGGATGTGCAGCTATTTGAATCTGGTCCCCGTACGCTCCTGGGTGGAGCTGCTTTTCTTGTGCTGTCCTGCAGGCAGTTGACTTCTGTCTGCTCCCTGTGGCTGGGACAGAGTTCCTCTTTCACATGGCCACTGAGCACTATCGGGGTATTCCAGAAGTGTATTGAGACAGTTAATCCTGGAAAATGTGATTTCACAGTTAGTAAAACATTAGACATGGTGATAAAAAGGCTTAATATGTGTTGTTTGTTTTTCTGGCAACAGGGATTTTTTTTTTTTTATTGTACTTTTGAAGCTGAGCAAAATGAAGTCTCTCCAGGATTTTCTGTGTGATTTCATTGTGATTTTCATCTGGAAGATTATTGTTTCCTCACAGACAGTAATAAAAAATAAAACAAAAATCCACAAAAACCAAAAAACCCAAACCACAAAAATAACAGTTTCTCTGGGTTTTTGACAATAACATGCACAAGCCCTAGACACACCAGCCTTGGAACTTGTCTGAAATGTACACCCCAGGAAAACAGCCTCTGCAGACAAAAAGGAGTGCTTTGGTCTCACTTTGTGTTGGCCCACAAGACTATCAGATAAAGAACGTAGTTGAATAGATTGTTCAAGACAGCCTAAATCTTCACTGCTTCTGCCCCAGCAGACGGCCATGCCCCAAAATCTTCCCTCCAGCAGGGTCCAGAGCCAGAGGAGCTTGATCCAGCACCGCGTTGATGCAGCCAAATCAGAGCAGGTCCCCAGGACCTCACAGCCTGGGGCAGGGGGAGGGATGGGACCTGCACTTTTGACAGCAATATCAAACCATGTAACCGTGTTTTCAGGTTTGCAGGCAATTAAGCCAGGGCTGCTGAAGCCCAAGGCATTAATATAAACTGTAGCTGTGGTGATTTTATGTTAATCCAGGGGCTGTGAATTGTAGCAGTTCAGCGGTAGCTATAGGCTCAGTTTTGGATACCACTGTGAGGAGGGAGGCAGAGAGCATAAACTTCAGCCACCCTTAAATTGACCGTGAAATGTGAGTCGGAGCCTTGACTTAATTCTTTATTATGGTGGAAAGGTTCAAAGTGATGCGTTACATTTTACCTCTGAGCTCCTAGTAGTAAAGGCAACAAACTGGGAACCGCGAAGGCCAAGCACAGGGCAGGGGGATCAGCACGTGTGCCTTGTGTTTAAAATGAAACATTTTGCTCAGCGGCAAAGTGTAGCTATCTTCTACAATGCTTCCCATGCTTTCCAGCATCTCATTATTTTCCCTGAAAATGGATAGCCAAAACAAAGAGTTTTATGCACTAAAACTGTCAGTACCACGTCTGTGTGGAGGCAGGACTGGGGCAGCAGAAGTGGCTGCAGGCAGAAGGGTCTGTCAGGAGCTGCATAAACGCTCCTGTTCTAGTGCGTATCGTTTGGGAACAAGTCAGTGACAGCTGAAATGGGGTGAACCAAAAATAAAAACAGCAAGTGAGGAATAAAGCGGCCGGAGAAGCAGAGCTGGGCTCACAATCTGCTTCTTTAAAACATTCCTGCCCTTCCTGCAGTTGCACCTAGACAGGTGGACATTCTTTTGCAACTTCAAAAGCGTCCCAAAAGTGAGGAGGGAGCAATCTCTTCAGGCCCACTGGGAGCTAAAAATTTCAGAGAAAAAAAAATCTCTTGATCAAGGGCATCAAAGACAGAAGCAGGTCTAAAGAATGGGAACAGATCATGACTGCAATCCATCACAGGAAGATGCTGTGTGGCTGCAGCTCTGGAAATGCTGTTTCCTGAGAGCGAACTGTAGTCTCACCTGTCCACCAAATTTCAGGAAATAACAAGAGGCCCTGGAATGGAAAGGATTTAATCTTTTAACCTTGAATGCATTTCAATTGTTGTGTTTAATAGCTGCCAGTGGGCCTGTCTCCCATTATAGGCTTATGACTAATTTGTTTTTAGTCCCTTTATTCTTCTGGCTTGTGTGATATATCACAACAATGAGTTCCACCATTGAAGAGTGGTAAGGTATTTGTGCAGACCATTCTTGTGGCCTAAGTATCATGTTGTGAGAAATAGTCAACAGCTCATTCTCTGAGTGCAAAAAGCCTTTCAAGCTCTTCTTTCATCTGTCAGCTTAGGGCAAAGAGGTCTCCTGTAGGGTAGGAATTGTGGGGCAGTTGAGATCTTTCACCTGTATTTTCTATCCCTTCGAGATTTTTCCTATCCTTCACCTCCCTTTTATTTCTTTTGCTGTCATTCACCACCTTCAGATACAATAAATCGCATTTCACCCATGTTTCCAGTGTGTTTCAACACATTCCGGTACTCCAGACTCTCCTTTAGAGTTTCCCTTTTGTTCTCACGTTGTTCGTCAGCCATCCCTGCCATAGAAGCTCACAAAGCGAACTCAGGCTGATTATCACTTTTTAACAGGAGCCTCTGCTCTGGCTCAGTGCACAGCCCCTGAAAAGTCCCAAAGGCAGACATAGTTTTCGGTGGATTTGACAAAACCTGGATGATTTCATTAATTAGCTGCTCGTACCATATCCGCTTCAGGTGACTTGTCAGTATATAACTTTGCCAGTCCAGTTTCTGCAGATAGAGGTGTCTCTTTAATGCCCCCCGCACAAGATATCTATCTGTACCTTTGCAGAAGACATCTCTCTCTGACTTCTCATTCTTCACCCCGGTGCAAACCAGTAGATTCTTGAGTCTCATTAGAAACAGTTACCAATATACATAAGATCAACATTTCTGTTTCAGGAGGCAAACCTAATGCAAACAAAGGAAGCAAAGTTGTTGCTTTTGGTAACAGGTTGGATTTCCAAGGCAACAGAGCCTAACTGAACTCAGGCTGCTGCAAATGGATACAAACCTTCTTGGGCAGTAAGGATATAAACTCAAGCGCTATACAAATGAATGTATGACTGATGAACCCAACAGACCGCACCTCTTCTCTGAGTGATGGAAAAATCACTTGTTACATATGGATAGAAAGGTTGGCAGACTATTTAGAAAACACGCAATGAAAGAATAAGTGGCAGAATGCTGGTCAAGGCTCAGGCCTATTAGTTTATGACAGTTATAAAAATTGAAATATTATAGTTCACAATAACGCTTTCTGAACAAGCAGTACTGTAAGTTAGAATAAAATGTGCATCTCCTAATCAGATATACTTCTCCTGTATATACTTCTTAAGTGCCTACACTTCTTATGTGGCTTATTTACACTCCTCTAAGTACCAAAGAAAATGCAATAGCTTTGAGATGAAATGAGATATTATTTCTTGTGTCCTAACTTGGGAAGGCCAAACAGGCAGAGAGGCAAGGCGAGTCAGACCTGTGCTGCTTCTTTCACATGTACCCGCATGGTATGCACAGATGGCTAAGAAAGCAGATCTCTGGCAGTGCTGTTGTGTGTACCATAACGGTAGCTGGCAGCATGAGCTTAAGTTGCAGATATGAACATATACTTGCTTTAACTGACAGATCTGTCCTATAGACCAAGCTTCAGAAGAAACCCTGTTTTGTCTGTGAGTGAGGAAACTGAAATAGGTTAACATTTCTATGAAGAAATCTTGGGTCAGTGTCTTTTGAAGTCAATGGAAGTTTATTGCCTTAACTTATTTCTTAGTTGTTACTACGTCAGCTATGGAAACCCAGAATTAGATCTTCAGCCAAATAGTCAAGGTTCTGCAGTCCTGCAGCTTTTTCAGTCCTGCTATCAAATAGGGGTAAAAATTACCTCCCAACAGAAATTCAGCCTTTGTAAAAATGGTTTCGATGAAATTGAATGTGCTTGGAACACCACCTTGGAAAAAAGCTTCAAGTTATTGTGGGGAAGATAATTTAGTCTGTCCCACTGGTACATTAATTGCAGTGTGATAGCTCTGGTGTGCCTGTCCTTCCAAATGTTTAGCGACGGAAATTTTTTGCCGTATGAATGCACTTCTGGGGAGTGGTAAGTCACTCTGTAGGCTGCTTCATGATCATTACCCAGGTACATGCACTTCTTATAGGGGACCTGGAAGTAAACATGAGGGATTTGGTGTTAACGCACTTAATGAAAAAGGGACGTGTTAACTTATGTTCACTGAAAGGGGACTAAAAGCATGAACACAGGCCCACTGTTGTAAAGTAACTTGCATACACCAACTCGTTAGTCTATGGGAGGGATTCATATTTCTATAGCAGTGTTCTAAAAACTGGTTTCTGAAAATCAGGGTCCTCTCTGTCCGAGAGCAACAGTACTCTGCAGTATACAATACCGCACACCTCCGTTGTATGAACATATACGGGTGTTTCTTAATGACCAAATGGAATCTCATTTTGCCCTTGCTTGCTGGATGAAATTTCAGTAGGAGAATTGTTACTCGTTGCCTCAAAGTGTTTATGGGTCTGTTATGTGACTGGCTTTATGGTTACCAAAGGTATTTGGTGATTGCTATCTGGATGGCCAACTGCAAAAGCCTCACGGGCCCCCTATCTGCATGGTTTCTTGAAAAAACAGCGAAATATTTGTGGCTGATGGCCAAAGCTGTCAGAAAATGGCAGCCTCTGTATGTAGTGGACATAATTTCAGAAAGTTGGTAATACAAGTGTGGAAATGCCGGGGAAGATTGCGACTAAATCAGGTACATAGAGCCACCAGGTGTTTAGACGTCGATTTCTTGTCGGCATCAAGGGAATGTCAGAGCAGATGCTTTATACCTGGGGTGGAGGACTGCACATCTACCTAGTGTCTGTCCTTCCTGGTTGGGGAATGGACCATTGGTGGGGAAAACGAGAAAGCAGCAGTATTGAGAGAGCTCACACTGTCCAAACAACCTTAGAAGGAGGTATCTCAGGGGAAATAGTTGCAGTACACCAGGTTTGTGCTGGGAACGTCAGGCAGTTAATCAGGTCACTGCTTACTGAATGTATTTACTGTGATTTCCAAAGGAGAAGAGAAGGCTTTTACTTACAGTCAATGCAAAGTGCCCATTTCTGCTGTAAGATAAGGGAGGCAGCCACGGATTGAAGCAGTTTATTTCTTCTTTCCCAGACTGATAACCCTTTGTTTTACTTCTTAGCATAATACAAGCCCTAAACGCAGAAGGCTTTAAGTACTCAGAAGTCACAAGCCGGATGCTAGATTTAACTGCTCTGCTTTTATGTGTTGCTTTTTTCTCAGCATCTCTGAGCTGAAGTGTTTTTGTTAAGGGCATAATGTCTGCTCTGTTCAAATGTAGGCATCAAATTAATTAGCAACATCTTTAAATGTGTTTAAAGACAGCTCATGAAGTCTTGATCCAAAGATCACAGGGGAAATCCCCATCTTTTCTCTTTTTCTGTCTTATCTTTCTAGCTATATAGCAAAGGGAACAAGGAAAATGCAAGGGAGACATGCTGGAGGGTGATGAGACAAAGTATGTGTTGAAACTTTTCCTTTTGGAGATGTGAATTCAAAGCATGGAAGGGGTTGAGACCCTCTGACCTACACAAAGCCTCCAGACACTCAAAAGCATTTCCTTGTCTGGTTGCAATAGGTGTCTTTTGAAACTTTTGCCCCATTTTTAGAGTTTCTGAGCACCAAGAGCGTCTGAACATTGAGCCCAGTGGCAGTGAAGACAAAACGTTCCACTGCTTAGTGCTCACAAAGGAGACAAACTGCCAAACAGATTCCATTACCAGATGCTGCCTACTTTGCTTCTTTTATCAGCTATCAGCTGCTTTTACAGACTCAGTGATTAATGTAGGCCATCCCCAATCCTTAGGCAGAAATTGCTGACTAGATTAATATTAAACACTTTTGTCTATTAACATAATAATTTTGGTTTTGCCTAATTAAGATCTTTAAGGGATATATATAGTTTTATCTTCTCCATATGGCAGCCCTGAGAGCTCAGTAGTTATTGATCAGCCCTTCACCACAAATCCTAATGGAACCACAGGATCATGTGGTACAGCTCTGATCTGCCTCTGCATTGCTGATGAATGCACTCCAAGCAAATGAGATTAGCTTCAGTTTTATGTAGCTCATACAGAAGCTTCAAAAATATGTGAAATAGAAGTCCTCCTGATAATTTTGACATTATTAAAGATAAGAGTCTCATCATGGCCTGGGGTAGCATCCTAATTTTATTTGAAAGCTGCCAGTGCAAACCTGTGCTCTCTTCTGAATCAGCACACCAGTTTTGTTGTGTTCTGCAGCAAGAAGAGATCAGAAAGAGATAGAGGACAATGATACCACCTCAGCCCTGGGGGATGGAGCAATGGAAATAACAGCAAATGATGATCAAAACGTCTGTGTTAAAGCTCAGCCCTGAAAAATTTTACATTGCCTGTTCAGTTTCTCCCTTTGTAAAATGAAGTACTGTCCACTTCCAAAGGACCTCATGAAGCTCAGAGAAGTAACATGTTTTGTTCTGCTTCTGGGTGGAGGGGCAAGAATAGAAACATCTTGACTTCTGTTAGCAGAAAAGGAAGAGGAAAAGGGGAGCTTTGCAACTAATCTTTCTAAGTCCCTGCGGGAGGACTTCTGAAGTGGTAGGTACTCAAAGGAGCCTTTAATTACATTTTCTATTTGACTGTGAGATCAAGACCAACTGCTCTGCAGATAGAGTGTAGGAGACAAAGAAGCAAAGTTTGTCTCTATATGGTTGAGAGAAGGCTTCTTGGGATTGACCCCTATAATAACTAAACCAACTTCCTCATGCCCCAGATCTGCATGTTGAAGTTTGATAAACATTTTGACAATGAGGGTTGAGTTATGACATCTATCTAGTGTGGTGGCAGTTCACAACCCTCTTGAGACTCTATATGACCTCAGCGTCTGTGTTAAGAGATTGCATTGTTAATGCACATTTTCTTCAACCAGTGATGATTCAGGTCTTTATTTTACACTACTACATCTCTAGGGTGCTACAAGGCCAAAAAATCCTTAATGATTACCAGGTCTTTGGATAATGTGGTAATAAAGACATATTAGTTGCCAGGAAAAGTGTCAGTAATTGATTGGGGTGATGCAGCACGAATCGGACGATAAGTTTATTTTTAGGTAAGACGTTTTCATCCATTTTAGCAATGTTTCACACTTGTTCTCAGAACCCTGAAACTCTAAAGAGGACCATTTTAGAAATTAAAAATGTATGGCATGAGGCTATTTGATGCTACCATTAAGGCACTTCACTGCTGTATTCCTGGATCATCAGGGGAGGAGGAGGAGGGGTGTCCTTCAAATAAGCAGCAAGATGCACGTTGCACAGCTGCATGAAGGGAGACTGAGTGCATTTTGCTTGGGGAAAAAAAAGGTAGTGGTGGCCAGTAAGAACTGCCTTATGTAACGGAAGCGGCAAACAGCCGGTGGCTGTGCAATCAAGAGGGAGAGAAGCCTCTGGACATGACATATCAAAACACTTAGGCTATTTTGCCACTGGATCCCAGTGGCAGTGAAGACATCCCACCACATACATGTTATTTGCTTTAAGTGTTTATCCCTTCTTTTAGATGACTATCATGCTTTGCTTTTCCAGTCACATCAGTTTGGCTGTGTCCTGGTATTGCACAACCTCTAACTGCCTGTGCAGCTGGCTTTTCTCTGATTTCTGCGTTGTGCCTGAAGAATAGAGTTGGAAAAGTCAAGGGCTGGGTTAATAATACACTGCTGCTCTGCAGGCGTGGTCAGTACTTCCTTTAAATTCCTGTTGGCTAAAGGGTTCATAGCCAGATGGCTGAAACTGGTCTGCTAAGTCTGCATTTAAGCACTGAAATGTAAATGGCCTCACTTGAGAGAAATAATGGACACCCACAGAAATTCCCCATCCTTCTATGGACACATTTGGAGAATTCTTATATAAAGGCTGCAATATTAATTCCCACCTCTTCCAGCTGGTTAACCCTGAGAGCTTGACTAATGCTAAAGGACTGAACTCTGTGGCTCCTCTGCTGGGTACATATGTATATCACAGGTGAGCTGGAGCATGGGGCAAGAGGCGGTCAGGACAAAATTCATGCCCTGAATCACTAAGAAAATTGGAAGGAAAACACAGCTGTAATAAGTCCATTTCCTGTTCTAACTCTCTTTGTAGTAAAGCTTGGTTGATTATATCATTGGTGCTCCTTATTGTCATTATTTTACTCTCTCTACTTCTGCAAAAGCTACCACATTCATTCTTAACCTGGTTGTCTAAAGGGACAGATATCAGACATCCCAGTGTGAGACAGGGTAAATAGCATTTATTTGTTCATGGGTGCTGGAGCATCTCCTGGAGGAAGCTCTGACCCTATGTCACAACTGATGGCAATGGACCAGCTTCACTCAGGCTTTTGTAAATGCTCCTCAAGACTGCACCCAGGGAAATCAAGCTTTGGCATGTACTTCTTACTGTTAACATCACAGTTTGGTATCAGGGGCATTCACAAACTAGTATCCTGGGGTTTCACTGAAACTCTCTGACTGTTTGGCCATTTCCAAGAACAGCTTTAGGTGAAAGTAGATGAAGTTTGTAATCTGAAAGAGGGACACTAGTAGTCAAGAAAAATATCTCTGATGTAAGTTTACAGAGGAAGGGAGGGAGGAGGGAGGGAGGGAGGGAAGGGAAGGAAGGAAGGAAGGAAGGAAGGAAGGAAGGAAGGAAGGAAGGAAGGAAGGAAGGAAGGAAGGAAGGAAGATTCTGATTTCTAGAAGAAAAAATATTCTGGGTTTTAAGAACTGACTTACATTACTGTTTAAATGAGGGATAGCTCATCATGGTATGATACAAAGACCATCTCTTCCCAACTCAGTGTTGCCGTATGCTGATCCATCCAAAGCTCCTTAAAGACTCATAATGATATTGCCTGGTGCCCATTTTTGCACCTCCTGCTTGGGCTGGCTTAACTCCACAAGAAACTCTTCTCTTGTTTTAATTTGGCCTTGAGGTTTGAAGCTGAAACAGCTTCAGCACATTCACTCTGCAGTTGCAGGACACAGAAGTTGCATTTCCTATGAAACTTGTGATACAGTACCTAGCCCAGACATGAAGCACTAAATCACGGGAAGGCAGCAGGAAGGGTTGCATTGAGACTGCAAAGTTGTTAGCATTGCTGTGACAAGCAGGTCACACTTAGTTGAGTAACCTGTTTGTTTCCACTCTTCCTGAGCAAGAGGTTGAGAGAAGTTCAGCGTAATTAACTGTTAAGTGATACATGGGATAGAAAAGTATAAGGCGGTGTTTAAAATTAGTAAAAACAATAATTTTCCTACCAGAGAGGGAGCTATTAGAATCAGCTTTTTAAGGAATATTTCTGTAATAAAATGTTGTGACTCCATAAAAGAGTGTAAAACTGTCCGAATAAAACCCAAGGAATAGATTTCTGCAGCCCAGGAGCCACAAGGGACAGGAGCACCAAGCATTGCTCATAGCTCTTTTACCTTGGGCTCACGTATGTGTGGCAAGCTGCACTCCCACAAATGCCTGATCCGCTATTGCCCAGTGGCTGAAACGGAATTTTAGGAGTCCCGTGGGGAGCTAGCCCTCCTGCGGCATTTGTGTGAGAAATGCTGGAGTGCCTTTATAGGGCATGTAATGTCGCTCTGCACGCCGCTCTGCATCAGCTTGTTCTGGCTGCAGCTATAACCTGTAATGCCATGCCTGATAATGGTCCTTGGCATGGGTTTCTCAGATGTAAAGTTTTTTGTACCCGGAGGCTGTCATTCCTGAGTGGAATGAGAAGGGTCAGAGCCACAAAACTCAGAGCAGTTGGGCTGGGCCAACACTGCAACCAAAATGGATGTAGGGGGGGATGCAGAGAGCCTCAGGGCATGTGGGGTTCTACCAGTGCCTTCCCCCTGGATCTGCTGAGAAAGGCAGCAAGCATGCTAGAAAGGACAGCACGGGACACTGACCCAAAAGCTGCTAACTACCTAACTACCTAACTAGCTAACTGCTACAATTCCAGCAGTAGCACAGCTGTGCTTGGCTAGTTAGAGCCATAAGTTTATATTTTAATTCAGAGCTGAAACAAATGTTTGAATGAAGGTGGGTTTGGGTTTTGTTTTGTATTGTTTGGTTTTGGTTTTTTTTTGAGGGATGCTCTTAAACTCCTCTCATGTCCTGGAACTTTCTCAAAATGCTGGTGTTTACCCGTGAGCACAGCTCTATTGTTCTTATTGGGAGTTGGTTTAATGTTTAATTTCTTATAGGTCTCATTTTTAAATTGTTTCTTTTCCCTCCCATACATTATCAATCATCTCTGAAGCTAGCTTACCTACTGTAAACACCAGAAAATAAAAATAAAAATTTTAAAAATGGTCAATTGAAATGACGCTTGAAGTAATCATATTTCAAGCACAACAAAGGTTGAAAAATGGCTTGCCATCATTTAAGGTGGACATTAACTCCTATCCACGTATCAACTGCTCTTTTTAGTTAAAGAATTTGTCTATTATATGAGCTTTTGGATTTGTAAGGAGAGTACAGATCCTAAAAGAACCTCCCTTCTCTCTAGAAGCTTGGATTTCACACACAATGCTTTATCGTTATGGTTTAGTGGGATAAATTTCTAGCTAAAACTTACGCAGTGTTTTATAAATCTCGTAAGATGTTTTCTATGTCCTGATGTCCCCCAATCACAGGAAAATAGGCAAATACTGTAGTTCAGGGAATACAGAAACCTTGTCACCTGAAACCAGACTTGAAATCCACCTCGACTAGTACCCTGCCTCTGACAGCAACCTGTAGGAAGTGCTTCCGAGGGAAGCCAATAACTTGGCAGAAAGACAGGCTGATTTACGTCCCCATACTTGCCTCTAATCACAGGAGATACACTTAAGTCCTGATGGTGAAAGTTTCAAAATCCTTGCACACGAAGCACTCTCAGGATGGAGGAGGTAGATGGCAAGGAAGCAACAAAGTTACAAAGCTCATGGGAGTCCTGTATAGGGGAATAGGACCCCACATAGGGAAGCTGCTGGGGAAGCAGATGGGGTACAGGCATCAAGGCTTTCCACTGATCACACATGGACACTGGAGGAGAACCATAACTGAATTGGTTCAGGTGACACTGGCCTTTGGTAGGCCCACAGATCAGACCTTCAGGGGTCCACCTCAGGACCTGTCCTCCGTACAATACAATCATTTTCACCCAGACATCAAACTGAATCAAAGTCATATACTGAATTTGGTATTAATAACGAAAACCTTTGCACATCAAGACTGTGCTCAGCTGGCGGTACTGATCAGGTTCAGATCACCGTCTATTTGTTTCAAAGCTATTTTGAAACCTTATATTTCAGAAATACTGAAATGGCAAACAAGTCATAGTTTCAAAACACCCAGAATAAATCCAGACATTTCATGAATATCTTTCATTTGAAGAAATTAATACAATGAATTAATTAGGAGAGAGTCTATTTATGTTCAAAGCATGTGAAATCATTCTCTGAAACTTTGTTTGAAGCATATCTCATACTTTCTTTGTTTTCTTCTCCCTTCTTTTTTAGTAACTCAGCAACCTCTAAGCCTGAAGATACTGGGAATAGAGGTATGCAGGTTTAACAGCTGCTCCCTGGTAACTATTAATGTTCAATTCTCCTACCCTTGGAAAATATGATACTGTTAAACCCTGTCCAGTGGAGTCTGAGGTCGTGACCACCTCTTTACCATGTACATGACTGCATGGTGGCAGGGTCTATGCCTGTTCTCACCGCATAGTTAATGTGAATTATTTGAGATGCTTTCTGCTCTATGGGTGAGCTAATACTCAGCCATATGAGCACACTGCAGACAGGGAGATGGAAAGCAAGAACCAGTGTGGTGTGACCAGTGTAAAGTGCCACTGGGCTTGGTGTTAGACTGGGCATCATCCATGCTGGGACAGGAAATAAGAACAGCATGATTTTCTGAGATTTATAAATTTCTGGTGGGGATTGAACCACACCACCCAGGGTAAGAGCTACCAGTGCAACAAAGATGTTAAAAGGCTGAAGAGAGTCCTGCAGTGGGTCCTTAAGTGATCAGGGTTAAAAGCATGAAGACTAATCCTCTAAGAGACCAAGCACTGAAGCAGGGGCTCAGAGAGGTTGCAGACTCTGCATCCTTGGAGATATTCAAAACCTACCTGGACGAAGGTAGGAAGCCTGGAAGAAAGCTCCCTTTGTGCAGAGGATTGGATCAGATGATCTTGCCCTTCCAAATCTGAATTTTCTATAGACTTCTCTTCTTGACCCTAAGAGACAAATTAAGGACACCTAGGATTATAAACTGCCAAGAAACACAGAAAGGGTCCCATGGGATTTGAATCTACACAGTATAGTCTAAACCACCTGAATCTCTCTAGGATGAAAATTCCAAGAGAAATTGCCAAGGGGGAAATAAATGAAAAAATGTATCCCTTAGCTCATACATCTCAGAGCAGTAATTTGTGAAGAAGTTAAGGGCCATTGTTGCTTGGGACTTTGTTGTGCTAGGTGCTCAGCACTTGATCCTGCTCTCAGAATCACTTCAGCCTGAGCCTTAGTCAGGGAGGGTGGTTATTGACCTACTTGAATTATGCATTTGCAGCTGTGCTTTGTCAGGTGAGAGTGACAGCGCTCAGCACCAGCCAGAGTTGAATCCTTGCATAAGCTTACCTTTGTGGCAGGGATTTCTTAAGCCTAAAACCCAAAGTCTCTCAGAAAGAGATATTTAGATTTTTTTTTTGACATTGTGGAAGTATTTACAGAGGTTTGTTGTGGGGAATCACAGTGTCCTAAATTTTTTTTTTTTTGGTATGTGTTCTATCTTCTTGAAAGGAAACAGACTTTGACTTGGAAAATAACATTTGACAGTATTCACATCAATTTTGCCTCTCTTTGAGGTGCCACATGAATGGTCGTCAGGCAGGGGTGCAAAGGATTTGACACAAGTCTGTAAGAGGAAATGTCGAGCAAACTTTTTTGTTTGAGAGAAAAATGGTTTTTTCCTTTATTTGTTTCTCCTGCTGGGTTTTGTCATGAACAGCAGTGACAAGAGCCAAGTTTTCCATAGCTGAGTTCCATTTCCATTTGTATTTGCAAGAGTAGAGGAAGAAGGGGCAGAGAAGTTTTAAACCTGAACTAGGCAGAAAAGGGAGTTTCCATACTGAAGGATATGTCAATGCCTTAATATTTGTTTGCTCCTCAAAATGAAACAAGCCGGTGTTTTAAAATTGCAAAAGTCCTGCAAAATGTTGATGCACAAATTCTGAAAAGGATTTTCCTACAGTTTCTATGAAAATAAACACGCTATTTGGAAGTGCCAATATTACAAAATATTGATTCACAAGGAAGTACTTAATTCTGAAAGTCCTCATCAGAAAATATAAATTATTCTTGTATTCCCTGGGAAGAACTCTCCTACTTAATTGATTCCTCTGTCAGCCTCCCCTTCCTCCTTTTCTGCACTGTGTGTTGAAGAAATAAAGTTAATTGAAAGTCGGTGGCCAGCTCCACTTGTTACAGATCATACACAGCAAATCACTGCAACAAAACCGATGTGCAGAGGGGCTGGGGAACATGTCCCTCTCGTATGCTTCTGTGCTCCTCACAGCTGCTGTCTCTTGAGTGCATAGACAACTTCCAGCTCAACAGTCCAAGTAATAACTTCCTGGATGATGGGCACGTGAAACTTGAGCTCTTATTTACTTCTTATTTTGCTTCCAGTCAGTCATTAGGAATCTAGCAATGGATGCAAGAGGGTCCGGAATCAAGATAATGTACGAATTCTTTTTGCAAATGTGTTGAATTTTCACGTCAGGCTGGAGATTCTTTGTTATTTGCTAGCAGGATTCTCAGATTGGGAAGCAGGGTAAGTGTACAGCGCGGACTGCAACAAGTGAAGGTTATAAGGTGGCCGTCTGTTTACCTGGTTTTAACTCCAGCTCTTAGTTTGACCACATCATTGCTAACGAGGCATTTCCCTGGACCAGGATTTTATTACAGTGTTACATTATTACTTTCATTTTCAGAAATAAAAGGACATTCCCCCACACACACACTTAGGATACTGTTGTGCAATCCTACAAATAAGACATATCTTCTGTGGCTGTGCTTATAGACAGAATAATTGATATTTATGTAGTTTTCATAAGAATGTGCAGTTACTCCTCTACAGCATAAAGGATTTTATATTGTTCATTATAAAGCACGCTTAATTTGTGCTTTTTCTAGGAATCACAACTGTTATGGAACACCTGAATCACTGTTGCAGTGGGTGTATCACTGGTAATAGCCTAAATCTGAGAGAGTGACTGATCCACAAACAGTTTATTAAAAATTAATTTGATGGCTTACGTAATGTTGGCTCTAGCGCTGCTTTCTTTCCTAGTCCTGCTTCCTTTGAAGTTTTGTCACTGTCTTCTTCAATATCAAGATCAGATACTTCTTCTGCATAATTGTTGCTGTTCAGGACAGCACTGTGGTTCACCTGTTTCCTTGATCAAGATTTCCTCTTGACCTATGCAATCAATTTGATTCATCTGTTATACTGCTGAACCTCTACAGCTCAGCCATGCAGCCTGGAAAACGTCATGGTTTGTTTGTTGGTTTGTTTTTTTCCATTTTGAGAGTGTGGCATTTGTTTTGCTTTTTTAACATCCTGAAATGGTTGGAGACATTGGAGTTGATAATCTGCACACAGTTAGAAAGGATTTTATGTTTCACATCTTTTATTCTTACACTATGCCATCACGACCTCCCAAGAAAATCCCTAAGTATCTTGACAACAGTTGATAAAGCATAATCACTTTTATTTACCATTAGACCCATCCAAATCAAACAAGTATTAGAAGTCTGATTTTCTTTATAGCTTTTTTTCTTCTAGTCACAGAGAGCAAGTTCACATTTATCAGGCCCCCACCAGTTCAACAACATTGCTCTGCTGTTTTCCAGTTTCACCAGTTTATGACAGAACACATACATTCGTGTGATTGTTTCCTTCTTCCAATTTTCCTTGCTCTGAAAGTATTCCTCCTTTGGATACTTCTGATTATTATTGTTATTATTATTTACATTGCTCTCCTGAGGCATAATAAGGCATATAAGTGTGTGTGTGTCTAATAATTTTTGAACCGTTGTCCAGTTTCAGTCAAATTGGTGAGAAGTGACAAGGTAGCGAGAATAATCAAATGCTGTGGAAGTGGGCACCAAGTTGAAGGCTGTAATTGCCCCATTTGAGTTAAAGCCTGCAGCCTGAAGTTCCATGGTATTGAGTATCGGAGATCCCAAACTGAAGAGGTGTCAAACTGAGAGGAAGAGAGAGTAGCAGCCTTTTCTGCACTCCAACCATAGGAAGTCCAGGAGTCAGAGTTTGTACTTTCTTTAAGACCAAGCCAGGCACATGCAAGGCAGGATGGGAAATGAGACTCCAGTGAGCACAGAAGTGTGTTGCTGCACAGTTATCACATAGAGTGATGCACAGGGTAGGACGACCACTTCATTTGCTTGCCCCTGTTCAATCACCTGCTCTGATGAGGGGAGCTCGTAGTACAAGTAGATATGGCAGATATGGGAGATAGAGCTATAGGTGGTAGCAGAAACAGGGAGGCTAAACGTGACCATTCTGCAAATTGTCTAAGTCTAGGAACCTACATTCTCTAACTTTTGTTGATGCATTTCCGAAAAGAATTTAGGTATCTCGCTCCACTGTTTTAAGGTCTTTTGAGGATCTGAGTGTTGGAAAATTTTATCCCAGGTAGGTCACCTCAGGTCACATGTAAAGAGCCTGTGTAAGAGCTGGGACCAAATATCCTGAGACTCGATTAGCCACAGGACTATGTGCCTTTTGTATATTCCCTCTCCTGTGGTCAATACAGCACCACACACTTCCCTCAGTTATATTTGGCTGGTGGAAAAGTTGTCATCTAATCTGCTGGGGATATTGCTTTTCCCTCGTATTTCAAATATCCCAAACTACAAAGCTAAAGAAAAAAAAATATGTCTTCAGCTCATAATTTATCATTTCTGTCACTGGATCTGTCACTGCAGAATTTGTCTTCAAAGTGAGTTAAGAGAAAAATCCCTCGATTGCTAAACTTTTCTGTTTCTTCTCTTATTAGTCACAATTAAACACATGAATTACTCAGATGACTGTAGTTCATCAAAGATCATCATAAAGCACCTTTCTAAGGCACTTCAATTTTTAGTGATACTTTTCCCCTTTTAGGGATAATGTGATGACACCATAGGATGAACTTGCCAAAAAATGCTTTCTGAGGTGTAATAAATCCATGTAGTAAACATCAGCTCAAGTAATATTGAAAGCAAAAGCTTTATAGAGATTTGCCCTAAGTAGGTGTGTCCTTATCCTTGTGGATGTTTTGTTTCTACAGCTCTCATATTTCTCTGCCAGCACATTACAATCTGAATGTTTTGGAGACAATGAAACCAACAGTCATGCTCATTGCTTCCAAATAGTTCACTAATTGTTCAATCCATTTTGCCGTTTCCTTGGAAAATCCATTCCATATCTCTATTTTAGCTCTGGTGAGCACAAAGACAACTGTCAGGAGAAGTCCTGGTGTGCCAGGGTATTCTGTGGCCAAGTGAGATTAACACTGTCAAGAACACAGTGACTTTCCAGCCTTAAGCTTTATGTATGAACACACCTAGCAAAAGAAACACAAGTATTTCTTCAGCTTCCAGGAGAAAGGCATTATGAAAACAGAATGTGGTTCCTTGCTTGCAATTTATGCTTAGAGAAACTATGGAATGCACCCTCTTGGTGTGTTTCTGATTTTGTGTTATTAATAGTAAGAAATAATTTCCTCTGGGTTATGATATAGTGACTCATGCCAGTTCCTACAGCAACAGTACACAGGAAATTACACAACAAGCACTTGACATCTTTTTGTCACCTGAAGAACCAGGTTACAAATTACTTGGCTGGAATGGTCTTGGCGTAATTCCTCATAAATATGCAAACCCATATTTTTTTAGCTTCCACGAGGCATTTAAATTGCTTTTCAAATCTTTAAGGCAAATAGAGAAGCAAAAGGGTATTTTCAGATGCTTTCTGCGTTGTTGGGAATGGTGAGACCTCTACAAATGTTAAGCAGGTTTCCAAATGATACAAACATCTTAGATATGAACTGGTTAGCATTAAGCTTGGGCAGTGTACCTCCTGTGCTTTCCTGCTGAAAACCTTCTCTATCCAAGTACAGCTTTTGCTAAGACTTCCAGCTGAAGAAGGAATAATTTGTCTGTTTTGTATAACCAACTAAACTCCTCTATCAGCTTTCTTTTTAAGTAATCTGGCTTTACAAAGCAGGGAAAAAGGCCTGCATGTCAGACTAAAAGCGCCAGCAAATAGGTGGCAAACTGTGACCCTCTGCTCCAGCTGTGCTTTGAGGTATGACCAGAACTCAAAACAGGAAACTGAGATCCACAGTTAAATTCCAGCTTCCGAAGGAACAATATATTCTTCATGGATTGGGAGTTGAATGAGTGAAACATTTGTGCGGTGTGCAATGAGTTGCAACACGCTGCAATGTTCAAAACTGCAAAGTCACAGCAGGAGTAGGGAAGAGTTGCAGAGGACCTTGAGTCTCACAGCAGACCATCTGTATTTCTGTCCAGGAGAGGACAGCAGCTCACAAGGCTACAGCACAGCCAGCTGTGTTGACAGTCGTGCAGCAACATCACAGGCACAGGTAGAGATTTATTGGAGTGGAAAGTGGAGAGGAGACAAGTAAAAGTATAAGATGGACCAGCTTTAGATCCATGCTCATGGCTCCACTGCCCTGGGCATCACTTCAGACACACAGGGAAGGCTGTAAGGCTTGGCAGTCCTCTCTCCAGCTCCCATTTCAGTTGTGATGGAGTCTGTTTCAGTGGGCATCTATTTACATTGTAATCATAAAGTTTGTTTTGAAATGTTTAGTTTCATTTTTGTGGGCTGCAAAAGCCTTCTGTTTTTGTGTTTCTTCTGCTTTTCAAATTTAGATCTGTTTTTGAATGGAAAATGTGGCTTCAAAACGGTAAGTCAAGAGCTTAATTTTGAAAGCTGTTAAAATGAAACGCTCCATCATGTCACTTTGTTAAACTTGGAAACAAGACTTCAGTGTGTCTAAAATATTTCCATTTTCTTCAGCAAAGACAAACAAACAAAAAAATGCTCAGGAGAGTAGATATAAATCTGCAAGGACTTTCACTCACATAACACTGCATTTCACTCCCACCGAAACTCCTTTCTTCATTCAGTTGGGTGGTTAAAAAGAAAAAAAAAATAGTCCCCTCTCTGTTTACAGAAACAAGCAGAAAGGGAACAACAGCAATGATGCTTGCGGGCTGGGACAGAGACTTAGGAGGTGACTGCACTTCCAGTTTTTCCATTTCTCGTGGGACTTTGGCTATTAGATTCTAGTCACCAAGTTGAGGGCACCGGAGATATCCTTGAAATAAAAGCAGCCTGATGTTCAGAAATACCCAATGCCTGTCACTTTTACTGACTGCAGTGAACCTTCACTAAGCTGGAAGAAGGGACATTTTGGTGTAGGTGCTTGGCCAGCTAACACTCAGGTTACCTTATACACTGCATAAGCTCTAAGGTATTTCCTGTTATTATACCTACTGCCATGTCCATAAACAGTCATGCAAGCATGTTTTGGAAAAGGAGGCAGTGTCTCAGAAAAGATTATGACATTTTCACGCATGTTTAAAAAATACTACTTTACTGCATGTGTGCAGCTCCTGCTGAACTCAGGACTACCAAAGCAAATCCTTGTGGAAATTTGACATGAAGGCAGTCATGTTAGAATGTTCTTTCTAAAGCCAGATTTAACACTTATCTCTTGTTTTTCTTAATTTGTATTAGCTAATTGCTTTTCAAATCGAAATTAATAGAGACAGAGCTCCTCTGAGACTCTAGGAGTGTGCTGGGAGCGTGTTATGTTACATCTGTTCACTTCACTTTGAATTGCATCAGATTTTGGAGTGTAACAGACTGTTAATGGGTGCTGTCACACACAGTTTGACACAATCATGTATCTACATTCTGAATTTGCAACCCTGATCTTGTCCCCACTGGAGCCATGAGAAGTGTTTCAGCCCTCTGTAAGGGGCTTCTTTTAAATCTTTCCATTATGGAAGAGCTTTCTGAGGCTGCACTAT
This sequence comes from Bucorvus abyssinicus, assembly GCA_009769605.1. Taxonomy (NCBI): domain Eukaryota; kingdom Metazoa; phylum Chordata; class Aves; order Bucerotiformes; family Bucorvidae; genus Bucorvus; species Bucorvus abyssinicus. The sequence continues at coordinate 7,846,372 of CM020028.1, read as the reverse complement.
TGCACAGCTGCCTTTGGACAAGATTTCTTTTTGGCATCATAGGCCTGTCTCAAAGCTGTCAAAGTCAACAGTCTATGAATCCATTCATTTCACAACTACAAATCCCTGAGTGCGAGTGAAAGAGCCTATTTGCATCACTGAATTCAAAGAGAGTATCACTAATGAACAGCATAACAATGTGTATGATCCCAGTGTGTAGGAACAATCAAAAGAATTCATGAGAAATCTCAGTGAGGAAAAGGGCTAGAACAGTGACTGTAGAATAAAACTGAGAGGGAGAAACAGGAAATGTTGGGTCCATACCCAGGATACAAGTGATGTGAGGCAAAGTACAGTCTATTCCACAGGAAAAAGAGAAAGCAGATGGTTCACAGCTATTGCAGCTACTGCAACTGTTCCTGCAAGTGGGAGTCACTTCAGCAAAATTGCCTCCAGGATCTTAGGTGAGGACTGATGAATGAGGAGGAAGATGGCAGGAAAGGATCACAGGACTCTTTCCTTCAGGTAAGGAAAGGCCTCCTCTGCTTTTAATCATTTGATGTTACCTCTCCCCTTTCCAGTGACCTGAGAGGTCTTTGCTCTCTGAAGATATGCATGGGTAAAACAGAATCCAGGTTGGAAATGGGACCTCTAATTTGTATTTAAAAATTGAATCAACTACTTGAAGGAGGTGAAAGTTATCACTGGATCAGTCCATTCTGGAGTACATTGACCCAGTCATGCAGATTTCCAGGGTGAGCTACTTGCCTTCCGCAGAGAAACGTTTATTCACGCTGGGAACCCTGCTAGAAAGTTGTGAAGCCTTAAACTTGCATCTGATACTTAGACAGTGAACTAAATTCTTGCCTTCAGCACCATTAATTTCAGACTGGAGTTAGCCAGTGGAGTTGTGCTGAACTACAGCTAATGGAAATGAGAGGCAAATCTGATCTAGAATCTCATGTGGAAACTGGCAATATAGATTGATTGAGACATTGTTTTAGAAATACTTCATAGTCAATACCATGACTTCAAAGCTCAATGTCATCTCAAGTCTCCTGGCATGGATACATGACATTTATAATAGAGGTGCTGAAGGACTGGCATCCAGTTGATGTCATCAGCCAAATTACTTCTCCATTACCTATTGATTACTGTTCTGCCTGGCAAAGGGTATGTGCTTACTTTTCATACCAATGGGAAATAGAAAAGTTCAATAGCTGACCACTTTAGGTAATTATCCAGTTCTTGAAATGCTTCATCTATGGCCAGATAGAAACTGTGGCTTTTCCAGCACCCAGTAATCTATCTTCTCAGCAGAAGAATCCCAGAGAACGTTGGTTTGGGTTCCTCACATTTCCCTGGATCTTTTCCATCAGATAATAGGTTTAATTCATGCCCCTTTCCTCATTTTCCACAGTTGGAGCACCGTTAATCAAAGGATGACATTATTATGTCTGATCCACAAGATAAGAGAGAATCATTAGTAGGGCTTATGAAAAAGTTTGGTTCCATCAGGTTTCCACAAAAAAAAAAAAAAAAAAGAAAAAAAAAGAAAAAGAAAATCACAGTTATTTAAATAGAAATGCTTGTAAGAATGTGTCAGTTTTCACAGAATATGACAGGGAAAAATCAAAGTGATTTTTTTCCCTCATTTGCTTTTAAAACAAAAATGCTTTGTTCTGACTGTATTGTCCGGATTAATTTTGCCTAGACTGCTCTATCACATATCAATATATTTTTGACAGTGTTGCAAAGGCATCACGTAATTTGAGATATTATTACCTTAACTTTGCAAAACGTATTGGCACTGCTGAAATTAAGTGCTTCTGTAGTCTTGAAATCAAACAGTAGCTTGCTGTGTGTGAAAAGTCTTTTTGTTTCATTTTGTTTTCCCACTTTTCATGAAACCACCTAAAATGACCGCAGATGTTATAATGTGTTCTGGTGACAGAATAGTATAATCTATTTCCTGGTTACACTTGAAAGCACAGTTAGAAGATCCAGATTGGTTCTTGTTCTCAAAGAGCTGATCCTTTCATACGGAAAAAAACAGCACAACTCCCCTTCCTGTGAAATAAGCCTGGAGTTGTTGCTTCTATGTAGAGGTGATGTGGAAGTGACTGTTTATTGACTTTCTCATTAAACCTGAGGTAAGATAGACATAGCACTGAGATAGAAGCCCTAAAAAGCAGCTCATCAAGATGGGAATGTGATGGGTAAGTTTTCAGGGTGCAGCCCATTGCAGAAAGGATGGAGAATGACCAAGTACCCTTAGAATGGTGATGGATTGTTTCTCTACTAATGTCAACAGAAAAGGGAAATGTCTCATCCAGAGTCTTGTGAGACACTGCTAAAGATGCAAGACAACTGTGATTAAACTCAGACCTTCTGATCCCTCTGTGAAGCCCAAGGAGGGTGAACTGGGATAGACAGTAGCACTAGGGTGGAAAGAGAAAACTGAAATTCATGGGAAACCTGATGACTGTCAGCCTCTTGGTGCCAGACTCCCACAGTGGCCCAGGATATCATTATTAATATTTAGTACTTTCAAATGTCTCCTTAAGAGGAAGGATGTGAAGAGACATTTCTGCTGGAGCAAAGGAGCAGTTGTACAAGACCACACAGAAACCACCTCCTACCTCAGCAGCTCCCAGGGTGAGCTCTGCAGGTCTGTGCAAGGGCAGGCAAGCCGTTGATTTAAAACCTCTAAAAATTACATGGAAAGGACTTTGACAAACTCTGCTCTGATATACATCTTTCATAACTTCAAATTTCAGCCGAATTCCACAGGGAGTAAATCAGAAAAGGATTTGTTTCACTGATTATCTAATTAGTCTGCAGCTCCTTAGCAGCTCTTTAGATTGGTACACAGTGGCTAGGGAACTTCAGGAGCCATTTTGACTTCTTGCAGAACATGAGGTAACTAAAAACTGTTTTCTTTAATTTACATTCTCAAGGGCAAAGTGGATCTACTGGAAAAATGGTCAGTGAGCTGGATTTCATCAGTTACAAAAAGATAAATGCAATGCTCACAATCTTGTTTTCAAGGCGTGTTACTACAGCTGGGGGAAAGTTGAAACCTTGCACTAGTCTGTACATCTCAAAATAAATAAATATAAATAGATAAAACCATTTGAATAACAGCTACTCAAATCTATTGTTAACATTTACTTCACAGAGTAGAGCTCAGTATCTCTGGTCCTACAGCATTCCCCTTTCTCAGACAACAGTGAATCCATGGGCAACTGCTTTCCTGCTTCACAGACAGGAGAGAAGAAACACTCCACCAGCATGCAGTGAACATCTGGGTTATTCCGTAGTTCTGCTTTGAAATCTTCAGATAATTCTTGTTATCTGAACACTGATTATTTGTTAACATCATGAATGGGAAAATAGGATCACTCATAAAAAGCTGAATTAAGTCTGAATAGGAGTCAACATTGAGGAGCTATAATTTATTATCTGTTGATAGTAGTGCTTTGTGCGTGGTTGCAGAGCTACGGAAGGTGTGTGTTTGAGAGGGTGATGCTTTCTCCATTTGTGGGTAGGATCAGGCTGTTCTTGCCCTACTGCCACCAGTGCTTTTGACCAGCATGTCTTTTCCTCAGAAGGGCTGAAGTTCTGGCCCTTCCCCATTTGCACAGTGAGCCCTGTTGCTCTTATTGCAGTCATGTACATTTTTCAGTAATGAGCAATAATATATGTATTTATCTATATCCACACTTGAAAGTTACTCATACCTCCCAGTGCTGAGTGAGCCAGCACTCAGGCCATCTTTCAGAAAAAATAAATGAAGAGACATTAGCTTTTTATTACTTCTGCATGTATGTAAGTGCTTTTGGTAAGCGACTACTTCAGTTTTAACAGCTGGAAGTTAAGCAACCTGAGAAGAGAGTACAGTTTTGTGTTCACTGAAGTAGAAAGAATAACTTTTCTGGCATGATGGAGGTTTTTTAATGTTATTACATGCCCTGTGAGCAAGTGGGGTTTTTAAGATTACAGTTCCAGAACTGAAACCTATTGAGTGATACATCAGGGACTTGAGACTGAAACATAAGCCATGGGTTATCAAGGTTATTATGTTATTAAGGATGAGGGATATATGGCATATAATAAGCATCCAAAACTTGTAAGCATGTCTCTTCAAAGGAAGTTTGTTGCAAGTTTTAGGAGAAGTGGTGAAGATTTGTTAGTGTTTCCAAAAATTTTCCCTTCAGGAAAAACTGATAGCATACTAAAACTAAGTGAATTAGGCACCTGTACCTCACATGGCCACCAATCTTCCCTGGTCTCCTGGTATGGGCATGCAGGCAGAAAAAGAAGACTGAAATCCTGCTTTCAAAGACTGTGGCAAAGCTTCTACCAGATTTACCATGACCAATTCTCCCAGTTATTGCACTTCTTAGGAATAAGAGGCTGCACTAACTAGCTGCTTGCCTTGCTTGAGGAGCTATGTCTCAAAACAGCTTTGCTGTGAGGTATTTGGAAGAGGTTTGTTATGTGCCTGTGCAAACTACAGAAAACAGCAACTGGAATAGGAACCCTAAGAGTGGGACTCACTTCCCTTAATCTAACCATGTTAGAGTTAAGAATCTTGAAAAGTTCCTTTACATTTCATGGATAGAGAAAGACACCTCCAAAGTCTAATTCATCGTGTCCATTTCAGTATGGAAAAAAGCCACCACACTGGAGTGGCAGAGGTTGAAAGGCAGCGTGTTTCATCTTGGGGAAGAAGTAGATGTTGTTATCTTGACTTTAGCAAGAGTTTTGACACGTCTTCCATAACATCCTCATAGAAAAACTGATGAAATATGGACTAGATAAGTGAAGTAGCTTGAAAGCTGCCAGGCTCAAAAGGTCATGATCAGTGCCATGAAGCCATTCTGTGCCCTAAGGGTTGTTATGGGGAAAAGTATTTTATAACATCTTTGTTAATGACCTTGACAGAGTACACACGCAGCGAGTTTGCACATGATAAAAACCTGGAAGGCATGGTTGATACAGCAGATGGTTGTGCTACCATTCACGTGGAATTCAACAGACTGGAAAAACGGACAGAGGAACTTCATAAAGTTAATCAAAGGCTATGCTTCTGGAGATTCCATTGGAGAAAGACTATTCTTCTTTGGGCGACAAATTGTGAACCTGGGGGCAATAACACCATACACCAATGAAGGCTGGGAGGCGACACACTGGAAAGCAGTTCTCAAAAATGGCCCTGGAGCATTCTGGTGGACAACTAATTTACCATCAGCCAGTAATGCGCCTTTGCAAACAAGGCAGCCAAGAGTCATCTGGGCTACACTAGAATGGATGTTGCCAGCCAGTCGAGAGAGATGATCCTTCCCCTTTGACCCGCACTAGTGAGCCACATCTGAAATTCTATATCAAGGTGTGGGCTCCTGGGACAGAAAAGGAATGGGCATACGGAAGTGATTCCAGTACAGGACCACAAAGATGATTAAGAGACTGGAGTAGCTGACATGAGGAAGGGCTGTGAGAGTTGGGACTGCTTAGCCTGGAGGAAACCCAGGGGAATTTACCAATGTTTATAAATACTTGAGTGGAAATAAAGAAGGTGGAGCTTAGCTCTTGTCAGTAGTCCTCAGTGACAGAACAAGAGGCAATGAGTGAAAACTGAAATTCAGAAAATTCCATTTAAATGTATGAAAGCACTTTTTTCCACAAGGGTGGTCAAACAGTGGAGCAGTTGCCCGAAGTGAGCGTGGAGTCTCCATCCTTGGAGACATTCAAAGCTCTGATCAGTCCACTCTGCCTGCCCCTGCTCTGAGCAGTGAGGTTGGACTATATGATGTCCACAGGTGCCTTCCAGTCTCAGCCAGCCTCTGACTGCAAGGGTGCCTGTGTCTCTGCAGGTGTGAGAGGGCCAAGTGTCTTCCTTTAGCCCAGAAAGACCACTTTGGATTGCTAATGTGAGGTGAGAGGATACACAGACATACCCTTGCCCACTAGCATGACTACCCTGTGAAATCGAGCAATACGCAGAAATTTCCAAACAAGCCCTGACTAACTTGGCCAGAAGCAGGACCATCTTGGTTGTGTCACTGCGGTGTCATGCCCAGATGTTGTCCTGTGTACTGACTTCTCACTGTGCCATCTGGAGAGTGCACCGACGCACGACTGCTGGCTAACGAGCAGGAATATCCTCTCTTCCTTTGTGCAGAAGGACCCTCAGCATTTTGATTGACTTCATCTGTATTGTTTAGAGCTCAAAGTAGAAATGATGTAAAGGTTTCCAAGTGGTTGATAAGCAGACAAAGCAACCTAGTCCATGACTTCCCAGTGCTGTTGGCTTCATCAGTGTGATGATACACACAGCCTGATGACTCCCAGTTTTTACTGTACATCTTTGGGTGGGGTAAATTTCACAGACGTTCCTGCTCTTGTTTAATAACACTTTCTGCAGATTGCTTCCTTGGATTAACATCTTGCCTTTGTTCAGCTGTCAAAAATAATTCATGCAGCAGGGCAAAACATATTTGAGGCAAATAACAGCACAATATGAATATAAACCGTGTAGCGTTGCACTGCAGGTGAAACAAATGGGGAAGGAGATGAAAGAATTAATAACTGCAAATACTGGAAATGGATTCTTTTTCAAAGATAAAACACAGAGTTATAATATCAGCCTAAAAAGCTAAAGTGTGTGCAGCCTGGAAACAAGGTGTAGACAAGCAGAACACAGTCACCCCTTAAAGCAGCAGAAAAATAATTAGAAAAATGTGTGGCAGTCATCTTTAAAGAGTGCCAACATAGAATACATATGCACTTGATTACATGCTTTGCATTGTTTTTACATCTGGTGGTGTCAGAGGAGATCCGGCAAAGTCAAAGATGTGAAATGAAGCTCTGAAAAGGAGCCCAGCATCAATCCCCGATGCCACTTAGCTCCTTTCCTGCCCTGCATAGTCTTACAGGATTTTAGACCATCACTTATTGCTGTAACACCTGAAAGCTGATCTCAGCAGGACTGATCTACATGTTACATCTGAGCTTCTTCATCTGGAACAGCACTGCAAGTTTGGTTGAATCTTTTGTGTTTTGTTTGTTTGTTTGTTTTAACATACTGTTACATTAAATATATGTAATGTTCACTTTGTAAAAGAGAAAAGCCAAAGATTCATCAAACTCCGTGAAATAAAATTTCACAAGATGAAGATCTGATTTAAGCTCATTAACGCAAGTCCTTACTTCCTCACTGTTTAAAGCACCACTTAAGCCTGTGCATAATGCAAAGTATGTTCTTTCAGACCAGGGACATGTAAATGTATTTGACTATAAATTTTTCCTGGTTGTACAAAAGTACATTTTATTGTACGTTTCCTACTTAAAATAATACCCTTTTTTTTCTGAATAACAGCTTAATACAAAGCAGAAGGAAGAATAAAGGCAGGGCCACTTCCCAGTGAGGTGTCCTCAGGCAGGGATATTCCTGGTTGTAGTCATGCTCCAGAACAGCAATATTCTAATGGCCACAGTCACTCTGGCCATTAGTGGTGGTGGTTAGGACAAGCATGAGAAGGCAAATCTCACCATGCTGGTGAAATCAATTACTTTATTCTTAATGGTTTTAGTAATGCGAAAAAAACGTAATTCTCCAAATGAAGTGGTCCATTTTGTTTTCAGAGGAATTTTTGAACCACTACATTCTAGAGCAACAGAATTAGTTTTGATCCAAGAGCTCTGCTTGGAAAAGCAAAGAAAAAACCTGATTTGTTTAGTTCCATGGACATTATGTTTATTGCCATAGTTAACCCCTTGCTTTGGATTCCTCCTGGTCATCTCTGGAGCCAGGAAAGATTTCCTTTACTCATTTTTAAGGCATAGTTTGGCTGCTGAGAATGAAAAACAATGAAGAATTGTATGGTTAGAAATAGTAATAGGGAGAATGAGCTGAGTGCTCCTGGTGGCATTGTCTTTATAACCCCTATGATTTGTATTTTGTCTGTTTTGAGGTTCCAGAAGGGATTTTCCTTCCCAGGTTTGTTTGTGGGTGAGTAGGAAGTGGATTGATTGCCTCTGTAGCATGTGTTGCAGTTGCTTTCCAAGGGTACCTGGGGAAAAGCACATAGCAAAGGAGAAAAGGTACTTAGCAAGTCCTCTGCTAGAAGAGACATCTGAAGCAGGTAGACAGCAGCCACACTCCACTGCACATTACTGATGTGGCACATTACTTGTGTGGGTTTTGGTTCCCACTTTATGTCTTTGGTCAATGTAGGGGGTTGGGCAGAAGGTCTGCAGTGTGAGGACAAATGTTCTCTGAGCCAGCTAAAGGAAAAATCGGAATGTGTCAATTAGAAAATGTGGCAATAAAAAGGGTTGGGGTTTGCTTTTTCCCCTCCACCTTTTCTCTTTGCCAAATTTGGCCCAAGTTCACAGATTTGGGTGCGGAATCTCAAAATTTGGGGCCCTTTGTGAAAAGGGAAGTGGTGTACACCTGTCCATTTGTCTCCTCCTTACCTACAGAGCTGTTCGGAACAAGAAGCTCTGGCTCTTTTAGAAGCATGGGAAATAATTTTCCATGAACTGTGCTTTCTCTCATTTCATAAAATTACATAGTTTTGACTATGTCTAAGACAAAATGCAGGCTGGATATTAAAAAGCATTTTGCATGTTGGTATTGAATGGGGTTTGAAAAGCACGTTGATGAATACTTTTCTTTCATTTCAATGAGTGCCAGGTGATTTGGAAAATGCTGATGAGTGCCTCTCTTACCTTTCTATAAATTTCTTAAAATACCTGACCTGCATGACCCTGATAAAAAGTGGACATCGCAGTTGCAATTTGGACGCTCTGTGGATGGTAAATGATCCACACTGATTGTCTGCTCCTTTCCACACTAGAGTGACTCCTCACACAGTTGCCCTGAGAAGGACTAACCAAAGTTACACACATGAGTAAGAGAGTGGACTGCTCAAAGCGGGAGGGCAGCCTCATCTGACAGCCAGGAAGATCCTAACATTGCATAGTTAATTTTGGGAAATGTTCATGCAGGGACAGATCTTGACATCATCTGAGTCACTTAAACCAAGACTGGAAATAAGCAGGGCTAATCTAAGCTTCTGGAAAAGAAAACTTTGTGGGAGTATCTGTGTTTCCCAGCCTGCCCTATTCTTCCTCAGACACACCTTGAAAATTTACATATGGATGTACCAAGGTGTCATATGGTTTCTAAAGAATCATTTGAAGATATTCAGATGCTCTAGAGGCTTTCACCATCGTGTGCTTACATCGTGCTGTGGAGGGATAGGAAAGACTTCACGTGCTTCTTTCACGTCCTGTTTTGTTCTGCTTTTTGAGACTTACAGGTAAACCATACCAATTTACCCGTTGGTAAGGAACTGCTGTCAGCAAATTAATTTTTACTTAGAATTCGCTATACAGCCCTCCAAAGTGTAGATTTTCATAGGCTCAAAGGTTGAGTACGAACATCAGCAGAGGAGCATCTTACTGTTCTTCAGTAAGATCTTCACTGTGGAAAACAAACTCTTCTCCAGGTGGCTTCTTGGATGAGTCTGCATTTGCTTGTGGTAGAGTTCTCAGTGCAGCAGGACTTTTATTTTAATGCTGGAAATAAAATATCTGACAATAAACTCTTAAGTAATTATCGGTGCTCTGTTTCCATCAGAAACCTCCCAATATACCTGAATTAAAAGATAAGGTAGACTAGGTCAGTTATGGGCTTGCCAGTGAATACTGTATCTAGTATCACATCTATTTTACTGGTCAGAATTATTATTTTAATACATTACTAGCTGGTATTTCTCACCTGAATGTGTCACATTAAAGTATATCATTTAACATCCAGGTGTCGCAAAAATCAAAGATGCACAATGTGCAAATCAAGATGCACAAAGATGTCCGAGAAACTCAAAGTCACCTGCAAAAATCCAAATAAACGAACAGATCCAGGCACGTACTGATTGCCTCACAGGCAATGTCATAGTGAAGGCCCACATCCTGTCCTTCTTGTCACCAGTGCAACTCACAACTGGAGCACTGGCATTGAGCGTTTCCATTGCATTCTAGTTACAAAGCAGGACAGTGAATGTGATACTTGGGAAGAACTATGTGGTTGAGAATGGGAACAAGTGTATAGAGCATGGTGCTAACTGAGTCAGTGAGAAACGTGATGGTAAAGGTTTCACAGTTGGCTTAAACAAAGGCTGCCATTGAAAGGGAAAGTCCCTCCTCATCTCTGGTGCTCTTGTCTTCATGTTTCCTCTCCTTCTCTTCAAGGTTCACATAATTTTACTGGTTGAGTGAATTTTCCCAGCTCGGTGGAGTCCAGCAGTACTAGAGAACTTCTCAGGTTCCAGGTACAGATATGTGCCTTCATCATGTCATAATGCAGGACCAGGAGAAGATGGAGATACTCACTGGCCTCTTCTGCCTCATCCTGATTTCCACGGGAAGAAACCTACCTCTGTACGCCAGAAGGGAGGCACAACACGCTATGTTAGATCCCATCTGGACATCAGGGACCCCAACCTCTGGGGTGGTCAAGTCTTTACCCCTCAGGTCGAGAAACAGAAAAGAAATGCATGGATCTGTAAAATGCCATATGTGAATGCTTCTGCAGAGCTGGAGATAAATCTCTTAAATACCGGTCAATAGGCTGAGTCACAAGGTCTTGAGATGTCTTCAGCTTTTACCACTGAACTGAGCTCTGTCTGAACTGGGCAGGATTAATATGACTGTGATGACCTTATACCAGCAAGCCAGCCAGCTTGGCTTGAGATCAAACTAGCCAAAGGAATATCACTGTCAATAAGTTATGACAACATCTTTTAACTATTCTACCACAAAAGTGCTACTGGGACGTGTTTTCTAATATCTAATTTGGTGAAGCCTGTCCTTATTTAACATTATTCAAAGTTTAATATAGTTTGTCTTTTTTTAGGTTACAGGACCCACAAATCATATGTATTGAGTTAGCCAACCACAATGAGGTAGTTAATTCTCATCCACCATGCTTTAGCACTACCTGCATCCACTAGAGAAGGCAGCACTGGCTTCTTACACTGAAAAGCAAGGAAAAAAAACTCTAACGACATTGCCAAGAACTGACCCAAAGTTATTTAAATCGGAATTTTCACTGAATTAAACTATCACTTCTTCCACATTGAGCAATGACTTTTTCTAATTAGCTCATAGTCATGCTTTTGAAGTTTCTAGCTGAACTGTATGGTTTATACTCTATGGCCAATTTCAAATACATTAAGGCAAAAATCCTGCAATAGGACTTATACTGACCCTCAGGTTCTTTCTGTTTTATAAATCACTTTTTTTTGCATTTCAGTAAGGAATTTCTATATAAACTTTGGTGCCACAAGCAGAAATAAATTTACTGCAGGCTGTCTGGCAAACAGACACCACCATAAGCCCATCTACACAGCTTATTTTCACACATAGACTTTACCAGCTGGTAGCAAGTGGTTATCCTACCTGTAACAGTACGAAATATTTTAGCTCTACGGAGCACCAGCTGTCATGACATTTTTTCACAAAGCTCCAAATACTCAGCATTTTTCTTCAAATGCTAACTTTTAGTCTGTATGATCATGTACAGCTCTTTTCCTCTAATTAAAGCAAAGACATTAATGAGTTTATGATTAATGAGAAAAGCTTGGAAACATCATTATTCGCATCTTAAAACTCAGAAGATAAACAGTAATAATCCCAATGCATTTGACTTAATTACCAGAGTAATATGCAAATAAATATAAATTGAAAAAACAAAACCAAAACTGGCAGTTATGAACGTCCTGGAAAGGCAATTTATGGTTCACTATGAGGGTGGTGGTTTGTATTCTTCTCAGCCCCACCATGGCAGGATCCTAAATCCCAAATGATTGCTTAGCATTACTGATATACAAAGATAATATCATTCTTCTAAGTGCAGTGTTCAGAGTCTTAGCATTGTTTAGTAATGCTGAATAGAAGATAATACCTGAAGAAGCTTTCAATCTCTGGGGATTAAATGGACTACTGCACAGAGCCCTAGCAAATTATTACTTTGAGGATACCTATCAAGTAATGAGGGACTAAAAAGAAGTCCTGCCCAGCCTTGGTGTAACATCCTACACCACAGGCAGAACATTGTCAAGGCATGACTTGTGTAGCAATGATGGCACTCAAACCACGGCATGGTTGTTCTTGACCTGACACAGGTTCAGGAGCTCCTTTTCCTGCTTGTGGAACCAGCTCTCATAACTCCCAGTGATGGAGGCATCTGACAGAAGTGTCGGGGCTTTTGTTCATGCAGAGCTGGGAGTGCAGCTATTTTAAAACTCCTTTCCATCATCAGTTCTTTAGAAGATTTTGATCCAATTTTTCCACGTTCAGTTTTGCTTCAAGCTGCATTTATGGAATGTTTTTTTTTAAAGTAGTTCTGTCTTTCAGAAAACAGAGATGAGGAATTATCTCAACCAGCTTCTATTGAGACATCTCATACTATTAAGTACTTGGCTATGCAATCTGAATATTTACTGCATGTTTGTTCGACAGCCTGCAACCACGTACAGCTGAAGGCAAAGGCCATGTTCAAAGAGAAATACAAGAGGTTCCTTGCATTTGCTGCTTCTCTAGATTTTGGAAGTATGTAGTGGTGGGTTTTTTCCAGCCTTTTTTGGTTTATGAACCCAAAAGCAGTGAAGATCACAATGCTCCTGTGACATTTTATGACAAGTTTTGTGACAACTTTTATTTATAATATCCCCAGGTAAAAGCATTTGTAATGGAATCAAGCCAAAACTATTGATAAGATTTGTTTTCTCATAACATTGCTCAAGTCAGGGAAGAACATAAACTTGCTGTTAACTTCTTTCAGCATTCCCCTATGTCACTATCTTTGTCTTTCTCCATGATTGTCATAATTCCTATTGAACTTTGTGCATCTCATATATAATAATAGAGCCGTTTTCCAGAAACTTTTTTGTTTCTCCCTTGTATCAAACTCTATGTGGAGGATGCTACACTCATATCTATTTGACTATCTGAAATGTAGAAGAGAAGGCAGCAAATAAAACCTTGGGAACTCTTTAAATAAATGTCTTTAAGGGAGTAATTGGCAGACAACCTATTGATAGAGGTGGTTAGGTTATAGTGATGGCATTAACACTACGTGCTATGACTGTGTATAAATCTCTTAATCACAGCCTAATTTTCCAACCCGCAACATGAAGTGCAGATGGTACTGCTGAGGATTAACTTTTAGTTGCTTTTTGTGCAGTAATCCAAATGTGTGCAAAGACCTGTACTAACCTTACATTTCATTAAATACTCCTAATGCACTGTCTTATGTGAACTGTCAATATCTGCAGAGAGACCTTCTCAGGCAGAAGTTTCTCAGTTCCTTTTAGCACTTTCAAAGCTGTTCTGAAAGTTCTCCCTTCCCCTGGATCTGGTACCTCACTTAATACCTAGGCAGGTTTTTTTTGGTGTGGGTTTTTTTTTTCTTTTTTAAGCTGCAGTTATATAAAATTAAAGGGAACAGCAAACTCAAATGTTAAATGTTTCGTGCATGTGTCGTTTCCTGAATGTATTAGTCCGTCTTCCAAAATCTTTGTACAATTCTGTAATTAAATGCTGAAAGTTTAAGGGAGAGGTTATAGAAGGTCTGTCTTGCACTTCTTCCATTTCCAACAGAAAGCTGTTCTCTTAAATGCATCTATTTCTGGTTTTGGTTCCAAATACGATTCTGAACTTTGCTTAAAAGTGATGAAGACCCTTGCAGTTCTCTTTATCACTTTGCACCTTCAAAATTTGAACAAAAAAATTGAGTCTTTGCTAATGGCTCTTTTATTATGCCCTGTTCTTCGCAGTGTCAAACTTGTGCTCTTCCAGGGAAAATTAAAAAGGGAGGGTCCACTCATTCTCCTTTTTCAAAAATTGCAGCTAAGGTGGAAGAAAAATTATTATTAAAGAATTTTCTTGGACATCTTCCAGGGAAAGCCTCAAGATGGAGTAAATGAGAAAGGCAATCTCCACAAGTTATGCCTGATTGTACAGAGAATTAAGCTTGTAGTAGCAACAAAAACAAATGCATTTTCTGTCAGTGGTAATTTTGCTGGCAAAGCTAGAGCCACATGAGGAACACTGGGCTATACCAAAATTACCCAATGCTAAATTTCGCGATGTTACAGTTCATACCTGCTGCAGCTGATTTTGAGCTGCCTTTTATGTTTTCTTGCTGGTGCTGGCAGTGGTGTGGTGCACTCTCTTTCCACCCACCAAAACAGGCTGGTGATGTTTCCAGGAGCCAGGCTGATGTTCACCAAGCCCAGCCAGCAGTCTGGTTATGTCACTGATCAACTGAATAATGCCAAGCTAAGGCATTCTGCCTAAATGGGACACGAGCCCTTTAGAGACAGTCTTGCCCACACCAAGAGAGGGGTAGGTATGTTGCTCAAGGGACTACAAAAAAGTCATAGAACAGTAGATTTGTACCCGAATAGCATACAATGATTGCAACCTCTAGTGCTGCTGTAATACACAGTTTAATCACAAAAATATTTGAGCATAGCTGATTTTAACCTTCATGGTTATTACCTCTGGCTTGATAAACAATCACAGCTGAAGCCAGACAGCAGTCTTTTGTTCCCATGACCAGTGTCTGAATGAATCCTGCTGCATTTTGCACCCAAATACAGTTGCTAATACAGCTGCATATTGGGGTCAGCTAGCAGAGTTATGATGCACCACATGGTCCCACTGACCAGTGACAGGAGAGATGTAGGGACAGGTTCACACTGAGGCCTGAGATAACCAGCCTTTCCTCTGTTGAGGTCCTGGTTCTGTGCTGTTACTGATGGGAAGGAAGCAAAGAGAAGGAAGGTTGACCCTTGGTAGAACCCCTAGTCCTACTGCCACTTCTATAGGCAAATAAGTAAAACTCTAAATGGATGAAATCAGAAACAAGAGCACTAGAGATGGAATATTTTCAAATTTTTTGGTACTTCCCACAACTCTCTGCAATACTGTTTACGTCTTTTCTCTCCCTGCTATGTGGGTCATAGACAGACTTGCCTGATCCTAAAACATCATCCCGTTCTTTTATCTGCCATCAGGACCAGTCACGCTGCTGCAGATCTACCTGCCCCATACCTTGCTGTGGCTCACTACTGTTAATTCTTCCAACTCGCAAGATGTGCCAGAAACTGCCTTTTATTACATTGCATTGTTGTCACAGGGATAAAACTTCTATGCAATTGCATTGTTATTACAGGTATAAGAGAACTAGAGGGTAGGCTGTGGAAGCTGCACATGGATGGAAAGAAGCAGGCTGTATCTCATTTTCCAACCTCAGTAATCGCTCAGTTTCCTCTAGAGCAGCTCTCCTAAGCCTACCAGCCTCTTTGCACAGAGCATGCATCTCCTGCAGTCTGCTGCGTGCCTCTTCCCTGGCTGTACCTGCCTGTGAACCGCTGTGCATAGCTCCTGCCTGCCACACTCTCTGCCCAGATTCTACTCTTGTATCAGGCTCATAGGAAGAGTGCTCAGATCTGTCTTCAGCAGAATATGAATTTATCTGCCTATCTCAAGGCAGCAGAGACTCTTTGCTCAACCTCTGCTTGACAGGACCAGCTCAGGTCTGGTCACCTGCTTTACTCCCACCATGAACGTTGTCTTTTTTTTTTTCCCTAATCATCCACTAGAAGGGGAGCGAGTGTGGGATCTGCACTTCTTAGGGAACGAACAAAAGAAGAGGGCGGGCATGGGTTCTTCCAGTGTGTGTGCAGATTACTGTAAGGACCAAGGCTACCAGAAATGCCTGCAACAATGCTTATTAAATTATTAAATCAATGCTTTCCAATTTTTAAAATACTTTCATGTTCTTGGAGCAGGATGATGCTTAATTTTCACTTTACCTAGGACAGAGAATAGTCTATGAGTTGATTAGATGCATTGCAACTGCTCCCATGTATTCCTCCAGGCAAGCACTCAGTATTTATTTACTGTAACGCATCAACACTGACCAGTTGGTGGTTGTGCACAAGGGGCTGGGAACAGGGGAGAATTCCCTGTCTGGCTGTCTGGTTCTTTTGCAGAAGCTGATTCCTGTCTTCAGACTGGTTCCCTCCAAGAGGAGGAGAACATTGGCTAAAGACTTGTGCATTGACCTCCAGCTGATCTAGATCAGAACCTAGAGGACACAGAAGTTTGCCAAGAAAAGAGAAGAAAGGATATTGCAGCATTTCAAAGGTTGTTCATGCCTCCAGGGCTGAACAAAGAGCCTGAGAAGCTGTTCAGGCATGTCACTAACAAACAGCCATCCAGTCAATCATGTTGCATTTGAAGTCCTTTGCCTGAACGGGGAGAAAGAGCTAAGAGAAAAATGAGCAGTCAGCAGAACGCATCCCTTAGTGTGCCAACTCAGCCATTCCTGCCCTTGGAGCATCATCTGTCTGTTGCACCTTCTGAAGAACAGAGTTGCAAGATATTCTCACTTTGCATGATCTGTTAAATCCTGCAGATGAGCTCTTCATCATTAGTAATCATTAGTAGCTAACTTCTACCCAAAAGCACAGATTTGGCAGTGATACGTAAAGTGAGAGAACAGCCTTGGGTGATCCCTTCTGTGCCCAACTACCTCCACAGCCATGTGGGTTTAAGAATAATTTCAGCGGAAATTCCACGCTTGAAAAAATTGTCCTCGGTCCTCTTTTTACTCCAAACATCTTTGAGCACAGTCTGTCAATGGCCTCTGGAGTTGTGCCGAATAATTTCTGTGGATATCAAATTTCTTCTCCCAGTGCTGTTCGCTTCTTTCTTTCAGTTTGTACACAGGCAGCAAACATGTCTGAATCTGCAGGATATTTTTTTTTCATTAAAAAGAAAAACTGTGTTTATTTTGAGAAAACAAAGAGAGCGGCACATGTTGTGTAACAGAGCCAAGGCGGCTGTTTAAAATATTGATAGTGATATAGAAGGCCTGTTGACAGAATGATAGTTCAGCTTTGCATGTATTTGTCTTTCCCTTTGTTCTCCAATGAAACAAGACCGTTTATTTATGCTCGGGGCAGATTGCACCGTGCAGATAAAGGCACTGAAAATGAATAATGAACACACTGGACAGGCAAAGAGCACTTAGTAGCCCTCCTCACCCAGAGACTGCTGACTTTAACTCAGCGCAGTGCATGGGAGATCACGCACTGCTCAGGGTGGGAGGGAAGGGGCGGCCTCTTGAGCCCTGCCGTGCTCTGCTGCTTGGGGTGGAATTAATCTCACATAGCTTTAGACATCTATAGCATCATCCTGAGCCTCCTTTACAATCATTAAGAGAAACGGGCACCTACAGCAGTGTTATAGACAGCTCTTTTCAGAGGTGAACCCCACCCCGCCCAGACACTGCCCCCTCTCTTGCCTGGATCTACGCAGCACTCCATGATTCTATGCTTCTGTTCTGTGAGCTCCACTAACTCTGAGAGAAGCCTCGGGGACTAGTACGGGTTGAGATATTTAAGAGCAGGTAGCTACATTTAGCCAACTGAATGCATCCTTGGTAGGTAGAAGGGGTTTTTCCTTCTATCTACTAGAAGCTCTCTTTACTGTAAATGAATATATTCCAGCTCTTTATCTGCAACTGTTCCTTGGAGGGTAGGATGCATGTGCAGCAAATTTAAGCCTACTGAAAATAAGCTTGTTTTTCTTATTTACTTTTCTCTGACTTGGTAGAAATAGTCATCTTACTTGCCAGGCTCCATGGATGACAGGGTATAAACCCTGAGTTTTAGAAAGTGTATTGTGAGTGAAGCTATGAAAATAACCTTAGTGACACTGCTAGTGGCTTGTGGTTTATGAAGCAGCGAGGCATCTCCAGAGAAGGTAATAACAAAGAGTGTAGGATGAGGAGATTGTAAGAAACAAAATTCTGCTCTCCCTGCATTGATAGAAGTGTGGAAAACACCTGGCAGTGCTTGTGGTGGGGTTTAATGAAGCAGGTGCTGCTGGCCTAATTCTCCTCTCCAGCAAGCTGGGCACTGACCTTCATGACAGCAGAGTTAAGACAGCCTGGATGGGTACTACTGTTCTCCATCATCCAGATGAGCGCCTCCAGCACCAGAAGTGCTACAGGGGTCCCAGTCCATGTGAACAATTTTGCTGCTCTTAGACCCAACTTGACTTTATATTTGGGAGCTATTTTATCTCTAGGTACAGACTCTAAAGATGGAGAAGAGACATCACAGGTGCTTTTCATGAAGCCTTTCCTTATGTGTTGTACCTATAGTGTAAAGAAAGACTGCCTTGACTGAAAAAGTGTACATTTTATTCTGGGAAACTCTGAAATCCCTCCATTGCCTGCTGGAGATGAGGAATAACTGTGCATCTATTTTGCAAAGAGACAGAAGCGTTCTGCTGTTGTCCTATTAAAATAATGACTGGCATAAAGGAAAGATTTTGAAAAATCAAGCAGGGGGAGTGAGAGTGTGTTGCAGAAAAGGTTGAGTGAGGATTAATATTATATTAGAAATTCAAAAACTCTGAATCACTGCAGCTTTCATTTAATGTTTCACCATATGACTATAACCTTAAAAGTCAAATACATGACAGATGCACTTAATTACCACACTGTAAGAAAAATAAAGCTCAAGACTGTTAAATAGAAGAAATGAAACATGACTAAGCTGGCATTTGTCACAGTGCCTAGCTTTAGACTTTTCCACGCCATTTGATGGAAAGGCAAGTCTGTAAGCAGTAGGTAGTTACTAACGCCTTTTCACCTTCAAGGCCATGGCACTTGTGGTCAAAGTAACACTTTCTGTGCCACTCTCCATGCTGGGCATGGGGTGGGATAGGTCCTCACCAGGATTCTTCTGCCAGAAGAAAGGGACAACTGGGATGAAGAGGGGTAAAGCCTGAGAGCACCAGTCTGTCCTCACCACTGTCACCATTGGAACTGAGGGAACCATGTTCTCCAGACCAAGGCCCAGAGTGAGATGACCAAGAAATCAATAACTTTGGGAGATTTAAACTAAAGAAAGAACAATTATTATTTTTTAAATTATTTATTATGGCAAAAAGCAATTCCCAGTGCCTCACATGTGTAGTTCAGCATTCAAGTTGCATCAGCAAACATTAGATGCTGTTTTTGTGAGCAAACATAGCAGGTTGTCTAATGTAGACAGCATTACTAGCAGAGGGAAATGCTTTTTGACATAACTTGTGTTCATCTCTATCTGTTGATAATCATTTTAATCTTGTGAAAAACCTTGACATTAATGGTAAATCTAGCCATAGGCTGGAAAAAAAATACCTCATGAATGCCTTTGGCTACTCCATCAGAACACAAGGCTTCTGATTGGAATACATTTTAATGTAGTGCTTCCGTTGTCTTCTCCTTCTTCTTCTTTACTTAAATTTTTATTTATTATGAACTCAAAAACTGTTGAGCTGAAAAATGATGACGTTTAAATTTCTTTTATGTTAAACATGTCAGTGAAGCAGCAAAGTGCTTTTCATATTTCTCCATTGCCCAAGGCATTTCTTAAAGCCTTTTCTCATGAGCTACTTTCACCCAAATGCCTGGAAAAGTAAAAATTATCTTCTGAATGAATTGATTTATGAATACAGCTATTGGGTTTTAACACGAGTTTCATTTCTTATCTTTCTCTCCTGGTTGAAAGATATTCAGTCTATGAATATTATTCGTTCTAAAAACCTCTTCTCATATATCTCATGTAATCACAGACATTAGAGATAGAGAAGACTTATTGGGTCATTTAATTCATTCCCTTAGTATTACAGCACTGTCAGCCAGGGTATATACAGTATTTTGCTTGGTCTAACTCTAAATAATTTGGTAGATGTTGGCTTTGAAAACACCTAGAAAACACTTCCAGTATCTTATTAATCCCAGTGTCCTGGATTGAGTTAGAACAGAACTAATTCTGTTCACCAATTTTACTTTTCAGTTCAGTCTCTTCTTAAGTGACTGCACTTTCTGAAGTTAATGGCATATTTTTGCAGACAATGTCTGCTAAGGATTGGTGTGCAGAAAGACTCTTGCATACACTTTCTGCTGTGCAGACCAAGGTCTCTGCTAAATCCTGTGTACCACGGTGGGGGTGCGGTACGTTAGAGGCTGCACCTGCGGGGAGGAGCGGACAGGACGGGTGACCCTGAACTGACCAACAAGGTGTTCCATCCCATAGACGTCATATTGGGTATAAAGCTGAGGGATCACAAGGGTCAAGCCCTCTTCTTCAATTGCCAGTGTTCGAGGAGGACTCTGTCCGTTCTGCCTTTGATCCCAGTCCGTGCATTCCTGAATCCTGTTTCAGAAGCTGGCTCCTGAATCCAGTTCCTGTCTGCTGTTGGGTCCAGGCTGGGACTTCACCAGCATCTGCCCTGCAGCATCAGTGGTGACAGTGATGTAATTGCCATCAGGGGTTTGGGTTTGGTATTGTATGTATTTCTGTATATTTAATTTTATTGTTATTATTTTCATTAACGCAGTTTTAGTTTTCCAATCCATAAGTCTCTCTTCCTTATTCCTTTTCTCTTCCCCTTTGGGAAAGAAGATGGGTTAATAGAAAGTGTCTGTCATTTGTCTAGTGGCTGGCTCAGCCCTAACCTGTGACACCCATGTTGACCAGGATTGGTTGAGATATCCCACCTGGACTAGCACAGTCATAGCATTGGTGGTTTTGTGTACAGTTGCAGAGATCCAGTGATACAACTACCACCACAGGTGGCTGCTTACCCAGCCTATCCATTTCTACATGGGTCAGGTTGGGGCATCTTTTGGTGTGAGTCTACATCAGTGCTCATATTTGTACCTTTGCACCCTTCCATCTCTCCCAGCTTGAGGGCTGGGGACAGGAGGAAGTGTTGTAAAACTTTCATGTCCTAATTTCTAAGGATGCTTTGCATACCAACTTGCTCCAGCAATGGTGCTTAGAAATTTCAGATATATCTTTCTGGGTGGTGCTTTTAAGTATGTAGTTACTGTGATTTTCATTTCTGGAGTCTGCATGTTTGCATCACATGGAGCAGAGTGTGGCAGAAATTTGCCTGCAGCAGATGGAAGATGTGTACCAAGTAACCAAGTACTCTCTATACCACAGACTCTGCCTCAGTTTCTTGGTTTTGCTCAGAATGTCCTAGGTTAAAACCACACTTTGCTGGCTGTATCCTGACTGCAATTGAGCATTGGCATCCTCCTTCCCATAAGCTGGTTTTTGGGGGCAGTTGAGATCTGAGTTGAAGTACGGAATTGCTCTATTGGATTTGAATGCCTTTGGCATATTCAGATACACTTATTTTTTAATCAGAAATGAGTATAACATCCTGCAAGCGCCAGGTAAGCAATTTCTATTTGGTTCTGACAAAGTGTTTCATTTCTGAGCGGAAAACGTTGCATTGCCCAAGGAATATAAATGCTAGCTAAGGTAAGTATCTTTTCAACAATATTTTATTTTGAGGTTTCTGATAACCCAAAACTTAAAGATAAATATTGACTGTTCTGTTTCCTTGAAGGGACTGGAGCCAGATACATCTGCAAAGTACATCACCGGGCTGGGTTTCCTGTTAGGCATGGGGCATGGGTGCAGGTCCTCTGCAGAACCGCCACAGTTGTGTTTGCAGCTGAGAAGAGGGCTCTCGCATACAGTATGTGACACAGTGCAGTGATTACACTAAGCCTACAGCAGGCGAGGCCACTCGTTCAAATACCAACTAACTTTTGACATTTGAAGAACCCAAGAATGAGGGTTGAGAAAAAAAGAGCATAAACAAAGACTTTCTGACGAGAGGTCCTTCAGGCAATGTTATGTCAAGGGTAGTGAATGGAGTGCTCAGATTTTCTGACTTCAGTGTTTGTTTTTGTTTGCTTTTTTGTCAATATGAAACAAAAGAGCAGCTTTCATATACCTCAAACACTTCCAGGGGACTCTTTTAAGCAGTAAAGTACCCGCCATTCCTTTTCAGCTGATGTCTTTTACACCCATTAGTGTTTATTGCAGTAATCAATATTGGGGACTATGGTGAATATTTTTTTAACTTAAACTCCTAAATGCATACCCAGGAACCAAAGTAAATGCCTGGATTTCCATGTGCCTGGATTTCCATGTGCCTGTGCGCAGGAGCTCACATGGACACAAGGGACTGAGAAAAGAAAAAAAGTCCAAGGACTTTATAAAGTGCCTCATTTCATATAGTTCATTTTGAGGAAAAAAAAAAAAAGGCCTAGGATCATCAGTATTTATCTACATCCACTCAGGCAGACTTTCAAAGCTCAGACTCACCTGTAGCACTGAGATGTGTTTTCTGGATATGTGCTGTGCAGACAGGACAGCAAGGTCCCAGAAATGGACCTCCTCAAAGATAGATCTACATTAAATACTTGATGACATTGAACAGAGAGTGCAGATACCTGTGGAAATTCAAAGTTGTCTTGCTGATTCAGGGTGCTTTGTGTCAAAAATGGCCACACCACTTGGAGTCTAAACAGATTACTGTTCTTCTGCCAGCATAAACCTATTTTCCATTCCTAAACTCTCTAGTTCTGCACTCTCCAGAGGCTGGCTCCCGCTTGTCAGTTCCATGCAGCAATCTCAGGAATCACCCCAGCTTGGGGCTTTCCAGCTTTGGCAGTGGCTTCTGTAAGGTGAACACGGTGTGTTTCTAAGGGGCTGCTCATGATCATTCCAGATTGCTGGCCACTGCAAACAGCTTTCTGCGCTGTTATGTGAATCTTTTACCTACTAGATCACACAATGGGGCATTCATGTCACTCTAAAAGAGATGTTTGGTTTTTGCCAGATCACGTTTGCCAGATCAAGTGATGAAAATGGGTTGTATGAAAGATATAGTTGGGGCAATGCATGTGGATTGCCAGCTAGAGGGAGTTTCTCTGAGTGTTACCAAAAATTCAGAAGAAAAACTCCTTAATACCAATGTAGCATCAAGAAGAAGACATCTTCTTTATCTTGTCAGCACCAGGTGCAAGGAGGATCTCTTCCTCAAATCATGCACCCCATATGCTGCCCCAACCAAAGCTTATATCACTCGATTACATAAATATTCATTATTTTTCTCCAAATAATCATATATATTCAAAAATTGATTAATAATTTTGCATAGCTATTATGCAATGCGGCTTGAGCTTAAGAAGGTCCATTTTGTGTACTATGTCATGTCCTACCGGTCACCGAAGAAATAGCATTTGAAGATTTTTGTGGGAACTCTCCTGTATATGGTGGATAATTGGCAAAGAAACTGTGTTATCAGAGTTTGTTGTGATTTACGCAGGTTTCAATCAGTCTTCAAACAGCTTAGCTTGCCCTTTCTCTTCTGTTTTGTCTTCTTCTGTGTGTCTCTCAAACGGTGGACTCGTAGTTTAGACTTCTCTCATTCCTTTCCCAGACAGGCAAGGTTTTCATATCGCTATTGTACAGACTAGTATTTACAAGGTAACATAACATGAGGACAAAGCCTTGCAGTTCTTGGCTGCAACCATAGCACCATAGCTTCTCTGCTGACTAGAACCTCACATACCAGCTGCATCTGACAATGAAGGTCCTTAAATGAGAAAGACTCTGCTGAGCTCCACCTGCCAGAGCCAGACTCAGGCTGTTTGGGAGAGGAGCATAGGGTGAAGACCTTGTTTCAGTATGAAGGTTATGGTGAGATTGAAGAGAAGATGATGGGTCATCTCTTCCCATGGAGTTAGAGGAACTTTCAGAAATAAGAAGATATTAATTATTATAACTCCTGCAGACATGTTTTCCTATGTACATTCTCATCCTGCCCACATCTAAATTTGACCACTCTTCTTAGAATACCCCATAAATTAGGAAGCCTTCCTACCTGGAAGCTGTTCCTCAGGCTATCCTCTCTTTGACATAATTTCTGCTCTCTATTCTGTGTTCTGCTGCCTCTGGATCTGATGCAGGAGTGACCACTGAAGGGTGCATCTCAGTGGGATAGACAAGAAGCAAGTGATGATTTTGTGAGATACTATGGAACCACTAGGAAAGTCCAAAGCTTTGCACTTGACCTTTCTGTTCATGTATTTTTAAAGAACAGCCTGCAAGGTGCAACACCTGTTCATCCTACTCCAGCAAGATATCTCATTAAAGATAAGCAAATATTTGTGAACAAATTCATCAAAATCTACATTTTGTCTGGATTAATGTTTGCACTGCTGTGCCACTTGGAAGCTGCAGTCGTGAATCCAGACTCTCAATGTGCAAGGTGTTGTACAATGGCAGGAAAAGGAATTTTGGGGTGTTGCTAATGTATGCTTGGGTCTGCAGGGTCCCATATCTATTGTGTACACCCATCTATTGGGTGATTGTGGTGGTATGGTCCCCCCGTCACTCAAAGCCCACTTGAGACCTGAGGTGATTTCTCTCCTCTCACCCCCGTCTGCTTCATAGGCCACAAACCAGCCCAGGGCAATTCAGGTACGGACTGCAAAAGATGGCAAAACAGAACACTAAGGCCCCACTTTCCCAGCTTTGTACAGCTCTCCCTGTCACTTGGGAGATAGTCACCACCTGGTTGTTTTAGATATTATATTAAAATATTAGTACTCTAGCAGTGTCTAGAGACAGAGAATCCTCGGTATTGTCCTAAAAGTGCTGTAATCATTGTCCAGCATTCTCTAAAAGAGAGCATGAGGTCAGCAAGTAGAAAATCAAAGGCAAAATCAGCAGGAAGCAAGATTAATAGGAAGAATGAATAAACAGCATAAAGCTAACAAGCTCTTCTGTTAAAAGGGAATGTGCAATACAGGTTTTTCTAGTAATCTTCAATATTTCCTATGAAGTATCAAAGGAGCTGAGGAAAGAGGAAATAGCGGGACAGCAGCGCTCCCAATCCTGTTTGACGCACAGCTTAAAATTCTGCCTCCCTCAAGCAGCTGCTTTGCAGTAGAGCATAGGACTCCAAAACTATGTCTGTAATTCAGCCTTTTCAACTTGATTCTAAGCAGGGTACTGACAATATCTGGGTAATTACAGATTACTTGCAGATATTCCCTTGTTTCCAGTTTAAGGTCTCTCGCAACAACAGAAACAACAATAAAATTGCTTAGATTGTTAGTTCAGAAACCTCAGAAATCACTGGTCTGCTTTCCAAGATGCTCCCTTGAAGCACAATATTACCATTGTTTGTGGACAAGCACAATGAAAACCAACAGTAAGCGTTGTGATGTACATCTGTAGGGGAAAACTTTTGAAGGGGGGTAGGGAACATGAGTGGGGAAAAGAGAGATGGAAAAGTGCTTTCTGCAGCTCTTTGTTGCTGTTGTGAATAGCATCACAATATCTCTTAATGAAGCAGATGTTCAGATAAACAATTTCAGGCTAGAAATGCTAAAAAATAGAAGCTTCCACAGGGCTTGAGTTCCAGCTCTGTTTCCCTTGCTATTCTCTGCCTGGCACACCATAAGCACAAAGGCATCTAGTGGATGGAGAGTGTTTTAGAAATAGTGCCATTACAGTTTCTTAAGCACATCTTGCTGTGGTCTGCTTCATCATCTTACATGGAAACTTGTGATCCCAACTGCTGTTTCTCCTTTCCTTGTCATGCGGGACATCATAGCAGTAATAAACTGCTGTTGTAAAATTGGGAAATAAGTTTATGTAAAACAGGTGAGTTTTAATTTAATTGGGTTTTTTACTCTAATTATGCATCAGCACTTGCTAACTGGGACTGTGTCAAATAATGTCCAAAGCCTCATGAGAAAAATTGTTACATTAACATCCCCATTTGGCAATACTCTAATACAATTACTTTTGGGACTCCTGATCATTTTTGGATATAGAGATGGCAAAATTGTGATGTGAAGGGGAAAGATCTTTGGGAGGAGAGGTCTGGTTTGTACATTAAGTATGGGGTAATAAAGTCACACCTCACTTTGGAGGAACCTGGATTACCTGTGGGTCATTCCCAAAGTGGAAAACAAGAGATGGCTTCAGACCACTTCAGAGCACACAGCAGCTGCTAAATAGTCTTGGTGAACCTAGTATTAGGTTCAGGGCAAAGACAATTAAACCACTGGGTTAAAACCAGCTTTTGCACTGGGAACATCTGCTCCAGGTTTGTGTCCAGACTCTTGTGACCTTCTGCAAGCCAGAGGCTTGGGCATAAAGTCCACCTGAGGAGTGCCTATCAGGGGATGTCATCCAGAGGTAAGGGCAAAGGATCAAATCAACACTGTGTACATTACTTAGGAGTATGGACTTATTTTTAAGCTGCCACGGTTGATTTTGAAGTGGCCTGTCTGACTTGTTGACAAGCAGGAATTTGGCAACTGGAAGCATAAAGCTGGCTAACATGTAAAGGTGCATAAATCTCTGCAAAAACAATAGCTGGCTCCATGCTATCTGGAGGCAAAGCAAAAATCATCATGTTCACTGAAGTATAAAATCAACCAAATAAAAAAACCCGGGACCATAAAGGGCAACAGCAGTGACTACAGTGTAGCTGGGCTGTTGATGGCCTCTCACAGCCCATGTTAGACAGCACAGATGCTGTTATCACTCCTCTCATGCTTTTGACTGGGAAGCCGAGTATTTTCCTTGTGAGGTATAGGAACTGCATTATGTGGTGGTCAAGACTGCCTGCCAAGACCTGCGCAACTGCCTTCCTTCAGCACACAACGAGATAGCGCAAGTCCTTGTTGTGAGAGTGACGCAGAAAGACACAAATCCCCTGGCTGCCCTAACTTAAATTATAAAGTAATAAGGTCTTAAGTTACAAGAACCTCGCAGTGAAACCTCTGTGGAGACAGCTGGAAACAGAGTAAGTCTACTACAATAACAAGGAGTGGGAGTTAAAATAAAAGCTTCCGAATGCAGCAGCGTTTTGCAAACTGCATGAATATACACGTGCTTAAGCCACCATGCCCCAGATTCCACAGCTGAGTGTGGATTTTACTCCACAGTGTGAGTCCTGGGCAAGCCAGGTGTGTGAATGGCACCTGTCCTACAGGACCTGGAGTGGTAAGTGATCAGACAAACAAAGCTCAGTTTAGCACTCTGCAAGACAGAAAGGATCCCGAATGTAGAAGATGGTATAGAGCGTAGATGTGGATTATGCCAGATTTCGAAGAGCTGGTGTCAGGTTTTCACACTTACTAACACCTACGGATGCTTGGTGCTCCTGTGAAGACAGACTGGATGCTGAGAATTGTTATGGAATTGTTATGTTAGGTTTCTTTCCTCAGCCACAAGGACATAGCTGTTTGGAGTCCACAAATGCAGGAAAGGGAGTTGTCTGGCCTGAAAGCAAAATTTTGCTTTATGGCTCACACATCTTCAGGCCTTTGCAGCTAAAGACCACAGGCTACTCCTGGGCTACACTAATACACATCAGGGAGATGTTTTTCCTATGTGAGTCACGGTCAGAAACTGCAGCATCACATCCCCTTTGTTTATTGTTTTACTTAATGGCTTGAGGTGACTCCAGAAAAAGAGGGTATATGAGTAAAAAGGACTTTATAAGACCTAAATATGATCGCAGAGGAATCAAAATAACTTGCCCCTTTCAGGTTTATTAGGAAGATCTGCTTCTGTGAGACTCTTTGTTGTCAATGGAGAGAAAAAAACTAGTTTAACAGTCGAGGTGATCTGACCTATTTCAGCTGGCTGTCTCAGTATGATGATTTGCCCCCACCTCTGCCCCCATTCACTAGATCGCCACTGACTGTAAAGGGAGCCTACAGTAACTAGCTCAGCTACAGACATCTCCATTTAGTCAGCTAAATCCACAGGCTGGTACAGACAATCTGGGTCAGAGATGTCAAGTGCAAAACTAATAAAAAAATGAATAGACACATTCATCAAACTCTTCTATTGGATGAAAAGCTGGTGCACTAGCAGCAGCTAGTGATATTTCTTCCTTTTCATTAAAATGTGCTTAACTTGGGTTGCTATTTACTTAGAAGTCCTCCTTCACATTTTACCTTTTCCCTTAGAATTAGCTCTGGAACTCACAGCATTTTCTCTGAACATCGTGACCTCAACCTGTGCTAAGAGTAGGTTATATTTTTTTTTACCAAGATTGATCTTGTCTGAACAATGCAGTACATTAACCAAAATTAGGTCAAAACACTAATTCAGTTCCCTTAGTTGGGATGTTTAAATGATGTCACAAACCTAATTAAACAAATCCAAAGGACTGTGAGTTTTCCCAGTTTAGAATATTTCCTGTGCTACTTTCACTGATGTTGATGGTCCTCCCAGTCACCTGTACATCTCGCAGGAGGTGTGAGGCTTTGCAGAATGAGCTGTTTGCATAGGAGAATTAGACGTACTCAGTGCTTGTGGAAGCCTCCCAATCAATAACATGCCCAAAGCACAGCACGTGGAGTGCTTTCTCTTCTTTGGCTGGGTGCTGGGTGCTGAGCATTGTCTGGAAGTTTACTGACAGTGATTTATCTATACGACTCACTGCAGTTGTGGAGGTGATGGAAGGAAGTTGCCAGGGTCTGAGTTGGAAGTGCAGCAAGTGCAGTACTCCGGCACTAATAGCAGACTACTGTATTTCTGTCACTGAAGCCCCTGTCTGGCAGTGCAAGTTAAGACCTTTTCCAGTCATTTATGAGGAGTGTAGAAGACAGCAACATGAAGGACGCTGTCAGGGAAAAACCTTAATAGCATGAAACACAATGCCTGTAATTTCAAGTCCTTCCAGCCCTGGCACACTCTGACACAACTTCTGTTCTTCATTTTTGTTGAAGTGCCATCGTTTCCGGAAGGCCAGGAACAGCTCGAGAGGCCAAACAATCCATGCCAGTCACAGGGACAATTGACTGCATTCTGGGACTAAGTCTGTGAGGAGCAGAGTATCCCCCTCAGCTCCTATTGACCTCTGAGGATTGCTGATGCTTCTCAGAGATGTGCTCCATGCCTTAAGAAGAAGATCATCTGGGAGACATCCTGTCTGTAGTGAGAGCTTTAGTAAATCCATTTGCTGCCTGGTCTCTCGATTTTAGGCGATGGGGCTCTGGCATGCAAGTCTGTCTGCAGCAGAAATGGCTTCAGGAGTTCCTCGGGTTCCAACCTGAATTCATCATGTGTTATTGGTCCTCAGTACCTCACCACAGTACTTTTAATATAATCTGTAATCCCTATGAACAGGTGAGGTTTAAGCATAGGCGCTTCCTTGCTGTTGTGTACCATAAAGTTCTTCTGGCAATCATTGCCCACTGCAAGTCATTTCTTCCCTTGAGTCTCTCCAATGCCACTCACAAGCAGTCTTGAGTAGCTCCCATGGAAGATCTTACCGTGCTACTGCCTGGATGCAGGCAGATGGGGAGCTGGACATTTTGGTGAGTTATTGACAGGATATATTTGATGAGATTACATCCCAACGTTAAGATTTGCTACTCTTTGGGTAATGAAAGCCTTGTGTGTTATATTAGCCCCCTAGTAGCTCTGTTCAAGGTGTAATAGCAGAAGTACTCTTTACTTTAAAAATATACATTTGTTGTTTTGGAACCGAGTTACAAAAAATTTTAAACTGCAAAATATATCACTGATACCCTTCTTGGCTACTTCTTCATCTCACCTCTCTCCCTCCAGGTTATCTACTTTGTTCCTTTGTCTAAAAGGGCTGGCTTTGCTTCTGTGCTTCTCCCATGCATCCCAAAGGAGTCCTACAGCTCTGAACAAATGTTAAGGTCTTCCTCGACACTCTGCTCTCTACATCACCTCTGTCTTTCTTACTCCCTGCTAAACAAAGTTAATGCCTTCTTTCTGGTGTCACTGCAAGATTTTGTGAGTACAGCCCATTGTCTTGTTCAGCTTCCTTCCTCACCCTCAGCCAGGTCCTGTTGTAACGTTTTTGTTGTAAAATTTATTTGGTACATTTCTAGCCTCAGGTAATTTACCTTCTTGTCTACAAACTGGATATAATCTTCTGAAGATTTTTTTTGTAAGACCTTAAACCTCACATTAAAAAGCACTTTAAAAGCTCTGCATTTTCCCGCATTGTTTTGTAGGTATAATTGATTGAACACTATACTCCAAATAACAAAATTGGTAGGGGGTGCTTCACTTCAGTAACAATATCAAATCCTTTGAAATCATCAATTGTATGGGATCTCTGCTCATCCTAGTGTGTCAGTCTGTGCAAGAAAAAATCAGACAAATGACTTATGCAATAGTCCAGTGGTTGTGCCAAATTTGGACCTAACTAAAGTGGTGTCCAGACCATAGTTTGCTGCACTTGACTACATTTTTCTCTTCCGTGCCACCTCCAAGAAACTCACTGCTGACTGACCTGAGAATTTATCAAACTATTGCCTCTCCTTCTGATCAGCTTAGGTTCCTTCTGCCAGGGTATAAGTTATGCAGTTGCCCTGAATGTTTGTATAGTGCATAGCACAGATGGAGCTGTGACCTGCGGCTGAGGTCATTAAGCCTCCTATAATGTCAGCAATAATAACAAGCTTGAAAGAAACCTCTGCCTTCCTAGAGGTGCAGGGAAAGACATCTGCTGTAAGCAATCCTTTCATTCAAGATGCAAAGAAACACTGTGAAAGCCATGCTTATGATTTGTCCCTGATTTCTGTGCCATCGTTACCCTTTCTCTAACCCAAATATTTTCATCTTCAGTTGTTCCTATATTGTTAATCTCTTTACTGTCGTTGTTTTTGCGGATACAATTTCTACTCATAAGTGACTTTTCATTGTTACAAGCATTGTTTCATCGCCATAGTGTGCTGTACAGCTGCTATTTTTCCTAGAATTGCATTCTTTGTCTGTAATTTCCCGCTTAGCACAAACCCCTATTGTCCTAGCCTATAGTTTTTGCATTTTTTCCTCCCAAGTCCAGTTTTGTTCTTGTCTGTGATTCAGCCTCCACAAACATGTTTTCTGTGGCATCCTTTTCCCTCTCTATAATTTGTATCTTTTGCAATATTCAGTGTGTTATTCTTCCATTTCAAAGGAAAGATGCAACACTGTGTTAATCAGATGCTCTGTTTTCCTACATGATGTTCTGTTCCAGATTCAGCTATCCCTTCTTTTTCCTCTCATTTCTACAACTGTATTACCAGAAAGTTTCTTTCTTCTTTATTAAAATGCATTCTTTTCTGTGGTTTTATTATGTTACTTTCTGCCTGTGCCTTTTTAAGCTGTGGTGTGTTTTTCTACTTCGAAGTTTTTGTTCTCTTTCCAGTACTGCATCCATGATTTACTTACTTTTTTCCCAATCTAAACTAATTTCTGATAACGTAATGCTATTACAACTCCAAGCTCACACCATTTCTAAAGTTGATTTTGCCCCTTTAACTTTGTGTCCTGCTGGTCCACTCTGCATTTTGGCAGATGCTGGTGGCCATGTACTGAGACTAGGGAATCCAGCACTCAAGGACAGACTCTGAGCCGACATCTACTGGTGGACGAAACACCACCACTGCCAGCAGCAGGACTGGGCTTTCGATGACCACCTGGATGCTTCAAACCAGCTGCTGTGGAGCCCTGAGGGCTAATGGGGCTGGTGCAGGAGGGAGACCTCAGGCATGAGAGGGCTTTCTCTGACTGTGGGCAAGCAGCACAAGTGAGCTTAGCCCTCCCTGGAGGTAGTTGGCAAAGCTGCAGAGGTCTGCACACGGAAGGACCTGGCCATGTTTGCAAACAGGCACGCTCCCAGCCTGTTGCATGCCAAAGGGCTCCCTGTGAGCACTGCATTAACAGTGGGCAGGAGACACAAATCTGCACGGCTCCCTCCCTGCCAGGGCATCCCCCGCATGAGTCTCCTGCATTTCCCAAATTAGATCACCCCCTCCTTTCCCTCAGAAACCTAATGACTGAACACAGCCTCTCACCTACCCTCTTATTCCCCCCATTAGCCTGGTTTTTCCTCTTTCTTTGCTTCCCCTGCCTGTCCCTTGCATCCTTCTCATTGAGTCACTATGTGTCTGCCTAAGCACTCTGAATAGTGGCATCTAAATATTTATTTTGTGGTCAAATGTTCCATTTTCTTTTCCTTCTCTGGTCTATAATTCTTCTGTGAGTGGTGACTGCATAGGTAATCGCAATTCATTATATGGCTGTCAGGAATCCAAGCCCTCGCTCCTCTTGGTCTATTCAATCAGTGTCCTTGGCTTGTGTGCAGTGTTGTTTAGTGGACTTTAGATGAAATTGTTATTGTTTTTTAACAGCTTATACATCTTCCAATGCAGTCATTGCAGGACCTTGGGGCACTTGGATGGACAGACAGATAGAGCGAGCAGCAGAAGAAACAACTGCTCCTGAGTGTGACTGGAGGAGATGTAACCTCAGCAGTGACTGCGCCAGGGCTGATGGGTGGAGGCCACTGTCAAGTAGCTGTCTTTTATGTTTTGTGGATCCTTGTCCAGGTTGCAGCCAAAGCAGGCAGCACTGCTTTGAAAAGTCATGGAAGAATCTAGTGAGCTTTGAAACTTGATAGGCCGAGAGTGTAAGTGAACCAAGTTTTATGGAGAGAGGTGAAATAGTTTTCTGAATTGACTGTCATTACTGGCCAAAATAGGGAAACTTTTAGGTAAACAAGCCCTTCTTCCAGACCAGAGTAAAATCTCTCACCTTCAAAGCTAGGTTAAGTTGATGGTACCGCTTGAACTACCTTAATGCTACCGTCTTAGTCATGAAGGATGTACACTGGTATTGCACCCTCGGTAGCAGCGCAGCCCGTTCTGCGTGCCTACAGTCTGCACTGAGCACCAGGCAGAATAAGGCCAACATATAGGCTGGCCTAAATATATTGCCACATTCGTCTTTTTCATAGTCCTTGCCAAGAAAGTTTCTCCAGACTTTATGAATAGAAGGAGGCACCAAAGTCACTCCATGCTATGACAACTTCATCGTTCAATGCTTAAGAGGCTTAAAGAACCATAGCTTGAAGCCAACTTTAAACAGCATTTTACCTGAGAAACACAGATGGCATCTTTATTGTCTGGGCTGAAAGCTTGGATTCCCTGACTGGTTTCTATGATAAATTCAGTACACCTCAGTCCTCCATCAAACTATCTCTTGAACACTGCTCTAGCAGTATTGAAGTTTGGCAAACCGTGGTCAGCATAAAAATGATAATCAAAAAACTATGCTATATAAAGATGTGCAAGCCAGCTCACCCACCTACACAAACCCAGTAGTCATTCAAAACATATTAAAAAAGATATAACAGGCTGTCAGATTTCCAACAGCAACACATCTCTCTGAAGGGAACCATACCCACCTTGACAGCCTAAAGAGCTGCTTGCCCAGCGTATATTTTCAACAAAGACAGTAAAATATAATGCAACTTTTACATTTTCTCAGAAACTTGCTTCCCAAACCTTAAGCTGCACCACAGTTCACTAAACTCAACATTAAAAGGAAAATACCTCAGAATATGTACCAAGTGGAATCAGATTATTTCTTGAATAATATGTATGAAAATTGTCAGTGCATTCCCAATCTTAAAGATATCCCTGAATCCTCTGCCTGCTCCTCCCAAAATGTAATATACTTCACCCATTTCACAATGCCTTCCTAGAAATTTTGTGGATGAAACAAGCCCCATGAATCAGAAAAAAATGAGCACAGGCAAAGTAAAAGGGCAAAACCACCCTCTCAGTAGTAGACAACAAACTTTTACATCACAGTCACTCAATTTCTGCTCTCAGTCTTGATCTTCAAAACTACAAAACACTTTCCAAAGGTGACAATCAAAAGACATTACTCATGATAAGAAAAAGTCACAGCATCAACAGAGATGAACATGTATGGCACATTATAATTCTTCCCTTTCCCCACCACTCCTACTCACTTCCTAGTGAAACTACCCATGTGCCATGAGCTGTAAATTTTCATCCTCTCCTTTCTCTCACTCTGTGTATCTCTTTCCAGTAGAAGATACTACCATGTCACCATTTGCTTTGTAATTTCTTTTCTTCCATACCACAAGTACCCAACTGTTGTGGGGTTTTTTTTTTCCCCTAACTGATTAAGAGAATCTAGTTAAATTCCATCTTTTGTTCTCAGCTCATACTCATCTTTGACGTTTGGGGTACCTATTCCTGGCCCAGAAAAGAGCTTTTGAGCCTGAAATATGTCTGTTGTTTCAAAGTAAATCAGTTAGTATAACAAAAGACACTCTCTTCTCCCTACAAATTTTGCCTGGCTTAATAACTTAGATCAGTGCTGAAAAAATAACACCCCAAATCTATCGTGTTGCATAAATATTATTCAGATTATTTTCATGGCTCACCTTGTAAATTTTACACATTTTTTTTCTGTAATTTTTTTAAAACAGAGTGGGCTTATACTGTCTGTATTCTTAGGAATTATATAAACTGATTTTCTTAATCTTTAAAAAGTGAATGCAGATTTATATGTATAAAATCACCTTTGCATTGACTTGGAGCGTTTGCTGTAGCAACACAACATTTCATTCCTGTTCCTTTTGTAATGTAGTAGCGTTCATGTGTAATTGCCTCTGTATCTACAGGTGAAATATCAGGCTTTTAAAGCAACATGTGTTAAGCTATAAGATCTGTGTTTGTTTGCCATCTACCTTAGTAAGACTCTGATTCATGACTTGTTCCCCAATGCATTACCATAGAGGAAACTCCATGCAGGACCTAACCTTGCCATTCATTCACACGGAGTGGTGTCTTGAACTTAAAATTGTCAGGGTGATAGACACGCTGCTCAGAATGGGGATTGCAGGCAGGGCTGGGCAAAAGATCTTTCTGAAGCATGAGTACATGAATCAGAGGAGTGCTGGGTTCCTCATAGCAGCTGATCATAGCTGGAAACCCAAGTGATTTACGTAGTCTGGAATATCATGATGAGCAACATCTTTGAAATTGGGAAGGTTTTGCCCTTTCTCCCATTGAGCACGGCATGCGATGTGAATGTAAAAACACGCCAGGTGCTTCAAGAGAGTGAGATGGTTTGATAGTAAAGCAGCCAAAAGGCATGAGCACTTGAATTCAGGCACCTCATTTATGAAAGCTTTGAAATTTAAACCAGCTAAGTGACTTCACCTGAATTACTGTTATCATTCCACAAGGATTATATTTTATCTTCTTTTTTTTGAAGACTTGTTTTCTTTCAGTCAGCAAAAGCCCATCAGACTATAAATCACTTCTGTACTGCCTGTGTCCTTAATAATGACATACTATCTCCTAATCTCTGGTGCAGAAATGAGCTAGGGAAGCTCTCAGAGACTGAAGTTCCAGGGAAACCTTTCTCCGGGTGAACCGAAGCAGCTGGGATGGCAGCTACTTCTACCACAAGTGATGTTTCATTTCAGGATAATACATACTCTTTCTGGGTTAGGTGCAATCTGCCTGCACTGCAAACATGACTAATAAACATTCAGACCTGCTTTCTTAAATATTAAATTAATCCACCACAGACTTCTTATGTGTGACCCTGTCAAAGAGTCAAAGTCATCCACATGCTCCTGCACTGCAAAAAAGGCCTGGGGAAAATGTAAGTTCTCAAGAACTGATGGTGCGTTGACTTTGGTAAATTTCTAAATATTTTTGGCATACAATAACACCAAAAAAAGCGAAATCCTAAAAATTCCAAATGCGTTTTTGTCAATTGTTTATGGTAAGACTTGTTCCTGCAGTAGATACAAAGGGGATGCTACTGGAGATTATTTATTTATAAAAATATATTAGATGTAGTAGTTCAGTAAAGAGAAGTGCCTGGTTCCGGTGGGGTGAAGGCAATCAAGTGCTCAGAAAACATTGGCATGGTAGCGGAGCTGCAGAAAAGAATTTGGACATATGAGTCGGTGTTACGGCAAATGTGTCAACAGGGTCATGGAATTAGGCATCATGTTGGGATGCTTAAAAACGGTGGCATGGGTGATCTTCCATTCCCTGCAGGAAAGGTGCAGACTCAGCTCAACCTCTGCATTCATTCCAGAGCACTCCAGTAACAATTTGCACCACCTGTGGAAGATTTGAGGAGTTACCTGGAGTTGTTTATTGTAAGATAGAGACAGTAACAGCCTTCAGAAATGCAAAGAATTATTATAAGTACCAAGGGATAAGCTGCTCACACTGTTTCCTTGTGGGTAGGAGAGAAAGAAACAGCATTTAGATTGCAGCAACAAAGAATTTTTTTAAGCATCGGGAAAAACATTTGAAGGTTACTGAAGCACTAGGAGGGTCCAGCATCTCCATCTTTGCAGGTCATTACAAAGAAGCTGTGAGGACACATTTCAGCAAAGATAAGTTGATGATTCTGAGCAGAGTTGACCTCTGAATATCTCATCTGCTATGAGAGGGAAGCCAGTGGTTCATGTAGTCCCCATACATAATTTAGGAAGCTTGCAGCTGCTGCCTATAGGCTTCGAAAAAACAGCAATTCTCAAAAGTATTTGGCAGCACTTTGCTGTCTTTCTCAGTAGCACCCAGGGGTGTATGTGGAGGACTTTTTTTTTTTCTGTCTGAACATCAGAGTCACTTATTCTTGTCAAAGGATAAGTGTTCATTGGTGAAGTAAAAGGCAATGGGTACATTTTAGGGAGTTAGATCACTTGCTTTGCATCAAATACTGGTTTGGTAAATCTGAATTTTTCTTCAAACATGGGTGAAACTTAACAAAAAAAAAAAAAAGGTCAGAAGTCATTAAAACCCCCACCTTTTAAAACAAAGTTTCAGCCCAATAATTGCCTTGACAGTTTTTCAACAAGACAATTTATTTTACCCTGGTTATCCTGGCTTTTCTAATTTTCCCCCCAAGTTCCGTATTTTAAAATAAAATATTTAGAGAACAAAAAACAATCATGTTAAGTCATCTTCCCTATTGATCCAACACATTTTTTGAAGCTGGCTGGACACAGACAAGTCCATGCTTTTCTTCCACTTAATTCCACTTCAAATAAGTTAAGGTACAAAGAGATATCAGAAAATCCCACTCAGAGCCTTCTCTGTAAGTTCAAGTTTATGATTGTCTTACAAAGTTCACTTCTTGTTGACTTTCCCATTCAGAAAGTAACTAGTAAAGCAGGGTGCTCAAGCTGGGTCCTGAATCACTCTTCTTTTCCTATGAAGAAATTATAGGCTTTAGATTTGATTAGAGAAATGCTTTACTCTGCTTTACTACCAGTTCTAGCAGTCTCATGGCATCTTAATCCATCTTTAACTTGACACTACCGGTCTGATGAACTTGACCATACTTAAAGAGCACACACAGCAATGCTACTGTAGCAGGCTGTACAGGCTCTCTGGTTGGTGAAGGGCTATGAAAAAAGCTGTTAAAAGATATCTCTAACAAAAGCTTCTTGTAGAGCCACCAGTGCTACCTGAAGAGCAGGGTGTCCTTGTAAAATTATTGATTCCTTTCTCAGCCCAGTATGTGCCACATTTACAAGCTCATCGAGTAGTTGTTAAATAATGTATTCAGTTTCTAATGATTCTCGCAGATGAGAAAGAGCTATAGCACAGCCATCATGTAGTCCAGCTCTGCTTTTCTTATGAGCATTGGTATTTGCTTAGGTTTAGCAACTGGATGGTACATTTTCCTCGTTTTGTTTGCAATGAGCATGAACCTGGAAGATCTTATGATCCTTTTGCAAACCATTATCTTCTCTGCAACCCAAGTCAATTCTGGGGAGGGCAGAGAGGACTGAGCACCTCACAGGTTCAGATTTGCACACAAGTGGAATAATTTAGCATGAAAATTACTGTTGTAGTCAGCAAAATATTTCCCTGTAGGATTAGTGAATGTAACAGGAAAGCTAAGGAAGTTAACACTTGCCAGAAGGGAAATGAGAAAGCTCCCCAGCATGGGGCTTAACTGAGCAATCAATCTTGAATATGCAGCCCAGCACACTCCGAGCCAAACACCCTACTCCTTCTCCCCAGCAGGAATTTATTAGTTTGAGACACCTTCCACAGCTTTTTCTCTGTACTCTATTTTCATAGCTTAGAAGTGTTCCCGGAGGGCAGGCACTCAAAATGTGTGATTTGAGTAATTGCTCCATTGCTCCTTGAGAAAAGCAAGCGAGGAGCCACAGCTGATGTACAGTAGCATGTATTTCCACTGAGAGCACCTAGATGCTTTTGGTGGGGAGGCCACCCATAGCTCTGAGGCTGGTATCACCTCCATGAGTTGGTCGCAGGGGCACTGCTGAGTGTGATGGTGAGTTTTTGACCTACAACCAAGGAGCGGCTGAACCAGCAGTGCTGGCTGAGCACAAATTTTGAGATGGACTCTCTCTCATCCCCCTGGGCATTTGCTGTAGGCCATTCTGGAAATAGCTTAATCTTCCAGGAGAGCACAGCACAGCAGAGATTATTTTAAATTGTAATCACTGCTTTCTTTAGGTTCTATTGCATTTGTGAACATGGGAACTGATCATCTTTGTCTCTGCCATGCTGGGATTGCAGCTAATGAGACTTGTATTCATCTCACTGACTTTCTTGGTCTGGTCTCTGGGGTGGGATCACCATGCTTAACATGGGATGTCTGCAGAGTGAAAGTTTCCACCCGAACCTGTCACCCTTACAGTCGATGGAGATGGATAGGCACAGGCAGGTTGTAATCCACCTAGTCTCAGTGAGACCTTTCTTTTAGATGACTCACTCTAAAACGGCCTACTTCACCAATGACTATAATGGATGTCACAGTCTCCTTGACTCCAGACACCCGCATTTGGTCAGAATCAGCCCCGCCTATGGACTTCTGCCACGTGTGGAAGGTCTCTGGGGACAGGACAATGCGTCTGCCCTTTATACAATGCCTGACACCACAAGGAATCATATTCCTTACCGAGACCACCAGTTCTGAGACAAATCTAGTCCAAAGGTTCAGCAGTTAACATGCTGCTGCTATAAACTTGTGGTCAATAACAAATGTACTATTTCTATCAACTTGTTTTCAGTTTGTTTCCTGAAAATGTATTCCCAAGGCAGTAGAAAACTGACCAGAAGTCAGATCAGAGTCATTGTCGACCTTGGTCTGTCTGTTGGTGCCACCACTAAATCTTCAATACCCATTACAAAAGAGACCACGACATCGTTTCAAACAGCCACTACTTAGTTTGAATGATGCTGTTATGTTTAAACTTCCATTTGTAAGGAAAGCTCTCAGCCTGACAAATCTTTATTTTGTGGACTTGGTTAAAGATTTTGAAGAACATTTTTCTGGAGGAGATTGCTTTGATGATATACTTTGCACATAATACTTGAACAATCCCTATCTGAAAGCTGTGTTGTTAAGATATCATTTTACTTCTGGTGGAAGCAAGGAAATTCTGATGGATTGTCTCCTCTGCATGAGCAGAGGAGGCAAATTAAACAGTGGGGCCTGGATGAATAATTATTTTGTGTGCTTACCAGAGGCAATTGATTATCAGACATTCCTGATCAATTCATTTTCCCTACATCTGCTTTTTCACAAGAATGAATATATTTGATTTTATTAAAATTTCATGGTCTAAGGGAGCTTTTAATACTGTGAACCAATAATGCCAATAAACTATTACTACGAACAGTCCAGCCTGGTAGTGATGCACAAAAACTTCAAATGTGGAAGTAAAGCAGTTGGGAAAGACAAGGCAAAGAGGAACAGCTAAATGAAAAGAAAGAAAGTTTTAGAGAGTGGTAAAATTATTATCTGTCTCTTTCTCCTTCTGTTAATCCTTGATTAGAGTTTTCTGGAACTGTCTTCTTGCTCTCTAAAACATTGTGCTCGCATAAAGTGAAGAAGAAATACTCTCTCTAGGATGTCACAATGGTTTTTGAGACTGGCTGTGTAAAATTAACGACATCTACCCAATGCTGTTGTTACCAAAACATTGGACTTTGAAATTTGTAGCTTAGTGCCTGGAGCCCACAGAAAGAAGCAATACAACAATGTGTCATCAACCCGTTGTAGAGGGGACAGGTGACATGTACCTTGCACTGTTCAGTGCAGTCAAGAATCAGGAGTTCCTCCATCTACCCAGATGCTCTGGTTTGCCCCATCTGAGTGGTGACGTGACCCTGTGTGATCATGCAGGATTGACTTACTCTCTTACTTTCTTCCCGGCCCTTCTTACTATTTTGTCAGCTGTGAAAATGTCCATAGCCTCTGCATGGACTATCTGCCATCTTTTGCCCTTGCATTTGCCAGCATTACCAGAAGCAGATGGAAGTCAAGCCCCAGAGATGATCTTTCACTCCTGCTTGGAAACTCCTGGGGTTGTGAGAGGATTTTCTGTGCAACTATTTGTGGCTGACTCAGGATGCTACTGAATGTTAAGTAGACATAATTTCTACACCAACTTCAACTCTTTTTATTACAAAGTATGTTTTGGTTCAGCTGTGTCACCATCCAGCAAAGGAACGTGAGCCAGAAAGAATTTGCAAGCTGGCAGAATACATTACCATGATATACCTGATAACTATGACATGTCTGCTTCTGCAGGAGCTGCTGAGGAGAGAACACTCACACGTTTTGAAGAAACTGAAACCTACATTTACTCAATCTAGCTTTAGTACCCACTCAGAGCACCCAAATTGGAAGTGAGCTTACTACCTACTCATCGAAAAGAAGTGGCGCTATTAAATAGTGTCTTGGATCCTAGTGGACTATTTTGGTTTGTTCATTGGTCCACAGGCCTGGGCAAGCACCTACATTTGAGTGAGAACTGAAAAGAAGTCAATCAATTTGTCCTGTAGAGACAGCTGTGGGGCATCACGTCTGTGCCTGTCCGAACATCCCATCTGTTTATGTTATGAATTCCTTGTGTGGTCAGGGACTCCCCAGCTGCACAGATGATATGGTGGTTGAAGTTCAACCTGAAACAAGATGACTGACTTCCCTTCTTGCCACCTTTCACACAAAGCATTTCATTATTCAGTGTATCCCTCCAGATGAGAATTTTGGACTGTTCTGAAGACTTCTCCAGGTGGTGCCTGATGTCCCTAGACCAATTTTTATGTTTCAGAGCAATTTGTACATTTTGACATGGTGATTTATAACTTGCATGAAGAATCTGGACTCTCTGAGGTAGTTCTCACTGCAAATTTGATCAAATTATACACAGATAATAAAATAGACAGTAGAAAATTCTCTTACAGAAAGGGTCACAAAGGGCCCTTGTTGTTCTGTACTGTTGTACTTTTTCACTAGGACAGGAGATGTTTCTCTGTAGTTTAAGATAAGAAATAGTTATGGATTGTGCATTTGCTGTAGTGGTCATGTAGGAACTGGATGTAAGAACTACAGTTTGGGAATTCTCAGGTAATCCAGATGGAGATGCTCTTGCAAGGCTGCTTGCAACTCAGGCTCCCAACACCATGTAGGACATCACTTTCATCCTTGCTGCTACCAGACACTGTTCAAGAGTTTTGATTCCCCATGGGACCATTGTCTTTTGCAAAAATTCCAATAAATCAGTTTTGATCAAACACTCTTGATGCAACAGTTAGGTGATGGAAGGTGAGACTCATTCGTATCTGAACCCATAAAACCAATTTCTACCATAGCAACTTACACAATCAAGGAACTAGATATGTCATATACTATTTGGGAAAATTTTTCATGAGTTTGGGAGATGCAGTGTTTTGCTGTTGCAAATTCTCCTCTATCAGCAAAGCGTTCTGCTTGTAATATTTTGTTCTCCTCTAGGAAATGCTTTCTGCATCAATCTCAAAAGTAGGAATGTTTTCTTCACCAGCGGTAGACCTGTTGGGCAAGAGGGAATAGCAGCAAGGACAAAAGAGATGTCCTTGAATCCTTCATACAAATAATTCAGATTCAATCTGTTTACAGAGGTTAGATACTAGTACATTATTCAAATCCCATTAGACTGTAACATCAAGGGTGAGATGGTATTTAGATAGATTTAGATATTTAGGTATTTAGATTCTATTTTCTTTCTTTAATGCAGTTAACCTAACACTTTTCACCTTACAGTGTGGAATTAGCACGCTAAAGAAGCAGAAAGAAAACAAAATTTAAAGCAAAATCCCAGTTTCTTCATTAATCTTGCAAACAACATTGCTGTTTGCATGGTTACAACAGTATTAATAGTTCAGGACTCATCTGAATTACCAGGTTAAATTCACAATATTAAAATAAAAGGAAATTCTTTTCACCATGCATTATGAAGGACAGTAGGGCAATCAAAAGTCTTAATTCGAGGGCTCCTTGTTGACTGGAATATTGACTTACTGTGATCATTACTGTGGAATTAATCTAACAGAATTTAGACACATAAAATGTACACTTCTGTGTAGGAGGTGGTAATTACCCTGGACTCCCCGTGTGGCTGTTGGAAATTCAGCCAGGGATTTTTTGGAGAAGTTAAGGTGCATTTCATCTCATTCTTTAAAAAGTTTGTTTCTCTCCATGAACTGAAGAAAACACCTTGGCAGACTCACTCACTTGTAGACTGAAGAAGTAGTTCAGGGGGAGCCTACACTGCTTATAAATAAGAGAGAAGCCATAGAAGCAGTTGAGCATCTTGGATAAATCTGTGAGTACTTAACTGGCTGCTTTTCTTGTTGGCCTGATTTTGAAGATAGGGGTCACCAGCATGAGTCCATGAAATTCTGGGAACGACACCAGGAACAATTCTGTATCTCAGGCACATCTTATAAAACCTTGGTCTTGCCTCATGGTGTAGAACTATGGGGAGGGAAAATGTTACGTTCATTTTCAGGATGCTAGAAACAGCATAGCTGTAAAGAATTGTAGGAGAAATAGGAAAACCTCTAATCTTTGTTAACCAATGGGAGCTAGGGACCAGCCTGACCTTCTGGAAATGGCTGCTTGCAAGAACTGATGAGGCATACCAATTCTTTGATAGACCTCAGTCAGCATGCCCCCTTTGCTCAGTTGTAACTTCTGCTGGAGTAAGTAACTAGATTACAGCACTATAGCTATATATGGCCCTTACAGCCAGTGAATCAATGCTTCCCTGCCTCTCCACAATCACTGCTGCTGCTGCCAAAATAAAGGTATTTTGCACTCAACTTGAAATCTGTGAGTTCAAATCCGTCTTGCTTCAACAGCTAGGCTCACTTAAAAAATGATGGTTCAGCCAATGACCAGCCTGTTAATTTGCTGAAGAGATTATTGAATCTTGCCAAAATGCAAAAAGAAAAAGAAGAGATCAGCTTCTCCATCACTACTAATAAAAAAGTGAAAGCGATGAGACAAACTGTGTATACGGGAAATTAAATCTCTGGGACAAAACAAGCTGGTTAGCTAGAAAGGGAGCCAAGCAACCAGGAGACACTAACACTGCAATCATAAAATATCCCCATTTTTGGCTGCCAGGTTCTTAATAAATGCTCTGCTTGCTTCACTGTTTTGCTCTCCACCTTCTGTCTATTCATTTTCTTACCCTGGAATACAGCTTCCCACCTCATTTCTGCTTTTCAGTTCTGAATTCCAGCTTCCTCAGAGCATTCTGTGTTGTGCTATCCGCAGATGCCAAAGTCTCCAATAAACTATTGCACAAATTTAGGAATGGCAACAACTTCCTCTTCCAAGTGTTTTCCCAGGAATCAGCACAAAGGCACTTTGGCCCATCATGGAGTTCCTTGGTCCTTCTCTAGACAGGTCACAGAATCACAGAATGGTGGGGGTTGGAAGGGACCTCTGGGAGTCATCTAGTCTACCCGGTCTGCTATAGAAGCTTCACCTAGAGCAGGTTGCACAGCATCACATCCAGGAAGGTTTTGAATATCCCCAGAGGAGACTCCACAACCTCTCTGGGCAGCCTGTTCCAGTATTTCATGACCCTCAAAGCAAAGTTTTTCCTCATGTGTAAGTGGAAATTCATGGGTTCTAGTTTGTGCCCATTGCCCCTTGTCCTATCACTGGGCACCACTGAAATAAGTCTGGCCCCATTCTCCTGAATCCCACCCTTTAGATATTTATAAGCATTGATAAGATCAATAAGTCTTCTCTTGTCCAGGCTAAACAGACTCAGGTCTCTCTGCCTTTCCTTGTAAGAGAGATGCTCCAGTCCCCTCATCATCTTTGTAGCCCTCCATTGGACTTTCTCCAGTAGTTCCCTGTCTCTCTTGAACTGGAGATCCCAGAACTGGATGTAGTACTTCAGATGTGGCCTCACCAGGGCAGAATAGAGCATGAGGACAACCTCCCTCGACTTGCTGGTCACACTTTTCTTAATGGACCCCAGGATTCCATTGGCCTTCTTCTCCACAAGGCATGTTGCTGGCTTACGGTTAACTTGTCCACCAGGACTCCAAGGTCCTTCTCCGCCGAGCTGCTTTCCAGCAAGTCAGCCCCTAACCTGTACTGGTGCAGGGGGTTAGTCCTCTCCAGGTGCAGGACTCTACACTTGCCCTTGTTGAACTTCATTAGGTTCCTCTCCACCCAACTTTCCAGCCTGTCCAGGTCTCGCTGAATGGCAGCCTCATGGTGTGTCAGCCACTGCTCCCAGTTTTGTATCATCAGCAAACTTGCTGAGGGTACTCTCTGTCCCCCTTCATCCAGTCATTGATGAATATGTTCAACTGCACTGGACCCAGTACTGATGCCTGCAGAACACCGCTAGCTACAGGTGTCCAACCAGACTCTGCACCACTTATCACAACCCTCTGCACTCTGTTGTTCAGCCAGTTCTTAATCCACCTCACTGTCCACTCATCTAACCCACATTTCCTAAGCTTCCCTATGAAGGTGTTTTGGGATATCATGTCAAAAGCCTTGCTGAAGTCGAGGTAGACAACATCCACTGCTCTCCCCTCATTTAGTCACACCATCATAGAATGCTATCAGATTGGTCAAGCATGATTTCCCCTTGGTGAATCCATGCTGACTACTCCTGACATGTCTCTTCTCACTGTCAGTCTAATTTTATTATAAGATCTTGACTCTAACAGTGTAAGAACTTCTGAATTTTGATAGCCAACATTAAAAATATAGAAACAAACTGCTTTTAACAAGAAAAGATATCTTAATCGTGAGGATTAGAGTTGTTGGTCCAATATTTGCTCTCCCCCCGCTCCTTGAAGACCACCTTCAGGAAGAGGAAAGAGAGCTTTTCAAGCTTCTTTTCA
Source organism: Bucorvus abyssinicus (assembly GCA_009769605.1). Classification (NCBI taxonomy): domain Eukaryota; kingdom Metazoa; phylum Chordata; class Aves; order Bucerotiformes; family Bucorvidae; genus Bucorvus; species Bucorvus abyssinicus. The sequence goes on along the minus strand of CM020028.1, from coordinate 7,801,392 downwards.
TGAAGTCTGGCTTAACACCACCAAGTAGATTCTGAAATCTGAGAAACTCTTCCAAAGCAGACTGGTGCAGCAGTCCTTCAGTCAACCACGATTTCTGGGAAAACCTGTGTTACACCCCACACACATACGTAATCATGGGCCAAAACCTTTCAGGATGACTGCACATTGACAAAACCTCATCTTCCAAGCATCCAACTAGCATAGGAAGACTGTGACTGTCGCAAGATACTACTTCTACAAACCAAACATTTACAAATAGGTTGAAGGCTGGTTGCTGTTGAACATTCATTGTTATAATTATTTTTAATTAAAGAGCTTGTCAAGGTGAATTGCTTATGAGGCTTCCAGCTTTTGCTGACTGTCAAAAGGAACAGGAGAGCTTAGTCCCTTCATGCCACTGGAAAAACTGGCACAGTATAGACCCATCAAGGGGAAACAAGAGATTAAACACCAGTGGTTTGCCATGGGCTTTTCACTGCCATGATAACATCGGATAGATGCACAAGAAAAGGCAAAAGAAAAGAATCCCTTCAACAGGAGACAAAAACGAATCACTAGAATAAACAAAATTCCTCAGCCATGAAGGGCAGTTAAACTTATTTTACTGTTGAAAAGGGGAGCTTGATAAAGTTATGAGTGTTTTAGAACTCGTAAAAGTAATTTTTACATTCCCCCTTCATGGATGAGCTCTCACAAGTCACAAGTTTGTGAGCTCATTACCAGCTGCCATTCAGGGAGCAGCAGGCTGTTAAAGTGCTTTGTCAACTCTCTTCAAGATTTTCACCGTTAATTCAAGGGTGTTTTTTATTTTCCTTCCTTTGAACCCAGTAACAACTATGATTAAAACAAGAGAAATAATGCATTCAGATGCCGATCCCCTCGCTTTATGCCAGCTCTGTAAAATTATCATCCAAATAATTGGTAGATTTTCTGGTTTTGTTTCCTCTCCAAACAGTGATTGAAAAACAGATAGGTGAAAATACATGGTGGGAGAAGCAAAGCTCAAGGCAAGGCGATGGAGCAAATCCTGAATCATAGGGGTGATAAGCAAATAAGCAGGTTAAAGATAGGTCTTTGAAAGCCTGGAAGGTTTAAGCCTGGTTCATCCATGACCATAATTGCCACCCTCTGAGCAGATCCATATCGCTTTAAAAGTTTGCATCATATCTGCGGTTTTCTGCAGTATTTGGATTTTTTTTTTCTCCCTGGTCTGGATAACTTGACTTGCTACAGATTGGCTTATTTTAGTGGTTCTGGCCTAAAATTGATTTGGATTTGGAGCCTGAAATTGCCTTCTTTTTCAGTGTTTATTCAATCACAGATACAACAGGGGAGAGGAGTGAGCTGGGAGGAGAGTTCTTGGTTCGTTTCTGGTTCCTAGGAGCTCACATGCAATAGAAATGAACTTTATTTGTGATCTGCTGCATTGACGACTCCTGCATCTGTGAATGCCTCAGGAAGTTAATGCAATTCCTACCATAACCATGAAATGCAAAAGTTCTGTCTTTTAACAGCAGCTATCTTTTACCTAGCAATATAAAATAGTGAGCTGAGGTGCAGTGCTTCAGTCACACCTCCCCTTTCTGCAGTGAACCACACAAAAGGTGCCGTCTCAGATGAAATTTCAGACATCTAAAATAATAGCACAAAATAGACACATCCCAGATGGCATTTCCAGAGGCATCAGCATACAAGCAGTTGCAAGGAGACTGCTAAAAACTCAGCTTTCATTCAGGCACCTCCACAAGTGGCCACCTCTTAAAAGCCAGCTGCTTTGTTCCTGTGCTTAAAATGTTGGAAATGCTGAAGCTTTCAGATATTACTCATCAAGACAACAGGGCAGGAAAATCACACTGTCTACAGAGTGTCCTCCTGACCTTTTGTTCACTCCCACTCTCCTGCACTTTTAATGCATTATTTAAATGCGCTATCATAAAAGGTCAATTAGGCTTCTGCAGTGGTAGTGGTGCAGTTGTCTACAGTTTCTTCTGGAGGCTGATTCAGCAATGTTTTTGCCGGACCATGCACCATCAGATTTCTTCTCTGAATATCCTCATCAGAACTCTCCAGGATCTGGGCATTGTACAAGCACATATACGTGCACATGTATATTTTAGGAAGCAACTCTTCTTTGAACCTTCAGGTGTCAGGATTATGCATATCACATTTGTTCTCCGGGACAGTTATACTGCGTCCTTGCCTCTTGCTTATTAAGCCAGAGGCCGTATCAACAAACATACTGGAGATATTCCCAATGTAAATCTTTGTTTTTAAAGCCTAGCACAGGAAACAGTTTTTGAAACAAGGTGAATTAAAAAAAAAGAGCTATGAATTATATATTTTTACAACCTTAGCTCTGCTGCAAGAATAAAATTACATCTATGCCTACCCACACCAATATCCTCTGCAAGTTCTGCGGGATAAACAGGAATGAAATCTCAGTATTCATCCCCCTACATGGTCATTGCAAAGTAATACATGGATCAGCATCACTTACAGCACCAAAGTCAGTAAGCTTATACTACCATCAACTGCACGTTAGCAGAAAAACTTCTGAAAATAATACACACTTTTCCCATTTGCAATGGTCATGTTCTTAACAAATGTCCCCTTCAGACACAAATTCAATAAGCCCTTGGTATTCTGTGTGGTGCCCAAATAGAATATCATTATGTGATACACACCATTTTACTGTTTTCTAATATAACAACTCTCCAATGTGAAATACTGTTAATGATCAGCATAAAATACCGATCATTTTAGTACTGCCGTAAATCAAAATTTATTTTGTACCTGGGCTGCCATGAGGATATGATTAACTTTTATAAAATGGGCAGGATTTGGGGAGCCATTTGATTGGTCAATATTAGCCCTAAGCCACAGGTATAAATCATTATGACTAAACAGGTCGAAATTCATTAGCCCCATGCCCCTCCTTCATATCACATTGCTGTAAAATGGCAAGAAAAAAGTGCCAGTGAAAAAAAAACCTTTGTGCTCATTCCTTGATTTATTTTCTCCCAGCAGAATACAAATACCCTGCAGGCTTTTATGTCCACCTTTACTGCATGACAATCTTTAAAGGTCTGTTACAGCCATGGGCTGGCCGTCTTTGGACAACCCTGTGAAGGTTGTGCAGCTTGGAGGGGCTTGCGAGAGCCAGCATCCTGCAAAAGGTTCTCGCCCCTCTGGGCCAAGGCCCAAAGCTGTCACCGCTTCTTTCCTGTGTCCAAGGCCAAGATTGAACAGCATGAAGCCACCTGCTGCTCTTGAAGAGCCAAAAGGAGGAGAAAAATGTGGCATGGATTGAACAGAAGTCCCTGATGTAATTGAGTTTCAGTTATTACCTCCTCCATGGCCTGGGGCAACCCCCAGGGCAGCTTCTAGTTAAATTGGAGGCACCTGATTTGCACTGTTGGTTTGTTTCGTGCTTTTAGCCCTCCTCCCCTGGTCACAGACATCAAAGTCCATGGGAGACAGGGGTGTCCTGGTTTTAGCCCACCGAGCTGGCAACAAAGAACCATGCAGCCACTGTCTCACTCTTACCCTCCTCCGGAGGAATGGGGTAGAGAAAATACAACGGAAGGCTGGAGGGTAAGGACAGAGGACAGGGAGGGTTCACTCACCTGTTACGGTCACAGGCAAAAGACAGACTCAACCTGGGGTGAAAAAATGAATGTAATTTAAACAAAACCACCACCAATTCACCAACTGAATCAAAGTAGGACAGTAATAAATACAACCAGTTCTTAAATAAATACACTGTCCCCCCACCCTTCCCTTCTTCAGAGGGCCAGCTCTGCTACCTCTTACCCACCAGCAGCACAGGCGGGGCAGGGAATGGGGGTTGCGGTCAGTCCCAGTCCGTCTGCCTCTTCTTCCTCCTCAGGGCAAAAACTCTTCACAGTCCTCTGCGGCAATGTGGTATCCCTCCGATGGGAGACAATCCTCTACAAACTTCTCCAACTAGTGTGGGTATCTTCCACGGGCTGTGATTCACCCAGCAACAAATTGTTTCAGCACAGGTCTCCTTCAGAGTCGCAGTGTCCTTTGGGATTGGTCTCCTGCTCCACCGTGGGGTCCTCCATGGGCTGCAGATGGGATTTTTCTCTAGTATTGATCTCTGATGGCTGCAAGGGCTCAACCTGCTGCCTCATCATGGGCCAAAGGGGAATCACTGCTTCAACGTTTCTCTCTCACTCCTTCCTCACTGACCTGGGTGTCCTCAGGGTGTTCTCTCTCTCCTGTTCCACTCCCCTCCCAAACAAAAATAGCTCCCAAAACAAAGGAACTTGTCCAACAAGTTTCCCCTCTTAAATACGTTATTGCAGAGGTGCTGATTGGCTCAGTCCTGTGCAGAGGCAGGTTTGACTTGTAGCTGGGGGACCTTCTCTCAAAGCTTCTTACAGAGGACACACCAGTAGCTCCAACCCCCAATGACCAAAATCCCACCAGACACAAACCCAACACAAGGGGATTTCAGGTCTACAGCACTCACATGCAGGTACTGCTGCCCAGAGCCAGCATGGCTGGGCTGCAAGGAAGAAAGGGTCTGCTTCCTGCTTGCCCAGGCAGGTGTGGATGCTGAGCTGTCTGGTGCACTGTGATAAAAGAGTCCTGTGGACAACTCAGCCCATCACTGCAGTGATGAGGCACCTGCTATTGGCAACCACTGCATTTCTCAGAGGCGCTCACGGAGCTGAGAGTTTCACTTCTACCTTTCCCGCTGGGTAGGTGTAGGGAATACCTCTATGCCTCGATGGAGACATGTGCTTTCCTGCATAAAAAATAATCAAGAAACAAGAAGACCTGTTACCAAATGTGGGCACCTCCAGAGGTTTAACCCTGCTGATGACCGGCTCTGCAGCTAGGAAACTATCTTCCAGGTATCAAACTAGTGAAGGAACCATGGATGGAGCAGCACCACAGGAATATATCCCTGAGATGCCACATACCTGCCCACCCATGCCCACAGCTGTGGTGGCATACGGACACTGACCCCTGCTTCAGAGCAGCCATCAAGTGCCTCAGCATCCCCATGGAGCTCATCTCCAAGTGATGGTGATGAGACACATGAAGAGGCTGTCTCACAGCAGGAGCCCAGCCAGGACCTTTGTCACTCCTCCGCGTCACCTCTCTGGCAGTAAAAGTGTAACAATTGTCTCCAGACAGTTAATGATGTGTTTACGTACCAGAGTTTCTAACACTCCATAAGTGATTCTTATCTTCCCTTTAAATGTCTTCCTTCAGACATTTGAAACTGCTGCTCCCATGAGATCTATAAATGAACATTATTCATCAGTGAACAATGTTAGTGGAGGAATCCAAAGAGAATCTGTGGTTTTACATTTGGGAATTAGGCGGCTTTGTTATGGAAACTCTTCTGAAACTTTAATTATGGTTACTTTTGACTGCACATATTAAAAAAAATATTTTTCCCTTGTAAATGCTAAAATATTGGCTCCAAAAATGAGTCCAAGAAAACAACAGAAAATATGTAGTGAAATAATTGTTAATATGTTTCCTTAAAGCAGTCAGGGCATAGCTATTGCGGAGTTAGGATGAGGATAATAGTAAAATCCCTATTAGATGGTTAGCTTTTCCCCACTATAAACAATAAATTTAAAAGAAAGTTTGATCACAACTGGAAGAAGCACATATGCAGAGCTTACTAAGCAAAGAGGACTCATTTCTCATCTGAGTGGTCAGAGGTTTAGCCTTTAAATATCCTCTGCAGCAGATTTTAGCCCCTTCCTGACATGGTGGCAAAAAAGTACAGCTGAGCAGGTGAAAACTTGCTCATCGCTTCCCAGACACGTGCTACTTCTTGTTTAGACAAAAAATGAGTCATCCACAATTTTAACAGGAGGCGTTGCTGCCTTCATTGTGCAGATTTTTTGACTTCAGAGGGTATTTCTCTACCTGAGACTGTTCCTTCCAAGGGAGGACGCGCTGTTTGTGTCTGGAGCAGCATCAAACATGGCACAGCTCATTGATGCATCTGGGGTTCTTCAGAGCTATTCAGTCTGGTTCGATTTGATTGCTGTTAAAAGAAAACAAACGGACAAATAGCTATGCTGAACTAAAAGCTGTTTTCCTTACAGACTACTATTTCAGGAACAGCAGAGCCTCTTCTTTCCGAGCAGCATGGGATGGAACACAGTTTCTCGGATCCAAGGAGCAGCCCCCTTGACTGGGACTCATAAAACGACACCATTAAGAATTACTTAATCCCCAGTACTACTTCCAAATGGCGTCTCTTTTCCATTAACACAGGTGGCTGAGTGCAGGCTGGGCAGACCTTTAAATGTTCTTGTTTGACTTGTGCCCTCCACATCCAGGGTTGATTCACAGTCTTTAGTGCCTTCGCATGGCCATCTGTTCTCCTGGCTGGCTGCCCAGGGACAACCCGCTCCCATCCTTGTTCTTGGACATATGGTGTCAGTGCTGAGTGAGGGCAGTCTCTGCTGCAGAGTGAGAGAGAGCAAGGGCAGGGAATTGGGAAATTCAGGGAAATACTATTCCGTGTTCCCCTCCACCCTCAGTCTCTGCCCTGGCAGGGAACAAGGGAGAGCCAGACTTAAAAAAATATAGACAGGGAGCCTGAGGGCCTCCAGGGTCCCTGTTCGCTCATGCTGCTCCCAGAGGACTCGCAGCCAGGCAGAGGGGACTCGAGGTAGGTGACCCCCTTGGAGCAGTTTACCCTGAGCTCCCTTGATAATCTACACAGCATTTTGAGTTACCAGCCAACTGACTCGCTTCAGGCTGTATTCAGATGAACACAGACATCTCTGAAGGGATCTAGGGAGGGCTGGTTCCAATTAGACACCCTGCCTGCAGACATCTACCCATGGGTGGGTAGAGCCCCTGCTTCCTACAGGCTTCACCCAGTAACAGCTCCCACAGGATGCTGTGGGGAAACACATTCTAGCAGGGACCACGGCCTCAGGGTACCCACCATTTAAGGCTGGATTTGCATTTTGCAGAGATGGGTACATGTCATTTTAAAGTCTGGATACCACAGCATCAAAAACATGAGTGCAGCTCTCCTGGGTGCAACTTATGGAAAGCTGATGTTCCAAACCCAGCCTCCCTTCAACAGCAATTGCCAAAAAACCTCTCCCTGAGAGTTTCATTTGCGTATGGGCTGGCAGAAAGCAGCAGGTCACTCTCACCACAGGACCCAGGACAGGGATAATGAGCTCCAGGATTTCATGCTTAGGGATAATTAGAGCAATAAGAGTTTTTTGAAAGGAGGTGATATCCCTAGAGGGATAGAAGGTAGCAGGTCCAAACTAACAGGTAATTAAGTCAGTACTTCTTCCAGAAGAGAGTCAATTTACCATGATTTGTCACATAGGTATAATTAAAAACTTAGTATGCAGTTCTGCTCCTTTGATAGTGCCTTCTAATGGTTTTTGGAAGGATTTATTTACAAAGGCTTTTGTGATATTTTATTAATATTATTTGAAGATTTTATTATAGACAACAAAAGCTGAGAAAATACTCTGAAATATTGCTACCTCTTATTATGTTCATAAAATACCCCTGACTAAAAAGTGAAGTACTTGCCTTTTTATAAAAACGTTAAATCAAATTCTTGCTTCACGGCTCACTACAGATTCGGAAAATTACTAGACCCAAACCACGTTTTACGGCAGCAGATTTGGAAAAAGTGGCTTGAAATGAAGTGCCTAGAAAGTAGATTTAGGGGTGAATTAATAGATTAAACAGGTCCAAATTGTTAGAACCAGATTATGTTAACTCAAGTGTTCAAAAAGTACTCAAATACAAAATTGAGGAATCACTATGTATTGTTTAACTGAACTTCCCTGTCTGAGCAATGCAGGGCAATAAATACAATCTCAGTGGCAAATACATTTCTACTTTTTAAGAGAGCTTTAGGAGTGGTGTACGGATCCAGAGATTAGTGATTCTGACTTTTGCATCAGACAAAAGGTATAAGATACAATAAAGAAAAGAATTAGAAAATACGGATATTAAGAGCTGATATATTGTGAAGAATTAATGGGATTTTTGTAAAAAACAAATTATGTCTTACAAATCTCTTAGGATTAATTCATTCATTCATGGCTTGGCTTTGCGGACGAAGATTTGGGAAGGGCTTTAAACGTGAGTACACCCTTCAAGCCTGCGCGGTGGATTTTTTAGGTGAGGCGCAGCGTGTGCAAGACTGGCCCCACCCTTTACACCTGAGGTTCATCTGCCAGGGCCTAGCGAGCTTGGACGGTGACAGCGAAGTCCTCAGGTCGTAGGTTTGGTTAGAGTATCCTTCTCTTAGATGGATGGCCTTACAGGGCTAAACGAGCTCCATCTGCCCGGGTTTGGAGTTAGAGTTGTCCTTCTCCTAGGATGGTTGCCCGAAGGCTAGTGAGCCCATCCTGCCCGTGGACACACTTTGTCTGACCCTTCAGTTGAGACCTGTCTGGCTTGGGAGACCCTACCGGAGGCATATGCTACCACCAGCATAGCTCTCAGGTTCGCAAGGGCACGCAAGCTCTTTCCCCACGGCAAGAGGGTGCCCGTGAAAGAGTTAGGATTAATTGCAATGAGCCAACGAGCAGGAAGATAAATGAGGTTTTGTCAGTACAAAGAAGCTGGAGTTTCAAAGAACTTAAATATCTCACCAAAGACTGTTAAGGAAACTAAATTCTCGTGGGATAAGAAGGAAAGTCCTACTCCAGATTAATTACTGACAGCAATTAACTAGGCATTGCTTAATTAATTAAGAAATAGGGTAGGAATGAACAGTTCATTTTTACATTACAGGAAAGAAGTGGGGTCCTGTGTTAAGGATCTCTATTAAGGTCGGTGTTGTTTGCATGTTCACAAATGACCTCTTAAAAGGGGAAGATATTTAACCAAATCAACACCTGATGAGCTGTGCAAGAGTCTTGTGATATTCTGCAACTTCAAGATAAAAAGACACATTTCGTTCATTTGAGGCCCATTTCCCAGCTCTCACCAGCAGGTATGTTACGTGGAAGCTCCAGACATGCCTTGCCCTTTCTATCATGGGTACAAGGGATGTCTGATGGCTGTGCTGTCTTTACTGAAGAAGTACTACATGGCACGTGGATGCCTCCTGAAGCCACAGGAGGTATTTCTTTGGAACATCCTGTTCTTCAACACCAGACCTCTGGCCAGTGTCTGATGCGTATGCACATGGTTCAATGTGGTTTCCTCACATGTTCTGTGCCAGAGTGGTGACGGAGGCAGTGGGAAGGAAGATTAGAGGAAAACATTTGGGCTTATGGGTGAGATGCCCACATACCCCAAAGCCACAGGACCATGGGCTTTTGTGCACGTGCACAAACCCAGTACCTTCAAAGGCAATTTGCAGAACTCAAGCGCTCACTTATCTCCACATAGAGATACAAACTGATAAACAGAGGCAGACAACACATCACTAGTAAAATAAGTCAAACTAGATGGAAAAGGTAAAGCAATGTCACTGCAGTGAAAGTGAAGTCCAATAAACAAAGATAGCAGTGATATGAATATATTGGAAAGAATGTTTATGAAAGGCAATACTGTAAATCCTTTTAAATCTATCCCAGTTCTTGGCAAAGTGGAAACCTGCCCTTTCTGTGGCTCACTGTCCTGGCGCCACACATAAATACTCCTAGGCGAAAAAATTGATGCTGAATTTTCTTGGCTGTTTTGTTTTGTTTGCCTTTACGCTTAAACAAAACACAAGTGTGTCTCCGTGGTCAATCCGTAAACAGTCAGAGTTTAGATTATGAGCTGAAAATCAGACCGCTTGATGACACATACTACGTAAAGCCCAAACAGAGGAACTTTCATCCCACATGAAGGAAGAAGACAGCATCTTCAGTATAGACCTTCACCACCTCATGTTCAATCAATTTTCCCTCAGTGCTGAACCAGTTCCTCTTACTCTATTTCCTGTCTCTCCCTTATGCACGGTGAAACAGTTCCATCCAGTATTTATGGCAGCCCTTATTTCATATTGATTATTTTTAGCTCTCAGTATTCAGCAGCAGCAGAATTCTCTATTGAAGTTCAATGTGAAATCTAACTAAAGCAGCACTCTTGTGATAATTATTTTATGACTTAATTACAGGTAAGTGGCTGTGCATAAGGGCAATTGTAATTATCTGTATCATATAGAGAACTCCTGCAAACTCTCAGGCACTTGGGCATATATACCTTTCCCTGCCACTTGAGAATAAGCCCGTAAAAGCTAACAGAACTCCTTGCACTAGAATTTGGCTTACAGGCTGTGTTGATTGAATGCAGTATTTCTGTCTTAGGCTTGTGGGTTTTTCCCTTGAAGATCCTATTAGCAGCTTTTTTTCTCTTTCATATTTTTATTCAGTTGCTACATTATGCAAGTATCAAGGTCAGGCAGTATCACCACAAGCCTTCATTCCAACACCCCTTCTTTGGGCAAAAATCTCATCAAAATGAATCGGGAAGGAGTGTGAAAGAGTCTTTCTGATATTGCTTGCTTGGTTTGGGGCTCTGGGTGAGCTCTGATTAGTTATGTGGTATCTCATGTCTGCTGCTTCACTCCATCTTCTGAATCTTTCTAAGGAGAGTATTAAGACCGAAGCCAAACAATCGTGAACTAACACTGACAATGAATTCAGGGCTTACATACATGTCTCCTCACACAGGCTCACGGTTTGCAAAGGTCAAGAGTAGAACTGGGTGTAGCTGCTACATCCCAGTGGGGAAAGGTTATTTCCCCATTTCTCCACAGGGCCGCTGTTAGAGCCTGACCAGGATCATCCCTACAGTAGCTTCTCCAGCAGAAGCTGATACGAAGGTGGCTCTTGCCCTGCCTGCTCTGCCTGTGGTCTCACACCAAGCCTGGAAATGGTTTGCAACTATTTCTCATTGCTACGTGCTCGCCATCCTTGATCATCCCTCTTTGCTCCCCACATCCCTTGTCCTTCTCTAGCCAACGTTCTCTGGGCAGGACTCTGGAATCACAAGGGCACTTAGGCTTTTAGTGTGGAAAAGGGAGATTTAGGCACCATTTCAGATCTGGGTTGAAGGAAACTGTCCTTCCCCCAGCTGGCTTTGCTGTGAACATCTGTAGGAAACACATCTAAGCTTATTCAATACAGACTGGGGCAGAACATGCAAAGGCAGGTCAGGATTTAATGAGGCACTTGTAGGTATTCAGAAACTACCAATATCTTGCACAACTAGTATGGAGTGTGTGTAGAGGTACTGAGAAATTTCTGCTGATCAGGTAGGTACCATCACAACACTTGGGAGATGGGCAAGCTCAGCCCTGATCTGAGGGCTTAAGGGCGCCTTTGTTCTCCCCATCTCTCATGGGGATGTCTGCACCTGTTCTGTGTAGCCCCCTAAGATCAGCTCCAGAAGGAAAACTAGTTTTTGAAATGAGAGAAGATAGTTTATGTGGGAAGAATAAAAGATCAAAGACTAATTAAATTAGGAGATGATCCACAGCTCAAGCAAGAAAGAAATTAGGAAAATAAGAGAGATCTCAGGCTGAAGAATTCAGATCTGAAGAGCTGGAGTACTCTGCACAGTCTGCAGTGAGACCAAGAAGTCTTGCAGCATTTCAACAGCAAAAGTGAGACAAGGTGAAAATAGAAACACTTTTCTACGAAACTGGTTTCAAAACAGCCAAGGAAAGGTAGGAAAATGTATAATCTCTGCTAAGTGCTGTCTCAAATGTGCAATTTTTTTCAAAAGTCAAAATCAATATAAATTATGAGGAATAGAAGTTCTTGCCCCCAAAAGTAACTTCGAAAACATTTTGATTACAGTACTGGAAGGCACCGCATGTTAATTGGTCTTCAGCCTTTATTCAAGAAGTTCGAAGTATTTAAAACACTAGTGGAACTTAGGAGATCTGTAGCTTCTAAACAACTCCAAAAATCAATCGTTTAATGTTTCCATCTTCCTGCCGTTATAAAACTTTTTAATAAGATTTCTGAACATCCACAGGGCAAGTAGCTAATGTCCTTCTCTTTACAGAGGAAAACCAGTTTGATAGACTTTGATTCTCCACAAATTCCCTGAGCAGAGCTAAATAAGAGAACCTGGATTAGCAAATTGAATGGGAAAAAGTTAAAACAGAGCAAAGGCTGAAACCTGGCCCTGTTGAAGCCTATCTAAAACTTCCATTGAATTCCATGGGAGCAGAACAACACATCTGCTTTGGTGGGGATGAGTTTAATTCTGTAATAGGATTAACACAGCTGCTCCGAAGGAAGCTCAATCAGCCCTAACTGTTTTCAACTTTCTGACAGTCTTTTGCAGTCCTCATCTTTGATGTTGAAGTGGCTAAAAGAGGGTCAAAAACTCAGTTGAGCTTTAGATCTCCGACCTCACCAGGGAGATGAACCTTCATTTCTAAGAACACAATTGGAAGCTGGATTTGCCAAAATGAGCCTGGGAGGGCAGAGTCTTTCCCATTCATTTTGCATTAGGTATTTCAATGGATGCCCCTGCCTGGAATGTCTATCAAGCCGAAAGTGTCCTGGAAGTACCAAGCTGACATTTTGCATGAGCCCTCACAATCTCATGATCTTGTCAAGTGACAGGGTTTGAGGAAGTTAATGCCACGAGGAGGCTAAACACCCCGCAACACTCAAACACCTCAACTTTGCTTTACAAGCCTCTGACATATGAACAAGGTGGGCATTTAACTCTTCTGAAAATCAGGCAATGAGGCTGAAATTCATCTGCAGTAAAGACATCCATATCTGAGCAAGTCATTGGAGACCACAGAATGAAGGCAACAGCTGAGCAGCCTGAGGTGAAGATTGTGAAGAGGGATGATAAATCATGCCCCAAAAGTGCCTATGGTCTCTCCACTGACCATGAAGAGTGATTAACTTGGTTCATAAGCTAGGTGAGATTAATCACAGCCCTAGTTAGCTAGAAAAGTGTACAATGCCTGGAAAAAAAGCTCTGGGACTTCACTGTTTTGGTCCTCAAATAAAGATACAAATTCCCGGACTGACTCCTGTAACTGCTGTAGACTCAGAAAAACGGCTGCCCAGTAAGAAGGCAGTTCTGCCCTCACCCTCTAAAGATCTGAACTGCTCTACAAGTACTGATGAATGGTGGTCTCCTGAAGAAGTTGAGACAGAAACTAAAGGTCGTATCCCTTGGCAGTGCCATCAGGAAAACTTGCCGTAGTCAAGAAATAAACTGTAGTTGACCTTGCTCCTCATTTCTGTCTCATGGCTGCCCATGAAACCATTTTTTCTACTGTCCAAAGTAAGTGGCAGGACACAGCTTCCATAAATGCATTTCAGACTGCTTGCATGACAAATCACCTTTCAATGTGAAGGGTTGACAACTGACAACCTGGTGACTATGCTTTTTAGCCATGTCCTTTAGACAGAAAATTGCCTCCTTCTGTTTTGAACTGTTTGTTTAAATATCGGAAATAAGAAAGATTTATTTATGTGAAAGTAAATTTCTTTTTTGTCCCTAGGCAAATCCATAATCTTGTCTTCTACTGTGGTTGAAACAAAGTTCAAAAGTGATGTGTGGCCAAAGACAGGTTTATGATTATTTCTTTAGAATTACCTATTTATTTATGAGCTAGGTTAGCCTAGCTTAAGTAATGTATTTGGCACTCCCGGTTCTTTTGTCAGGAATATAAAATACCATGAGTGTTTGAGAAGTTTATTCTTATTAATTTTCAAGCCTTTCAAAAGGGTTGTCCTTTCAAGTGTTCCTCTGTAAGACCAGGTGCTGACTACAGCAGCTCTCCTTGGGAAGTTATGAAAGCTACTGAAAGTCAATATTTTCTGGGAGTCATCCTGGGAGAAGGCACAGTTTATAGTCAGACTGGCTCAGTTGTTTAGAGATAGACAAAGTGACATCTGCCTCTTCCATCTCATTATACTCTCGAGTTTGAGTGGCTCCCATATCTCAGCTTACATCATCCCTTTCCTCCAAGCAGAAATGTGGGGTTCCGATTGGTGTCGCAACGTGACCTTGGGGAAGATATCTAGCCATTTCCATCTCTGAAACAGACTAAAACTGAATTCTTCAGGGACTAATCACCTGGGTTATCAGGGGAAGCAGAATATGTCTTAAATCGGGATCTTCTACTTTCCAAGATTTTATACCCTTCTGTTAAATAAATCATTTTACACACCAGAGATTCTTTACAGAGTTGTAAACTGTAATGTTTTTCCAGGTTGCCAGTTTTGTTCTGTTATTTCACCTTTTCCCTCATACAGGTGAGCATTGGGGGCCGCAGAATCAATTCTCATCTTCAAAGACGTTAAAGGAGCTAATAAGATTGATAGGGTTACCTTCATCTCCAGATAAAGCTGGCCAACTTTTACTCGCTGCTCTGTATGTTAAACTTTTCTACCTCTTCTTTAGAAAAAGAAAAATAAAGGCTAAAATTCATTCTCAACGTATATTCTATAAACATTTGCAGGCACAAAGGAAAGGAATATGGGATATGACTGGTGACAAATAGATTTTTTCATTGTTTTTAGGTATTTTATGAAAGGGGCACCAGGAGTTATAGCTATTGAGGGATTTAAAGCTTTTACATGCGTCTCAGTTATGGTAAGTGTTTTCAGCAATGAGAGATCTCTGCTGTCAATCTACATTTCTTAACTTTTGACTGCTTGACTTTGCAGTCTCAGTAATGATTTTCTAATGAAAGTTTTGTTTAACATGAAGGTTTCTCCATCTTTTAAAAACCTAAGCAGAGCCTCCCCACGACAAACGATAAATCTCACCATAGGATGTTGGATAGATTAGTCCATCTGCCAAAACCAGCAGAGTAGAAGTGTGGTCTTTGGTCACAGTCATTTGGACCAATAAAGGAGAGCAGTTGTAGGTCACCATTTCCAGTGCAGACTGGCACTGAAAAACAGGTAACATAGCTGGCCAGAGGGTTTCACCCTTTGCCATTGGTGGCAGTGAGCCTGATGAAGGTCTGAACCTCCTTTCCATCTGTGGTAGTCAGAATTTTTTCTGCCCACCTTGTAGCACCGATACACCAGGTGTTTCTCTTTCTTGGTTTCAGTATCACTCCCTTCTTGGCTCCTCTTCTATCTCCTAGTGATCATCTCTTTGTCGAAGCATTTTTTCTAACTTTCTTCCCTTATCTCTACCTAATTTAACTACCTCTTTTACCAGACTCTCCATCTAGCCCAGTAATTTCCCTCCCCAAATTCATACTACAGATGTACTGTGAGCAAAGAAAAAGCCATGGGAAGCACAGGAGAGACAGAAACACTCTTTTGTTTCCATGCCTGGCCTCCCCCTGACATTGGGGAGCTGCAATATATTGCAAAAACATCTGAGTTTGCCCTGGAGCTGCGAAGAGCAAATTCAGTCACTGTCTCCACACAAGTGGATTTCAGGAGGAGTAAGAGCTGAAACACTGGAGAGCTCTCAGTGAAAACTGGAGCCTGGAAGACGTTTGCTGTCAAGCTTTCAGAAGTCTCCACTGATCTGGAAAAAAAGGTGACTTCCAAAAACTTCAGCTCAACAGATTTTCTAGGGATTGGCACAGTTATCCTTGGCATAGAGGTAACTCTCCTGCCGTAGTTTCAAATGGGGGAAGGGATACTAAAGCTGCATGCGTGGTGCAGCATGTTTTTCTCCATCTTCCTCTCAAAATAGCTGTGGTGCCTCTCCTGAGAGCTTCTGTGGAAGTTTAGCCTGAGGCAGACACATGGTGATGAGTTTTATTCAGATAATGGATGTTTAGTAAAATTATAAACATCTGAAAGCAGGTCATTAATCGGGGATCTGATTAATCATGCCCCTCTCACACTGTGTGCGGGTATGTGCCTTTTGCATGTGTGTGTCTGTTCACAAGCCAAGAAGCGTAAAGGAGGTTGTTTTCCACTAAGTGAGTAGTTCTAATACCTTGACAGAGCCCCTGAATCGAAAGGTCATGGAAAAGTCAAAGCACACAAAACCCACCTTGCCCTACTGGTCTCAAAGTTGGCTGAATAAGATTCAAGGACCAATTCAGACAAGCATCCTGCTCCAGCCAGGATATGCAAGCCCTTGCTGATGGGATTCAGAAAACGGAGAAAGAAAAGCAGTGGAAAGAGTCTCATGTTGCAAACATTTGTTCAGAAAAGCAGTTCCACTGAGCAGCCATGCTAATAAAAAAAGAAACGGTAATAGCAGCCATCGCCAGGACTTTCACGCTCTGCTTAGGCTGCACATTTGATCCTGCACAAAATCCCCAAAGCTTCATGCCACCTGACAACAAAGTCCTATCTCCTGTGAATGGAGGGATCTGCTTCTAAAGAGGACAAAATGTGCGATACAGGTTTCTGCTTCGGAAAACCCCATGTGATTTCATAAAAAGAGGGCTATGCTTCACCAGCTTGTTAGAATGTGTTGGATTTTACTGTCAGTGTAAAGGCTTCTGTAATGAAACTGATGACCACACTGGGTATGATATTCATAAAGCTTTTAGCTGAATTCCTTGGTTTCCAATTAAAATAACAGCTAAGAGGCAGAGTTATAGAGTCACGAGATATTAGTGCAGTGCTTAAAATTAGGCTAATCTAGAAACCACCCCTTTAAAAAGAAAATTGTAATGACCATGAGAGACTCTGCAGAAGCCAGCTGTGGGATCTGAGCTTTGTTATTGTTTATATTAATGCTGGGTATAATGACACTGAAATCAAGGTTTTCTGGTTTGTAAATTATGCTAAAGACCAACAAATGATAATGGGCTTTGAAATTGGACTCTAAAGTAATATCAAATAGTGAATGTGATTAAATATAGATAAACAGAGAACAATCAGTCATGGAACAAGAAACCAAAAAAGCAATTGCAAAAATGGTAATTTACTGCTGCAAACAGCCAAGAAGAGAGATTTCTCAAAGAAAGAGAAAATGGATCAGAAGATGTCCCAAGTCCAGACAGCAGCCTCACTAATGAATGCAAACAGGACTTTGTCTGTACTGCTGGGTAATATAATAGTTTGTAAATCAAAAGGAGAGGTAGTACAGTGTTTATGTACAACGTATTGGTTAAAGGCCATCTACATAAATATGTATGCCATATACCGCCATTATGCTTTTGAAAGAATCTAATTTCTCTTAATAGGGAAAAATGGAGATGAAGCCTAATATTATCCATCTCAAATATTCAAATGATGAAGAAATTTAATAAAAATTATATTTGTTCTTCAGTGCCTGATGAAAAAGGCTGTAAACGTTCTCACACTGAATTGGTTACCTTGCTCCTAAGGAAAAATACACATGGGTATGTGTAAGAGAAAAGAAACATAATCACCTCTACAACTTTTATCCAAATTCCCTCCATCCCATGCCCTCCCCCCACCATATAAGGGCAGCACTGTTCACTGGGGCAGACGTCAGAAAATATTCAGCAGGCATGTGCTGGGGAAGGTTCCCCTCTATAAGGTGTCCTTGGTGCAGTCGTGGAGATGCCAGAAATGTCCTGAGGACCCAATGACTACTGTTACATAGCATTTACACAGAGATATACTCTGCTTTACAAAGCTTTCAACGCCAATAGGGGAAACACAACCAGGGAAAGCAAGATGTTCACAGTGACTTAGGTGGGTGGTAGGTGTAGAAACAGCATCCCCACAGACCACAGTTTTGTCGGTTTAGAAATACACCACAGTATTTCTGATGCGTAGAACATGTGCGCGGCAAAGATTAATTCTGTTCAAAGCTCTCCCGTGGGCTTTTTCAGCAACCATGCTTCTTTTAATTTCTGACCCGCAATTTCCAGATCTGCTGCGTGCCCCTTTCCTTTATTGGTGCTGCTGTAAAGCTGAGCTCTCTAATGCATTTAATACATCCATCCTGTACAGCACAAGCTGTTCAGCATGAATGTATTGCTCTTTGCTTGTCCCTCTTGTGTTCCCATGACAGTACTGTTGACAGGTTTTGAACACGTCACAGGCAGAAGAGGGGAACAAGAAATGAATTGAACTAAAATCCCAGGCAATGAGCTTTCTTGCTTCTGAAACCTCTTTTTGTTTTATGTTTGATGAGAAAGTTAATTTATTACCCTGTTTTTAAGTGAGTCGCCTATTCTACCTTCAGGATGCTAATTGCTTTTCAGATTGTGTGTATCATTAATACTGTATATCTTCATTTTCTAGCCTAGGTAGTAATCGAGCGTTCAGTCATTGTTATACTCACCATTCTGCCAACATTTATTAAAATGAAGCAATTAACTATTGTCTTGAATGGAGTTTAGAGGTAAGGCTCATTAGTTTTAGACCCATTACAATTAAGTGGGATGATAAATGTAAAATTATCGCAGCTTTGTACAGAAACCTTGTTTGATTATGCAGAGTCAATGTTCACTTTGTGCTGTGCTTTTGCAGTTCATCTGGCCCCATTTTATGAAAAGACAAGTCATTACATGGACACTTTTATAACTGGAAAATCTCGGTCCATTCACAGACCCTGTGTTTGACACTGGAGTTGTCCTGCCTCACATCCAGTACAAGGCAATGCTGCCAGGTGAGAGAGCTGCCACCTTCTGAAAGCAGCCAGTCTTTCCAGCCCCAGGAGCCATTTCCTTCTCTATCTTGGTCCCTTGGGATCTGATTTTTTCCCCCTCACTTCTTACGAGTACAGCAATTTAAAAAGCCCCATGCATTAGCACGAGGAGGCTGTTAATCCTCCATTCCCTCAGTGAGTCTCTCTGTGTTACTGTAAGTGCTGCGCTCTCTGGGTTAGCTGGTTGTGGTATGCGATGCCCTACTAGGAGGCCCATGAACTCTTCAAGCTGCAGCCCTCAAAGCACTTTGAGAAAGATTATTCAGAATGAGGTTTGGCAAGGCATTAATGCACTTCCATGGTTGGTAGCCAGAAAGCAGCATCTTTCTGGACAAGACCTCCAAACCCAGGTATCTAAAGTGAAGGTCTGTCACATGGAGTGACCTGACTTTCAGAGGCTCATTTCCCCCCTTGCACTCAGCTCAGCTAGGAACCTTTCAGATGAAGTCCTTTTCTAATTAAGGTCCTTAATGCAGATGAAGATAATGATGTAGCTACATGTTCAAGACCAAGGTCAGAGAGATGAGTATTCCTGACGAGGTCCAGAAGGAGGACTCAGGGGCATAATACTAAGGCTCATGATTAAGTACCTTGCTGAACGAAGGCCTCAAGATCTAAATATATCCAGCCAGGCTCCTCAGAGGCCCCATACCACATCAACACAGACCTGCTTCACTCTTTGAAAGATTCTCCTTTAACACATAACTTCCAGGGTGGTACTTAAACATACTCCCCGGTTTGGATTCTTCTTCCTCTACTAACACAAGGGGAAGGAATATTATTAATAGGTAAGACAGGAGAGTCTGTGGAAAAATTAAACAATAATTGTAGTCAGAGAATACTCCCTTAGGGCATAACACTAAACAGTATAGCTATTCTGTAGCTCTGGCTAGCAGCTGAACAGAGCACTTCAAAGGTGTCTGCAGTTCTCAGAGGTGGGGTGTTCTTGTCTGGACATGCAAGTACATTTGCTCTTAGAGGACGAGTCTCTCTTTTGTGTCATTTGAGAGGTAAATTGCATCACCACTTTGCTTATATTTGTTTTAGAAGATGGAGGAAAGCCCTCAGAATAGGGAAGGATCTGGATCTGCCTGGCTCCACACATCACTAGCTTCCTCTCCTATCTCCAGAACAAGATAAAAGGGGCACAGGTGGTAAACGGCTCTTTGAAACCTGTCAGGCTTTCCTTTCGGTTCCTGACAGCTTTGAGAATCCCTGGGCTGGCTGCACAAACACTATTCTTGTAGTCCTTGCTCTGATCGTTTGTAGTTGTGAAGCCACACTGTTAAAACCAAGGGGAGTCTGGCTTCTACCTGCAGGGAAGTCGTGATCAAACACCTAAGAAAATTGCACTGAGTGACAAACGATCTTGCTCATCAGAAATACCAGTGACAGACAAGGAGGGCTCTGTTCACTCACAAATCCACCAGTGAGTCCCCAGGATGGACAGGGGAACTCTATCAGGTCTTCAGTGGATGCCCAGGCTGTGCATATGTGCTCTGGGGTGTTGAGTTAGTCAAGTCAGCTTCTGGAGAGAAGGAACTGTGTGAGCTTCCAGAAATAAACCTCTTTTTGGAGTCTCTTCTGGATTCAGTGTTACTTGTTATCATAGCTGTGCAACGACCTGTTTTTTAACTTCGTTAGCCAAAATGAAAAATGGGGCCGGGAGCAGTGGGCAGGAGGAAAGCATTTATCTCAGCTGAAAGTCAAAACCTTTGCAAACGGAAAAAGTAACAAATAGTTCATGTCACATTGGATAAAACCTTGTACTTGGTCCAAACCAAAATGCTTATGCGAGGAGTCTTTTTAACATTTGAATGTTTAATAAAAGCAGTCAAATTAAATTAAATCGCACTTTGAATGAAGGTCTTTCCTTTTTAAAAATGTCAAAGCAAGAGGTGAGAAGGCAAGCCAGAAGCCTGCAAAGTGCCAAGAGACTCACAGAATAATTTAGCTTGGAAGGGACCTCTGGAAGTCTCTGGACCAGTCCTCGTCTCAGAGCAGGGCCAGCTCCAATCTGCTTGCTTGAGACCATGTTCTGTTGAGTTTTCAGTGTCTCCAAGGATATCTCACGGTGTGTCTGGGCAGCCATTAACCAAGATTGTCATGGAGTACCACTAGATGGGCTTCTACAGGAAGGGAAATCAGGAATGCAGTTGCGGGTTGCACCAGTCACAATTCACTGCTCAGCAGCAGGGTCACAGTCATACTGTCCAGCATCCAGCATATTTAACATTGTCTGGGCTGCTCTGTAAATGAGGAGTATAAACAGGTGTTTCAGAGACTCCAAGAAAATCAGATTTCTAACCCAGCCACCACTCACACATTGAGTTAGTGACCCGTATTTTGCACCACACGGGCCAACAGTTGGTGTTGATTCTCAGCACATGGTTTTCATGAGGAGATATGGTGCCTTTGGAAACCTGCAGAAAGATTCACTGTTCTTTCACTACAGCTGTAGACAGAGCTTATAAAGAATCAAATGTCACCCAAAGAGACACCAAAAAAAGCCAGTTTGGAGCTTGCCAGAACCTCATTTGACAGTCAAGTATTTGGAGATGATATAAAACTTATATTATCACTTTGGTCTGTAGAAACCTTTCCTTGAGATCCTACCATCTTAACCAGTTTTCAGTGATTATTTTTTCTATAAATTGGAAGACTTCACTTTGGTTGGTGGTTTCACCAATTACTTGTAATGTGTAATACAATATACAATTAAAAATAACAAAATAAAACCAAACAAATGCTGATTAAACAAAATGACTTGATATTTGCAAGCAAAAATATTTCAGTAAGGACAAGTACATTATTTCAAACTATTCTGTGTTAAGGGAACAAAGAACCACAAACCACAAACAAATAACACTGATCTTGTGTTTTCATCATAGTACCAGATTAAATTTTAAATCTGAGAATGCTTCTTGTGTTAGAAATTTTGTTTTTCAGCTTGTTTTCATTTCCTGAGAGAGATGGTGAGGTAGCAAAGCAGACTCCAGAGAAGCTACATATACTCCAAAAACCTGTAAGTAATATTCCAGGACAGGTCCTTTGCGGTTTTGTTTGGGCGGTATCGCCTCAGTGTAATCAAGAAGAGAATTTGTGCCTTTCTGGGGAACTTTCACAAATCAGTTGCTGCCATTCTTCAGTGTCAAATCCTCAGGAGCCAGCAGATTCATACTTCCAGCAAATTAATAAGATCAACACTGAATTATTGGCTTCAGCAGTAAAATTCCAGGCAGCAAGCCTCATTCCTCTTGTTTGGAAAGGGAATTTAAATGAATGAAATTCAAAGAATCTGACTTAGAGTGCCACCTTGCAAATGGCCTATAACTCCCGTAAATCACTCTCAATTGCCAGTTTACCAGAGAATTTCTGCTCATGATACACTCACTCTAATTTTAAAAAATCTGTTAGCTGCATGTTTAGGAAGACCAGATCACCTGCCTTCACCTGCACGTCCTGCATTTACCCAGAGAATAACGGCAGCGGGTGCACTGATTTACTGGATAAGATATGACCCTGTTTCATATCTCGCTCAGAACAGAGTGCCTGTGATTAGTAGCTATCTGTGAAACGTTCAAAGTGAGTTGAGACTTAGCAGTCTCATCTGACTCCCTAATGGTCTATAATCCCTCCACATGGGGGTTGAGATGAGTTGATGTGACGTAATTTGTAATTAAGCAGCTTGAGTAGAGGAGAGCCTTCAGCTAGCTGTGTAAATCCTGCTTTCTCCAGGGAATGTGTTTTACACAGCGTAAGGAAAAAAAAAGCAGCAAAGCAACCTCATGTCTTCCAACAGAGCCAAGGAACAGTCACTCACACCGCCCATGGCTCCTCAGTTTGCCTTCTCCTTGCCTGCTGCAAATAGCCTCTTTCCTAGGAGGTTCCCTCTGGCAATGTCACTTGTTTCCAGAAACAGTGGTTGCTTCCTGTATCGGTGATGTGAACATCCCAGCTGTGGCTCTAAAGAAAGGAAAGCAACATTACATTCATTCAGATCCTCATTTCATGCCTATTTAGATCACCACTGACTTCAGTAACCCTGAAATAATTCTATTCCTGTTCGTAGCAGATGTAATGGCTGGTTGTCACTCTGTTTTGAACATTAATATCACACCCTATGTCTATAAATGGAAGAGCCAGGTATTTGCCCAGGATTAAAAAGGCCTATTTCAGGTCTTCTTTGCTTTAATTTCCTGCTACAATTCAGGAAGAGCTGGATCCTGTGGATCCTGACTCTAAATCCTTGCTAAAGTACAAGGGGTCTGTCTCAGGGCTCCTGGGGATCTGAGCCTTGCTCTGGAGAGGACTGTTTCATATTGCAAGTTCATTTTAAGTCACTCCGTTGTGTTTTCACTGTTTGGCCTCCAATCCAAGATTATCTTTGCCCATCTGTTATTTATCCTACTGGGTATATGACCCGTGGATCATCCAGCTTTTCTTTTAAAATCTCATTCTGTTTATGTCCATTCATTACTTGCTGCTTATTTGTCAAAAAGATTGCCAGCATGCAGTTTTACCTGAAATGGTAAGATGAGTACAACAGAAGTGCTTGTGCACACATCTGTAGCTATGTGTGTTCCTGTGACCTCGACTCCCAGCCCTGAGTGTGATCTCAGTGTTACACAGGGGAGAGCAGAAGTCGTGAGAAGCACGAGTAGCCTCTGCAGCCCCTAAGGGAGTCCAGATGGTCACGATGTGAGATTTTGCATGTCTAATGCCTCTTGAACAAACACATACCCAGCTGTATGAGCTGAAATTTGATATCAGCAATTTTCACTGATTGGTTTTTCCACTGACCCCTATTAATTTGCACTCACAATCACCTAAGGCTGCCGCTGCATGAGCACACAGCCTTGCAAAAATACTCTTTGGCAAACAGTTGACTTAGGGAGCAGTTTTGCCGTTGTTCCTGAATTGCTGTACTTCCACCTTTCTGGGTTGCAGAAGGGGCTTGACTATGCCTATTCTTGCCAAGACATGTGGTGGAAGTTCTAGCAGTAAGATATAACCTCTGACCAAAACCAAAACCCCCCCTCTCCCAATAGTTCTAATCCAACTACAGCTATGACACCTGAAACAAGCCTTAATACCCTGTCCCTGGACTCATGTGACACAGCAGTCTAACAAGTTGTTTGCACAAAGTCTCTTCTGGCTTTAAAGACATTCTTCATTCTTCCTGTCTTCATACTAAGTAATTTCTCAAGAGGGAGACTGAAAATGTGATATTGCTGCTACTGGTATGTGCTTTGCATCATATTGCATCTTTAAAGCTTTACTCAGTGCTGCATCCATTATGTTGGGAGCTGTAAAAGCAGAGGGAAAGTCACTGTTGACCTCAGAGAATTCAGCTTTTAATTTAATAGCATAAAACAAGTAACTGTGAAAAGTTGGGGTTGACAAGGCCTGGGATCATAGTGTACATAAAGGGAAGAGGCCAATGGGAGTAATTCACACAGGAGGGGAATATATGGAAAGTTAAACCCTGATTTTTTTCATTCTAACTCCTCCCCACTGCAATCCCTTGTTTAGGCTGCTGTAAAAGCAGAATGAATCCCAACTGTATTCTTTCCATTCCCATGTAAAATATAATAAATTTTTAGGTTTTAAATTATTTGAATTCTTTAAATTCTTTGTTCTTGGGAAATATTTTATATTACCTGGTGCTACAGCCATCCTTTTTGTTAGGATCTGGATATATAAGACCAGCGACTTTCTGTTTGCAGAGGGCTATTGCAACCAGGGCTCAGATCAAAGTCTCCTACACTAAACTCAGCATGGTACCCACTAGTTGCACTCCCTGTTGCTCCCCTTTCATGTGCGTGAGCAAGTTTTTGCTATATAAAGGACAACTAAAGATAGCCCTGGGGAAAATACAGAGGTGCCTGGCATCAGCTTTGCCCGGCAACAGCTTTGCCCTTCAGTGACAAAGGATTGATGTATAGGGGAATAAGAACTAGGAAATGGTGCTAGGAGATATTTATTACTCACGTTACAGGTGGCCGCTAACTCCTGAGCTCGTGGGCATATGTTTCTCTATTGCACACGAGGCAAGACATCCTCTTCCAGGTTGGAAAGGAAGCATAAACCCAAGACAGGCTGCTGGTTTTCTCCAGGTTTGATGCCCTCCATCTCTCCAATCCTGCAATGAAAGATATTGTTTTACATGGCTGAAAACTGATAGTCTAGCCAGGCTTTAATGGGCCAGCCATGGAAAAGAAAGTGCTACTGGCTCTGCCTGCTACATGACAAAAAAAGAACAGACACATTTCTCTTCTGAGAAGCCTTAGCTTACTACTGACAGAAAAAGGGGAGCCATGACTTCAATCTCACAGCCACAGGAGGAGCCAGAGCAAGTGACTGTTCTCATGTTTCCTAAACCCTTATTCTCAGACAAGTGCTTCAAAATGCTGATTGTTGCTCATGGAAAGGAAAGGGAGCTCTCATGTCCCCTTGCCCTGTTATTGCCTGTGTCTGTGCAGAGCTGGATGTTTCTGGTAGCCATGTGCCAAGACACATCTGAGTGGAAGAAAAATAGCTTTTCCACACCACCAAACTAAAGGCAACTTGTTTTATGGGTTTTTTTTTTTTATCCTGAGCAGAATTTACAAGCCATTACCCATCACATCCAGAGTATTACCGGAGCTGTCAAGAGAAAGGAATCAGTGTAGAAACATCATTCCACTGGGAAATGTAAAATGGCAACAAGTTGGTCCCTCTACAATATGTCCAACGCTTAATATAAAATGATGTACAACTAACCTGCAATGAGTTCTGTGCAAGAACGCTCTTCTGGGATGCTTGTTTGTGATTTTCTTGCTTGTTCAGAAAAATAGCTTCTTATAACACACTCCCCCACCCCTCTTTTTTTTTTCCCTTATCTTTTTCAGCACACACTAATGAAAAAGCTGAGTGATTCAGCTGCTAATGTGATAATGGGCGGGGGGGAAGTTCTTTCGTCATTTATGATGATTCTATGGTGATTATAACTCCCTCTCAGTTTCATCCCATGCCATGCTCTCTACAAAATGAGTAACAAGTGGCTTCAGGCACTTTTTGTCTGTGGAGCATGAAGTGTTGGCTCAGTGACCACATCTTCTCCTCTCCGATCTGCTCTCTGTCCTTGATGCTTTGTGTCCTTTTCTCTCCATTTGCTTTCCTCTCACATGCTCAATCTCTTCCAAAAACTTAATTTTACTTTCCAGCTTTGATTAACCTGTGCTGGTGCATGGTTAATGCACCCAGCCATGGCTCAGGGACTTGGAGGAATTTCCTGCAACCATTTGCCCTGTGCTCCTTCAGTTATGATTTCAGCTCCCAGATTGAATCCCACGCGAGCAAACTGTGACAAAGTGGCTAACAACTGCAGCCTCCTTCATCTTTCCTCCTCCATGATCTTCTTTTTTTTTTTCCCTTCGTTCTCCCTTGTTTTTCTCGCTCTGACTTTGAGGTATCTTACTTGCTCTTTATTCCCAGTTCTTTTCTCCTCTGACAAGTCCTGTACTTCCAGCTATTCACTGCCTTTATTTCTTTCATAGCTTTCTTTCCTGAAGTGGTCCACTCCTTCAATACTCAAATACTTCTCATGGAAAAAGCAGTGTTTGTATGACTTTACTACCTAAGCTAACTTTACAAGCCACTGCCCATCACACCCAGCACATTACCAGGGATGTACTCACCTGCTTCCCTAATAACCTTATCACTTCCCTCATTTCCTTCTCCTCTCAACTCACTGGGAATGCTGATGACAATGACAAATTCAAGTTTATATTTCTCTAGCCATATTTCTGGCTTGCTCTTCACCCAACTTTATCTTCTCCCTGAACACCCACAGACAAGTTTTTTTTGGTCATGTCTCTAGGTCTCTGTTCCTTCTCCATACTCCCTGATGCTTAGGTTTCTTATGATGTTAGTTCTCAGTCTTTTTCAACACTTTATGGCCTATAGTCTCCTACAGTAACAACTCTCTTCTAACTATTCTTGTATTCATGGTTTTTAATTCTACTTTTTTGTAGGTCTTCTTTTGATCACTTCCGTTCTGTAAGTGGTGCCAAACCCATTCCTTCCGTCACAGTCCCAGCAATCAACCATGTGTTCAGTTCTGCAATCAGCTTTCTCTGCCACCTCTTCATGAGGTTTCTTAGCATCCCAGATGCATGATGGTCACCTTGATTCTCCATACAAAAAAACCAAAGAGGATGGTGGCTGAGGAACAGCGTTCCATGGAACAGCTTTGGTGTTGAGCAGCTTTCTGTGCATTTTGCACTTCCATGTAAATTCAGATGAGTTGTTGCAAATAAATATTGCTGAAAAGGCATTTTATGGGTGATCCAAACATTTGTAAAAGTTAGGTCATAGGCAAGCACATCTTTACACTATGACAGAAGTTTTACAGCAGGAATTTTCCAGGGCCTGCTAGACACTATGTCCTATTAAGATGATCTGTTGTAACCACTGCTCCTCCCTCAGGATACAGTGAAGAGTCATTCCTTTCATTCCTTATATATTATTTACACTGAGGTCTAGCCTGGGTAAATATATATGGTAATGCTGAGTATGTCATTTCGCACCTCACTGTATTCACGTTATTTTACTTGCTGCGGTAATACACTTGTTTGCATCAGAATATCCACCGATGGAGCTAGTACCGTCTCTCAGACTGTGGTGCATACATTTTCTGAGGGATACAGACAAAATTGAAATAGAAGAGATTATTTTTTAAATGCCAAGATGCTTGTCGCTTAGGAGGTAAATCAGCTGTGCACTATACAGATACATTAATGCTTTTTAAAGTACTTGTACTTGAAAGTCAGCTACGGAGGAAGCTGCAAATTCCCTCTGGAATTCCTGCCATTAGATTACTTTAATCACGCAGCAACTTCATCCTCATTGTGAATACAAAGGGCCCGATTGTCATTAAAGACCCCCAGGTACTTTCTAGCCAGAGCAAAGGAGTGTTACCAGGAGCAGCTCAGACCTCTTCATCTTTGCTCCCACCAAGCTGCCAGCTTTCATATGGCTGAGGAGAGGGGGATGGCTGTGGTGACCAGACATCCCTAATGGGCAATGCCAGACCAGCTGCTAAACTTCAGTGATGTTGTGGATGGAAGGTGTGACTGGAAGCTCCTGGGTGCACAATCCTTTGGAGAGACTCACGGTCCCCATGGGAGGGAGCAGCCCATGGTGACAGCTGTGTGTACCTCCCAAGGTTCAGCGAGGGCAATAAGCTGTAGTGTGGGTTTGTCCATAGAGAAGAAGGTGGTATGGGGCTGAGCCTCTGCTCTGGTTTTGCTGAGGTGTGCAAGTCGTCTCTTCTACTGAGCTTTCTTAGAAAAACTCTTTCTCTGAGCTAGACAGTAACTGTACAACCTTCCCTCATGTTGGGGTGTTATGAAGAACAAATTGTGCCTCAGCCAATGTCTTTCTTCCTCTCCAACATATACAGAAAAATGTATTTGATGCCATTCTTAAGTGCTCCACTCACACAACTAGGGAGCAGAGCGTGAACAGGCAATGTAGCTGCCTCATGGCACTCACCCGGCCTCCCACCGTGCCTGGTCCAGGGATCCCCTAGGACTGGGGTGGCATCTCTGTGCATCAGCACTTCACAGGTTTTTCTCCCCTGAACTTGTACAGTCACTTTTTTAAGTCTATGCAGTCTTTTAGCATTTACAACACCTGCACGTCCGACAAAACTACCACGGCTTAAAAATAATTGTGGAAAAATGTACCCACTCTTTTTTTTTTTAACCTGCCATCTCACATCATGTCTTGATGACCTCTAATTTCCGTGTTATGAGGACTATGCACAATCACCACCTTGTCACCTCTGCCATGCCATTCACAACTTTGCAGCTCTGCTCAGTGGTTCTACTCAGTCTAGAGCCTTGTATGGAAATACACTTCTGTTCACCTTCGCGACCTCCTCTGAGCATTCTCCAACTGTCTGTATCCTTTTCAGGAGGAGAGATTAAAATCACAAACACGACTTCAGATGTGGGATCATTTAATGGATTCACATAATGGCATAATGATGTTTTCTGTTCTGTTCTTCTGCCCCCCTTTTTTTTTCTGTTTGCCAGTAAGCATCCAGCTAATAGTTGTAAGAAAACGACTTTTCTAACCTCAAGATGTTTTTCTTCAGTGGTAATAACTAGTTCAGAGCCCATCATCATGCATCCTAAGTTAAGATTGTGCTTTTTTTTGTTGTTGTTTTTTTAAACAAAGTACATCACACTTAGGTGTAAAATTGCATCTGCCATTTTATCATGCAGTCACATAATACTGTAATTCTTCTGCAATTCTTTGCAGTTAGCTTATCTTTTACTATTCTGAATAATAAAATATCAGCAAGCCTCCCCACCTCACTGATAAGACTCTTCCCCACATCCCCTACGTATAATTTGAAAAGTGCGTGTGCTGGAAACTTCTGTAGGACAGTGCTGGTGACACCTCCACACGTCCCTGCCCTTTTACTCCTACCTTTCAGCTAGGTGCTCATCCACGCAAATGCTTTCTCATTCGTATACAAAAACACCTAACTTTTTTAAGAAATTCTGACACAAGTCTCTCAAAAGCCTTTAGAAATGTAAGGAAACTTATCATCTGACTAGAGTCCTTTGTCCACTGTCAAGATTCCTCCAAACACCCTAACAATCTTGGGCACAATGATCTTTTTTCTACAAAAGTCTTGACTTTTCCTAATATATCCCTGTTTTCATCCATGTGCCTGCTAGTTTTGTTCTACACTACAGCTTCTACCAGCAGCCTACAATTTAGCCTAAATAAATGTCAACCTTCCCCAAAGCTAAAATCC
Source organism: Bucorvus abyssinicus (assembly GCA_009769605.1). Classification (NCBI taxonomy): domain Eukaryota; kingdom Metazoa; phylum Chordata; class Aves; order Bucerotiformes; family Bucorvidae; genus Bucorvus; species Bucorvus abyssinicus. The sequence continues at coordinate 7,772,039 of CM020028.1, read as the reverse complement.
CCTGATTGAACACCTGCCACAACCTTTTAAATCAGCATCGTGTTTGGCCATCATATGGCGATCTACCCCTCTAGTATTAAGACAGTTTTAAACAAAAGACCAGGTATCACCTAGTAGCTCACCAATTTTACACTTCAGTACCTTTAGGGTTTGGTGAATACCATCTAGTCTATGCCTTCACTAGGTCAGTGGTCTTATTTGGCCTTATTTTTTCAAAGAGCTCTTGTTATGCCCTGATCATCTTTTATCACTCCAAGCTTCTTGCAAACAATGCATCTAGAAAAGTTACTCAAAGATTTCAGTTACTCAGTACAGGTTCTGGTTTGCACTCTGCTTATGCGTTGAGTCTGATAGAATATATGATTTTTTTTTTTTTCTTTTGGGCACAGTCTCAGCTACTAAAAAGTGGTTTTTTTCTAATACCTTTCTTTACCTTGTTCTTTAACCATGCTGGCACACTTTCTGCTTTTTTTAAAATATTTTTATGAATAGTATATATTTTATCTGTATTTGAGTATGTTATATTTATATGATGTAAACATTCTCTAAGATGCACGCCAGCTTTTTACCTTTTCAGATGAAACTAAAAGCTAAAAGAGTAAAATGCTGTAGGGAGATTAGGGACTGAGTGATCAGTCACTCAAAGAGGGGATTGATTAGTTAATTCTGTTAGCACAGCACTTTACAAGGACCACATGATCCAGACAGGTTATATATGCAGTTTAACAGAATGTACTAATCTGTCAACTGAATTCAAAGGTCTCTGAGAGAAACTCTTCACCGATATGAAATTGTTAAGTGTTTCACCCCTCTGCTCAAACCTCTGCTCCATGCTAGTCCTCCTGGATAGAAGGTGATCCATTGGAGTGTGCAGAGGTTCTCCTAAAGTGAAATAGCAACAAGGGTTGCTTCTCTCTCATGGGCCACTGTGTGTGGACTGCAAAACGGGTGTTACTCTAGGAAAAGTAACACTGGTGGAAAGTTCACACATATGTGGGGGCTGTGACTTGATTAAGGAGAACAGGAAGGTAACAGATGAACCGTTAAAGCCAAATGATGGTTCAGGTAACAGGTAATTTGTCCTTCAGGCAGATCCAGCTGAGGCTTCTGAAACACCTGGAGGGAAATCTTGTGGCTTGAATGCCAGAGAGCTTTAAAATGGGGGAGCTGAAACAGAGGTGAGCAGGTTGCTAGTCTACTTGGCTTCTGTGGAGCAGATGCGCTGTTTTCAGGACTCAACCACGGCAACAATGGATTCCTGGAGTCATTCAGCTAATTAACTAAACCACACTGGTCAGAAAGCTGTAGTGAGTTCAGACTTCTTACCTTGAATGGGGACCAAGGAGATGTAGGTATGTATGAAACAATTATGCTGGTTTTATGTCTGTAGCTTTCCTTATCTGCAGGTCTTGTTTCAAACCCTAACTCTAAACCCATGGATTATAGGCTGCTTGTTTTTAAAAGATAATGAAGGAAGTTACATGGTTTAATGCAGTCTGCTCCAGCAGCTGAATTCTAGCTGCCTCAATTGTATTTCACAACTGAGTTAATTTGCTGGTTTTTTTTCTTCAGAAAAAGTCTAAACTTGAGATCTCTGGGAGTGATGTTTTTGGGAAAACTAAGCAAGAAATGCTATTCTGTCATCTCAGAACTTTCACCAGTTCACTGGTCCATTTAGTAATTTTCCTTTGCACTGCAAAATCCAGGTATTAGAAATGAAGGGTGTGTACAAGTAAACATTACTGAACCACAAAATTGCTGACTGTCTCCTAAAATAGTCATGCCCTACTAAGATAAACTGCTAAGTGCTTCATAACAAGTAAATGATCATCTGAAAAATGTAGCCTTTGCTTAGCAAATCCTTGGAAGATGTGGAAGCTCTGTAGGTAATAGCTCAGGTACACTAATGAATGACAAGAAAACTTTACTTTTTTTAATCTCATTGTATATACACGGGCTGCTTAGCAGGTCTTGTGGAATTAATTTTTATTATCTAGTATACAGCCTTTACAGTAAGGCTACATCTAAAGGTCTCCACTGGTGCAGGGTCACACTGTGCTGAGGGTCCTGAATATAAAACCTGTGTAACAATGGAGCAACAGGAATTAGTAAGATTATAAAATCAGTTACGAAGTACTTATCTTAAACCTTCTTTGAAGTCAGAAGGATTTTTAATGCAACAATCCCTTGAGTTCCTTTCTGTCCTTTAAAGACCTACTGCTTGCTGCTTAAAGCTGCTACTGACTATTGGGTCAGGTAGTCTTACTTCTTACATATCAAAGACAAAAGGCTTTCATTTAGCTGTTCACATGGTGTCTATACTATGTAGATAGTCTTTAAGCACCTATGCAGCAGCAGTGTGTTTCTCCTCTGATGCTGAAGTTCTTCTAAATAAAGCACTTGCAGGCCATGAACTTGTAGCACCAAGTTTTGTTCTCTTCCTTTTTAGTCAACTTGATAAAGCTTTTCCTCTGGTGAAAAAAGCTGAGGGACTAAACTTTGACTTTCTAGAAAACTAGGACTGAAAACAGAGTTTGGCATCTTTCCAGTAGCAAGAATAACTTCTTTAAGCTACCATGGCATGAACATACAGATTGCAAACACCTATGTGTCTGCTGAATTGCAAAGGGCTGAGATGGCCCCAATCTAAATGGAGAAGGAGAGGCTTCAGCTGCCACATAGTCACGGGTCCATATTTCCATCCAGGCAACGGTGAACACATGTACAGCTTGTACACGGTGCAGTGGGTGCAATATGTTCAACACACATCAGAGTCTATGCGCCTGTGTTGTTGTACAGTTGATGTGTTACACGTCAGACAATATCTGAACGTTTTGGGCAAATTTACTTTTCTTTACTAAAGCAGTATTTCCTGGAGGAAAAGAAAGAAAAAAGATGATGATAGGCACAAAATTGGAAAGCTAGTGTCCCATCTACTGAGCTTGCTTCTGATAGCTCTTAATCTGTATTTCACACTGCATTTATTTGAAAAGGTTTGCAAATGAAATCTACAAAATTCATTCTAGTGTTAGAAAAAAGATGTCCTAAGCCAGGACACTTGGGTTTGCCCATCTAACTTGGGTTACACCAACTGTATGACCAGCTCTTAATAGCTATTTGCAATTAGACTGATGGTCATTGTCACTTCATGTAATAGCAGCCTACTGCATTTTTTAGGAAACAGGGCATTATCTTTGAGGGACAACATGTTCTCAGTGCAGTCATGTTTGACCAGGTGATGACATGACCCTGAACAAGGGTTTCAGCTTAAGCTCTCAAAAGAAAAGGGTATTGGAGAAGAATTTCATCCCCGTTTGAACTGAGATTACTTGAGCCCCCTTCCAATATGATTTCCTTCTTTTTCTAAAGAACATAAATCCTCTAACATTAGAGAGATCCTCTGCATTAAGAGCCAGTGATACTGTCAACATAACTTTGCCAAGACTTTGTCTTCACTTCATTTACTTTAACAAAATGCTACACTGAAATAAGATGCATCACAGCAAGGTAGGATTTTACTTTCTAACTCTTATCCATTCCATGTCCAGTGTCCATTCCTCAAAGAGCATCTTCTGATTTTCTAAAAGAAAAAGGCATATTTCCCAGAAATTAAACAAATTAAGAGGAAATAAAGAGCACCACTACCATTTCATGCATTTTAGTCCTACTGAAAAATCAAAGTGGAATTGTTATGAGCTGTTCTCAGGTCCTCTAAGATGTTTATTAAGAAAAATATAGTCTTGCTTTTTTCCACTGGATTGTAATAGAAAAAAATCACAATCTAGCATCAAGAGGGAAACTTGGCCCTAATTCAACACTGTCTAAACAGCTGCTTATGATATATTTGCTGAAAAATTATATATATGCTTAAATATGGAGTTGAATCAGGACTTTTCCATGTCCCAAGATAGATTGCATTCAGCCTTTTTTCTCAAGCACAATCAGAGTTTGAAATAAGACGTGTAGGCTCATATTTAACCCTTCCCACTATTCAAAACAACTAATCAAGATGCCTAAGAATAGTTGGCTCAGCCATTGGTGGAAATACCTCACTCCTCTTCACATGGGCAGCACGGGGCTACAAATCTCCATGGTATCCCCCTTCCTACCGTATTCAGGTCCCTGGGAGCATAACCACCTGTTTTCCAGCACTGGGAGAGAGAGGCATGAATAACACTGGGATCAGCTTGCCGAGCACCAGTGAGACTACCCGTCCACAAAGACCAGCAAATATGTACAGTGCTGCTGACCCAAGGGGAGGGTGGAAAGAGCTGCTGTTCTTCCTAACACTGCCTTTGCCAAGCCAGTGCTGCAAACCCTGCCTCCTTTTGAAGGCAGTGTCCTTGGAAACCACTTATCCCAGCATTATCCATTCTCATCCTGTCTTATTAAAAAGTGGCTATTTTGCCTGTCCTTTGTTAGGAAGATACGTGATGATAAAGATTAGGTTTCCATGTTCTTACCTCTCTGTCTATCACCACTAGAATAATGAAGATACGAAAGCTTAATGCTGGGAGATTAAAATTATTGAAATTAACAGCAATTGAGCCTTCTCCATCTGATTTTATCTTGCTTCTTTTCCCTGCATACACTTGAGAGTGGAGCTCTGTCATTTATCAGGCATTGACTGAATCAGAAAGAAATCTTCGAGGTAGGTCCACATGCAGCTTTCCTTGGATCGCTTGTTCTCTCCCCTCCCTCTGCAAATCACTGGCAAATTTTTTTGCCATTCTTGTCTGCACTGTCTATACATTTTTAAGCCAGCTTCACAATTAATGCATCTGAAAGCCTTGCAGGATGCCTCAGGCACCACACAGAGAGCAGTGAGCTCTCAATAGTGAGGGTAGCAAACACAATGCAGGAAAAAAACAACAAAATATGATACCTTCAGTGGCAAGCTTTGCTCACACTGAGAAACAAATTGACTCCCTTCTTCAGCATTGCACAAAATATTTCATGCTTAGAACATCTCCACAGCTCTTTTCCGTCTAGTTCAAAATGTAGATTATGGACACTTTACTTTTGTGGCCTGCAATTTCTATTTATATTGTGTCACGTGACTTCCACTTCTCTAGTGCTCACTCCATGTAAAGGGATGAGCCACGTAGGTGTCCCTACTCCCAGAGACCAGGAATTAATTTCCCATGGGAATTAAAAAGGGAAATCCATTCATCTCTCCCTTTCATCATCACCAAATTCATCAGAAGAGGGAGGAGAAGGGATTGCATCATTTCCCCTTTCTTCTGTAAACCCCCACTCCTTTATCACTTGCTCAGAGAAGCACTGCTTGGAGATGCACTGCCCGGCTGCCCTGGCAGAGCAGAGGTGATGAGCAGAAGGGACAAGCAGTGGTGCTGCCTGATTAGACAGGGTCTGTGTGCCTGCAGGAAGGAAGCAGCTCCCACATCAATGTACCAGCTGCTGCAGGTGTGAGTGAGGAGTGTTACAGAATCACAGAATCATTTTAGTTGGAAGAGATCATCAAGTCCAACTGTTAAACTAACACTGCCAAGTGACCACATCATGGCCCTGAGCTCCACACCTACAAGGCTTTTAAATACTTCCAGGTGTGGTGTCTCCACCACCTCCCTGGGCAGCCTGTTCCAGTGCTTCACAACCCTTTCTGTAAAGAAATTTTTCTTAATATCCATCTGAAACCTCCCCTGGCACAACTTGAGGCCATTTCCTCTTGTCCTGACACTTGTTACTTGGGAGAACAGACTGAAACCCACCTGACTACAACCTCTTTTCAGGTGGTTGTAGAGAGTGATAAGGTCTCCCCTGAGTCTCCTTTTCTCCAGGCTAAACAACCCCAGGTCCCTCAGGTGTCCCTCATAAGATTTGTTCTCTAGACCTTTCCCCAGCTTTGTTGCTCTTCTCTGGACATGTTCCAGCACCTCAATATCCTTCTTGAAGTGAGGGGCCCAAAACTGGACACAGTGTTCAAGGTGTGGCCTCACCAGTGCTGAGTACAGGGGGACAATCACTTCCCTCCTCCTGCTGGCCACACTATTTCTGATACAAGCCAGGATGCCATTGGCCTTCTTGGCCACTTGGGCACACTGCTGGCTCATATTCAGCAAGCTATCAATATCCCCAGGTCCTTTTCCACTCCGCAGCTTTCCAGCCACTCTTCCCCAAGCCTGTAGTGTTGCAGGAGGTTGTTGTGACCCAAGTGCGGGACCCTTCCCATGTGAATTAACTGCCATGCCACATCCTGTTTGCCCACTCAGGTCACTTACACTCCCCAGGGGTTTCTCTTACAGGTGTGGTCACCATTGCCCTGGACACATCCAGGACTGCCCAGTGGACCTCTCCTCTCCCCCAGCACTTCCCCACCTCAGGAAAACTTCAGGAAACCCTCTGTATGCTGAGATCTACCACTCTGCTGCAGACCAGGCTGGCTTCACAGCAGCTTCCCTCAGCTACTGGTATTGTGCCCCATCTGCACCTTGTTCTGAATTAATCTTATCTAATTTGGGCATTTAGATGAGTTAGGAGTCCAATCATTTCTACAGCTGGTGCAGGAGTCATTAGATCTTACTACTCTACTAACCACAGCAGGATCATCGGCCTATTAGTTTTACAGCTTAGGGTGCTTTAGGTAAGTGCCTTTAATTTGAGGAGAGGGAAAAGCAAGAACTCTGGACCTTTGCTACTGAAGAGAAGGATTTTTTTATTATTATTATTTTTTTTTTAATTCTGTAAGGAAACTGGGCAATATTAAGACCTAAGAGATATTCCTTCAACTTCCTCCTCTAGCTTGTATATGGTAAGGGAATAAAGTGTGAATACAGATCATACTCCAGGTAAGAATATAGAGTAAATAAATTCCTCTTAAGTAAGAAGGTCTGAGAGTGGGTATGTACGGAAGAAACTTGGTTAATACTGTTGCTGAAGAAGTGGATGGGTCATAAATCAACTTCACTCGAGCTGTAGGAAAACCGTCTGGAAAAACAGATTCTAATGCAGCTTCATGATGGCAAAATTGCATGAGAAACCTCAGGCAGCTCAGCTGTAACTTCATAAGAAAATTAGGTGTCTGTTTTCCCTTAACCTTGCCTTTTGCCCAAAACAGAAGTCACTCTACTTAAATTATTCCCTTCAACATGTCTTACATACATAAAGTGCCTACATACCTTTTGACACAGACTGAAGAAGGCCAATTTACTTCAGTGCTGCTGGTATATGGGCGAAGATCTATTACCAAATACATTTTTAGTAGAAAATTAATTAATACCTTATATTTGCAATGAACTTCAATCCGTGATGTACCTGATTGTACTACAGTGTCTCTAGCAAAATATATTTAGAAAAATGCAGTAAGCAAAAAGTCTATTGCAAATTAACTTTTAGAGGCTTTTATGTATTCATTTTCCTATACAACTTAATCTAGAAGGTGGAAAGAGTAAAATGGTTGGTATACTTATCAAAAAAGCAAATTTCCAATCCTTCATCAAATTTACATGTAGCCTACTATAGTAGTATCACATGAATTACTAAGAGTGAGGTTGAAGAAATATCTAGTTATTACTCAGCCTATATTTATAATTAATGGGGGAGATTTGTGTGATTATAACTCTTACACTTCATTGACTAGAGTGTGACCATGGCACTATCGTCACCACTCCGTCATCCAGGATGTTGGTACATTGGAATTCTCTGGACAACAGCAAATGCCAGGTGACATCGGTACCCTGGGGTGGATGGGGTCATTCAAGCTTTTTATTTTTGTTCCCTACTGACTCCAGGCCCAGACAGGCTGCAGTGCAGTCGCTGGGTTTTCACTGCACTGTGGTCTTCATGTTTTGTGTTCCTGGAAGAATCACTAACAAGCCAAGGCACACTGCAAATGCATGGGATCAATTCAAATCTAGCTTCCTAACTAACAAGGCAGAGCCTCTCTGGATTCAGAAGGATTTTTCTTATCCACAACCAGCAGCTTGGGACCCAGGCTCACTGCTTTAAAGATGTTCAGGTTATGCCTGTACCAAGGGATTCAGTACTTTCCCAGTCTCAGTCCCACATCCTGATTGCATGGCACCACCTAGAAAAAGCATCTTTCTCTCCTGTTCCTCATTCCCCATAGTCATATGAGTCAGTGCTCTTCAGCCAGTCTCCAGATGACAGTCTGGCTGCCCTGAGACCATCATAGCCTCAGTCTTGTATAGTTATCTTGAAGGTGATTCTGGCAGAGGGTTTGTTATCTTGGTGTGATTCCTGGCAGGAACTAAGAAGATGCATTTGTCTTGATCCGTCATGGTTAGAACTAATGATCCCAGCTCAATCTGAGTCAATTGCATGTAGAACCATAGGCTGGGAGTCCAGACCTTGGTTCAGCCAATTGGCAGGAAAAGCTACCTGTGCCAGCTCTAGTTAGAGTGACTTTTACTCCAACTGGGTTTTTAATTCAAGTTGGCACAGCCCTGGAATGAATGGCCTTATTTCTGGCCTGGAAATAATACAGCTGTATCTCCAAGTGCTTCCTCAATCAGCACAGTTAGAGCACAGAGCTCTGAAGCTCTGACATGGACAACCCACAGCCCAGATAGCTGAGAATCAACTGCACTCAGCAGTGCAGTAGCTTACACATGCATTTTTGAGGAGGTCATGAATTCAGTTAGTGTCAGCATTGTAGACTGCAGTAGAACACCTTTGATGTCAGCTAAGTAGCTAACCAAATGATATCCTCTGGGAGAGCAGACAATGTAGTTAAAAGGAACAAAGACATTATATGAATCCCAGAACAGTAATCCTCACATTAGCCATATAGATAGATAACAGGTAGAGCTTTTCAGCTCTCCACACATACAACTCCCACTGATGTCACTGCACAGATGTTTGCACAAGGGTGGTGAGATCAGGTCTGTGGTGATCTGAGAATCTGTAAGTGGGAGCTGACTGCTTTTTTTTAAAGGAAAGAGGATAATTCACAAGTCAGCTATTGTAATTTAAAATGTTCAGCCTCACACAATACTTGGAAAAAACAGATTTTTCACTAGAAAATGGCCAATCAAAACCACGTCTTCAGCACAGAAAGGCTGACTTAGACAAAAAGGGTAAAACATATATCTTTATTTGGAGCAGCCAATATCCCAATGGCCAAAGCTCTTTCATGACCTGAGGAGGAACCAAGGGAAAATGGTACTTTGACTCAAGTGGGAAGATGAGCCACCAATGTCCGAGGTTTTGAGCTGTTCTGAGGTTTCTCTGTTGAATTTTCCTATGTAAGATCTCATCCTTTATTCTGATCCTGAACAAAACTTTCAAAACCTCTTTCTTTGTGTGTAAAATACACTGTTTTGTTTTTCTGGCCATGCTAGGCTGTCAGTTCCTCTGAGGAACGGAAAGAGTGAACCCACACAGCATATGGTAATAGTTGGCTGCATTGCTGTTCCCAAAGAAAGCTGTCTGGCTCTCCTAAAATACAGGGAGCCAAAGCACATGAGGAGGAGTACTATGGATTAGCACTGATATGCTGTGTTGGTTTTTTTTTTTTCCTCGGGTTGCAGCATAAAGACTCAGTAAGAGAAGATACTTAAAATAGTGAGTATTCCTGTGCAAATCACTGAAATTACTCAACTTAGTAACCTCCCAGATTAGGTTTATATTGCTATGCTGAAATGAAAGCCTAATTATGGCCCCTGAGAGTTCACAGATATAGCTAAATATAAGGTCCAAAGAATGGGTGCAAGAAACAGAACTCTGATTTTCTACTCCACTTGGTCATCACCTGGCTCCTTGCCTCTGCTACTGGCCTCCCTAACTCTATCTCCAACTAGGGCTGTCCTCTCCAAAGACCATGCCCTGGAGGCTGCATGGCTGCCTTGTTTGCTCCCTTCCCCAAAAACAGTCCTCCAATAAGCCCAAAGCCAGGTCCTAGGTAGTGAGGATGATGCTGGTCTTCTCTAACAGTAACTAGCCCAAGCAGGGTGCACACAACTCAGTCTCTGCCACAAGGACTAGGGACCAGAGATTACTGCCTGATCTGCTCATGCTATGTATGCTAAATAATACATTTAGAGTAGGTATGCTGGGACATTTAGAGTAGATGTGCTGCCCCCAGGCACATGCTAAGACTGTGTCATAGCCCTCAGTCTGAATCCTTATTGGGTTACTGTTCACGAACTGCCTCAAGTAGTGTCTCACCTAGCTCCTAAAACTCACTCCCTCCTTAGGATCATTGCAAGGAGGAGCGATCTTCCATCAGATTTATATGCAGTGTAAATGTACTTGAACAGGATTGCCTCAGGCAGTCTCGTCCAGGTATGCTCCTTTAAAGGTTGTGCTGAGCTGTGTTGGTTATGAATGCTCCCTGTCAATTGTATTTACCAGCAGCTCTCATTCCCAGCCTTGCTGATGGTCAAATGTCTGCTCAAACACCAAGAGCTTTGTCGTTTTATTTCAAATGCTAGTATGACACTGAAAATTACCAGCAGCCTCCTTGTGCCTGGTTATCAAAGGGTCTTGGGAATAAATACTTCAGGAAGAGCCAGCAAAAGGTACCTGAAGAGGCCTCCTCCTTACCCTTTTCCTTTGTCATGACTCACCTGGTAACCAGTGACCCTCTGATTTAAGTGTGAAAGTTGTTAATGTAGCAGTTAACGGAAGAGCTTAGAGCAGGGCAGGGCTTTACCTAACGGCATGGATAAGGGACTTGAGGATTTTGCTAATCATTTAAGTGGATTTACTACGTGCCTGGGTTTCTTGGTTCTCAGGTAACCTTTAGCCGCAAGTGCAGTTTTAGATAAGTTGAGGGAAAATACGCGTTTTCATAGATGATTCATCTGATATATATTAGATGTCTATCCTACAGTGAGATGATCATGTCTTAGAGTCCATTGAGTGATAGATGAGATCTGCAGTGACTAGAAAATGAGCCCTTAGTGTAACTCATAGGTAGTCAATTCCACCATAGCTACCCACTTTTAGGCAGGTAAGTCCCACACTAAACACCTGTCCCAGCAAATTCAGCCAGTCTGAGCCCCAGGGTTTGGGGTTACAAGCCACACGTGAAAGCTGAAAGTGTCTTAAACCAACAAATTGGAAGTCCTCTGCTTGCATTTCAGTAACACCACTGTCAGTAGAAGGATGGTCATTTCATTAAGCAATTGAATACCTGCTCTGCAGATCTTATTTTGGGGAGAAAAGCAGTTGGGTATCCAGGAATAATAAATCAGTTTAATCACCGTACTTATCTTGGTGTATGGAGTGGCTACAACAAAGACTTTAGCTGACCGTCTTTCTTCAGCTGTCAGCTGCTCTGGAGCAGCAGAGAGATTTCTGTCCTTCAGAAAGAGCTCTGCAGCTGCCGAAAGTCTAAAGCAATTCAGGGACCTGTCATAGGCTTTCCTTGTGACAGCTGTGAGTGAAGTCTTGCTACAGAGGGAGAAGAAGTGAACTTACTTTGCTCTTTTAGTACGGATGTAATCAGCATCATTACCCAGGGGAATTGAGCTGTACATCTAATGTCAACTTCAAGGTTAGTATCATCCAGAGGACTTCCTAGGGAGGGACGAGTTCACTGTGATGAAGTATTCTGACTTACTGTCGTTGTGCTACTTTTGATTATGTAGCCCTGAAACTACATAAGCTGTTACCTTGGTGGCCATTTCCTACCTGTATCCCCTTATGAAGGTGATTTTGAAGACTAAAAGAGTGTGTACTCAAAGCCCACGTGTCAGAGGAGGGGTTGAAGTGTAGTGTCGGGGGCCACAGTGTTAAACTGCAGTGCTCCTTGTCCACCATCATCCCAAATCCAAAGGAGAGGGTGGGTTCCAGGATGAATTTCAGACCCAGTTCCTTCTTCCCCTGCAATACCACGAATTTCACTCTCCTGCACAGCCAGTGCACAGAGCCTTTCTGCATGAGCATTGGGCCTTCCTTTCACACATGCTTACGAGATTTAACCAGCAGCATCTAGAGCTGTGACCAATGCCAGCGTAATCTGAGCCACGGAATCCCTTCATTCTGTCTCCTTTGCCCTGCCAACTCTTCTGGAGAACAACCTTCTTCTCCTGGGGCTCCTTCAAGTTTCTTGGGAAACTCTGAGGTCACAGACATGCCTCTCTCCCTTCTCCAGATGTCTGTCTATGAGTGGGTGTATGTCTTTCCCTCTATTTTTCCTTTTCTGTTCCTACAGTTCTTCAGGGAGAGTTGTGTTCTCTCAGCACCCTCAGAGCTACAACAGTCTGTTGACACCACCACATCCGAGCCAGCTTCTGCAGAAGACCTTGTGCATATTGATGTCATGGGCATTCATGTAAGAAGAGTATGGGGTTTATCTACAAATCAAAATAAACACAAAGCAATCGCAGACCCTTAAAGGTATCAGATTTTAATCCTGGCCTCATACTTTCTCATAGCACCATGCAGTGGACCATACTGAGTTATGTGACCACAATGCCTAGATATATATGACTCAATCCTATAGGGCACACTCTTCCACATTTTAGAAAGTCTCAGCAATTCTCTCCCTTCTCCATAATATCTTCTGCCTCCCACCAGTATGGTGGGCTGATGACAGACGTCTTGAGCTGACTCTTCCTCAAACAGTCTTTAGGATGGGCTCACGTATGGCTCAGAGAAATGACGTGACTGTTGTCAAAACCTTTAAGCACAAACTTAATGACGGCAGACAGACAGGGCTATAAACCCTTGTTAGATCTAAGCTAAAACTCACACTTGCTTACTATATGATGACTGGCTGTGCATTATCTTGGAATGGTGGTATTTTTGAAAGAAGCCAGAGAGATTTCTCTGGCATTGCTATTTCCAAATGCTGCATTCATTTTCTTACTCCCTTTCTTATGAGCCCAAAGCTACAACCTTTCTAAATGTCATTCTGGTGAAGGTAAGAATTTCAACACACGGAGATGTTACGGTCAGTGGCCTGGGAGCTATCATAACAAACACTGAGGCACTCCATTGAGCACAGGCTGTGAATGGCTATAACTGTAGATAATACAGGACACCAGTAGGACCCTCCAGCGGAACATAATTTTAAATCACAGATCAAAACACAAGACTGAACAAAATAATCACAGTACAATCAATGACATTAACCAGCAAAGTCCCATGAAAGAGACATGAGGGGGTTTTGCTTTTTTCCTCAAGACTGCTGAGTGTGCTTCATCGTTAAGAATGAAACATGGTTTATTTTACTAAAGCATTTCAACCCCAAATTGGCAAAAGAGCTCCAAACATTCTTTCCATTTCTTATACCCTTTCCCATCTACGTTCCCTTCCCCTTTACTTTTTGCTCCTTATCTGAATAACTTGAAAGTGAATACTCATGTTTAAACACATGATTGAATATTTTTCTGTCCTAACTCCAATGCATCTGTCCCCAGTGCATTGCTTTTCAAAACGCCTTCAAATCTGAATATTTACTGATGTTGGATGGGCATTATGAAATCCTTTGTTGGAATTTCACTGCACTTTCTAAATTCTCAGAATAAATTATCGCAGCAATTCCTCGTAATATGACTGAAACAGTGGTAATGCCCCCTGTAAGAACATTCCAAGAGGACAAATTTTCCTCTTGTTTTATTCCCATATAAACCCACAGGCAAAATTTCAGTCAAAATACTTCAAAGCAACATCTGGGTAACAAAAGATTTCAATTTTGCAGAGCTCAGAAAGACTTAGCCAGATCAGATTGCTCTAATCTGAAGCCCGGCCCTAATGTATATTTATGCACATGGAGGCTCACCACTGGGCAACCAAATCGTGTAAACTGCTATTTATATATGATAAGATTTACACATGCAAGAGCTATACTCATTCTTGTAAATAAACAGCTTGTAAAGGAACTTGCAATTACGTGCAGAGATAGCAGGTCCCTTTTAAGACCTGCTGGGTTTTGCTATCAAATTTGGGTGAGAAATAGACCTCAGCACAGCTTTTGTACAACCCTTTTTATCATAATTGCATGACTTCTTCCACTCTCTTCAACTGAGATGCTGACTGTGCACCTCAAGATCTTGGACTATTAGCTCTGCTCTCTCTAAAGGAAGTTTGACATCCTACAGTTAGGCTGAAAAATGGGTAGCATGCATGTTTCACTGTACCCTCCTAAGTTCAATTTCTACTATATAATGCAAGATAATAAGTCTAGAAACTGCTTTTGTAGAAAACCAGATAATAGCTTCTCCCTAGATTGCTTCTTGGCATAATAACTTTATTTGGTGGCATCTCATCACAAGACTGATGGGGCCATGCTCTTTGTGGAGAATGGATAATGAAGCACTGCCAAAAGGCCCTGCCACAGTTTAATTAGGAATAAAATACATTATATGCTAACTTGTAACATATGGGGTGGGAAAGGGATTTGCAATGTAACACATTTCCTGCTTTCTTTCCTGTTACTTTTCTAGCATGCAAATTAATAACCTGTAACATATAATTATAATGATTGGAATTCTAGTGTATAACGGGCATGAATGTAATTTAAACCAAGCAGAACTGCACAGTGACAGAGAGAGGACTTAATTTTCATGATAAAGTATAGTTGTAACAGTCATCATGCACATGTTAATGTGAGTCCTAAGGAAGGATTAAGGTTATGTGTTACTGGAGCCAGCTCTATCCTAATAAGGCTCTGTATATTTGTACTAATTATTGATCATATAGTGTTAAACAAATGTGGCCCTATATTGATGTATCTTTCACCGAAATCATTGTCTTGGGAAAAGTGCCTAGTGCCTTCTACACTGATTCCTTTTCAGAGGTCTAGTGGGGAGAGTGCTGACCAGGTCTAATTTCTTGCTTTGTTAAGAATGTCTTGAGAGGTGGGAACAGACTTTCAGTTTCCCTGGCCCACTAGGCCCATGAAAGATTTGAATACTTGTTCCTTTGACTTCTAATTGACCTGTCATCAGGTCCACGCAATGCCTGGGGAAAGCAAGTGCCTCAGAAGGGAGTTCACAACTCAAGCAGGAAAGTGTCTGCACCAGCCCATAAGAGATGCAGCAGACAGATGTGATTCTTTAATCCCACTCTCTCCACAGTCCAAGCACTTAATACATCACTTTTCTCCATTCAGGATTAATTCCTGAGCTCTATTCTTTCCTTGAGAAATACAGCAGAGATCAATACTGCCTTACAAAGGATAGACTGCAGTAGTGTCACGGTTTACGTATCACACGTACCCCACATTGGATAATTCAGTAGCTGTAAGGCACCATCACCTTCAAGCATATTAATGTCTTTATTACCCCCTGTCTACAGACGGTAGCGAGCAAGCCAACAGCCTCCTGCTTCTCCTCAACTACTGCAAGCGAGTGCCTAACCCAACGGCCACTTCAGCCATGCATTGGGGTCTGAAAGATCTTTATGCAATGGAGAATGCTGCAACAAGACCCAATGAGAGTGACTTTCTTGCTTCCCAGCCTTCCCTCCCCAAAAAGGAACCCCACACACTTCCCAGATTCACCTTTAGTCTCCAGGTAGGAGATGCTTCCACAATCACCTACGACAAAATAAAGCTAAACCCAAGTCCTCCAGATCCTGGTGGAGTGCTTTAAGAAGCGAGTTATTTCTGAAAGGTGAAGACCACACATTTAACTTAAGTCAGGTTTTGAAGGAACGTAACAACTGATGCTTGCATTTTGCAGGTCAACCTCAGCAAGACGCCCATCATCCCAGGGCACGAGAGGCAGATGGACAAGCACAACCTTCTCCAAGTTCTCCAAGCAGTTCTCCTAAGTCTCCCCCTACAGAGAACTTGAAACATGTTGGGAGTTTTAATATTCAAATTAAGGGTGTCCGGTGAGGTGAGCAGTGAGTGTCAGGGCTTTCTTTGGATCTTGTCCTGGGTGTCTCCCTCTCTAATAGGAGAAAAAAGAATTTCCAAGGGTAAATACACTAAAAATGGCCAGAAGCATAGTTAGATGCGGTGGTAATTGGAGCATTGTCTCAGTTGGGCAGAATCAGATTCCAGGCAAATCTATCTGCCGGTGAAAATCAATCTGAAGGGAAAACCAGATCAAAACCATGAAGAAAACAGAATTAGAGTGGCAAAAACTATAGTCTGCCACTTTCCAGACGTTATAAAGAGAATAAGCCAATTCAACACTCCACTGAAGCGGTATTGCCTTCTTATCAAACAAACTGGAAGCGAATGTAAAACCAGTACTTTTATATACACAAACTGCATTTGTACCTATATTTTTTTTAATATGTGAACAAGCCCAACAGGAAAAATCTGTTGAATTTCAATTTTTTGTAACACAAATAAAAGGAGTGACTGAACCTTCGTAATCTCTAGTATTTTTTTTTAGTTATTTTTCTATTCAGAGACCCTTTAAAGTCATAATTTCTGACTAGATAAGTTGACCTAAAATCAGATTGCTGCACAAGTTTAAATTTCTTTTTCTGTACCCTAATAACCACTTACATTATAAAGAACTTGCTGTTCAGTTCACAGCCTCTGCCCTATTCAGTCAAATGCTGGACATTGCACCAGAGCTGTCACGGATGACAGCTAAAACAGGTTAGCTCTAAAATCTGAATCGAAAATACTTTTTATATGAAACTTGAAAACTAGCCAAAGATGAAGTGCAGTTTAAATTTCCTACCCACTCCACAACTCTGAAGGTAAGACTCAGTAAGTATAAAGGCTTTGATGAGGCTCTAGAGGTCAAAATGGGTTGGACTCTGTCATGCAGACAACAAGCAGCTCAGTGACAACTTAATAGGCTTCAATTAAGATCACCCACTGCAAAATTCACAATAAATCTATATCCTCATCATTCACCAGGAATTAGCAACTTGAGAATAAATTAGGTAGATACTGGCAGACCCATGGTTGATCCTTCAACTCAGTTTCCTAAGTATATATATAGATAGAGACACAAACATGATCCTACTGTTCATGTCTGGGTGCACGTCTCTGTTTATACAAATGCATCGGTCTGCTCATTCCTAAAACTGGGAACTGACCATTTTTAAGCAGTTTGGATGGAGAATTAAGAGTCTGAGAGTTAGTATGAGATTCATGTAAATAGTTAGCCTGGCAGAGGAGAGATCCAGACCATGGCAATTCCTCACCCAGGGAAGGGCTGCAGCGTGCAGCCAACTCGTACCAGAGAACCCAAATCCAGGACAGCTGTTACAAACATCCCAGCTGGAACAAATGCTTCAGCTGAGCCTTGCCCTGTTTTGGAGACCAGAAATCTCCCTTCCTAAGGACCTGGTCTGCATTCCCTTAACATTTGTGTGGCTCTTCCCCCTGATTTCCCCCATGTTCTTCCACTGGTGAACATTTCTGACTTGTTTGTGCCACATGCTATGAGAGAAATACAAAGATTTTTAATTAGCCGGGAAGAGGAGAAATGTAACACTCTATCGAAGGCTCAAAATGAACTGTGAGGGGGGAAAAAAAGGGAAAAAAAAAACAATCTGGAGGTAGATTCACGTGGATTTTTTTTCAGCAAGCTTCAGGGGTTTTTTGTTTCAGCTTGTTTGTTTTTCATAGTGGCATTTCTGGGTGATTTTTGATGTCTAGTTTAAGATCTCTGTTTTCAAGAACTTGGTGTGGTCCTCAGTGTCAAATGGGTAGGTGTTTGCATTTATTGCAGTCAACATTTTGGAACAAACACTAAGAGCAGTTCCGTTGCTGATGGTAACACTAAACAAACAGATGTGCTGAGTCACTTAATAGTCTTTGGCCATAAAACTTAGCTGTGCGCACTACTGATTCAGCTAAGCACCCTCAGCACCTAGATGTCCTTGGGATCATACCAGTATTGCACACAGCATACGTAGAAATCCTGATTCCTCCTTTACGTTCTTTTACCATCCTCTAGATTCATCCTGAGATGGCCTTATGAGAAGATTTCCCTGAAAAGAATGTAAAACGAGGCCCAGTGACTTTAGGTCAACAGCTGGAACCTAGTTCTTTTGCAACAAGTAAGCACGTACTTGTAGTGATTGCTAATACTGGGTGCTGCTTCTGTCTAACTTTCGGTGAAGAAAATGAGAGTTTTATATTAGCAACAACTATCTTAATTACATACCTCCCAATCAGTCCTGCACTCATTAATTCTAAATGTAACCTGTCAGTAAGAGCATCCCAGTGGCTTAATTTACTTGTCAAATTAAAAGTATATATGTGTTGCTATAGAACCACCCGTATGTAGTGCGAGGTTAATGTGTGGGGCTTGACTCTAATGCTGCAGTTGACTGTTTCTATTTTTTTTCATTTTGAATAATTCATCACTAAAAGGATCAAGTTAACTTCCCTCTCCCCTCGCCGGACATACTGTAATTAAGAGAGACCACATTCCTTATGAGGTTTTACAACTTTAAGTGCATAAGCTACACTGTGCTTTTGGTTTAAAGGACTGGACAGTATCTTTTTGATATTAATTAGAATTAGGTAGTATCTGTTTGTATGGCAAGCTTTTTCATTTTTATTGATGAATTGTTTCAAGTTTCTATAAAGCATCATAGAGCAAATTACTCTTCATTGATCTCTTACATGGAGGTGGCAGGAGAGACTAGACAAAGTCTATGTTTCAAAGTCTATGTCAAATATTGATATTTAAGTTACCCTGTCAAGTTTTCTCTAAGCTCCTATACGATCTGCACTTTTAGTTAGGAGTTCATATAAAAGAACTCTAGTTCTGCCAATGGTTTGATAAAGACACCAGAAACAGCATGCAGGAGGGGAAAAAAATAATAACGAAAGGCACTTAGACCTGCACAGCAACACTTGATTAATTCTTCTGGTAACTGCTATAGCAAGGATTGCTTCATTTTCTGCCCTTGATGAAGGGAGGATCTGTCATCTCAAAGGTTTTTTCTTGCTATGAACTCTCCTGAAAGCACCTGCTGTGGCATACCCTACTTGTCTTCCTAGGGAACTAAAAGCTATTCCCATGCAGCAATGCCACGGGTAACTACCCCTGGAGAGATAATACAGCCTGCTTCAAAGCAAAACAAAACACCAAACCCAAAACAAACAAAGCTAAACCATAAGAAACACAGAGGCTGAAACACCCTGTTAAATAGAATATGATATAATGTGTGTTTTCAGGTTTTGCCCTATAAAAGTACTTCCAGCTCTACTATTTTTTGTAGATGTCTGATAGCCCTTGGCAGCAGGCTCCATAGACACTATTAACCTGGAGTTAATTGGAGGTGCCTGAAGATGCCGCCTTATTGTGTTGGTGGACGGGTTGACCTAAGGCATGTACAGTCTAAGGGTTGATTGCAGCCTCAAGTTTTTTAGGCAGCCATAGACCTGACCCAAACACCAGGCTCTTTCCTGAAGTTGGTTGGGTTGGGTGTCCTGTTGTAACTTTCTGCTCACAGCTAGGAAGCACTGGGGTGAGATGGGGATTGCAGCTGAAGAGCAGAGGAAGGGAGGGACCCAGGCAGATAACCAGGCTAAGTTAGTCTGAAGGACAGACTCTGAGGATGAGATGAAGGAGATCATGCTCAGAGACAAATTTAATCTAAGTTTGGACTGTAACTCACATGCAGCTAAAACCAGACTTCAGTAGGAAAATATGGACCATAAGATACACAAAGGTCTTTTGTTCAGTGGATGAACAGATAAATCTCTCTACCACAAGCTGTGCTTGAACTTTTCTGAGGCCAGCCCCGAAACTCTGGAGCTGCAGAAGTTCTTATGAGAAATGAACTACATAGCACAAAAAGATTTTGGCTAGTGTGAAACTTGGCTCATCTCCAGCTACCTTTCAGGGTCTACCTTTGAGGTCAATTGGCATTGCAATACAGAGCAAGAGCTCCTATGTTAGCAGCTCCCAGGATCCCATCTTCTTGCACAGAAGAGCCACTTGTCCTGCTCTTCTGACTGCTTCCTACCGGTGCAGGAGATAAGAAAAACTTGCCCCAAATCCTGTATTCAAGGCTAAATCCTGCCCTCTGGTGCACTGCTGCTGAAGGGGGAAGGAAGACTTGATAACTTCATCTCTCTGTGCAAAATAAATGTACCTCGTTCAGTCCTGATTTTTCTGCCCATCAGGATGCAGCAGTCATCACTATCTTTCAGCAGATGGACTTGTTTTGCAAAGCAGAACATTGGTATTAGGGAGGTCTGTAGTATTTTGGTTATGGTTGCCAACGTGTATCTCCGAGTTGTGCCTGTGTTTGCATTCTTCTGGTGGTGGTGGTTTTTTTTTTTTAGTCTCAGTAGCAAGCAATAACTTTTATTGTTGCTGCTTTACAGCAATGTGTGTGGACTCAACAACATCTCTTGCAATAATTATAAGGTAAATTATGTCCAAACCAATGATACTTACCCTGAAAGTGCAAGGCAAAATGCTTAAGAAATGGTAGGTGGAAGGCAGAGTGGATTCCTGGCCAATCATTCCAAACATTACATGACAGTTTGATAATTTCAGAGCCATGCAGCTTCATGTGCCTGCTGAAGTGTTCTCCAGAAATACATTTTTAGGCTCTTTGACGTCTTCAGAGGTTGTGGTGGCCATGATGGGAACTGGACTCTAACCTGGGGTCCCAGCCCAAGGGTCAGACCACTGAGTTGGCTTGTTTCACACTGTTGAAATGAGGCATAATGGATATTCCACCCCAGCTCATGCCACATCAGCCACAGCTGTCCCAAACTGACCTGATCAACCCTCCATCACTAGAGATACCACAAAAACCCAAATACTTCTGTGCAATTAAATGCTTCTTAAATGCTTCTGTGCAATTCTTCCCAGCTAAGGTCACCTTCACCAGCTTATTTGTGTTTCTATACACCTGACTGTGGCTTTCAGATTGCTTTTTTTTTTTTTTTTTGGCTTGTAGAAGTTGGAGGTTTGAACAGTGGTTCTTGGAAGGTAATGGGCAGTCTCTACATGGAGTTAACAGGGGTTTTGTCATTGACTAACAAATGGGCAAACATACATGTGGCAATTTGTATCGCTGGGCACCAATGGTATGGCCTTAAATTTTGGGGTTGAAAAAGTACTCAAATTGTTTTGTTTTTAAACTTTCTCTTCCAGGTCAAGAACATGAGGGTAAAGGGAGGAAAAAGTCCCTTCAAACCAGAAGGGACTGTCCAGACAGAGGTGTGGGGAATTGACTGCCTGGTGGGGGGCTGTGGTACAGACCACTGCAAACTGGAGGGACTTGCTGCAAGCTGGTGGGTCATATGTTGCTCATCTTTTACTTTGATTTCCACTGCGAGTTGATCAAATACCCAGTTAAAAATGCAATTCAGAATTCAGAAGCTGCTATTTGATTTCTTCAGGAGCCTAATGCAAGCTTTCTTAAAAGCACCTGGTTTGAGGGACTGAAAGCTCAGGCAGGGCTCAGCACTCTGTGAAAATGAGGAAGGTCTTTCAGGTTGGTTGTCCAATAACTGAAGCATTCAGAATACCTCATTTGGTTTCAAGAATCTTAGCTTAAAACATCTTTTTGCTATTCCTTTTCCATCTAAGCAAATGCTTTAGTTGCCTCGGGGGTACTGTGTGTCTGCGTTGCACATCCTTCATGCTAAAAAAGTAGTTCACACAGAACAAAAATGAAAACTAAGGCTGCTTGGGAATTTTCCATCAAAATTGACCGTTGAAAAATACTGTGTTTTCAACTCAGTGAGGGCAGTGTGGATTTCCTCACCTCCTCAAAGGAAAAAAATCTTTTTTCTTATGAGGGTGGGGGAAGACTTCAACATTTTTTGCTGGAAAATTTTAATGTTCTGATTTCAAGATATTATTATCCCTTAGAAAAATTCTAATTTGATGGGTCCAAGGCTCCTTATTCTTCTCTGACGTTCAGGATCCACAGAGGGACTGCAGAGCCCATGCTGGGTTTCCTGCTGCTTCTCCAAAAGACAACTCTTTCACAACATGACGGATGAAGAGCAACTGAGAAGTCCACGGAAATGGACTTGAATTACACCTCCTCGAGCAACTCTGCGACAGTCTTTCCAACTCCTTTTCAATTTTTTCTGACATATTATGGTTCTTGAACTTTTAATGAAAACTATATTTTCTGGAAATTTTCTTTTCTGTTTTTATTTTTCTTTTTAAAAAATCTTCCTTTCTAAGCAAAAAATATCCCTTCAATTTGCTCTAAAGTTTCTCTAAAGAAATACCTAGGAAAGCTTTTTTTTTCTTTTTTCTTTTTTTTTTTCATTTGTATGGACAGACAGCTGTTTGAGGGTTGTCAAAAGCGACCCGAAGTTTCAAAACATCTAAGTGGTGACCAGTGCAAGGGTCAGCAATGCTCTTTGAACGTGTCACCCAACTGGTGCACGGCCAAAATGTTGCACCATCTTGTGGTCAGCAGAATTATGGCATCACTGCAGAAATCCCTCCTGCCCGTATGAAGGTAGTGCTAGAGCTCTAGTTAGATAGGTACCCTTCATTTCAATGCAGATACACCAATCTTCTATCGGCTTCAAACAGCTTGCTTCTTCTGCAAAGGTGAGATTTGAATAAAATTATTTCTTGTTGATTTATTAAATTAAGAGGCCTCGTGTAGCCTCAAGAACATTGGGTGGCAGTTTATTGGATAATTTTTCTTATGTTTGTATAAATTATGCAATATTTTTATAACATGTCATGTATCATGAAGTGATTTAATACCTCATATATATTCTTGTGCCTGAAAGTAATGTGGAGCGATGTCTTTGAAAGGCCATTAAGTATAAATAAATCAGAGTGAGAGCTAGATTGGTACTGATGAATAACATTCCTCGATAAGGAGACCTTGTAGACTAAATGGGATGAGTAAATTATTACTTAATAATGCCATGCTTAAAACATTTCTAATAGTTAGGGTGTTCACCTGGGAGTGTTCATACATCTGGCCAAAGGACTGCTTACCCAGCAGTGGTGTAGCATAAAATAAAACGCAGTTCCAGAAGCAGGCACAAAACCCAGAAATAATAAGAAAAAGCCCTTATCACCAGACAGTAGATGATGTTCATCTTGGACATCTGCTCTCTAGCCTTACAAACCCTGATTTCTCTGCTGGGCAAGTTCATAGCTTTCAAGGAACGCAGGGTGAATACCTCAGCTGGGGCTTGCTGAGCATCCCTGGTGCCCAGTGAGTTTAGGAGCCTGTGGGACCTAAAAAATACAA
Source organism: Bucorvus abyssinicus (assembly GCA_009769605.1). NCBI lineage: Eukaryota > Metazoa > Chordata > Aves > Bucerotiformes > Bucorvidae > Bucorvus > Bucorvus abyssinicus. Next base: position 7,748,972 of record CM020028.1, on the reverse strand, counting down.
AAGTGGCGTTGGCTGCTTTCTAATTAACATGGCATCTCACTTCCACTAAAGTCCTTTACCAAAGGACTAGCATGTTTCTGTGCTCCAAGGGTCTTAGAGCAGCCACTTGGCTGACCTGCAGCTGGAAGAAAATGTGGATGATCCAAGGAGCTGAAAGGACTCAGTGGATCAACAGCTGAGCCAAAACCAAAGCTTGGACCCTAGTTCCCATGCTTGTGCTCAAGTGTTTGAGCTACCAGTTCTTCCAGAATTATGACAGTGGGATGAGGTAAAGTAGGTAGGGAAAGGGAGACCGAGTATTGTGGGCAAGCAGAGGGCTCCAGCACCTGTGGAATGAATTGTTGCTTGCTTTTTGAGCTCGCTTTTGCCATCACGTCTTGGGGGAACAACAGGCCGGATAAAAGAAGAGTTGGAAAATGTAATTACGGAGACAGGATGGGCTTGGTGAAGGTTAGAGCTGCTACGAGTACACTACGAGAATGATACCAGGAAAGTGCGGAGGTGTTTGGCTCTCTCACGCTTCTCAGATTCCCACTGGGTCACCTCCTTTCAGGACTGTTTTTGCCGTAAGTCAGAGCTGCAGCCTGCAGAGGATGGAAGAGATGCTGTGAGCTATCTCTAAACGCACTCACTGCAGTACTGAAATTCTTCCTTCTTGGGGAGAGGATACTGCACCAAGCTGGGGTCTGTGCTGGGAGCATCACCTTGGGTATTCACCCTAAGTTACAGTCAGCATGGAGATACCCTGATGGAATCTGCTGAGCAAAGATTCTTCTTCATGATCAAGATTTTGGAGGACTCCAAACAACTCTTTTTCCCTGCCTATTCACAAAGCCTGGAAATCCATAGAGATGGCTCTATTCTGGGGAGGCTTAATGTTCAAATCAGTATCATTCTACACTGGCATTTCCCCCATCATTACATTAGCTGCGATTAACCTCCACTGCTGGTAGCAATGGAAGGAAAGTGAGAGTGGAGAGTAGCTCTTTGCAGAGCCACCAAACAGTGTGGACAGAACAGGTCCTAGTGCTGCTGGGGTTATTCCTGTGTTCCAGCATTTTGCTGAGCCCACATTGGGGGTCCCAGAAGCACAGCTGCAACAGGAGATGCTCAGACTTGTCTGCAGATATAATTTTTCCATTATGTGAGAGACTCCTGTGTGTACTAGTGGGTTTTTACCTATATTTCCATAATAGAGACTAAAAGATACTGTGGACCTCCTCTGTGTTGCTGTCATGAGAAGAACTGTAACGATCAAGCCAAACTCTGCATTAACTGTGTCCACTTGAGTGGATTCAAAAGCCTCTGTCAGGCTCCTGGCTATGACTAAATCTTCTAATTATAGCCTTCCCGTGCTGTGCTTTTTGCATTCGTCCCTGATCCATCGTTGCATTGATTTTTAGAATTGTGTTCTTCAGCACTCCGTGGTCTCAATTTTCACATCCTCCTTGTCTCCTGTGCTCTCAACCTCTCTGCGCTCGCTGCATGTTGACTACTGATCTTTCTAAGCATTTTGCTTAAACCAGGCTTTTAATTATATTTCTCTTCTGAGGTGGAGAACAAGGTGAACCTTGATGGTTTCTGCAACGCTTTGACCTTTGCACAAGTACAAGTTTGCATTAGAGTTTCTGTGGCCCTGTCCTGTGGCTTTTGACCTGTACAAAATGGATGTACCTTTCTGGTTAAGTCACAAGTGATGTCAAAAACTGCAGAGTGGCGAAATATTAGACGGTCTCAGTCAGCTTTTTCCTGAAAATACAGTGAAGGAAATCAGAAGCATTGTGTCTTCACCACATTATTGTGAAAACCTGAAAACCCCTGGATTTCACAGAGCAGTGACACCACGTCCCAGACAGCTCAAGTTTAGATCATAACAGGTTCCTGGGAAGAACTTATAAACATAGAGAGAAATTTCAAAGGTTCTTGTTTACGTTTGAGCTGGAACTTGAAACTAGCTGAATTTAACAGTGTTGGCAGTCCTGTTTTATCTTTGAGTTTTCTCCAAAAGGCTCAACGTTTGGAGTCAGGATAAGTACGTAAAGCTCCTGATTTTGATTTCCTCTTCATTTTACAGAGTTCATTTGTGAAGTATGAATTTGAAGAACTCAAAAAAGCACTTGACACGTTATTAAATTTTATGACATAATTCTGGCTTTAAAATTTCATTTCGTTTTTAAGTCTTATGTCACGATTGCATGAATTTCCTTGCATCCATTTTGCATAGCTTTAGCTCAGCTCCAAAGACAGATTAGCTCTCTTACTGAATGTTCCCAAAAAGTATGACTGAGAATCCTTTTTAATACTGTTCTCAGCTGAGCTTATGTATAATCCTTTTCAAAGTGTAAAATGCCAAGGGATGTTTATATGCTACAGCTTATATGACGGTATATTGTTGTTCCTTCACACTTCACGGAACAGTCTACAAATACTAATCTATAAATCACTTTTCTCACAGGCACTTCTAAACTTTGTGCTGTTTGTGGCATTGTCTGTTCTTTTCCTGATATATAAAACAGTTTAAAGAGCAACGGACTGTAATGATTTCACATTTGTTTTTCTCCAGTATTTAGGAGTCCTCACTTGAAAAAAGGGCCAAATTATGCTGGACTCTGTAGGACTGCACGGGTATGTCCTGCTTTAGGGAAGCTGTAAGCGGATGGCCAGAGGTGGGATCTTCCTCAGCGAAGGAAGGGCACTGAAGGGCAAAGGAGGGTAATGGTTGTTTTCGCCCCAGCATCACGTAGAGAGGCCTGGGCAGAGTTTGGAATTGAATCAATTCCTTCCAGATTTCACAGGCTGCACTTCCACTGTGCATAGAGGTCCCAATTTTCAAATGCTGTATTCCCACTATGCATTCAGCAGTCTCCTTTCAAGAGTTAGTAAACATCAACATGCTTACTCATAGTTTTGAAAGGAAAAACCTTCTGTGAACCCTCTCCACTACCCCAGCTGGAAGCTGCCCTTTTCTGTATATAGAAGGGGGGTCCAATGTCATAAGGTTTGTCGTGGATTGGTTTTGTCTAGGATTTCCATGAAAGGGCAGGCATCGAGGGGGAAAATGAGAGGAAGCAGGAGAGGTTTTTTGGTTCTTTCTTGCCAGGGCATAAGACAAAATGTGCCCTATAGCAAAAATAGACTTTATGGCTGTGGAATGAAGAGGAGGGTGCTTCTCAGAAAGGGGAGTGGTTTCTTTCACATCCTGCTTTGCTTCAGGACAAAACTGATAAACCAGCGTGGGGCAACACTGCCATGATCAGTCTGTGTAATGCAAAGAGTTTGTTGCATGAGAAAGAATGTGTAGGCAGGAATAATTTTTATTCTTTTTTTGTTTTTCCTGAAGAATTTGCCTTTAAAGGTGGGATAAGAGTACAGATTTTTTTATCTGCTCCACATAGCGACCAGAAAGATTTAAAATCTTTGCGTGCTTTTGCTTGCCTATCTTTTCAAAAACTGTTCTGTATGTTTGTACAACTGCAAATAATTCCAGGGAATTCTGTGTGTCCCCGTGCAGCAAACCATACTGAGGGCACGTCGAATATGCAATTCAAAGTCTACAATTGGATTTATTAGCAAACATTTTGCTTGGGAAGGTATGAAAACCAAACCACTGAACGGAGCAGTCAGAGCAGTAAACTTCCAATCTTCATCAGTACAGAAAAGTAAAAGCTATTAGAGGGCTGTAGCAGGTAATAGTAACAACACAGTGTTTGGGGCTGAGCATGCTTGATAGCTCAGCCAGGGTGCCAGCACCAGCCGCTCATGGAGGTTGGTGAGGCACTCATCCCTGATGGGGGACTTACTGGCAGCACTTCTGAGCTAAACACCTTGTTTCAGCAAAGCTAGAGGACCAGACACTGCAAGATAAGGAGCAGGTTGCAGTCCTTACAATACAAGAGCTCCTTGGAAAGGAAGGACTTACCCTTAAGAGGTGGCTTCTCCCCCAAGGGACCTATTTTTCTTATTAAACCAGTCCTTAGATGTCTGTTCTTCTCTCCAAGTCAGTGTGCCCTGCTGACAGGGAGGGAGGTTTGACAACACGCTGTGGCTTTGGGCCCTCCTTCCTCGGAGCAGAAAGGCCAGTGGCTCTAACTGAGTTTATCTTTTAACTGCACTTTCTTCTGCTTGCTGCCTCCATGCCTCTCTAAATCCATTTTAGCCACGGGGCTGGAAGATCCAGTCAGTTGAGCACGTGATGGGATATGCAACCTTCAGAAATGGAGCTTGGATTCTCCAAAGCAACGTTTGCTCTGGCGCCCGATGAGCAACCCTTTCTGTTCTTCTTACCTGAAAAAGGAGTAACATCCAGAAATGATTTTATTTATTTAAAAGTTTTTAACTATGTTGCAGAAACGTAACAAAAATACTTGAAACAATCTCTTCTGACAGATTAATCCATGAGAAAAACCCCCATTTTGCTAAGCTGAAATGCAGATGCTTTTAGCCTTGGCTATCCAGATCTTCTAACTCAGACATCAAGTGTGTTAGTTTGGGGATTTTTTGAGGGGGTATGGGGGTTTTGTTTTGGGGTTTTTTTTTTTTTGCTACGCTGGGAACTGAATTTCACAAAGTTTTTGCTGCAAGAACAGAAGAGGGAGCGTCTGGCCTCATGGGCTGAAGTGGTGGGCTCTAACAGGGATGGGAGAAAATACCTGGATAATCACTTGGCATGGCTTTTTTTATTTGTTTAAAACAAAACAAATGTAGAACGTAAACACCAAATTTTCACCAGCAAAGCAGAATCAGTCGTGCAGCCTTTATTTCACCAAATCAACAACAACAACAGCAGCAAAAAAGCCTTGAACTCTAACGCACCTGGAAGAGGAATTATGCCAAAGAAGTAAGACTCAAATCCTGCAGCTTGGTAGTAAGTAAACACCTGTCAATCAATACACAACCAAGCATTTATTGCACCGGAAAAAGCTGGACTAACTACCCCAAGCACCAGCGGGTCAAACACCAACCCTAGTGAAAAACCTTGACAGTTTTTAACGCTCCTTCCCGCTGCCCACGCCGGGGGAGGGGAGATTAAAACCAGATAATGCCGAGGAAGTGAATGCTCCTCGGGGAGAGCCGGGCTCGCTGCGGCGGCGGGGGACTTGGGGAGGAGGCCGGGCCGGGCTCCGGGGCCACGGCGGCGTGGGACGGCGCGTCCCGCGGAGCAGCGCGGAGCGGACCGTGCGCCCCGGGCCAGCCGAGCCGTGCCGTGCCAGCCCTCCCCGCTGCCGCGGCGGCCCCGGAGGGCGGGAGGCGGGCAGAACCGGGCTCGCCTCGCCTCCGCTTTGGAGGGCGGGGGAGGGAAAGCCGTGCCGGGGGTGGGTCGGGGGATGTTTCGGGTTTTGTTTTGAAGCCGGGAGCACCGCCAACGCGCAGACCCTGGCGGACGGGGCTAAAGTCCCGGTGCGGGGGCAGCCCGTCCTCTCCTGCCTTCTCACCCTCTGCCACTCCGCGGGTGCGCTGGCGAGGCTGCGCGGCGTGCCGCGCCCGGAATTCAACTTTCCTGCCCGTCCGCCGGCCCCAGCATGAACCAGACGGCCGGGGTGACCAACAACGTCCGCTGCTCCAGCGGCAAGGGGTCCAAGGTAAGACCGGCGCGGGGGCTCCGCGGGGCGCGCAGCCCGGTGGCAACGGGGCGAGGCGCGGAGCGGCGGGTCTGGCCGGCTCCCTCCTTGCGCCGCTCCCGGTCCTAAACCTGTAGCTGAGAACATCTTCTCACCCCGCCCCGGGCAGCAACCCCCAGCACTCCCCGCTTGCCCATCACTTGGCGAAGTTGAGCATCTCTGCCTGGCTCCCCGCTGCCCTGGTTTTGGAGCCTCCTCCTCGCCGTGGTGCTCGGGGCGGGCAGGTACCGCTCCCCGCGCCCCTCTGCGCAGAGGTGAGCACGTTTAGGTTGTGGCTCGGGAAGGTTTTGGACCGGGTGTTTAGGGACCGAGGATGCTGCGGCCTCGCAGCCCCAGGTGCTGGAATGGGCTGAACTTGCACTTCTGCTTCAAACGGGTTAAAATGATTCGAAGGTAAAGATTTGTGCTGGTGTGTGATGTGGAATCAGGTGTATCTGTATCAGCTGCTTTTGCTTCTTGCCACGGTGTATTTGTATAGCCAGCATAAAAAAAAAAACAAACAAACAAACTCAAAAAACCTGGGTTAAAGCATCTCATTGTGCACTCTGATGAATTCAACAGGAATGTAATAGGGTGCTCGCACCTGATGCAGATCGAATTTGCATTAACCTCTTTTTTTGGTAGTAATGACTATGGCCCTTTGTATTTGCCTTTACAACACCGATGCACTGCAATATAAACTAGAGTTGGGTAGATGTATGTGCTCTCTTGTAGGCAACTCTGATGCTCTTCCTGCAACTCTTTGAAGTGTTTTTCAATGTTTCTGTTTTCTGGTGGGTTCCTCCCCCCTCAAAGATTTCAAATGCTTTCTTGAGCCAGGTGTTTTATAAAGTGACATGTTTCCCTTTTAGGTAATGGGATGCACATTAAAGAAATGCAAAATTTCACCAGAAATGGTGCAGTGCTAACTTCTTTTTTACCTTACGTCTTCATTACTGTCTTCGTGTTCCATCTTCTAGACTTGATGTCATGGTGTTTGAAATGCAGGTGCCTCTGCTCACCTGGTTGGGTGCTTCATGTCTAGTCAGTGCAGACCTGATTCTACAAACTCTTAGGCACATAGATTTACCTCATACCTCTCCTTCTGTAAAGTGAATACTGTTATCTCTCCTTTTCTCATATGATCTTTTTAGGATTAAACCCACTAATCATAAGGCTCTGTGAGTATTAAAAGATGCAACATGATGAGGGCTGTGGAAGTACACAAACAGATTAGATGAGTCTGCTGAAATTATTGACTTAGCTCCATGACTAATCATATATTTGAAGTTAAACCTATCCATAAGCTCTTTGCATAATTTGAGGGCCTTAAATTGAAGGTTCCCCATGGATCTTGCCTGTAGTTTAAATGTTGGGCCTCCTTTCTTTGCACTTCCTGGTTTTCTTTGAGTTTTGTGATGAACAGCTAAGGTTATTGCATATCAGTAATAATTTATTGCACCAAGCTGCTGACCTAACACTTTAATGCACAAGGAAGAGATGGGGCTCAATTGTGTATATTCTTAGCACATGGTAATTGATACCTTCGTATTTGTCTTGAAGGCATCTTCATCTTATTTTCAAATGCTGTAGGATGTGGATACTTTTTTTCATTGGAAATAAATATGTTTTTTCAAGTCAGAAGATTGACATGATTGATGGTTTCGGGTTTTTAATTAAAACACAGAAAGCTCCATGCATGACTGATTCAGTTGCAAGGACACCTTGCCGAGTTCAGAAAAGAGTATGCATCAAACAGGGCTGAAAAAACAAATAACTGATCTGTAAGAGGTCTGTGATGGTGTAGAGAAGAGGGAGAATAGCCATGTTTTTTGTGACGCTGACTTCTAAAGCACAGAAATGCTTGTGAAGTGTCTAATTTTTTTTTTTTCCTGAAAAACGAGTAAATCAACAACAACAGAAACACAACCAAAACCAAAATAACAAACCCGCAAACAGGACTTGTCTGGCTTCCCTAATGTCCTAACTCTTGAACTCGCTGGCCTGTTTTAATCAAAATTGACAGATCAGGAGAAGTGTCACAGTGTCAACTTTTTACAAGTGCCATAGATATCAATTGCTTAATAAGGAAGAAGGAATATTTAATACCTGAGCAGAGGAAGAAGTGAGGAGAAATCTGGCCCCGTCTCCTTTACTCACCCTGTCCCAGCAACGCGGTCAGCACGTGGCTGTAGCTACATCATGGGCTGTCCTTTGCCCATCACAGGCTGTGTAAAGATTGGGAGGGAATGGGAGAACGGAAGGAGTATAGAAGGAACTTCCAGAAGTTTAAACTGAACTGAAAGTTTATAGTAGAAAAGACGCAGCCGTGGGCGAGGTCTGGGTTATTTGCAAGAGGGAGTGGGTTGACCAAATAGTGCAGGGCAAAAATCCATCATAAACCAAACACTGTTTTTTCCATTGGTCATGAAACAACTTGTTGTTGGGATCCCCCCCTGCACCACCCCAAAATAAGTTGTCATGTAGTGTCGATTCGAAGAGTTGCAATTGCCACCTCGCTGGGGCAAGGTCACTCTTCTTCCTGGCTTTGCCCTGACTTTTCCTCTCACTAGGCAATGGATGGGCACTTAGACTTCAAATTTCCGTTGTAAGCTTTAGAGCTTTGCACAGTTGTGCACGGGTTACAATTAAAGCCCTTCAGTAGATAGTTTGATTGTAATTTCAAACTCTAGTTAAAGGCATGCACATATACTTTCTGACATTTCTATGAAGTGCTTTTCAGCTGTTTTTAACCAAGATCTAGCTCTAAACCACTTGTGAGTGCTATTGAAAGACTGAATTGTTGGCTAGAGAGAACTATTTTTGAGAAATAGTTTGTGTACATACAGCTTGTAATGGTCTTTTTTCCTGCCTGTGACTAATCCCATTGCCTTTCCTAAGACAATTTGTGGGAGGAAGGCAAGAAGATTTGCCCCAATGCTTTGTTGTAGGAACATGTCTGACATGTTCAGGTGGTTGGGGTGGTGAGCCCTACAGCCACTGAGAGTCTGTACAAAACCAGCCACCTCTCTTGTGTGGACTGGGAGTAGGCTTTGACTCCAATTAAGAAATTATTCTTAAGAATTCATAAGAATTTGGGGTTCAGTCCCAGGCTGTTACATTTTGACACGTTTCTTGAAGGAATTAATGCAGGGGACATATGAGGACTTGGGCTTTTCAATGCTGCATGTTGCAGCTTCTGGCTTTTGGCTTTTATTCAGCAGTCCAGAGCCCCATGCCAGCCAATACAAGGCACAGAAACGGTGTCCTAAATTTAACTTCTCTTCTTAGATTAGTACCAAGACAGACTCTTTGAGAAGGCACTTTATTTCATGTTGGGACTCCCAATTTCATCTGTCTTGAGGGAGGGAAGTCTACAGAAAACATTGGGAGTAATTTCTTCTTGTAGAAACAAGTCTATTGGGGGTCCTCCATCTGGGTACTGTGAGCAAGGAGGTATTCCATGGAACAGGGTTTGTGGGTCTAGTGTCCTTCTAAGTGTTGATGAGGATTCAGAGACACACCAGTTCCCATCCTGTGGGGGACTGTTGTATCTGGCAGGAGACAGGCTGCCACACAGCAGGAGCCCTCCCTCCTCTCCTTTGGGGAGGGGCCAGCACAGAGCACAGGGTTGCTCTTCAGAATGGGGAAGATGGAAAGCCACAGTCTCTCCTGGGAAGAGGGGGATGCTCATTTTATTTTATATGAAAACATATTTAGCCAAACCATTGGCTGACATGCACAATCTGGAGGGTAAGTTTTAAACCCCCAGTTTTGTACATCAACATCAGCGGTACAGCTTACTGTTTGGCACAATAGTGCTGCTGCTGACCCAATCTCTTTTGGCTTCTCTCTGACTGTATTTTTGAATGACTATAGCTGTTGTAGCTGTTTTGAGTGGAGCTCAGTCTTGGACATGGTCGGTATATGTCTTCTGGGTCAGGTCTCCTAACACTGAGACCCGTTGCCCTGTGACATGCCAGTATAGCTCCTTTGGCACAGGCTTTTATGCAGCTTCTGGCCCCAGCAGCACATCACTGATGAGTACCCAAGTAGCTTGTGTGTGTTTTGAGGGGAATGCAGTCATTTTACTACCTAAATTGCACTGATGTTTAATTAGACATTAAAATCTTTTTGTGGATCTAGGCTTCAACCTCTTCCTGATTTTGGTATGTGGATAGGAGACAAGTGTTTTCCTGTCCCACAAGGAGTGATGAGAGACACTCAGGCTTTACCATAGAGACACTATGGTAAAATGAAACAACACTGAGTTAATCCTGAGCAAATGGTGCATATTTCCATTGTGGATTTCCTTGATGTGGCTTACAGGACACATTTTGGGTTATAGCAGATACTAAGCAATCACCCTTCCTCTCTCAGCTTTAAGTATGTAAGCATTAAGAAAAGCTTGTTGAATCGAAGTCTTGAGGTTAGGATATCTGCCTGAATAACTGTAACCTAATTTTTAATCAGCAATAATGAGTTCTCAAAGATAACAGCAAGTCATATGGACAGATTTTTTTTTTTTTCTTGTAAAGGAAAGACAATTTTACTAATTAGCAATATTGGCGTGTAAGAAAGTGGGTGTGAAAACAACTCAGTGAAGTAATTTCAGGTCTTTGTTAAAATAAAATACACTCCATTAAGCTGAACTGGAAATAGTTTTGATTGTACCCTTAGTTGCTCCCCCATAACCTTTAAAAGAACAAAATTAACCTATAGGAAAAGCAAATTACTGATGTGAAGTGTTCCTACAGAACTGAATCTTTGCAAGCTTAGTTACCCACTAAAGGGACAGTGCAGGGTTCATACGGCTGTGTTCAACAGGTCAAAAATGTCCTTTTAACAGGATAGGAGAGAGTTTGTTTTTTATGGTGGTTTACTCTTTAAACCATTAATAAGGGATTATTGCATCTACACTGGGTGAATCTAATTTTCTTCTCCTTTACACGGACTATTCCCTTCCTGTGAATTCCATTGATTTCAATTGAATTACTACTGATTTATGTGGGTCTAATTGCAGAGAGTTTCAGTACCTCTAAAGTTATGGAAGCAATAGAGCTACAGCATTCCTAACCCTCTTGGATGCAGAAAATGAAGATAAGGGAGCTATGGTAGCTCCTCTGTATTACTGCTGAAGCGGAAATGAGTTCTGCTTTGCTTGCACATTGCATTTTACTGTGTGTGGTAAGTTACCGTGTATGGGCACAGCTAAGCAGTAGTTTAGTATATTTTCGAGTTGTCTAATTTTAATACTCTCTAGTAGGAATGCAAGGTTGACTTCTACACCTAATAAGTACTAAAGTAGGACTTGTGGTAGCTGCCGGGGCTTTAAAGCATGATCAGTCAGCTATCATCAAAATCCAGCCCACCTCAGAGGGCAGTCCCTTAGAAATTACACTTCCATCTCAGAACGTTAACCTTTCAGAGTAGTCTGATACAGCATTGCAGGAGAGCCCCAGCAGAGATCAAGGCTCAGTCCTGCTGGATGCTGTAACCCCACAGAGACAGAAATGGCTTTGTCTTTGGAGTGTTTATGGTATATGTTGAACATAAGAGGCAAAAAGCTGGGAGAAGGGGAGAGTTACTCTAGTTTTACAGGCAGTGGAATAAGGTGCTGCATGTAAACCTCCAAACCTACCAAGCTCAACAGAATAATAATGATCTCAAATTCTGTGAAAATTGTAGGTAGAGAGGATAGACTGAAGTTGAGCTTCTCTGCCATGGAAAATGAAGGCAATACCAGCCATTGGCTGTTTAGCAGCCAGCTGGCTCATCAGCATGTACTTCTGATATCCCACCAGCATATCCCTCTCTATGACGCATGTTATCTTCAGTGTAGCTGTTAGCAGGAAAAAGAGGTGGGCAAAGAAGGGGAGAAAACTGTAGACTTGGGTCCTCTGTCCATTAGGAAGCCGGGTGTTAGTTTGAGTCCATGGGGAGCAAGGTTTTGTTTTGCACATGGGGTGGAACTGTGTAGGGTTGATTTAACTCTTTCCCCTATACTGGTTTTTATAGGTTCTCTATCTTCTCTATCCGTTGTGGGGAATCTTTCCCAAAGCTGCAGAGGAAGGCAAAACCTGTCAAAACTAGGAATGGGGAATTCTAAATCAAGAAAAACTGCCAGGGAATTTCAGGAGAAGTGTTTGAAACTGCTTTTTATCACATTCTCTCTCTTTTTTGTAAACTGCAAGTTTTCAGTTGACAATATCTAGTGGAAATGCTGAATTAGTGAGAGTTTTGCTTCTGTTGCTGTAAATAGAAAGATTTTTAGACATTTCTAAGACCTTAAGCAATCCAGCCTCAAGGATTTTAGGAGTAATGACTGTGGTAAGGTCTTGACCAGATTTTGTATTGTTTCAGACAGCGAGATCTGCTTTCTCTGTAATTTTGCCCGTAAACCTGATGGTTTTTGTCAGTTAATTCCAGCTGTATTCCCTTGAGTGCTCCCTGGGACTGAGTGTCAGCTGTCCTGTAAAGTTCCTGTTAATGGGAAATTTTGCAAGGAGGATGATGGCAGGTTCAAGACTAGAAATTTCAGTGCAAGGCTCAAATGCCCCTTTGAAGGATGGGAAGACAAAAGCAGATGGCCAGGCTGACTTTATCAATGCCCTGACTGATCAAAACCCTCCTGACAGGGGTCATGCTTTTTCCAGCTGGAGGGAATCCAACTGTTAGATGCAACCTGGGGAAGAACAGGCTTCTGTAGTTCCTAGGCTATTTTGGGTGATGGGGAGCAAAAGGAGCCATGGGTTTTGTGCTGTTGTGCAGGTATGCACCAGGAAGGGTGTACTTTGCTTACAACAGCTGTTATTTGAAGGTTTTAGGGGGCGCATGAGAAAGCGGCTGGAGAAGGACCGTTCTTCCCCCAGTAAATATTTGTGGCAAGCATTATGGTAGGGCTGTGGGGAGCTTGAGAGGTTTTCAGTGGTGCGTGGGATTTCATTTTCCCAATTTCTCCAGTACCCTATGGCGTGGGGAGCCTCGACCCCCAATCTGAATGAGCTCTGGGGATCAGCAAGGCCAGAGCCATCCTGCCCCCTCTTTATTTGTGGGTGCTGCTCTCTGCTGCTGTTTCTCATCTTCAATGAGAGCTGAACACACCATAAAATTTTATTGGCTGTTTATGCTAACAAAATTAACTAACAGTTGGTGCTTTAAAAATGCAGCCGGAGCTCTGAATGCCATAACTGGAGCCTGCAATTGCTTTTTAACTGGTGTAGGACAGAGCAGATGTATGAGTGCCAATATCATTTAACAGCAAACCATTTTATATCAACTTTTTATTGGCCAGAACTCATTAATTGGAATTTAAAAAAAAAAAAAAAAAAAGAAATCTTAGCGCGATATGTGCTTAAACGAAATCATGTTTTCAGGTATTAGATAGCTAGAAGCTTTGTCAAAATTGTGGGGTTAATTTTTAATACTGAGACCAATGGGCTGATAATCAAATTAGCTTAGCCATTTAAATACTTTAATGCTTAAGTCAAATAATAGGAAGAAGATTTATTCTAGCGTTTCAGTTATTGTGTTTCCTGATAAAATAGATATAATATCATGCTGCAAATGCTGTATGGATCACTTGAGGCCATGACTTCAGTGAGAGTACGAAGGACCTCTGGGCTATAGAAAAAAAAGAATAAGAGAAGGGATTAACTTCAAACTCAATTACTTCTTCACTAGCATGCATTTGGCTTATTTCTATATTAGTGCTGTTAAATAAACATAGAAAAGTAATTTACTTTCATTCATTTATTTATTTAGTGTTTTTATTTATTTTCATGCAGTTTTCCCACTTGTAGTCTGGACAGAGTTTAATGTTTATGATCTTTACATTATGCTGGGGATTTTTATGCTGGTTTTAAGACAAAATAACCAGATCAACATGCCGGGAATTTTTTTTTTTTTTTTTGTGAATGATACTGTTCGATAATCAGTTAGCGTTGAATTCCCACTTATTTACCTAGGTAAAGGTAGAGCTGATTTGCATTTTGTGGCATTGCCAGAAATAAAGTGTGGCTAAAAGACTTGTGCTAGCACTCAAGGGAAATGTCCCGATTCCTGTATTAAGCCCTGAGTTACACTGGGATATTGGCCAAGTGGTTTAGGCTTTACATTTTCACATTGTCACATTATTACAGATCCCAGCCAATTTTCAAGGCCAGACACTGCTGCCATCAAGAAACTATTCTCCAACCTGCTTTTAACCTCCCAGCATAAACATGGTCTTGGGGATCTAATGTGAACTCACAGCAGTTGGTGGTAGGTGCACCTCACTGAGACTGGAGCAAATATTCTGCCCATGCTTTAGTTTTTTCTGTTGGTAAAAACAAGGATGAGCACTTTCCTTGTGTGGTCTGTGAGCTCTTTGGTGGAGGGTAATACCTTGGTAACCCACTATGTCGGGTTCCCATCCTCACTGCTTGCCTTATGCTATTATGCTTAAAATCAGAATTTAGCAAACTTCAGTGTTGTTAAGAACATATTCTCCATTGGAATGAAGGAAAAAGGATGTAGGAGAGACAGAGATTTGGAAGGTTGCACAGTCCCTATACCGTGACATGCAAACCTTGATCCAGAAGATGACCTTGGTGGGAAGCGTACCCAAAAGAGTGAGTTGGGTCTCAAGCACAGAACACAGGGAGAAGAGGGGAGAACATCAGTGTTTCAGCTCACTTGAGAGGAAATTATATATAATTGAGTTAAAATTATAAGACCTTGAGTAATTAAAAAGAGAGAGCATGTACAGCACTCTTAGGTGTCATGCCTTCAAGTAGGCAGAATGAAATATGCTGCAGCAAAGCCAAGGCTTGTCCTCAGTGAGAGCCCCAGGGAGAGGGCTGGGGGCAGACAAAGGTGGCAAGTGCTAGGCTCCTCTCAGCTCTGCCAGCAAGTTGAAAAGGAGCAGGACATCAACATTCTGAGGTCAGCTAACTTGCTCATTTACAGATGGCATATAAAATTGGAATGCTAGGAAGAGGCTGAAATTATGGCAGACAGATGTGTGCTGCTGGTAATTTACGGCTACTCAGGGCAGCAAATACACCAATACACCATATGCTTTTTTGTTTGTGTGTTTGATATATTAGTTTATGCTTCTAGGCTTTTGACTTTTCTGGGACTTCCCCTTAGCATCCCAGCATCTTAGCGTTTGCAGATTTTTAGTGCAGTTTTCTATTCAAGTCAGATTTTGCTGGATAATGACCTCACACAGAGCCTTTGCCAATGCTTTAACTCTGTTCTCCTAAGTGGAGGATCAGGTAGTTTTTCATAAGTAACAAGTCCAGGAAAGGTCCAGCAGCAGGGACTCGCATCAGTGTTATTTCTATTGTGGCACTCTGTAGGAACTCTAGTTGCATATTGGGATTCAATTGAACAAGAGGCTGTCCAGCCAGAGAGCATAATACTGCTTCCCACATTAAAGAACTTACTTTGTAAATTTGTTCATTGGTTTATGGTCATCCCTCAAACTAAGGATTTTATTCTTCACTTTATATTCTCACTGCTTAGCATTGATTTCTCTCTGTGATCCCATTCAGTGTCATGGGGCTTCTCTTATGTTACCTAACGTGAATCAGAATTGCGTCTGGGGCTCAGCAAAAGTCCAGAGTATAATCCATTTTCCTTCGCATGCTGCATTGCCTCCTGCCAGTCCTCTTGTCTGACCACCCATTGCACAATGAATCCGCCAGCAGAGAGGCCACCAAAGTTTTTCAGTCACTTACTGCAAGTTTAGCCGCTCTTTATTGCTGTAGATCTCTTCTCCAGTAGGTCAGGACTATCCTTGAATTCCCCAGGTCCTGCCTTTTGCATGCTCTGTACCTCCGTATTTTCTGATTTGTTCCAACTTTAGTCACTTGAGCTATCTTGATATAATTCCCTAAGGCTGCAGCTGTATTGCAGAGCGTATCTGCACCTTGCCTGTGTCTTTCCCTCCCTCATTTAGGGTTCATTCCTGCTTGCTTTGTAGACCTGCTCTGCTCCTACTGTTTTTGGGGTTTTTTTTATGGCTGAATATTCCACTTTACAAAGAAGTTAATTTATTTCTGGTGAGTGAAACCAGCTGGTTTTCCCTTACTTTAAGTAGTAAGGGAAATTTGCTTATGCTTTTTGTAAATCTGTATGAATTGTTGTCCATAATGGGTATTTACACCATAAAAAATAAACTACCCAGGGACATCAAAGGACTGATTCAGCTTGAAACACAGATATCTTCACATGGGCCACTGAAAAAGTAGTGACGGCTCTTGAATGCTGCAGCTTGGGCTTTTACAAAGGTATTTCAAGCTGCCACTCAGAAACCGCACCTAGAATTTCTACCCTTGTGTGATCATAATGGAGATGATGAAGGTATTAGCCAAGAGTGGAGAGGGGAAAGAAGTTGTTTATGGACCCTCAAACTCTTTATTTATAGCAGTAATTCAAGTGTTGGGTTTTTTCTCTTTTCCTCCCTTTTCTTTGCAGAACAGTAGAAAACTTCACTGTTTTTTTTATGACTTTAATGGAAAGTAATCAATGCTGTGCACCATCACGTTATTATGATAAAAATACCTCTGTTAAAACTACCTTTGACAGCAAAATATTGTAAGTGACCTCTGATGGTTAGCCTTCCTCAGGTACTGCTGTAGCTTCATTATATTTTACAGCATATATTTTGCACCAGAGAAATACTGATAGACAACCAATACGGATTAGCTGAAAGAGATTATTCTGGTTTTGTTTTAAGCACAGGAGGGATGTCCACATCTAACTTCCAGTACTGGCAGCAGAAGCAACCTACCTAAATCTCTTGTGTGCTGATGCAAGAATTGCCTCTAAAGCTTTTTCAGTGTAAAGCATACAGTTTATTGAAGAACCCCATCATGAAGAACTATGGTTCTTGGTGCTTAAAATTTTAGTGATTGCACAAAAATGGGGCATCCATCACTTTAAATTATAGGTTTTAGAGGCGTTATCACAAATTACTTATTCTTTCTTGAAAGCTCCTCTCCTAACTTCCTTGTAAACATTGGTTACATTTGGGTTTGATATGGAGATCATCCAGAAGGTGTTTGTTTGAAAGCCAGTATGCATGATCTTGTCAGCAGCTCCACAGAATCCATAGTGTTTGCCATAAAAGGGATTATTTTGGTGAGTGGGAAGGGTATACTGGAGCATCACTGAAAGGCACCTTCTTTCGGATGTGTAAGTGTGAATGAGTTTTTACGTTTTGGCTACGTGTTTATGTGTGCTGTAACAGCACTCCTAAGCATCACTGTAACAACATTCCTAAGCATGAAATTTCATGTATTTCCAATGTTTCCAATTTCATTTAATAAAACAAAAAAGAAAAGCAAAAAAAAAATAGCCAGTATTGCTGCAGAGGTGAGAAAATACCATCAAAACGATGCAGAGGTGCTGACTTGAGCCCTCAGGCTGAAACTCTCTGGGTAATCAGTCTAAGGTGATACTTGAAGCAGTCTAAGGTGAAGGATAGAACTTGGTTTAAGGATGACAGCACCAATATTTAGGCATCTGATTTCTGTTCACATATAATCTAGAGGTAGGATTTTTTTGCATTAATGCTGTGCGAGATGTGCCAGGTATCTTTTCAGCTGCTGTACCATGGGGATATGAATTTCCCACAGTTCTTGAGTTGTGTCTGTCAGCACCAGCAGCATGTTTTGGAGGTGCTGGGACATCTCAAATGATGCTGGGTATCTTCATTTAGGCAGTAGAATTGGGCAGGCAATACCTGTTCCCATTATAGTCAATGGGACACAGTCAGTAGCGTCTAGAGAGCGGTGAAGCTCACTGTAAGGTTGCTGTGGGCTGGCTTGCTTCTTGTATTCCATTGACTACTTTCTGAGCAGATCCCTCTTGACTATGCTAGGAGTTTAGACACCTGGCACTCATATAAGCACCTAAATGTAGGCATCCTAATCTCAAATTGCATCCCTCTTGTAACATCAGCCTTGTCTACTGTGTTATTAGTTGTCAGTGAGGATATGAAAAGCTGAAAAGAATTATGATATTAAATTCTTGTCTGCCATTTCCCAAGAGCCAGGACATTTCTGTGGGTCAGGACGGATGACTGAATACTAGAGTGTAATCAGCATACCTGAGACTGATTTATCTATAGTAATACAAGGCACAGCAGTCAGAGCTTGGGGAAAAATGACCGGTTTTATTTTCCTGAAATTCAGGTTTCAGAATAGCTTGGGTTATTCTGATCAGGGTAATTGTGGCAGCAGACTTGGGTTGATGTCTGCATTTCAGTCTTGATGAATGCTTGAAGAGGCAGCCTGTTGTCTGGACCAATAGAAGAAGGATGTTACATGAATTGGGAGATACCATTTTTTCTTTCTTTTTTAAAGGTTAGTCCCGCCAAGCCAGTCTTTTTGAAATGGGTGAATCAGGGTTGCATAGATATAAGGGTTGCCTAGATATCAGTGCATAGAAGATTTATGAATCTATGTGCAGTGGAAGGCAGATGTAGATAAAGCAGGCAAGATTAAATCATGCTTTGCCTGTAACTGAGCATGATGTCAACATTGGTGTCTTTGTCTGCCAGGTCCTTTGGGACCCTGTAGGGCATGGTACAAACATTAGGTGGTCAGCTACTAGTCAGGGCATGCCTTACTTATTTCATAAATGTTGCTCTAAATAAAGTTCATCAATAATGAGAACTTCTATTGAAAAATACACTGCCTTTCATTTATTTTTTAGCACAGCAGATTCCCCTCCCCTTATTGCTTTAAGAACTACAGGTGGGTTATTTATCTCAGTGTTCAAAAGAAGGACCAAGGCTCGTTCTCCACTCCCTTAACATGGGTTTAATGGCAGCATGGTGACTTTTCTCTTAGACCCATTGTCATAGCCTCAGTGGACTTAATCCAGCACATGGCTGATAGTAAAGAAAAATCAGCCTGTGTCACTATTGCCAACAACTCTTGTTATATTGACAGCCTTAGCATCCTACCCTGGTTCTTTCACATTTAGGAAATTAAACCTAAATTATTTAGACCTTTGAGATGAGAAAATATTTGGAAGGTCATTTTGTAGGGGAAATACAGCTGATTTTAATCTCTTTTTCCTGTAGGTGGGTTTGGCTTGTTATGTTCAGAGGGGGTTTTTATTTAGTCATGCTTTTTAAAGAAGATATATTTTTCCATTTAGAAATAACTCTCTGGCTAAGTGACAGAATACTTTGTAAAAATCAGTGGGCAAAACATCAAATCTTAGGGGAAAACGTGGACATGTTAATTTTTTTTTTTTTTTCCCCAAAACTCTGCCACAATTTAGTAAACTGTGTTTTAGAGGCATTACCCTCAGAGGGGAGAAGGAGTGAAGGAAGAGGCAGTCATCGGTTAGGATATTTCTGTGGACTCCATTGCTGTAGTGTTTCAGCTTCTTAAAATCTCTAATGAGATTTTCTTCAGATAGCTCCTGATTGCTGTTAGATTGGATTGGATTACATTAGATCAGTGTTACTCCAGTTTTACAGACAGCTGAACTGAGAAACTGGATTTTGAAATATATTTAGTCACTTATGTTTTAAAACGTGCAAAGACCACCAAATGTCATAAGCGTCTGCCATTACATGCGAGGTGGGAGCTGTTTGTAGAGTTTTTCTTTTTTTATTTTTGCTTGTTTCTTTTTTGAGCATCCTAGAGGTGCTTTCCTGAAACTGAGGCCCTGTAATTTTGAAGTCCACTTACCTCTTCGGGGTTCCTCCGGGCAGTCTGTGGAAGAGCAAAAGAAAGGAGGCAGGCTTCACCAGTCTGTCAATAAACCAACCACTCAATTATTTTTCCTCTGGCTGGCAGAAGGAAGGCGTTTCTACTCAGGTGATCTGGTAGGATCAATCCCTGGAGACCACTGGCCATTGCTGGTGGCCTCTATATCTCTTGAAATGTACATTCCTATCTTGCGTTGATTTCAGAAGGCTTACACATCTAAACACTAAACGCTCTAGCCCTTAGAAACTGCTCCTGGATTATTTTAACTTAAGACTATCCACTGCCATCAGGAACAACAGTTTCACATGTAGTCCCTTGCTTCCATCCTCTAACTGTCAAAAATACAACCCATTTTGTGCAAATGAAACACTTAGACAATGGTTGTAGATAAATTTAAATTCAGCCTTTGAATTATTTTTAAAATAACTCAGATAAATGGGTGGCACTTGTAAATATTATTTTTGTGTAGTCAGAATTTGGGACCATATATGATAATGGGAAAATGCTCTACAGTGGTTTTGAGGTGAAATTTTGCAAGCTAACTACCAAAGTGCCATCAGCTTCGCTGCCACTAACTCCGGAAATAACTAAAGTGCATCACCAATGAGTTATGTGACTTCAGGAGTCCTCAGAGCTTTAAATCATAGAATAGTTTGGGTTGGAAGGGACCTTTAAAGGTAATCTGAACAAAAGACATTGAGAATCTCACTCCTTCACTTTCTTCCCATGTTTACTGCCTGCAGAGAGCAGGAGTGGAGGTCTGTATAGTGACCCAAGTGTTTTAAGCTACAATTTTTCGCTGATTTTTGCTTCACAGAGGACTTCTGCTCCCCAGCACTGTTTATGGGTGGGGAAGCAGGGGTGCCTATCTTGATAGAAGCTCTGAGGTCTCCTCGTTCAAGTCCAGGTTTTTGTTCACTTGGACTCATGCACATTGTGCTAATCACTAGATTGCTCTGTTGCTCCTTAAAATACTATGATCATGAGATTTTGGCATATTTTTCCCTTGGTAACATCCATATTTTCCTATTGATTATATGAAGAAAAAAGGGCAGTAAAAGCTTTCGGAATATGCTTGATTTTCTCTAAGTTGACTTGTATCCTCCTGCCTTTCTGTGGGTTTGAAATGAATTTTAGATTTTTAGAGCAGTGATATACACTATTAAAGAGTCCTGCTGTCTACCTGGGCAAAGCTGCCTCTTCCTGCAAGTAGGGATCCGAGAGATAGCAGACTGAGAAATCCATGCTGTTCGGGAAGGAATAGCATGTTTTATTGAATCAGAACAAGGGAGTTGCTGTGATGTACTATTGTTGTGCATCATCGTCTCTTGTGCATTGGTTGCACTCAAGGATTGATAGCCTACAATAGCTGGCTGCTAGTTTGAAATCATAGTCATGCCCTGTGCTTGAGGGCAAAGTTTCATAAGAAAATGTGAGCGTTATATGAGGAGTTACAGCATAGTTTGAGCTTGATCTTTGGGTATAGCCAAATACCACAATGGAAATTCAGAAAAGCACAGGGAACAGAGAGGTGTCTAACACTGCTCAAGCAGGCACTAGCTTCCAGCTTCCCAAGAAACTACTGCAACAGCCAGAGATGCACCAGTGTGCAACAACAGCAATAAGGAGCCAGCTGAGTCTCAACACTGTCATGACGCTGAAATGCTTGAATTAGGTTGGGACATGGGGTACTTAACTCTGGCATGCCATTCCCAGCAGAAAGCAACCCTTTCTCCTCCCTTCTGGGGTGACCTTTGTGTGTGAAACCTTGAGGTCAAAGAGGAGTTGCAGCACTCTTATTTTTGCGGCCAAGAAGGACGGCTCTTCTCATCCAGCCCCTTCTCACTCCAGGTGGCTGCCAAACTTTGCAACCTCCTCCTGCCACAGAGTATCATACAATGCATGTCCAGCTCAGCAAGGCCACTCTGCTCGTTCCCTGCCACAGCACCACAGTGATGGGGATTCTGATCTCCAGGGGGTCAGGTCACAGTGACAAGTAGAGGCTGTTGCATGATGTGCAATATTTAGCACTCTGTCTGCCTCCTGTGCTACTTTTGAGGGTCTTTCCCTCCATCTGCTCTAAGCAGGAAGTCTCAAGCCTGGCTGAGAATCAGGACTGTTCAGTCTAATTTGGTTTTATCTTTTGGCAGCATCAAATTAACTATTTTCTAAAAAACCCCAGATATAACATAAAGTTGCACACTGAATTCTGTGCCTCTCTCTTTAATTTCTTTCATTTCTGTTGTGTTGTGGATAAGCTATATAATTTTTTTCCCTAGGTAAAATAAACATTGCTGGTCCTGACTGTTCCATTTTTGCCTGTCCCTTGTTTTGTGAGCTGTGCTGTAGTTTAAGTTCAGTTTGTGCTGATACATTTAGCACTTGTGATGAGTTTGCATATTTTTAAGATGAGAGTTGATGTCAAGCTATCCTTTTCTTTATTCAATTCAAATCTTGGCCTTTCTTTGGTAGGTTGAATGGCAAATATTTACACCCATTGACTGCTGTCTTGGCATCTGAGGGATTTGGGCTCCCAACTTGAGATTCCCCCTGTGAGGGGACTGTTTCCAGAAGGGATTTAGCCTCCCAAAGGAGAGGAATGAGGTCCTTTATTCAGCAAAGTTAGGTAGCTGCATATCACTTCTTAAAAATCCTAACCAAAGTATATATACATATTTTTTTCCACTGTAGAATTCATATATTTAGAAATTAAAAAAAAAAAAAAAAGATAGCACCCTTTCTTAAAAGGAAAGCATTTACTACTGTGACATCCATTTCATCCTGCCCCTTTCCAACTGAAAAGGCTTAAGTTGCCACCTGTTTGGTTTTCACTTACTTCTGTAATTCTCTTTTAAAGTTCCTTTCACGGTGCACTGCAGAACGGAAAAAAAAAAAGATTTTATATGCTAAGGAGGCTACTTCAGACAGAGGCAATTAACTGGCGTTGTACAGCTCATACAAGAAAATCAGGAGATGTGAACTGAAGATTGGTCTTTGAAAATGTGGTTAACAGGCAGAGCTTGCAAGTCTCCCGCTGCAGCAGACGGGGCTGAGGGCACAGTGATTTGATCTGGGTCCTAAGCAGTTTCCTTACTGCAGATCGAGATGAGAACCTTGGTTCCCTCCATCCTCAGACTGAGAGGTATGGGATAATTTTGGTCCATGTTGGATGGAGGCAGCCCAGAAGTCTCTTACATAAAGCCAGCCTGTGATTTTTTTTTTTTTTTTTTTTTTCCATACTATTACATACTGAATTATTTTTGGGGTACTTAACAAAAAAAAAGAAAGCAAATGCTTCCCATCATAATGAAACAAGTTCTCTGAGCTACCTTGAAGGTCCCTGACTGTTTTTACTCATTACAGCTGTGCAAAGCTGATGCGAAATGCTGCCAAGCAGAAATCCTCTGCTGCCTGGGAGAGCAGGTTTGAGAGGTGTGAGTGACTTCCCTTCTACTGACCACAAGCTTAGGATTTAATTCAGCTCACCGGCTGGTAACTACAAAATAAAGAATAGGACCCATCTTTCTTTCTTTGTGCAAGAATCACATGTGGCCTAATTCTTTGCTGATGTCGGGGCTGCTGGGGTCAGTGGAAATGTGCTTGTTCATACTAGCAGAAATTTCGGCACAGCTTTGTTGTGAACTGTCAGACACCCCCAAAGAGGGCTCAGGCATGTGCCAAGAGCTGCAACTGCTCAGCACGAAGAGGGAGAATGTCCGTGGGGGTGGAGGACTGGTTGGATCTACCCCAAAGTCATCCCACAGATGAAATGGTAAGATGGAGAAAAACAGCTACTAATGCCTCTGCAGATTAAAATACTGGGAAAGGGTCCTACTCCAGGAGTACCAAAGGTATGCAGATTGATTTCACTGTGACGCAGGAGCCTAAATCATCTTTAAGCACCTGGGCAGCAGTCCAGTAAAATCCAGATTTGTGCTCTACACAACAGACTTTTCCCCTGGTTCATCCTGAAACATCGCATTTCTAGGGCATATTTTTTGCATATGAAATATTGCTAGGAAAGCTAAGATGGAGAATTCACAGATACTTTCTCAAACAGGAGTTGGGACATCTCTGTCTACATATGATTTTCTTCTTTTCAGGACTCAGAAACCCAAGTGTAAACCCAAAAGGTTGGAGTTATCAGGCAAATTTTTTACATACCTTGCAGACTGACAGCTCTATAAGGCAAAAGATTATTTACTTCCTCATCAGTGCAGTTTTTCACTATGAGGGGAACCATGTGTGTCCTCTGTTTAATACATGAAGTAATTCAGCCTGTTACTGTATTGTAGAAATTAGGGATTAGGTCAGGCTGTAAAATTCCTTTAAACAAAAGGACTTGGGGGGTGGGGTCCAACATGGTAAAGCTCACACCATTGCAACGAATTGGGGAATAAGCCAGGCCAACCAAAGCAATGACAATTGTTCCTGAGCTGCCTTCCAAGATGAGAACCAGAAGACTAACCACCTCAAGTGTACGTGTACCAATGCATGCAGCTTGGGGAACAAACAAGAGGAACTGGAGCTCCGTGCCCAGTCAGTAAGTTCTGATATCATAGGAATAACTGAAACACGGTGGGCAGCTCACATGACTGGAGGATTGTGATGGATGGGTATAGGCTGTTTAATAAAGACAGGCAGGGAAGAAGAGGAGAAGGAGTTGCACTCTATGTTAAGTAGGACCTTGAATGTATAGAAGTCAGCTGTGGTGATTGTGGAAGCCCGATTGAATGCCTCTGGGTCAAAATCAGAGGGGTCATCTCCAAGAGGAAACGTACAGTAGGCATCTGCTAGCAACCTCCAAACCAAGATGATAAGGCTGATGATGCAATATTTGGTTCACGTCAGCAGAATTTGATCACGGCAGAATCTGGCTCTTATGGGTGACTTCAGCTACCCACATGTTTGTTGGAAGAACAATATAGCAGCTCAAATGTCATCCATCAAACTCCTGGAACCTGTAGAGGACTGCTTCCTCATACAAATGTCAAGCAGGAATGAGGCACTGCTGGACTTACTACTCACAAAACAAGAAAACTTGCTTTGTAATACCTTGGTTAGTAGTGGTAGGCTTGGCTGCAGTGATCACAGTGTTGTGGAGTTTGAGATCCTGCTGAGCACACTGAAGGCTAGTACTAAGACAAAGGGTTTAGATTTTAGAAGAGCAAACTTCAGCTTGCTCACAGCTCACCTGGGAGGGGTTCCCTGGGAAGCTTCCATGGAGGATAAAAGAGCTAGCAAGTGCTGGGAATTTTTCAAGAACACTTTCCTGGAAGCACAAGAACAGTTCATCCCCTTTTAAAGTTATGGGAAGTATGCTGAGCAAGTGACCCTCTTGGCTTAACTGTGAGCTTCTGAGTCTGCTCAAAACCAAAAAAGAAGCATACCAGAGATGGAAAAGCACAAGAATAGCTGTTGAGAACTACAAGAGCATTGCCAGAGTGTGCAGAGATGCAGTTAGAAAAGCAAAAGCTCAGTTCAAATTGAAATTGTCCAGAGATGTCAAAAACTACAAGAAAGGGTTCTTCAGGTGCATAAACAGCAAGCAGAAACAGAAAGAAAATACTGTCCTGCTGTTAAACAGGAAAGGTGAATTAGTCACCAACAATGCTGAAAAGGCAGAGGTTCTTAACACTTTCTTCACCTCTGTCTTTACCAGCACTGTTGCACCTCAGGCCTTCAGAACAAAAATCCAGGCTGATGCAAACACAGACCCACCATTAGTGAAGGAAGAGTTGGTATGTGAACTATTACAGGAGCTTGACCTCTACAAATCGATGGGCCCAGACGTTATGCACCTGAGGGGGTCGAGAGCTGGCTGATGTTATTGCAAGGCCACTCTGCATAATCTTTGAGAAGTCATGGAGATCAGGGGATGTCCGAGAAGACTGGAAGAAGGCTAATGTCACCCCCATCTACAAGAAGGGATTAAAGGAAGATCGAGGAAATTATAGACCCATCAGTCTTATTTCAATCCTTGGGAAAGTTATGGAGCAAATCCTTGTGGGGGCTCTCACAAGTCAAATGAAGCATGTGATTGGGAAAAGCCAGCATGTATTCACCAATAGCAAATCCTGCTTGACAAATGTGATCTCCTTCTTCGACAAAATAACCTGCTTGGTTGATGTGGGTTGAGCAGTCGACATCATCTACCTGAACTTCTCCAAGGCTTTCAGTACAGTTCCCCACAGCCTTCTCCTAGAGAAACTGATGTGTTATGGTCCAGGCAGTGGTCTGTGCAGAGGATGGGGAACTGTCTGACAGGCTGCATCTGGAGGGTGCTGGTAAAGACCTCCTTTTCAAGGTGGCAGCCTGTTACAAGTGAGGTCCCCAGGGGTCAATATTGGGCTCAGTGCTGTTTAGTATCTTCATAAGTGATCTGGATGATAGGATCAAGTGTACCTTGATGAATTTTGCTGATGATAACAGAGTGGGGAAGTTGATACTTTGGAAGGGAGAGTTGCCCTGCAAGAAGACCTGGATAGGTGGAAAGGGTGGGCTGAAAAGAACTTTATGAAATTCAACAAGGACAAGTGTAAGGTCTTACACGTAGGAAAACATAATCCAGGAGTGCAGCACAGGCTGGAATCTACCCAGCTGGGGAGCAGCTCTGTGGAACAGGACCTGGAGGTCCTGGAGGACAAGCTCAGTCTGAGTGAACAGTGTGCTGTGGCAGCGAAGAAAGCTGACAGGATGCTGGGTTGCATCAACAAGGGCATCACCAGCAGAGATAACGATGTCATTATCCCACTCTACTCAGTGCTTGTCAGGCCATGCCTGGAATACTGTGTTTAGTTTTGGTCCCTGCTATGCAAAAGAGATGTGGACAGGCTGGAGAGGGTCCAGAGAAGGGGCACAAAGGTGATCAAAGGACTGGGAAGCTGCCATAGGAGGAAAAGCTGAGAGAACTGGGTTTGTCCAGCCCTGAGAAATGAACGCTTAAGGAAGACCTTATCACCATGTTCCACTGTTTAAAGGGTGGCTGCAAAGAAGACAGAAACTCCCTTTTTATAGGGAGTCACATAGAAAACTCAAGGGATAATGGGTACAAGTTACTCCTGGGAAGATTCCGATTGGGCACAAGAGCAAAATCGTTCACAACCAGGACAATCAGCCATTGGAAAAATCTCCTCAGGGAAGTGGTGGAGACTTCCCCAACACTGGGCACTTTTACAATTCAGCTGGGCAGGGTGCTGGGCCATCTTGTCTAGACCGTGCTTTTGCCAAGAAAGGTTGGACCAGATGATCCTTGAGGTCCCCTTCAACCTGGTATTCTATGATTCTATGAATTCATCTTTGCATCCTTAAGTTTTTCTGTCTGATGTTTTTTCAGGGGTAATGATACCAATGGAGCTGG
Source organism: Bucorvus abyssinicus (assembly GCA_009769605.1). NCBI lineage: Eukaryota > Metazoa > Chordata > Aves > Bucerotiformes > Bucorvidae > Bucorvus > Bucorvus abyssinicus. The sequence goes on along the minus strand of CM020028.1, from coordinate 7,722,294 downwards.
CAGGATTCAATCACTGCCTGTTCAAGGCATTGACCAACTTAGCTTGCCTCAGAGAAGTTTTGGGCACCTCTGTCATTTGTCCTGGTGTATATCCTCTCTTAAAAATAAATATCTGGTGTTCCAAAGATTCTCTCTTCTCACTTTCCTAATTAGTATGGTTTTGCAGGTTAATTACAGAGATTTGTGGTGGTTAAGTATACAGGTTACTTGCTCAGGAGTGGTTGACCTGGAGATATGGCTTAATTGGTAGAAGCTGAGAATTTTTTTTCTCTCTTCTTTTCTTTTAATCTACTCTCTATGAAGTGTGAATTGCTGACATGTTCAGTTCTGGTGATCTCAAGCACTGCTTAACCAAACATGTCCTCTTTGTTTCTAGAGGTGAGGTTTGTGCTTTGGGAGCTGAAGATTGCATGTTTAGGGCCACCATTTATAGGAGCTTCTCTAGTTTCTAGTGTGGTTTTTTCAGTGATTTTGTGGATGTCACTCATAATAGAAAAACTTCAGTATCTGTTTGAAAGCTGAAGAATAAAGTTAGGCATGGTAGCATTTGAACCTATAATACAAGCTCATGTATTAACATGGCTAACAGAAGAACAGACACTCTGCATCTCTCAGAAATAACGCAGTGCATTAGCCTGGTTCAGTGTTGACTAAACTGGCACAGTTTTTCTTGACTTATTTGAAGGCAGAGCTCTGTTGACCAGTCCTGAAGTTTTTCTTGCAGCACTGCTCTTGCTCTAAGCACAATGATATGCATGGAAGCAACCCACGGTCCTGCCATGCACATAAATCTAATACAGTAGTAACACAGAGGGTTTTTTTTCCCCCTCATAATATCGAGACAGACCCACTTCAAGTCTCATACCAGCAGACTGCAGAAATGATTAATGGTATAATTGGATCCAACCCATTTTTCTGCTCATTCAAGTTTTTTACAAAAGGAGCCAGAATACATAAAAATCTGTAAGGGATGAGGTTTCAATTCTGCAGGTTTTTTTTTCTTTTTTGTGCATGAGTCAAGTGCTGAGACTGTAGCTGATTTAGAATTTGGATTTAAAATTTATCTTTCCTCCAAAATTTTGTTAAAATTGGAATGATTGCATAAACAGAACTGGTTTTCTCAATCTGGCTTTTCCTGATGGAAATCTTCTGCCAGATCTTGTTGAAGAACATATGGATCCTAAAACTGCTGTGACTGAGGAATGAGGTAGTTGTCTGCTTGTGCAGTAAAAAAATTTAACAAAATTCCACAAACGCTGGTTAACATCTCTCCATCCATCTCCAGTTTCAGCTCGTGGTCTGAGCAGAATTCCTAAGTACTGATCTTCATTTCTGGGCAAACAGCATTAGCACTTATGTAGCTATGCACATCCCTCTGGAGCAAACAAATCATTACACAAAACTAGATTCAAGAAAAAATAAAATGAAATAAAATAAATGCACTTATTGCCTGTGATGGAAAGCTGTAGGTGTGTGACAGAGGCATATTCAAACTCAAGATGCAAAGCCTGTTATCAGGGAGCTGAATGTGCTGTCTGATAAACAAAAAACAGTGTGGAAGGCAGCACATTCTTAGTAAACATTTAGAGAGATAATATATTCCAGTTAAAAGGGAAGCATGATAATATCTGTCCTTCAATTGTATGCACCAAATTAAATCACAGAAATACACTTTCTTACAATGAATATATGCATCTTCTAACAGCAATGCTGAATTTGGCTCAATTCCGTTGTTTTTACTTGTTCATGTGACTAGTATTTCTAACAGAGTTAATTAAGCAGGTTAGAGTTTGTGGAGTTTTGCCAGGTTCTGCAGTGTTTCTCCCAGCACAAGTTGTCACTGGCTAAAAATCCTGCGGGGAGGGTCAAGCGTTGCCAAGAAGTCACAGTTCCCGTGGGGGCTTGGCTGGGGCCTCGAGTTAAGATGGAAATGACACTGGTTTGCTGCAGCAAAGAAGCAAAGATGCCTCTTTCCCAACACTGACATCCCAGATGTGCTCCTCGCATCATTTGAAATTCATGGAAATTAGATATTTATAGCACCGCGCTCATTAATTCAAATAGAAATTGAGTCCCAAATAGTAAGCAAATCTTTTCAGCTTTCATGTGCTCGGTTGCATTGGCCTATTCTTAGCTTACTCATTCCAGGTTGTGATCAAACTGGATTAAGATGTGTGTTCATATGTAGCGACAAGTTTGATGCAGCGCCTTGAAAGGTGGAAGGATAGTTAGCTAATTTTCACAGCTATCATAGTATTTGCTTGTAATTAGCAATCAGAAACACTAAAGGATTTTGTTGCAGCAGGAATAAATCTTTAAATACTGCCAGCACATTTCCCAGAGCTCACCTTATACTGGGGTCTGTGGTTAAGGCAAATGAACAGAACTAGCGGTGAACCAAAGGGAAAAGTGGCACTGGGGAGAAAGTGGCAAAAATCAAATATGTTTTGAGAAGATGTCTGTCACAGAATTTCTTCACATTTGAATCGCAGTGAGCCTTTTATTAGAGATGTGTGCTAGTTGCTTTTTAAACTGCTCTAAGAGAACATCCCAACTGTTCACCATCACCCCAAATCAACAATAAATAATGTGTGAAACATGGAATCAGAGACACAAAGCGTTTTGCTTACTGTCTCATTGCAGGTCAGTGCAGAAGGTTGGGGAAGACTTGTAGATCCCCCGATTCCCACTGCTTAGACATTACTGGCTCTTCTCAGTAGCTGCTGTCTGGAAGGGGGCACTCAGAGTCCCAGCTGGCTTTCCTGGGGTGGTTTTGATCCTGAGAGCTCCCGCTGATGGATGGCAGGAATGACCCGGGTGCCTCTGGCTGTGGCTGCTGAGCTCAGAAATGGCAGGAAGATGCAGCTTGGAGCATTCAAGCCATCTGTTTTGGGGGATGTGCATGTGCTTAGTACCCTGGAGGACAAGCTGAAACAGCTTGTTAGAGGAGGTCTTATAAAGCTGACTGCTAACTGTGGTGGGAGGTTTTTTTGTGCCAGGAGAGGACTGTCTCCAGCTGCACGGGAAAATGTCCACCTGAGCGTGCAGACCCCATTTCAGCTGAGCTCTGGAGAATATGGGTGCTGCTCTAAGCACTGGTGCAACTGTGGGCTCTGACTTGGACTAGGAAGGTGAAGGGCCTTGCTTCAAGTCTCCAGTATGTTAGGCAAGATGATGACCATCACCTTAAATGAGTTCTGATCCCTTCTGGACTAAGTCTGTTGGTTCTCCATCAACAGAAGACTGAACTGTCTGGTGTGGCCTGAAACCTCGGTGCCAGCGGCTGGCTCAAAGTCCTGTGCTGCTGCAGTACAACTTGTTCCTTTCCCTGCTGCACTCCTCATGTTAGACCACTCTTCAGCTTGCTACCCTGCCAGCAACAGCTTTTGAATTGGTGGTAGTGGGATTGAATTAATTGACCCTGCTATCCCCTGGCACAGTGCTCCCTTCTCTGCTGCTGCTTCCCTGTGTGGTCTCCTCTGTAACGCCTGGTCCTTATGGAGAGGCGGCAGGAGAAGGGTATGTAATGTCCCCGTGCAGAACAGCCTACACGTTTCCGCTTCCTTAGACTGAAAGGATGCCTTGACTCCAGTAGATTAAACGTGCCTGGGAGAGTTCTCAGACTCTAAAGCCATCTGGCGTGAACTGCCTGCATCTCTTTTGCTAACCTCTTGGAGCCTCCCCAAAAGGCTGCCGATTGCTTTTCAGCAATGGGCCAGCGTCTTAGTTTCCAAACTGCACCCAGGAGTTGATTTAGGGGAGCACTAGGTGGCGAGGACCAAACCCATGCCTGTGACTCTGATAACAATTTATAAAGGCCTCAGTACTAGCACCCACAAATGGTCCTTGATATTGGTTAGTGTAGTACATGGCCCTTTCCCTTTTTTCTTTCCGGGGACCAGTACCGCAATTCATGCCCAGCGCTTCTGGGTGCACGAGGGGCAGGAAGACGCCAACATTGTGAAGCCTTAGTGAAGAGAACAAGCTTTTCTTAAAATAACTCAATTTCCTGATTTCTGTATGTGTCTCCAAGCTAGCACTAATACCCTCTCCTGAAGTGTTTTGCTTACTCTCACAAGTCAGCAAGTAGTTTCATGGCATCTTCAAAGAATGGCAAAATGAAAGGACTGAAAATGAACACTGGCATCCCAAAAGCACCTTGGCTTGTTTTCAGTGTCTTTTCGAGGTAGCGATTCTGTTGCCTAGATAATGGAGGCACTTGGGCAGAGCTTCTTCTTTAAAGACCCATGAATGGATAGACTGTGTGTCGAAATGCAATTTTAAAATAAAAAAGACACATAATAAAAACAACATTATTCCATAACTCTTAGTACCGTTACACCAGTCAGCAGGGGATATAGAAGTCACCCAGGAAAGAAAAAGCATGATATTTTTTTAGAAGAACATAGGCTGCTAAATTACTTTGCAGCTTCCAACCATCTGGGGAGAAAAATAAAAGTATGATCATCCCTGCTTGAACTGATGAATTGAAACTGCAGAAAAGACTGGGGTTTTGTATTGCTGGTCTGCATGTTAATTCAGAGCCTGGAGCTGGTGGATACTGCATTGACTGAGCATAGTTAGCACAGTGTGCGCGTTGAGAACTTGCCTCTGTGATATAGTCTGAATAATTTCATTCTGGTGGAAATGGTTGCTCAATGGCATGTACAGAGAATAGATCTTTAGTTTGGTTTCCTGGGGAAATGAGGTGTATGTGATCACAATGTGTGTGTGAACGCACACTTGCTTCTCCTGCTCCTCCCCCGTAGTTTTTTGATTCAACTGGCCAGTATCAACCAGATCTGATGAAAAGCCTGACAAGCTTCACGATAATCAGTGGCTGCATAGAGGAGAGAGCCTCTTTTTGTGCCTCTACCACATAAATGCTGCAGTATGTATTTACTCACTGGGACTCTGGAGGCACTGTACAAAGGAGGGTTAACAGGAATGCTCCAGCCAAGGCAGAAGCTTCAGTGGGAGTCAATACCTTGTTAGACATCAGAGAATCTAGCCAGAGCCATAGAAGACTAGACTTCAGTAGCTCCATTGCCCAGGGAGCTAAATTTTTTTTTCTTTTTTTTGCTTGTTTTTCTTTCTGTCTGCTCTTCTGGCCAGCAATATAATGTTATTTTAAGGGCTAGAGGTCTGTAACAAATAAAGAAGATTGTGGCATCCTGCTTAAGACTTCTGGAAAGAGGCCCAGCAAAGATATTACTAGCAAAGAAACTGCCATCTAGGGCATGTTGCCTTCCTGAGGCAACAGCATAATGGTGAGGCATCATGTCTCTAGGTCTTCCTTTGAACTCGTGGGCATTCCTGCTATAAGGAAGGGTTGGACCCTTTGTGGGTGAGGAGCAGCTATTGCTGTGAGGATGGGCTGTGCCGTAACAGGGATATGGACCTTTTGTAACACAGATAAAAGGGAATTATGTTGTTTTTAGCAGGTCTTGCTCCTTTTTGGAGTGAGCAGGTTATTTGTAATGTCTAATGAGTTTCTGTGAGGGGTGGGATTCCTTGGGCAAATGAGCCCTGTACAAAGTCTCAGGTCTGGGGGGCTTGTGGTCATCCAAGAGAGGCTAAGCTAACAGCCACTAATGACTCCACTGACAGCACAAATGGAAATGGAAGGAAGCAGTTTCTGCAGGAGCAGTTGGACAGAAAGAAAAAAAAGCCCTGCGTCCAGACGTAGTATCCTTTGGTGCCTTTCAGTAGCATGGTTATGTGTGCAATGGCGTGGTATATGTGGGCGTAAAAGAGAAAAAGGAATGAAAACGGCTAATGAGCAGTTTGAGCCACACTCACAAGTGATTGTACGTGTGAGTGCTGTTTACCTGGATAACATCTTCAAATAAGGACTTCCCCACTTTCTTCCTTTGCATGGGTCAGAGCGCTTACCTGACAAAAATACGGTATTCCTTTTATAATGGTCGTACTTCACACACACATACGCAGGTATTTCCTCCTTGTTGGAAATGAAAAGAGACATGTGAATTCTCTGGCACTTTGGTAAAGGATTTTCCAGGTAGTGTTGCTTGTGGGTTTTTGTTTTATTTTGTGGCCTTTTTTCCCCAACTACCAGGGACTTCTATTCAGAATTTTACAGCGCTTCTCTTTTTCCTTGGGCCTGGTCAGAGTTTGGTTATGGGGTCCTGTCCCTGCCTTATTTCTTGTATCTTTTTTTAGCATTTGTATAATTTTTGGTAGTAACCTGCCCAATTCCATCCCCACTGTACCCATACGGTACGATCCAGTCCCACTTCCACCAGGTAGCTGGGATAACAGAGCATTTTACTCTTGATGCACAGACCTGATTCTCTTTGCTTACACGGAGTTATGTGCTTGGGTTCATCCAACCTTACTGACAAATTTAAGTGAGAAGTCTGGTCCCCTGAAGGCTCTCTTTATAGTCAGTGAGGTTTGATGGACATGCCTGAAAGTAGTTTTTCCCACCTGATATATGAAACAGTCTCCGCAAGCACCTGTCCCAGAGCACCTAGCCTTGGCTTAGGCAGTGTCAGTGTTTGGCCATTACATTTCCTGTGCTGAACAACGTTCTAGAACATTCATATATTAGGAAAATAGACTAGTGACATTTACTACTGTTTTGTTTTCTGTTACAATAAGAAATAAGGCATTTAGTAATGAGTTTTTCTAATGTATTGCTTGTGTTTTATGACTACATTGCTGCAGTCTGTATGGCTAACCATATATTTACTGAACTTAAAAACAAGGTCAATAGATCAACAAAGAGGTCATTAATGGGGATACATGAGTTACAAATGAAGAAGCACAAACCACGATCTTTGGAGTCACCTGAAGTGCAGTGAAAAAGGAAGCCTGTGAGAGCTGATCACCCCGGGCAGAGACTGGCTACCTGACGCAAGGTGCTGATGATGGAGTAGGGTGATTATGGCGTTGGACTGAAGCTCTACCTTGCCAGATGGGCCACAGTTTGACCTCTTTTGGAGATGCCGTAGCTGAACTCATTGAGGAAATCCATTCTTGGGCATAGACTGTAGAGGTAGATGGACTCCCAACATAGTGCCTTGAGTCAAGAGCCACAAGTCATGTAGGATTACTCTTCTTTACCTTTTTATACATATGCAAAAACTAAAAGCTGTGTCCTACAACTTTTGCATGAGGCATCCATTCCATTTTTTGCGTCACGTATTTCTCAAACCTATTAGAGTATGTCTGGGGTGCAAGGGAGACAGAATCGGCCAATTTTTCAAGAGGAGTAATGTTTCATTTAAGTTATTCCATTGTTGTTTAATGCATTCACCATCATGTTACTACTGGAAGGCAGGGAAGTCCTCCCTTCTGCAACTGGAAACAGTAGCATAAAGTTTTTCTTTGTTCGAAGTTGTTCTTTGTTCTTCTTTCAGGAGGCCTCTGCTGGAAGGAGGTTTGAATCGAGGTCCAAGGCTCACTTCTGAATCTGTGTAAGATGAGATCACTTGGGATCTTTACTGATGGGTTGGAACTGGCTACAAAAGTGGGTTACTTTTGACCAGGACAGATTCAGGACTTTGAAACCTCAGAGAGATGGTGGACACAGAGATGGTTAGGAGCTGTTTGTGTAGTTCATTCATTTCAAGAAGAGGAGAGAATTTAATAAATAACCAAACTTTGGGACTGACAGGTCTCAGTAGAAATTTTTTTTTTATAAATAATACCCAGTGTTTCAGACTCACATCTGTCAGCTTTTGTCTTTTGCTGTTTGTGAGTTTCTCATCCAAACTCTTTTTGTAGTTAATAATTTAAATTTTGCAGGCTTGCTGTGCACTTTGTTTTGTTCTGCACTGCATTCTCTGAAAAAGCGTGGGAGCTTTCCTCGATATGATAACCACGACTAGGTATAATATACCCAGAAAGGTCTTATCATTTCCTTACAGTGTATAGCAATTATAGCAGCGCTTTTGATTTATATTATATTCCCCTAGCAACCACATATTTTGTTTGCTGCCTTCATTTCAGCTGCATGTTGGACTAACAGCTTTGGGATTTTTTTCTCGCAGTAAAAATCCTTAATCTCTTCAACAGCTCCAAATCACTTTCCTGGTCAGTGTGCTAAAACTTCTCATTTTCATCATGGTTTTTCTTTTATTATTATTATTACTGCTTTTTTTTTTCCCCAGACCCTGTTACTTTCTTCATTTTTGCATAAGCTTTAAGATTGATTTAATACCTGGCTGTACTTTTTTTTTTTTTTTTAAGATTTGATAGGTTGACATAGGTACTCTGTGTCTACTCCACGTCAATATTTGCAAACTTATCAACCCTATCCAAGTCTTTTCTGCAGAGTGAATGCTGGCACACAGGAAGCATTTACTCCTTTCACGATAATTCCACTGTTTGTGCTGCTGTTGAATTTCTGCTGTGGATGCCTTCAAGGGAAAATAGCATTTTCCCCCTCCTGCTATCCACTGGGAAGAGAAGAACCACTCAGAAGAGTTCATTTCTGTTGGGTGGGTGTTAATTTATTATGGTCTTCTAAATTTATGTATAAACAAATGTTAATTTGAGAGCAGGTGGCTTTTATAGTGACAGAGCCATCTGTAGGGGACTGATTCTAATTTCATTTCTTTGTTTCTGTTTCTATTTCTAGAACACAGCTATCACTCAGTCTATAGTCAGTGCACAGGCAGGTGGGGACAGCCACAGGCAGGACCCAGCAGGTGTTGAGATGCAACCTGACTGGTACTAACGTGGGAGCAGTTTTCTCACATGAACTGCTCCACAGGCATTTCTCCCAGTCGTGACCTCTCCAAGCCATAGTTAATGTCCAGAGGCTCAAACCCTAAGGCTCCATCGTGACAGTACTTCGGCAGGTGCTAGCCCAGCCGAGGCATTAAGGGAGTAGCAAGAGCAAGTATCAGTGTGTGAGTTAAAGCTGAACTTCATTTTCCCGTCACTTTTGATGATCTAATCCCATGGAGTGGAGAGGCCAGCTCAGGACCCTCTCGTAAGCATATACTCATTGTGAACTCAGGGCTTACTCCTTGCTTTCATTTATCCAGTGGGAGCTGGGCTCTTTGAGCCTATTATTTCAGCATCAGAGCAAGCAGCAGACTTGGTTTGGGTGGCAGATTTGAGCATCAGTGGTGCTGAGCAGAGCCATGTGTGTATGGGCGTGGGGGTGGATTTGGGAAGTGGGGATATGGGAAATGACCTTTTATTTTTCTGATCCATCCAAAACTATTGTGATTGTATCATCTTTGGAAGGTTACAAGCAAATATGAAATCAACTTCTTTTAAAAATGCATGTTAAATTTGAAAAGCAGCAGAGAAAGAAGTATTTGGGTAGAACTGGATATTTTAGCCCAGTTTCCACTACAGGAACCTGCATCCCTCAAGTGGAAGGCTTTGAAAAGTTTTCTTGCTTCTGGGGGGCTTTCAAGGAGTGGGATTTATCCCTTTACAATGCCATTTGTAGGGCATGCCCCTTGGCATGTTTCTTTTGTTTTGTTTTTTCAAGAACAGTAAAAATCCTTAGGTAACTCTAGCACAAGATTTAGGAGTACGTTCTCCAACTCTGCCTGTTTCAGACTGTAACTATATTTTGACTTTTGCAAGTGCTTTGGATGGATTCAAATACAGCATGCAAGAAAACAAGGACATAAACAGGTAAAATGTACTGTTAAAGGTATAGTAGGAAAACACTGAGAAATGTCTATGCAGTGTAAAAAAACTAATAGTTTCCGAACTGAACCACCACATGGGTATGTGACATGAGGACTATAAATGGGCTAGGCAGACGGATCCCATTTCCCCCTCTTTGCATGTGTCTGGAAACTAATAATTTCCTTTTCATACTGCTCAGGTGTTTATAATTGGTAGCATTATGCTATCAGGAACAAAAGAAGTTTTGCAGTAATTTGCTGAATTTTAATTAAGATTGAATCTACATTACACTAAATTCAAAAGACCAACCATTACCTTTATTGTTCATGGAAATACATTTTTTTCCTGTGACCTTGGCACCTCAGATTGTGCCCCAGAACAGTATTTCTCTTCATCTTGGTTCAAGCAAGATGATTTTGGGGAGAATTTTCTGAATTATATAACAAGAAAGAAAAAAAAAACAAAACAAAACCCCGTATAAAAACTCCAGGGAATAAAAAACCCCCAAAACCCTGTATAAAAACTCCAGGGAATCTCTGGCTTAATACTAAGTTATTGCTTAATACGAAATGTATTAGCTGAGGACATATTTGCGAAAGATGGGCATGTGAGAGATTTCATCTCAGTCACGGTGCTATGTGTCCCAGCTAAAGAACTTACAGAGGAAATCTCGGATGCATTGCAAATGTTTCCTGTGCTTCTGTCCAGAATAAGCTTTGAAATCATGTTATAGAAAACCTTGGGATCTGGTGCCACAAATTGAAGTAACCAGCAGTAGTAAGGTCTATAAGAGACAGTACGGCAGCCTGACAGATTGAATGACCCTGAAAATCTCACAGCTTTAATTTGTAGATCATTTCCTTGGAGAGGTACCCTTTCCAATGGGTGTGTTTCTGTGTATTGGAGGAACTCATGCTTGTCATCTTCGTGCTGGCTGATAACTGGTTTCTTTCAACTCACACAATTTCAGTGTAGGTGCGGAGTAAGACCTAGTATCATTTCAATACCAGTGGACTTCTGAACAAACATCTGTCCCACTATCTCGGTTGTTCCCCAATAACTACTGACCCAGAAATTCACACCAGGATGAAGATGTTCAGGTGCAAAGATACTTCACCATTTTTCAGCCACTCAGCCATTTCTGCTGCCCTTTTCTTCAATCAGCAGGAAAAAATATGGATTTGTAAAGCATTTAGTTGTTGTATTCATCTCTAGGGTAACTGCAAGTCTTTCAAGGCCCGAAAATCCTCAGGGCTTCTTAACTCATGCTGTGTCCTGGTAGAGTGGAAAGATGGTAACTCAAGGTGATATATTTGCGAGGCAGTGACTATTAGTTAAGTGAAGTGAGCTTTCCTTTGGCGAGAGCCAGGTCACGTCATTGGTACTTTTGAAAATTCCACCCTCTATCTGTTCCAGATATAGCCTTCAGGTGTAACTGTCATAGGTAGATTAAAATAATCCTGAATATTATAAACCACAGATAATCGATGGTATCATATGATTTTCATTTTCATCTTTATAATTTTGATGTTTGGATGGTTTCATTAAATTTGAAGTGTTTGTGAGAGTTGTACTTGGTGACTGAAACTGCGGAGTTTCAAGCATGTACTTGAAGAAAACTTGGATTTGGCCACGTTGACTTTATAAACTCCCCAGTCTGACTTCAAGTCAGGAGGCAGATTGGAAGCAGCAGTTGATGGATGCACCGTCGCTACTTCTCTGGAAAGGAGCAGACTCTTATTTCCAGTTCTGGACCTTCTGAAACACACAGCATAGCTGGCGGTGCTGTTCTGCTGCCCTACTGAAGGATGGTGGCAGCACTCCAGGAAAATATTTTGTAATGATTGATGCTTTTCTTTGAGGATTGCACACAGAGCCCCTCAGCCCTCTCTTGATTTCAACAGTGCTATAGTCTCACCCTCCCCCTGCATAACTCAACTAACTTGTCCCGTGAGGAGGCTGCCCCATCCTGTGGCAGTAACAATGTCAGCTCTGATCTCTCTCTGTCCCCTGGGGACTAGCTGAACCCAGGTACCAGCTTGCTAAAAGTTATATCTGTAGGAAACTTGCTGTTTTCCCTGAGAACTCTGCCATGTTGCACCGCTGATGAATTACCTGTCTTCCTCTCTGTTTCTCATAGGAGAAGCCATCTTATCACCCTGACCTCTGCAAAGCATCCCCTTCTGCATCACAGGTGCACGCTGCCTTTTCTTTCAGGTGGTCTAACCGATTAAGATAATATGTTAAATTCTGAACAGCAGTTCTTTGAAAATTGGTGTTTCTGTGTCAGATCTGCAGAAGGTCTTTGTGTGTCCAAAAACTTGACAGTTTTTCCAACTTAAATCAACTGGTCTGCTAGAATATATCCTCCCTCTCCACAAACAGAGAGGCAGAAAGGAAAAATTGTGGGGGGCTTGTCCATAGAAGGTAGTTTTCTCCCCATGTCAAACTGTCCACAGAGCCTGCAGTTTCGAGTTTTCCTTCCTAAACGTTTCACCAACTCTGATGCATAGCAACTCCTGACACACACCAAATTAAAAAAAAAAAAAAAATCCCATCTCTGGGGAGATATGTGCCATCTTTGCCGGAAATAATGCAGCCTTGATGGTTTGATCGTACACTAAATGTCTTCAGTACTTCCCACCTCTATTATTGCAACATACTTTATCTGACCTTGAAAAGAATTATGCTTTTAAGCCCAGGAAAAAAAAATCATCTAGTTCTGAATGGAGCTGTAAGCCTCCTCAGCAACATGGATTACTGAAATCACATCACCTCTGTGCTCTGCTCACTCCACTGACTGCCAATATAGAGCAGCAAAAGGAATATGCAACTCTCATAGTTCAGCTGTCATAACAAGACCCAAAATCAGGTGAGTTTGGTCTAAATTTGGATTGTTTTAAATGCTTTTCAGATAGCTCTGTATAGAACTCCAGGTGTCTCAGTCTGAGAAAAATGGAGATTCATTGAAAATCAACATCAAGCTCTTTGATCAGTTTTTAATAGTTACATTACACATAATTACATTTAGACTTGAAATCCCTAGAAGTCTGTCTTTTATAGTTTGCCTTAATTAGTGTTGATCTGGACATACTGAGCAGAAGCTAAAATTCCAGCTTTGTCTTGTTCTATTCTTCCCTTTACTACAGTAGTTTAAAGGATCAACTTGTCAAAAAGAATAAAAGACTCTCATGTTGAGAGTTCTCATAAAAGGCCCTAAGAGCTTCTACAGAGCCATTACTGTCTATTGTGCACAGCAGATCTGTAAAATGCTGACATGGGGCGATATTTAATGCACTGAACTCTGTTAACGTGATTTGGAATCAGCATGTTTTCCTGTGGAATTGGGCACCTTTAGCCCGTCTCCAAGAAAGCCCCGCTGTTGTGTACTTTCGATTACTTTATTGCTTTGAAACAGTGTTTTGTGGAGGAAGAAAAAATGTAAAAATTTTGGGGAAGATGGGAGACACTGGCATTACAAGTATGAGTGAGCTTTGTGCTGTGGCATTATACATATTAAAAAGCTTAAGGAAAATTCATTTCTATTAAGCATGAAAGAACTGAATGTGAAGAGACCTGAATGAGATGCATGAAATTGCAAGAGAACAAGGAAATAGTTCACCAAACTGCATCAGACTGAAAGAAAACGCACAGAAAGGCATACTGAACCTCTGAAGAAAGATTGATGTGACAACGGCTGCAGTTAAATACTGCAGGAAAAAAAAAAGTCCTTTCTACACAAGTACCGCAACCCTTGACTTCTAGATCAGTTCACAGTGGCAGGAATACATTGACTTGCGTAGGGGGGAAAAAAAGAACACAGAAGATTTGTGTAAAGGTAATTAAGATAATTAATCATGCTTTTTTGGCAGTCTTGATCACTGAAAACTTTGACTTTATAGGAAAAAGTTGTCCTTTTGTATTATTTTTGCAGTATTGTACGCACACTCTGTGGGACCCAGACTGTCTTAAGGAAGATGTAACAAGGCCACCTCGTACACTGTGAAATCTTGGCAGTTTTTTCAAACAGCTCCCCCAGCAACCCCCTTCATAACTGCAAAAAGAAAAAGGAAATCGATGCCATCTTAAAAAAAAAAAAAAAAAAAAAAAGCAAATTCCTGCATCAAGAAGACATTTTGTCAGCAAAGAGAGAAGTAGGTAAGAGGCCACAGAGTCCATTAAGAATTTTGCTATTATTGGCAATTTTTTTAAGTTGTGCTCCAATAATGTTTAGACCTAAGGAACGCTAAAATAGCGAAGTGGAACTAGTCAAGCTTAAAATGAAGATTAGCTTTTTATGTGGTTAACGGAAATGTCCAGCAGTAATATATGAAACGCTACAAGCTTCTTGCCTTTTCTGATTTCTTTGCTTCTTTGGGGTGCAGTTCATTCCTTGTAACTGAGGGTCATGAGAGTTCATAATTCCTGTGGGTGAACTAGTTACCAAAGAGATGATATTCAGGAGGAGAGAGACACCTCTCAAGGACTGCTTATCACCAGCTGAGAACATTTAGATGAAAACGGCTGAAAATGCCCATTTCTCTTCATTGATAGTATTCAACACTGACGCCTGAGGTTAGGGTGTCAGAGGAAATGAGACGAATGCCAACATCAGCCTTCATATTTAATCTTGGCCATCACAATGCTACAGTTATGGACTTCAGGCTGTAGTTTATGCTGCTTTCTATGGACTTTATTCAAGCCAGGTTCATTTTTGCAAAGACACTTGCTAAACTTGAGCAGCTCAGTGAACCTTGCCATTCATCCCTACAGTTTTTCTCATGCCCTTCTTCTTCCTTCTTATTTGCTTTGGATGCCGCTGTACTACCATGCTGGTGGTGGAGGACCTCCTTCGAAACATGTGCTTGCATTGTGGGAGCGACTCAACACGTTGCAGGCGATGTATGTGCTGCCTGCCTTGCAGCCAAGCTGGCTTCTTAGGATCCTGATTTAGAAAGGGCTGAAAAGGTGGAAGGAGTCAGGCAAACAGACTGAGTGCAGACTCAGGAATCTGGGCATAGCTGCTGGTGCAGTGCCTGTCCAGTGTTCAGAAGCAGGTACAGAATAAAAGAGACTACAGCATGGCCCTAATGAGTACAAAACCCCAGATTCTTTCATAAAGGTTTTTTGCCGAAAAGGGAGGTTAGGTATTATGAGCAGAAAACTCTTCCTTTGAACTGTATTTCAGGACATAAACTTCCAACTCTGTTCCAGAAAAGAAAAAAAAAATTAATTTTCTTTGTGAATTTTTTCTGTGAATAAGCAGAATTATATCAGATATCATTATATCTGATTGTCATTCACCAAAAAAAAAAAAAAGCAAGTACTTGTCTAAGCACTTGGATCAAAAAGAACTTTTAATTTCTTTGGTTTTTACCTTAAAACTTCTATAATTGGTTTCTGATGGTTTTGTTAGCTCTTATATAATTTTCCACCTTCAGTATTGCTGTCTTTTGTCTCCCAGTATTGTTGAAATTGTAAATCCAGAGGGTAGCTCCTAGTCTAACAACTCAGCTTCATTCATTTCATGCACCAGTCACTGTGTTACTTGACAATGAGTGCAGAAACAGCTTATACTTTTGCAGTATCTAAACATAGCTGTATCAGAATGCACTCACCTACAGCATCAAGAATTTCATAGAATCCCCTGGTTGGAAGAGACCTTTAAGGTCGTTGAGTCCAACTGTTCACCCTGCACTGCCAGGGGCCTAAACCAAGTCCCTCAGCACCACATCCACACGGCTTTTAAGCTCTTCCAGGGATGGGAACTCCACCACCTCCCTGGGCAGCCTGTTCCAATGCTTCACAACCCTCTCTGTAAAGAAATTTTTCCTTATATCCAACCTAAGTCTCCCCTGGTGCAACTTAAGGCCATTTCCTCTCGTCCTGTCACTTGTCACATGGGAGAAAAGACCAACTCCCACCCCTCTACAACCTCCTTTCAGGTAGTTGCAGAGAGCAATAAGGTCTCTCCTCAACCTCCTCCAGGCTAAACAATGCCAGTTCCTTCAGCCGCTCCTCATAAGACTTGCTCTCCAGACCCTTCACCAGCTTTGTTGCTCTTCTCTGAATACGCTCAAGCACCTCAATGTCCTTCTTGTAGTGAGGGGCCCAAAACTGGACACAGTATTTGAGGAGTGGCCTCACCAGTGCCAAGTGTATTTGTTCCTTATGCCTCTTTTACTATTATTTGATCAATTTATGTGCGTGTAGTTGAAGTAGCTGCTGCCATATTCAGAAAACTTGGTCTCTTTAGTTCATTTATCCATTTATCTCAAACGCTGGGTCCTCAGAATAGCTTGTCCTCACCTTAGAGAGAGAGAGTAGGACCATGTCAGAATTTTCATATTCCAATAGCATATGGTCCGTATCCAGGCAGCTGTGGAGCTTCATCTATTTGCAGAACTTTTTACATACAGTGCTACCTCACGGATTCATTTTTTCAGGGGTTGAGTATACCACTATTGTATGTTTTTTTTCTTGGATAGACTACTGATAATTCTTCTCTCTGTGGAGGAATCCTGTAAGTGTCCTTTCATGCTACAGGAATTTAAATTCATACATGATTGCTTTCAGATTTTTTGGAACCACTGTTTTCACAACACTGCAGTCAAAGTAACCTAAATTAATTTAGGTCTACTGGCTTTAGGAGCAATTTATAGTATTTTTTATCTGTGCTTATTTTTACTTGCTGCATTAGCTTGGCACCTGGATTGGAATAGGCAAAATTACATAATTTTGTCAAATTTTGCCTTATACATGCTGGTCATTTGACAATATACTAGATTTGATCTAATCATGTTGTCATTTGCCTTGTTAACACGTAAATGCTGTTTCTTTCAGAGTTCCTAGCCTGACTACACCTAAATAACTTTCTCTTGCTTGCAAGTGTTGCTACTTCCGAGAACATACTACTCCCAAATGAGATCTTAGGAAAAACCTTTTCCTATCCTCGCTATGTTGAAAAGTGCCATATATTCTTACTGTTTTATTTTTAACCAGTTTCTAATCCATGGCATTACTTTCTCTCCCAGCCTATGAGTCTGTAGAGACTAACACAAGCCCACTGAAGTCATTGTGCATCTCTCTCTGTTGTCTTCTCCATAGTGCCTCCTGAAGGATTTTCTAAAAAATGGTATCGTTGTTAGTCTTACCCGTTCTGTTATGAAAGCACTGTATGACTACAGAGATCTCACTTCTTGCCTCTTAAACGCCTGGTGTATTGAGCGTATCTGTGAACTACACAGCGCCAGGGCAGGGCCTGACAGCTGCTTTGGTTGTCCATGCTGTTAGTCTGTTCACTGAGCTGCTGGCACAGTTTTCATCTGTTGCTATCTCCAGAAGTGTTCGGGCACAGCTCCAGCCATAGCAGAGGCTAAAGACCTTTCCCAGTAGGCTGGCAGCATATGCTGTCTGTTTTGGAGGAGCAAGGGATTTCAGCTGGATGGATGGAACTACACTACTTGGCCTCCAGACAGGGTACTGTTCAGTGGGCTATTATATCTTTTTGCATAGACATAACTATGCAAACTGTAACGAAACAAGCAGTACTAACTCATGTATTTTGTGTGTCACAGTGGGTTGATGCAGAAGACAGTGTTGCACTTGATGCACAAAACTGGATGCTGGGGAGTTAAGCACCTGAGGAAGGGTTGGCAGGATTGTCACTGCCTGACTACTAGATACTAAAAGGCACAGAAGGAAATGGGAGGAGTTTTGATGTCCCATACTTCAGTCTTTGCCTCCAGATTGTCCTCCTACTTATAGCTCAGTAGGCGTAAATGTCCTGGGCTGAGATGGGGTCATCCTCCAAATGATCTATGCAGGATGATTAATGGTGCTTTTAAAACTGATGGTTGCCTTTTTAGTTAGTTGGACATTATGTGTAGGCAGTTGGCCGAGGGAGAGATTATATCCTTCCTATGTATCCTTTAAGGGAAGAACCTACTATTTCACAATTTAACTGGAAACAGTGAAGTTCAGTCAAGTGATCCACATAAAAAAGACCCCACAAGCCCAAAGAAAAACCACTATATAAAAAGTTCAGACAGAAAACACAATATTGCAGGGAGTTTTCAATTATACAATTTCACTTTTCAAGGAAAAAAAGTAAGTACCAGAGTGACATTTAGACAAAAGACCATCTTTGTTCCAGAATAACCTTGTTTATTAAGTGCAATTGACTTTAGCCCATAAACACTCTGTCTGTCAAAAACATTTTTGGGTAGTCTCTTAAATGCACACAATGTTCATTTTCAATTCCCTCTGACAGGAACTTACCTATGGAAAAAAGAAAAAAAAAACAAGGAAAAACCCAAATAAAAGCAAAGGCCCAACAAAAAGTCTCCAACCTCCTCCATCCAAATCCTGAAAGCAGAGAGAGGCTGCACCCTGAGGGAAGGACTGTGTTGGGCATTTCTGGGCATGTGAAAGAGAAGAATCCTTCTCTCCAAGATTTCTCAGGAAACCTGCCTGCCTCATAAAATACATTGCACTGGAAAATGATCTGGGAAAATAAGACATTTCAGTTCACCAAGCTCAAATTTTCTGTAATGTAATGTAATTTCCTGTCATTCCAGTGGCCAAAGTGTGTTTCTATTCCTTAAAATAAAAAAAAATTGCAAGAAACTTTATTAATACATAAGATGAGAAGTTCATGGAATAGATGTAGTTGTGCTCTTTCTTCTATGTACGCCTCCACAAAGGTGTCAGCACTTGTCAAGGCCCATGCAGCCAGGTTTATGACTGAGTACCAAGAAAGGATGTCACCAAAGTGAGAGGCAGGAGGAGAGCTGCCTTCTCGGGTAGCTGGAAGTGATGAACAGTCAGAAACAAGTAATCAAGAACAGCTCCTGTCCTCCAGAGTGCCACATATCTCCATCTCCTTCACTTGGAAATTCATGAACCACCTTACTTCACAATTTTGCTGAAATCTCATCGAAACACTCAACACTTGGTGTATAAAAATATGGCGTAAGAAGGAAACGTTAAGATTAAGAGTTGTAAAGCAATGCCGTGGTTTGCCTTCCTTGAAAAAGGCTGTGCACTTTCACAAGGATAGTGCTCTTGCCTTGGCTCACCTTCGTCTTTCATCTCCATTTCTTAGACTCTAAGCATCTCAGCACCGCACCACTTTGCTAGTGCTAATGAGCTCTGTTGTTTGTGTCTTAAAATACAACTCTGCCATGCAGACACCTTTTCTTGGTGTTTGAAAAGTAACATGCACGTCAGTGGCTCTGCATAATGGAAACCCTCAGAATTTAGCAGCCATCATGATATCCCATTCAGTAAGGAACAGAGTTAACACCTCAGATTACATAGGAATGTGGGGCTTTAAAGGACGTTTGGGGCTGAAGCCAGCCCTCTGCCATAGCCAGCTCTATCAGATAAACCCTTTCATAAACTAATTAACTGATCCATCTTAGAACAAATTAGGTCATTTGCTGCCGTTACTCCCACTGGGAAATTGTCCAAGAGTCTCACTTATTTGTTGCTTTGAAACGTTCTTCTAATTTTCAGCCTCAATTTATTCATGGCCAGTTTATATCCATTTGTTCTCCTGCCAATGTTGTCCTTTATCTTAAATAGCTCTCCTTCCTCTCTTGTTGTATTCCTTGATGTATTTATAGACAACATTCATGTCTCCTCTGAGCTTTCGCTTTACTAGTCTGAACAAGACAAGCTTGCCTCTTCTCGTGACACAGGCTCTGTGTTGGTGTTATCATCCTCATCATTCTTCCCAGCACTTAGTCTTATTTGAACTTGTTTCACCTCTATGTTATGGTGACAAATACAAATAATTAAGAGCAGTCATCTCTATTCAAGGTTCAATAAAGGAGAAATAATCGGCATCAAAAAGTGGACATACATGCAGTAGACTAAGTGGAAGTATTTCTTATTTTTGGTAGCATTTATGCCTGAGCTTATTTCAAACAAAAAGAAAAGCCATTCCATGCTCTAGAAAGTTTACATGTTGCTTATGCCACTACCTGCATCTAGTGATATGAGGAGGTTTGCCACTCGTGGCTGATGTTTTCTCCTCCCATGCATTTTTTAAGGCCATTGTTTGTTTTTAGTGTCTGAGGTAGAGTCGAAGAGGGGAGTGGGGAAACTTATGCATCTGTGTGGCCATATCTCTTCAGTACATTTTGGAAGGACATTTCCCCTTTCTACCCCTTCTTCATGTGTAATTGTATGCTAGAGAAGGAGCTCCTATGTAGTTTTGCAGCACGCTCTCATTACAGCTAAAACACTTCAGGTTTCCTCCTGTCCTTGTGCACAGGTTGGTGGCCTGAGCACTGCCCTCTGCTCAGAAAGGGTTGAGAAGCTGGGAAAAAGATGTGTCGTGCAGCTTGGGGCATGTGGTGTGCCAGCAAAGGGTCACACGGGGCATGGAGGTCACTTTGGTCCCTTGAGTAAATCCAAGCCTGGAGACTGGCTTCATTTTATTTTCCAACAGATATAGTTCTCTTTCATGCTTTCACATGCTCCCTAAAGCATGTCCTGAAAACTTCATTATTTATTATTGTGGTTATCACACTGTTTGTTTTAGGGCAAGAACCAAAGATATTGACAGCAGTGCGTAAGATACATATGAAAACAGTTTCAGGGAGTTTACATTATGATGCTTCAGTACTGCGTAGATTTAGGTATCTACTTATTTAGCTAATTAGATATCTATATACATATATGTATTTTTAAAATACATGTAACATTTAGAAATATATGTTCATCCGCTTCGGGTTAAGCAACTGCGAAAGCCTTTGAAGAGCCAGAGCGTAAAAGATGAACGTAGCCAATGTACTTTGGGAAATGCAGAAAAAGGTGTTACTGCAGATTTGTTAATCCTGTTACACAAACTCTCCACATGCTTGTCGCGGAGGCACCCACAGCAGCAGCCATCCGAAAACCGGGGATTCATTGCAATCAAATTTGCCCGGCACTCCGACTGACCAAAATTAATCCCAGGATCGGGTATCAGTTGGGAATACACCACTGCACAGCAGATTCCTCAATACCAGAGCACACTCTTGAAGGAAGATGAACCACAGTGTTCACACCCTCTCTCATATAAATGAGAATCTCCCACTTCAGGGTACCAAAAGGGTCACTCACCAACACCGGGGTGAGGGCTCACTCAGTCCCCCCGAGACACACTCGGATAGTGCCCGGATCCAAGTGGATGGTCTCTGCATCACCTGCTGCTGCTCCAAGGAGGACCAACTCAGACTGGGCTCCTTTCACACCCTGGGGGAGTGTGAACTGTGGTCATTGCCATTAGTGAGCGCAGCCCGGAGGCAGCTAAGGGAGCCCAGACTCCGAGGCACCAGCTAGCCCTGGGGCATCGCCCTGATCTTTATTGGGTGCTTGTGCAGGCTCCGCTCCTTTGTGCAAGCTTTGTGCAAGCCGTCAGGGTGTCTGCACTGCCACAATGCTCTTCTCCTTTTACTAAGATTTGTGACATTTATGGGCCTCACTGGTGAAGCAGGACTCTAGAAGGGGCTTAAAACCTTCAGGTGTGGGAGATCGTTTAGTGTGTAGGAGCTAGTGAGAAGGCATACACAACATTTCACAAAATGTTCTGAAATGGTGTGTTATTCCTTTCTGTCTTCATTTTCCTGACACATATCATCCTCAAATGGCCATTTCACGTACCCGGCATCCAGTCACATCTCCGTTTCCCATCTAAAATACTTTTTCTGTTTTGAACGGTTTCTCAACTTTAAGAGGTTTCTCAATTAGAGATGATCAAAAACATTTCAAATTTAACAACCCTCAGAAATGCAGCTTAATCAAAGTCGACACATTTTGCAGGAACAAATTGGTTTCAGTTTTGATACAATTTTAAATGGAAAATGAATGTAAATGAATCATGTCAGCTTTGTTTCATTTAAATATATGAAATATTTCATTTTTGCTTTACTGTTTTGATTAATTTTGTTTCAGCTGTCATACTGTCAGTCAAAACTGTTCATATTGCTGTTCATTGTGTATCTATTTAGATGTAATATTTAATATTTAATTAAAATGCTTTGGAGTTGGAAATTCTTGTACTGTGATGGGCTTTTTTTTTTTTTTTCATTTAGAATTGTGTGTTGGTGACAAATTCAGATGGTCAATTTTTCTTTCAAATTTAGAATTTCCTTATTCCAGCAATAAAATTGCAGTGAGCCCTGTCTCCGTATTTCTTATGTTGCATGGGGAATACAGGTTCCCCAGATTTTGATTTTGTTACCGAATGATCCAGATCAGTCCTGCTCAGCCAGCCTTTGGCACCAGAGGGTTCATCCAGATGTCACTGAGAACCAAAAACTGGCTTGGCCGATACAGATATGCCTGTCTCCGGGAGATGATTCACTGTGTGGAGGACAGCAGAGGGTTTTGGAAAATGTGGTTAGAAGACTGTCTCTGAGACGCAAAGGTACAAAGACTGGGGGAAGGTGTGCTGAAGGAGCTTACAGGAGAAACAGTGCAATTAACAAAAAAAAAGTGAATTATTGTGACACACAATTTTTGTAGCTGAGACCACAACGTTCAAGGCTTGGAACGGCACTACCCAGGTCTGGGAGCTTACACTGTAGGATTTAGCTGTCTTTGTCATCCAGTGCCCTGCGAGCAGTTTATTATCTGGAAAGTTTTAGAGCCCTGTATTTCACTGATGGTTATGCATCAAGTGTTGCCTTGGTTCCCAGGCTGTGCTCAGACATCTTTCAAAATTATGGTAAATATTGATTTAGTGCCCTGCTTGAACATGCATCTCTGGCACAGACTCTTCAGCAAGTGTGCCTGTGTCAAACAGAAGAATTAAATTCACAGCCAGAGTTCACTATAATAGCTGTCTTATTCATCTTGCGTGTGCCTTCTTGGAAAACATCATGCTGTCATATGTGTCTCTGAAGTACATAAATGAAATAAATGTATTAAAATGTTAAGATCTTTGACAGTGAAATATCCCCAGCCCCTTAAGGCTGGAAAAGTCACCTTTGAAAAGTGACAGTAAAAATGGTATGTTAGGGATATGTGTCTTGTCTCCTAGGGAAAGGCTCCCATCATCTCTTCCTCCATTCTCAAGTTCTACTTTACTTAGTTTCTAGCTTACTACTTTCGGCTTGAGAAGTTGGTACTGTGATGACCATTTCATCTCACCCAGAATCAGAAGTAAAACAGGCATCCCTAGAAGAAACGGTGTACTTGGATTCACCAGTGAAACCATGGCGTCCAGAGGAGATGTGATGGAGCAGCTGGGTGTTGTTGGTGTGTGGTCCTCTTCACCAGTGGTGGGTCAAGTTAACTTCGATGGGTAGGTAAGCTTTTCTGCTGAGATTGACAGAGAAGTCTGCAGTGATTTGTCTGGGTAGTGGTCTTCATGGAGAGCCTCCATGTGACCCCCTGAGAAGCTCTCTGATGTTACTAATGGCTAACTCAGTCTAATATTAAGATGAGTTTCTAATTCCTCAGTATTAGCTCCCTTGACCATAGTTTTTACAACAACAAAAATTGCTTGTGCGCGTAAGATAATGCAGCAAAGTACGAAAGGATTGAGATGGTTGTCTGGAATGGTTTGAGGCACAGGAAGGATTAAGCAGACTCAATTTAAAAAAGAAAAAAGCTAACTTTTGCTTCATAAGAAACTATGTTAAGTTCTGCAAACCCCATCTATATTTTTTTCAGTGCATATATGAAACCAAAAATATTATTCTCTTTGATGTTGCATAAAGCCCAGCCACTAGCAGTATTTAATAGCTTGCATCACTAGGAATTCTTATGACTAGAGGAATTCAATTTTCTTCATGAGGAACATACTGTTGGCTGTACTGGATATGACCATTGGTCCAGTTTCTGGCTACGAGGACTTCTGCTCCTGACGAATGTTGCCTCCACTATTGACTGATTGGGTTCAGCCACATCCTGCAGAAATGGCACAGTCCTCAGTAGACCCATGAGGATGTTTGCCTGATAGTGACTGCTGCTCTGCTTGCACAGGACCTTTTCTTGGTCCTTTCCTTTTACAATGCTACCTGTGACCTGCATTCGTCAGTGGCTTAGTTCTCAATACATCTCTCTTAGAGCCACATCTTTTGTAATCTGCCTACATGCAGTGAAATGAGTGAAGCCTTACTTTTTATTTCTATATGTAAAATGTGTAAAAATGGGAGTTTTTGAGGTCCTTTGTTCTGCAGGAGACTCACCCATGGTGAAGGGAGGCACTGGACCCAAAATGCAGGGAAGCTTCTGTAGTTATAGGGGGGCAGGCAGGAGAAGCCAAACATGAGGCTTTTTTGTGGAAACGTGGATTGTAATCTTAACCTGTGTGTCAACAGAGGCTGTAAGAGGTAGTAGATATCACTGTGAGAATAAAACTGAAACCTGGAGTACCTTGCTATTACGGGGTAGCTACAGCTCTGCTGCAGCATTTCTTCAAGGATGGCGAGTTTTGACTCATGCATTTTCAAAATGGAGAGCAGATAGGTAGATATTGGGCTATGTCTGCTTCTAGGAGGTTAACTTTCTCACTAGACAATTCTTCTCAGCTGGACTTCACTCTGAAACGGCAAAAAAGAAAACTGGTTTGATTCTGAGCCCTGCAGCAGACTTCTCTGAAATGGGAAACATAGATCAGCACAGTATTTGTGCTGCTTACGTTTCTTTGTCTCTTTTTTTCCCCCTTTGTGTCTCCCTTCTTCTTTTCAATGCTTATACCAGCCATCTTCAGAGGAAAACGTCTGTTTTGAGGGAGACATGAGGCAAGGCAGCTGCTGATGGCTCTGGGGAAGGAAGGGCATGTAACTCTTAGAGGTGTCAGTTTAAGGTTCTGATGGATTGGATGGTAGATTCAGGCAGACAGGTTGGTATCCCCAACAATATCAATGATGTGAGATGTTAATTAATGGCACATGGCTTATTTAGATTAGGAAGGGCATCAGCTGGGCAGGCCATAAGATGGATTTGCTGGAAGAACATCACAGCTGAAACTGGTTGCGTTGTGTTTGTTCTTACAGAAATGAGCTCTTTAGGTGGGCTTTCCTACACCAGCCTCATTGACTGTGCTCTAGGGGGATTTGCTTGAGTGTAAATAGCATGTTTGTGTATGTTTAGATATGTGCTTTGCATATGTCTGTATATCCCATCATAGTCTCCTTAAAGATCTTGAAGAACCTAAGGGTCTTCTGAGAGAGGATATCACTGGTGTCTTCTAAAAAGCCACAGGAATCTGGGTCCTACTGAGCACGCTGGCTCCAGTCCAGGAGGGTGTTTAATGATGTGCTGAACTTTTAGCATGGGAGTAGTGACTGTAGATCAAAGTACATAATGCTTGGCTGGTCTAAGTTAGGTTTCTCATCTTTTTGCAAGATGGAGACTGCAACAAGCATGACTGCTCACAGTAACAGTGGTATTGCCCAGAATTCAGACACGATGGTGTTTTTTTCATCTAAGCATTTTATGCATGCTGTCATTTTGCCTCATTTTAGTAATGGAGAAGGTTTTTTTGCTCAAGATCACCCATCAGGCCAGTGGCAGATTTGCAAGTAAAAGTCAACTCTCTTGAGCCACTGGCCTGTTTTGGGAGTAAGTTCAGCTGAGACTCCTAGAGGAGCTACTGTCGCATATGGATGGTACCTACTGCTCTGGTTCGTTTGGCTCTTCCATGATAAAAGGTCACTGCATAAGGAATTATTTGCTGCCACTTGGCCTCCATATCTCATACTGTTATGTTTATTGGGTGATGGAAAGAGTGAGTAGGACCTCTTCTTCCTTCAGTCACCGTGAGTGATGATGTCCCCACACCTTTTCCTGTGCGGATATGCTTGTTGTGGGGGCTTGAAGAAGTGGCATCATTCATCAGTCTCCTTCAGGTTTCCAACAGGAATAAGCACCACCACTGGGTGATAATTTTGCTGCTCATCCTACAGAGAGTCGTTTGAGCTGGATTTTAATTTCTTGCACCTTGATGTGTTGGCTGTGAGCCATGTGAGCCTATGAGAGGAACAGGGCACGCATGTGAAACAGTCTTTTAGAAGCAAAAAATAGTCTATTCAATTCATCTGGCCAGGATCATGTAAGGTATTACTGCAAAGGTTGTGGCCCCTGTGCATGGCCAATAACAGCAGCGTGATTTTGTGCTAGAGGAAAGAGGTTCTTCAAGAAAATGTTCTTAAAAATTGCTTGTGTTTCTTCATATAACCCCGAACCCCCCATTTCAAGCAGATGTTTCATTTTTAGACAGCAGCTAAGCAAAAACCAAATTGCTTGAAGCAGATGTGCTGATATGTAATATTAAGAGCAAGGAGGTAAGTTCTACATTTCTCTGTTATATATGTGGGCAACCTCCAGAAAATAGCTGTGTCATTACTGGTTAATCGATTATTGGAATTAATGGGATAAAACAGTACATTCATGGAGACTATTCAAAATGTATATTGTTCCTCATCAGTGTGTTGATTTTGTAATAAACATTGACTTGGCGGAAGAGTCACTGAATGATAGGTATGATTGATGCTCTTTCATTTTATAAGTTCTGGTGCTGTAGGTTGCTACATATCTTTATAGGTTATCAAATGAAAGATAAACATGTCGGAACATCTGCTGACGGTCTCAGGAACATTTTGAGAATATATAGGCTAAGTTTGCCCTCTACTGGATTGCGAAATTACATCACTGACTTTATGACCGGGTAGAGATGTTATATTCTTGTTATTCCCAAAGAAGTTTTCCATTACATGACATACGCAATTCATCCTCAGGACTACATAGTTTTTTGTGTCATCTTTCCGGTCAGTCACCTTGCTGTGTGAACACTTCCCTGAATTATTTTGTTAAGAGTTATTCCTTTTCAAAAAGACTCTATACAGCGCTACTTTTGAACAGGGTTGGTTTCTTTTTTCCCTTTGGATGAAAAGTTTCTGCAGTGGGAGTAATTCTGAACATCAGAAATAAACTAATGACTGATTGACAGGAGCCATCTGCATGAACAGATCCGACAGCTTGTTTCTAGCAAGTCCTGGGGTCTCCAGCAAGCCCTGGGGTCTCCAGCAAGCCTCTGCGAGGCTGCAGCTCCTGCTCTTTCTCTGCCAGTCAGGCTGCCTGCCATGGATTTACTGAACGCTTTTAGCGTGGATGCAGCCACTTGCAGTCAGTCAAGGCATGAAATGATGCTGCATCCTATTTCTAAATGTGTGCTAGGATTTTGAGGCTCATTTGTTTTTTTTTTTCTTTTAATAATATAACATATACATCTATGACAGACTGTATTTTGACATCAGCTCTACAAGAGTGATCCCAGAGTTATGAGGTCATACCCATGAGAGCTAATTCTGCTGTAATGAATCATCAGGTATACAAGGCCAGATGCTCATCTAATGTAAATCAGTGTAAGTTTTCTGACCTGAATGAAGTTGTGTTGACTTGTGCTGGCTGAAGATTTGTTTCATTTTTAATGTCATTTCTCATTTGCTGTTTTCCTCTGTTGGATAGGCTTGTAATGAAGGTTTATTGGCCTCATCATGCCACTTCAAATTTCGGTCCTTGCTTATCATTTTTTGGTCTGCCAGCTTTGGTTTTACTACCAGAAACGCTATGTCAATCATATATTAGTTCCAAAAAGAAAGTCAATGGCTGACTGGACAATACTCAGTAGATCTTTGTTCTGACCCTGTGTCCAGATTTTATTGGTACTGAAAAAGCACCATCCAGCACAGCGGGGCACTATTGTCACTATCTGTAGCATTTTGCAAGCAGCTGAAGACAATTTGTAGGGCTCCTTTTACAGCTCCCCTGTGGTCTTCCCTGGAGCCCCCAGCAGGAGTGTGAACCAGAAAGCCATGCTGAGTGCTGATGTGCTGACAAAGCTCAGGTATTTTTGCTACAAAGTTGTGTATTCACCCCCTGGTATGCTAGAAGGTTATGGTGAAAAGCCCTGAAACTAAAGAAGCTCTTTGCAGTAGCACTATAGTTTTCCAGAGCCAGCAGGTGTCTTTTTTGTCATGATAGTTTTATATATGGATAACCTGAGAGAGGCATAGAGATTGAATATTATCTGAGCTGCCCACCAGTCAAGACTAAATTTGGAAGTAAGGAGGAAACCAGCATATCTTAGAGCATCAAGTAATACAAGGAGAGATATTTCTAGCTGGCTGATTTATTTGTCTATTTATTTCACCATCAATTTTGGAGTTAAAGTAAGTCCCTGGGAAAATGGGGTAGGCAACAAATGATCAGTGGTGAAAGGTGTATGATAAATTAATGTGCCCATATCTCTGCAGTTCATCTCGGGGGCATCATCTCCAAAGCAGGCAGAGGAGAGTCAGCTGCTTGTGTTTGGGAAGAAATCTTTTTTAAAAAGAACACAAAAGGAAGAAAAGCATTTGGATATTTGAATGCTGGGTAGGTGGACAAGGAGGACCACCATACCAGTGGAGAGCCCACTAACTGCTCTGACCAGGGAGGCTTCTCTCAAAGTCTAGGGGGCTCAACCTCATCAGCCTTTGATTTCTGAATCTGCTTAGGAGAATTCAAAGCTTGGC
Organism: Bucorvus abyssinicus; assembly: GCA_009769605.1. Lineage (NCBI taxonomy): Eukaryota > Metazoa > Chordata > Aves > Bucerotiformes > Bucorvidae > Bucorvus > Bucorvus abyssinicus. The sequence continues at coordinate 7,694,149 of CM020028.1, read as the reverse complement.
ATCTGTCTCAGTAATTCGTGCCTTGCAGGTCACAGCCACTCTCTCAGTCTCTGTGGGAACTTTGTGCTGCGGTTTCTTGGGCTAGGCAAATCCTGGGGAATGTGTCTGAAGGCAGAAACCAGCCCAAAGTTCTCAGATCAGGAGGTGTAACTGCACAGAGTTACTGCTGAGTAAGGAGTTTCTGTGATTTAGGGATGCTTTTTGTTTTTCAGTTGTTCCCAACTAGCCCCTCTGTGCTGAAGCAGAACTGCATGGAGGTCCCATTCTTGATGTCCCGAATCCCATATTCCCTGAAATGTGAGATTTCAGGACTCTTTGGGTGGCACAGAACTCCTCCACAGGGAGGACAATGCAGCTCTGCTTTGTAAGCTTTGTGAGCAAGCCTGGTTATGGAAGGCTGCACAAAGAGTATTCACCCACTGCATGAACCCTGCTCAGGTGCAAGCAGACTTGCAAATTCTGCCATTCAATGTAAATTTTTTCCTCTTTGTAAGTGAACATTCAAGAACAGGGTATGTAGGTAAGACCTGAATGGTTGCATTATTGCTGGGCAAGCTCTTTTCTTGACACTAATGACTTGACTTTTAGCCTCTAATTGATATTATTAGGACAAATCCTGAACACCAGTACATGTTTTCTGAGGATAAGCCTGGAATAGAGAGGGTAGTGTCCTATTTTTTTCCATGAACTGATGCACAGAGAAGCTAAGATCTGGGTCCTGAAAGGTTATTGGCACTTAACGTTAGGGTTGTGAGTGCACTAACAGGCCTGAATTGTCCTGATAAGCCTCATCTTGGACCCCTGCCCACATTCTCTGCTCATGGCCCAGGAGGTCTGTTTAAGCTGGGGCTCAGGTGTCTAGGGCTTGCCTGAAATATGGTGTAGGTGTCCCTGAGCCCAGCCCTGTCTCCTGCTTTCCTGGCACTGATTGCCCTTCCTGGATGCACCCCCAAACATACAGTGTTGGTAGCTTGTCTCAGGACTGGTCTCCTTCTGGAGCTCGCTGAATAGACCTGCACCTGACCTACCATACACCATTGTGGATGGACACCATCACGGCCCTGCTCAGATGTGGTGGGATGGTGTCCTATCAGTGAGGACTTGCTCTGTGTCATCCTCAGCTCCTGTCTCATTCTCCCTCATGGAGCAGCCCTGCTTTTGCTGTGCCCTGGCACTCAGCCTGGTTGAAGAGAGGGGGCCATTTATAGACATTTCAAGAACTGGCCCATGTCTTGCCTGAGGCCATGAAGCAATATCAGCAGACACAAGAAATCTTCATTGAACCATCTTTCTTTGTGCTGCATCAATCCTCAGTAATTAATAAGATTTACAAACTTATGTCCATTACTTAATGGCTTCTGTATTCATAAAAACATCACAGCATTTTAGTTCCTTTTAGGTTTAGAGGCCAGAACTATGCAATCTGTGGGGCAACATGCAGATTTCCACTTATAAACCTGGTTGATAAAGACATGAATAAGTCTTTGTCGTTAGCTCAGGCCTGAGAATTGACCACTGTAAACCACAGACTATTTTAATAAAAACATACTTTTGATAGCGAAAGTAGAAACAAGCAATGCAAAAGAATTTGGGAAAAAGAAAGCAGACCAGAAGGGTAGGTTGATCAGTTTAAAAGATAAGCCATTTAAAAGGGTATGGAAGTAGGTGGGGAGAGAAAGAAGAGAAGAGGACCTGGATTGTGAGCACGCTGCACAGAAGTGGTCAGAGCCTTGTGCAGTGTCTTTCATACAGGATTCGGAACCACTCCATTTTTCTGTAATACACATGAAAGGAGAAGAAACACCTGTGTCCATCTTACTTGTGCAGGAGCTTGGCTCTGAATTCAGTTCTCTAGGTAACACAGAGCTATCATGTTAACTCAACTGATAGTCTTCCATTTGTGTTTTTAAAAACAATAGCTGTGGCATTAAAATGAATCTGTGGGAGTTATAAAGGAAAGAAAATAATTTCTCTTACGTTCCATCATCTCAACTCACATCTAATTTATTCACTTCATAGATGCATAAATTCACACAGAAGTCAGAGTCAGATGAAAACAGAGTAGATGCATAGAGTATTTATTGCACAGGCACGAGCAGCCCAAGGAGCATCAGAAAAAAGAGCACACCAAAATACATCCTCTGAACTGTCTCATAAGCACCTTTGATTTCAAATTCTCTTACAAAGAGGGAAATGGTACCAGAACAACTGCTTTAACAGGCTTTATGTTACAGCTGACTAGAGAACAGTTTCATCTCTTGTACCAAAAAGTGCCTACTTTTTATTTAATTTTAAAAAATGACAATAATTTTAAAAGGGAGTAAGACATAACAACTGTGATGGCCAGTCTCATGCAGCATTTGGAGTTACATCAAATTGCTGCATTCTGACTTTGGCCCAGATTTGTAAGACCTGTTTTCAGTTCAGGATTTATTTCCTTTGCATTCTGTAAAAACACTGAACACTTGAATTTCAAGGAGCTAGCAAGTGTTTGTGTGGAAGTGAATGGGAGACAGAAGAGTGAGTGGCTGCCCAAGGTTAAGATCTCAATCCACTTCCTAACTAGACAAGCAGACGTAGGAAGATAAATTTTGTCCCTCAATAAAGTTTTGAGAAAATAATGTCATTTTCTCCCTAAAAACTGCTTCTAAGCTCTCCTCCTCCTCAGCTTTTCATCTGCATGTCTTATAGCTCTTGGCCATAGAGGACTTTGGGACCCAGCTCTTTCCTTGTGGGGGGAGCTAGGGAGAGGACACCTTGTCCCAAAGCTGTAGAGTGGTTGCTGGATGTTGGTTTTCAGGAAACCCAAGCACACAGGCATGCTTTGAGCACCATGGCTAGTCAAAACCAGGACACTTGTGTGTAGAAGCCCAGGAATATATGAGCCCAGGCCAATTTTGCAGGTCACAAACCCCAATGCCAACGGAGCTGAAGAGATACCAGAGTGAGGTGAGGGCTGAGGAGTAATTCTTATGATTTCAGCTTTAGAACCAAACATCTGAATTCCACTTATGTCCTGCTTTAGGACTCCAAGTCTTTCACTGGCCCTAATTCCTTTTGCTCCGTGTATTTCCGTTGAAGAACTACTGTGGTATTGTTTTCCTGACTCTGCCCATTCTGCTATGTGCTTGACCTCCATGTCCTTTTACAGCATGGGTTTGTTAAAACATGCTGTGTGCATTTTGACTCTGCCGCTAATTCATCCTCGGAATTAGTGATTCCACTTGTATAATGCATTTTGTTTGACTTTATAAAGGATGGTTGAGATGGGTTCACTTTGTAAAACATCTTGCAGATAGCTATTGGAGAAGTCAATAGCTTTTCTTATATAAAATACGCAAGTGTTGGTTATAAAAGTCTTTCTTCTAAAATATATTTTAATCTTACTTTGTAAGAAATGGTAGACAATCTTTTTCAGCAGTCTGTACAATTGAACTTGATGCGACAGCTACTGGGGGCTTACAGGACAGCTTCTCTGGAAATGAGTGGCTTAATAAATACTTAATCAAATATTTTCAAGCTGAACAATTTTGAGATGCAATTTTCAGGTTTTAATAAATAAGTTTTCATGACCCGAATTTCCACAGAAACATTCACGTTTTCATTTTGCTGATGTATTTAGTTGTATTTGGAGGGGAGAAGGGAGAAGGTTTTTCTGTCTTGAAACCATGCTTTGGCTTTTCATGTCCTTGATGTTTCTGGTTAAGATTCCCCGTGCAAGTCATATTTTCTGTATCCAGGATGTGTAAAATACACCTGGTAAAGAATACAGAAGTTGAAAGCAAATGTAATTTATCCAAGGATCCAGGCCTATAGAAAGAGTTAATAGCGTGTGAACTCCCATAATGCAAAATAGCTGCATTGCAAACCCAAGTACTCATGCAGAATAATACTTTCTTAGAAAAACTCAGCATAAAAATATATTCTTGTCTGTAAAAGAAGGTTTTAATCAGCTGTACATCAAAATGTTTTCTCTTGCTGTATTCCAAACACTGATCTTCATTGTTTCACTTGTACTGTTATTTAATAAGTTGGTTTTGTTTTTCAGCCATGACAAGGCAGGATGAATTTTGTGGGAAAGGACTGTCTAATGGAGATGTGGTGTATAATTTGGATGATGAATTATCAGAGAGACAAAGTAGCCTGTGTTGTGGTCATTTTATTGTTCAGTGCAGTAATGGAGTTAAGTTATATTTACATTTTCTAATTATATTTTGTTATGCAAAAAAATTATACATAAATATCCTCTTGCCAAGCCAACCACTGAACTCTATTCCTCTCTCAGGGGAAAAAAAAAAAAAAAAAAAAAAAAAAGAGAACAACTAAGACTGAAATAGAAAACAAAACAGATAATGAAAGCCCACTGAAATCACAGAGAGGCTCCACGCTGCATACCAGACAAGCATCCTGCTTTTCATCACAGCCATGGCCTTCACTTGTCCACCGAGTTCACAGCTCAAAGTCTCCTCCTGCCAACAGCCTTGGCCAAGATCCCTTGCTCACTGCTGCTTTAGGAAACACGTCTTTAAAACCCCTTGATTTTGGGATCAGCCAGGGAATGTGCCATCAAGAGGTGGTAGCACCCAAAAGGCTGTTTGAAATTATGCTCCCCTGTGCCACATGCAAAGGAACACAGTGGCAACCCCACAGTGATCAGCTCACAGCATACGTCATCTTTTCCCCATGGAGTCGAGGTACAAAGTCTTTTGCTCTGAAGGGATGGCTCAAGCTTTGGTGCTCCTTCATGCAGGGTGGTCACGCAGTATCTGCATGATCTGCCTGGGCTGTTACTCCTCTGGGGTGATTACAGACAGGGAGGGGCAAAATTTTAAGCAAGGGGTGTTTTTTCTCATATCTTTTTGTAGAATACCTGAGCAAGCTACTCTCTGCATCACTGTATTGGAGCAAAGCAATGCTGTTTTTTATTTATTTAAACTCGCTGAATCTGCCCAAGTTAACTGAGAATCTACAGAAGTCCCACTCACCTCTCCATAATGAGCGTCAATAGCTGAATTTCCTAAAACCCATTACAGTCAGTGGATTGGGCGTATCTGTTTACATCTATGTGTCTTTGTAAGTCTCTTACTCTTTTTGATGGGACTTCTAGTGCTTTTTCGTTGCTGCTTTTCAGGCATTTGTTGCAGTGAACACCATTTTCCTTACTTAGCTGCTTCCCCACATTTAAATGATGGTGCCTAAATTAGACACAAGCGGATGAATTAATTGCAAATTAAGAAGATGTATTAATTTATGATTCCAAGTAAAATAGAGCTTATGACCATATCTTTTAATGAAAATAAGTCCTGAGGCAGGTTTAAACTTTGGTTCTTCTACTCCAAAGCTGGCAACTCTACTTGATATCTAGAAAAATGAATAATAACTTTCCCAAAGCTCCTTCTACTTTCTCTAGGGAAAATGCTGGCATCATATTAGGCAGCACTGAGTCTTTAATTGAAGGCAAAATGATGATGTAAGTTATTATTTGCATTCCAGATACCTTGATTTAGAGCTGAAACCTGACAAAAGCAATTAGAGACTTCACTATTCCTCCTAAATGTTTTAGGCATTCAGAGACAAACTCTTGGTCTGGACACATCTTACTAACACTGGAAAAACAATTATTCTAGTGTAATGTTTTATATTATTGGATACAAGTCAGGGCCCTGTTTGCTCCGGCATTTTATAATTGTGATAAAAAGTAGGTCCTGCTCTGGAGAGTTCACACTTTCATAAACTCAAATAATGAAAGTTAAGTGATTGGCACTACAGATCAACTCAGTCCTTGACTTTGAACACCATAACACCGTCCTAGCAACTGGTTCACACTAATAGACAATACAGATTACTTTTAGGCATGATATTCACTTCAAAAGGACTTAGGTACTTAAGCTCAAATAATTGAGAACTTGAGTTTGACTTACTACATACACCTAGAAAGAATAAATTGTGTGTTACAATGCCTACATTGCAAGATTTGGTCATCCGCTATAACGAAATTCCACTGAAAGTCCACTAAAAATTATAGCAAAAAATATCTGTGGATGCGGTAGGAACATCATCGGCAACAAGAAGCATTGCATTGCCCTCAAGGTGAAGAAGAACTCAAAGTGAATTGACAGGCTTATATCAACCTCTTGTCATAAAAGAAAAGGAGTTATGCAATTAAATGTAGTCTTATTTTGTTGAAATATTTTTGTCATGCACAGGGTGTTCTGAGGTGATACAGATAATTAGCAGAGAAATTTAATCATCCGTATCACAATGAAAGAAAAAAAATTGGCTCTTTAATCAAAACATAGACCCACCTGATCTGAAATGAGAATGTTTCAGTATGTCTTCCAGGCTAGATTAGTCTAGTTTAAAATTAATGGAAGTTGGCAAGCATTAAATTATCTACCTAAAAGATCCTATACAATTTAATGAATTAAATAGAAATACATCAATACACAAAATAAGTCATCTGCAAGACTACTGTATTGAAATAGTGAAATAACATATACCAAAGGCCTTCTGAGCAATATGCCGTCACTAGGGCATGTATTAAAAAGGTTAATTGTGGGACCAGATTTTCTATTTGGCTAAAGTGGAACTGTACTCTTTTATACTAATAGTGAGTTAGGCTCATGGTGGTGTTGCACCTTGAAGGAATGTTTATGGCTAGACCCTGGCTGTAGCCGCGGGATTCAATGCAGGTCTTCTGATGATTTCCATGGGATGAGCTTGCTTGGCTCTTAACGCTTGGCATTTTCTTGGCAATATGTGAGATTCTTCTTGGTTCTAGGACTTGTGGTTTTGATACCTTTCCAAGTTGGCTGGAATCACTGAGGAGGGAACACTTGAGTGAAAGGGACTTTGATTCTTTTTGCCTTCTCGACATAATTGTCATTGAAAAACATAACTGTCAGAATGGTATTGAAATAAAATTAAAATTGTTTTAGTGGATAAAATCTGTTGCATAACAAACTTTCAAATGTTTAACACAAGTGTGTCTATATTTTTGATTCAGTGAATGAATATTACAATAATGAAATAAACTTAGCACATATATTGCTTTTAGTGTACTGTGGTTTAGTTATGTTTTTTTCTTTTATGCGTTTGTTTTTTAAAACTCTGCAGTAACCCCTTGTACTGGGAGAAGCTGGGTGCCACAAGATAATCCTAATTTAGTAAAGACAATGTGATCCATTGGTTAGGCACTGGAATTGGTGAAGTCCAGCTGGAAATCCAAAGTACATATAAGGGTGAGGATACTTGCTAGAAGGGATTAATGAAGTGTATCCCATTTCTACTACAGGACTTGCAGTTTTTAAAGTATAAAAAAATACTAGCTTTGATTAACCAGAAGTGGTACCTGCCTGAAAAGGAAGGTCTTGTAATGCTTCCTATTAGCATTTTCCTGTTACCACTACTGAGTCTAATGACTCTGCCCAGATTTTCCTAGCATTCTCATATATTTAAATGTCATATGCCCAACCATTATGCAGAAATTATATTCAGAATGCTTTTCCTCCTACTCTGAATCCCTTAGCAACTTCAACAATTTCATTCATGGAAAAGTAATTATTTGACTTCTGTATATTTTTAGCTTTTATTAATGGAGTTTAGAAGCTGGAAATGTGATAAAACAGAAGCTTTAAGGGGGAATCTACACTTCTAGTAGAAATCCTCCAGATTTTGCCCTTCTGTCCTAGCCTGCACCTGTCAACGTTGCCTCATGCCCAGGCTGCACTATGGAGTGTATCTGCTGCCTGCCTTAGGAAGAAACCTCACATGCTCAGAAAGGACAGGGATTCATCTGAGTCCCAGAATTTGAAATACATACTTGGTACTTCTACCTAACAATGAAAAAATATATCAGAGACCTCCCATCTGATCTGCTTTTATGAGGGCACAGTGAAAGTTTCTGTCTAGACTAGTTGAGGTGTCAGCATAACAATATGAAGGCAGTGCCCCATGTGAGCCTGTAAGTTCTTGGATATATCATGGACTACATGAAAACAAGCTGGGCAACCCTGTACCCATCTTATGGTCTATTTACAACTGAATAATTCATTCACAGATAATGGGGAGTTGACTGCATTCCAGGTAGCTGTCCAGAGGTGATGTGTCTGAAGCCAAATTCCTGATGAATCTAACAAATTACCACATTATCTAAGAACTAAATGTCAAAGCACATATATGGGCATTTAATGTCCAAGTAGTATCAGGAGAAATCAGATGTGTTGAGCTCCCCACTATTTCCCGCAGGATGGAATTGGTACATGACAAATAAACTGTCCAATTATACCTTTGGGGAAACACATTCGTATTGCTATAACAGGAACTCGTCAATCAGTCTTTTCTCAAAGGCAACAGTTTTCAGCTCTGCTGTTGCAAATTCCCTGAGCGTGTAAAGTTGCTAAGTCCTGCATCTCACTGGGAGGGATGAGAAGTGAATGGCCACGCTTGCAAACAAATAAGATGACAAACATGGGGAGAGGAGGAGAATGTCGTCATGCAGTGACAATGTTGGCAGTAACCCACCGAAGTGTAGGTAAGGGTTAAAATAATAATAATAATAAAAAAATGGTCCAAAACCAGAGGGAACAGAGGATGTTGTCTGAGATAACAGCATTTCCCCTTTATCAGATTCTTCCCTCCCATTTGGGTTAAAAAAGATGGCTTAAGTACCCCCATGTAGTAAGAGTTAGCAAATATTAACTTTTTAACAGCAGCTACTCTGTCATTATTCTAATTTCTTGAAAAATTAGTGATCCTCAGAAGTAATTTTTAAATATATTTAATGGTGTATTTACTTTCTCTGTCTCTCCAATTTTTTCTCTAGAAGACAAGACTAGAAGGAGCAATCACTACTGTTGTACATACATGGGCAAAGTCCTAGCACAGGAGGACTGAAGATTTTTCAGAGTAGACGTGTAGCATGGCTTGAGTAACAGAATTCTCAAAACTGATCCACTTAGGAAGAAAAAAACATTGCTTCCAGTAACTCTTTTTTTTCTTGTGTTGTACTACTAAATACAGTTACGGGATATATTTACTTTTACTAGAGCTCTGTTTCTGACTTCCATTAGGTTTGCACAATATAACACTCAGTGATTAAATTTGGGTTATCACCAAACCCATTCTTCTTGAATGTTTTAAGCTGATAGCAAAGCAAGTACTACAGATGATGTCTCCCTCAGCAATTATCTCCTTTTCTTGGCACTAATTAGACCACATCTGTGGTCCAGTTTCTGGTCCTCAGGAAAAGAATGATATAAATCGGAGCAAGTTAAGTAGAACCCCACCAGGATGGTTAGGGGCTGGACACTTACCCATTGTGGAAAGACTGGGGAAGGTGGACTTGTTCAGCATGGAGAAGAGATGGGTTTGGGGAGACTTGATAGCAGCTTTCCAGTCTCTTGGGGAAGTTATCAAGAAGATGGAGCCAAGCTCTTCAGAGTGAGGCATAACAGGAGGATGAGAGGCAATGGGCATACATTGAAAGAAGTTCAGACTGAATATAAGGAAAATCTTTTTCCTTCTGAGAACAGTTAACTATCAGAACAGGTTGATTAGTGAGGCTGAGCAGTCCCCATTCCTGGCAGATTTCAAGACATGATTTGACAAAGCTCTGGCCAACTTGGTCTGACATCAGAGCTGCTTGAGCAGCAAGTTGGACTAGAGACCTCCTGAGGTCCTTCCAGCCTGAGTGAGCTTCTCATCTCAAGCATTTGGGTTGAGTTCCTCCTCAGCGTTTCTACTGAAAAGCACTAGCTTTACTGGTTGCTTGATAAAAGTGCCAAACAACTCCCCTGATGCTCAGTTCAACCTACTGGCCCAGTGAAAGGAAGGAGATGTGGGCCACAAGACAAAACAACGTGCTGTGAACCTGGGTCTAATGAGAGGTAAGGGTTGGGAAGAATTCAGGGTGAAGGTACAGTATGACTTGATGTTAGAGAGCAAGCACAGTCTTGAAATTAGACTGGAGAGAAGCCTGAGCACAGGCTTGTGGAATCACTGACAGGAAGAAGATGAGATCCTCACAAAAAGTTCTGACTGAAAAGAAAAAGCCATTTGTTATATTTTGAAAACACAAATTCTTTTATTGGAGGGAATAAAAACTAACCTTAAATTAAGGAGAGGAAGTGAAATCCTGATACTCTTAGAGCTGACTTTTAGTATAACAGCTGTAGTATTTGTCAGGGGTCTTACATCCTTAAAATATTTTTCTTTAAAGGTACTGAATAAATAAAAGTATGTGCTGTGCAGCCAGCTAGTACTGTGTGAAATTAATTCTTTCCTTCTATTCAAAAGGACTGTTCCCAGGCTTGTTTGGCTAGTGAGAAGGAAAGCCAGTATCAAATTCATTGAATGGGCTTTATTTGATAAAATAAATTCTCCCACTCTCTTATCATCATAGCTTTAAATAAAGTATTGTGAATAGGATGTAAGCACTGTAGCCTGTGTTCCTTTTCAGATAAAGAAAGTCAGCCTTAGAGTGCTGAAACCCAGAAAGAATACAATATCTATAAGGCTTGCTTTTTTTTTTTTTAATAGATCTAATTCTGTGAAGAATGTGAGAAAAGTACATTTCCTCAAAATGGCCTATAAAAATGTTGGCGGATGAAGATGCCATGTTGGTTTTCTCATTGTACCTGAGACACGGAAAACATCTCTAGATTAGATCTAAACCAAAACCTGTCTGAGTTCCCAGGGTTTCCCTCCTGGTTTGCACCTCGGATACAAATGGTCGGACTGCAGAAAAATCCCTCCCTATACAGGGGTTTCACTTAATATCTTCATGTTAAGATGCAGCTGAGTCCGGGCTGATTTTCACATGTTTATATCAAAAGTAACTCTACTGACAAAGGAGGTGCACTGACACTAAATAAATGAACACAAAAGTCATGAGTTTTGACAATTTTCCTCTGATAAATAGCTTGGCATGATGAAGAAACATTTTCATGTTTTAGTGAGGTTTCCTGGGTCAGATCTTTGGCCTTAAATACAGAATAAGCACCAGCAAAGTTTTTGACTACTTAAATCATACTACTTTCTTGGGTCCCAAAGTGATTGGCTATCCTTCCACATCATTCAAAGCAAGTAAAAAATGTTCCCTACAAAAATGTGGAAGAAATTTCAGATCATCCTTCTGCATTCACCATTCTACTTCCTAACCATAAAAATGTTGAGTCCTTTGTTCAGTGAGACTAAGTATTTTTTGCAACTCTAGTGGATTTTTGCTAAAATGACATGAAGAACATCCATCAGGAAGAAAAGCTGAACAGTTGTTTGAATGCTAAATGAAAAGGAGTCCAGTGGGGTTAAGGTACTCGAGGGAGTACGTTATTCAGCCCTGTTCAGGCCACATCCAGAATACTGTTTTGGTCCCTGCTATACCAAAAAAGATGTGGACAGGCTGGAGAGGGTTCAGAGAAGGGGCACAAAGGTGATCAAAGGACTGGGAAGCTGCCAGCTTTCTGAGGAAAGGCTGAGAGAACTGGGTTTGTCCAGCCTTGAGAAATGAACGCTTAAGGAAGACCTTAACACCATGTTCCACCATTTAAAGGGTGGCTGCAAAGAAGACAGAAACTCCCTTTTTATAGGGAGTCACATGGAAAAGTCAAGGAATAATGGGTACAAGTTACTCCTGGGAAGATTCCGATTAGACACAAGAGGAAAATCATTCACAACAAGGAGAATCAGCCGTTGGAATAATCTCCCCAGGGAAGAGGTGGAGACTTCCCCAACACTGGGCACTTTTACAATTCAGCTGGACAGGGTGTTGAGCCATCTTGTCTAGACCGTGCTTTTGCCAAGGAAGGTTGGACCAGATGTTCCTTGAGGTCCCTTCCAACCTGGTATTCTATGATTCTATGAGTAATGTAGTAGTATCACTTGTAGCTGCCTTAAATGTCCCAAATCTGAAGGACAGTTTCATTGACTATTTGTGATTTAGTCTCAGACTTCAAGATCTGAGAGCATGTCTTAGCTGTTCTATCAGCCAAACAAAAGAGGTTCAGAAATGAAAAGCATCAGTCAAAATCCTGATCAGCAAAACTCAAATTCTTTGGAAACATGAGGGATGCAGTTTTGGAATCATCTTAGGAAGTGACACAACAGTCATTTCTTAAACAGCCATTTTAATCTGTAACAGAAAAGGTCACTCAGTTTGGAGTGTTGTGATCTTATGGGTCATAGAACAATGTAGGCTGGAAGAGATCTCGGGAGGTCTCTAGCCCAACCTTCTGCTCAGAGCAGGGTGAGCTCTGAGATCGGACAGGTTGATCAGGGTTTTATCTGGTTCTCTTTTGGAAACCTCAAAGGGTAGACTCTGGTCATTTCAGAGATAAACCATTCATGTCTTTTCTCAAACTGTCAAAAAAAGAGAACTAAAAGTTGTAAATCAAGAATTTATCTCTCATAATAGGAATTCTTTTGCCCCAACATCACCAATGTCATCATTTTGCACAGTGTTGCAAAACACTGTCTTTTGTTTCCTATTTCGCACCAAATCTCTGAATTATGATGATGGGAGCACAGTTCAGAAGTGGAAACACAGTAATGCTGGCCAAATGGACTTTGTTTGGTGTTTAATAATAGAAAAACTCAACAACTGTCAAAGGTGAAACTAAGCATTTTGCCAGTAGTCTCAACTTTAAACAAAGCTGTTTTAATCAAGGCTATTGCTACAGTTATGCCAATAGCGCATAAGTTAAATATTAAATAAAAATACGCAGACAAACCAAGTGACCGCATTACAATGAAGCTGAGGGGAAAATATCCAAAAACGCACTATTGCCAAAGTTCTATATATGGTAAGTAATTACATCAATGTGTAAAGTAACTCAGTAGGCAAATGGGACTGTGAAGTAGGTAACAAATATTTTGTGTTCGTATATAATTAAAACACCTGAGGGTAAAAAACTGAGATGCAACAGGAACTGCCTGATAAAACATCAAAACTGAAATAAAGAAAGATAGGAGATTTTGAGGAACACAATGAAGAACTTTCTCCTCAAGATGCACCATGTTTGAGCATTTCTCAAGTAAAGACAAGGGAAAAAAATAACCAAAACTTGCAAGTGAGGGGTGACATTTTTGTAGAACAAAAGCTCCCACAGGTAATCCTCAGGAGCACCAGCATCCTCTGCTGTTGGCACTTGCCATGAGTGTCTTGGGGTCTCGCTCTTCCGTTACTGTCATTTTCAAGATACACACTTAATGTCCTAGGTGAGAGATTCTGAATCTGCACATCTTTCAACAGCAAGGTGGTTTAGAGAAAAATATAGTGTAAGCAACACTACAGGATTGTACATGTTGTGTCCTATTTCTGATGAACTGCCATTGTCTATGAAATGAAGATGCTCCAAGCTGTGAAGGACCAGAGTTCAAGGTGCTGCTGATGGGCATAACAAAAAGACCCATGGAAAGGTCTGCAGTTCCTCCACTGAAAAGAGAATGATTTTTTGCTCTAGCCATTGGCTTGCTTAAACCTTGGATGACAAGGAGAGTGTCTGCTTTTTCTTCTTGGTTTCCCTTCTCAGCTAATAAGCTAATCATTTACTTCCTTCTCAGAGTTTCACCTGTTGAGTGGGCAACATCTGAAGCAGCCCTGCTCATGCCAGATGAAATCGATGAGCACCTAATTCTCCTGGAGATGGCTGTAATTACTTCTGGTGCATCAGGGAGACCCAAAAGAGACAGCTGTCTGCAATGATTTTTTTCATGTGTGCAGGCTGAGGTGTTAACCTTTGGGATGGGTGGCAAGGCTGTGTCCCTGGCAAGATGCACCAAGGCGAGGAGGGGCCACGCTCCTGCAAGGGCAGCAGGAGAGGACCATCCTACAGCAGCTCCTCCAGCCACCTGTGGGGCAGCTCAGCTGGAGCTCACGGCTGTAGAAGACCTCACAGAAAAAGTGAGGACACGGTTAGAAAGGAGCACAGGGCATGGCTGGGGGTTCAGCTGCAGACACACCCGGGCTGCGCCCTTGCCTTGGCGTTTTACTGTGGTGGAGCCGAGCTCCGGCATCCACCTGCCCGCTCCTGCGGCGTGCGGAGGGCTTCGCCCCGGATCCCAAATCCTGTCGCTGGGGCAGGTCCCTGAGAGCGGCCCCTCCCCCCGACATCACCCCGCGCATCCTGCGGGCTGCGGGGGGCGGCGGGGCCGGGGGGCTGCGGGCGGGCGGGCCGGAGCGCAGTCATGGAGACGCGGCGTGCGGCCCCCGCTCGCCCGCGGCAGCGTTACTCCCATTCCCCACCCTGGCTGCATCAGCCGTGGCCTGGCAGGGGCCGCGCCGGCTCTAGCCGGTGAACAGTTAACGCTGGGAGAGGCGGCTCCTCTTCCCCCCACCCTCCCCGATTCCTGTTTGTGAAAAGCGTGTGCACCCCCCCGGGAGAGCAGCGAGCCGGGCACGGCCAGGGGAGGGGGCAGTCGCCCCTCCACCCTCTCCAGCTCCCTCTTTGTTAATTACCCCCCTCCCCCCCGCCCCTTTTTCTGCAACTGGTCTCTCGGGGTGGCTTCGGCTCGGCGGGACCGCCCGGGCCAGGGGCGGCTGCCGGGCATGGCCGGGGCGGGGGGCGTGCGTGCGGCTCCCTCCTGCCCACCCCACCCCGCCCCGCCAGCTCCCGCAGGGCAAAAGCTGAATCTGGGTGGTGACTGAGCCTGGCTGCCCCCCCTCCCCTTTGATAGGGGCTGTTTTATTTTTATTGCCTTTTGGGTTGGTTTTTTTTTTTGGGCGAAAAGAAAAATATATATTGAAAAGGTGGGGAAGGGATAAAAAAAAAAATACCAAACATCAGAAAGCCCGTACCCTCCCCCTCTGCTGCTCGTAGTTCCCTCCACTCCACGCGAAAAAGAGCCATCGCAAGTGCACGCCAGTTCTTCACTAAAGTGTTGCAGCCGCTGGATTAAGTAACTCTCGGAGAACAGCACACGTACACACACAGCAAAAATGAAGGAAAAGGCAATGTTCCAAACGGCTAAAATGCAAGGAAACATGATGGTAAGTGGCTGCTGCTGGCTCCAGTGACTGTAAGTAAGTGGCGGGGCTCCCTGCTCGGGCTCGGTGCTACCCAGACCCCGTTCACCGCCCGCGCGGTCGGTGCGGAGCCCCCGTTGCTGGGGCTGAGCTGGCCGGGGAGCCAGGCGAGGCTGCAGCCTTGCTTAGTGTCTGCGTCCCCTGCTCCTGAAGGGGGTCGCTGGTGGTGCGGAGGCTGCTGGGCG
Source organism: Bucorvus abyssinicus (assembly GCA_009769605.1). NCBI lineage: Eukaryota > Metazoa > Chordata > Aves > Bucerotiformes > Bucorvidae > Bucorvus > Bucorvus abyssinicus. The sequence continues at coordinate 7,678,942 of CM020028.1, read as the reverse complement.
TCCCCCCTTTTAAGGGGAGCTGGGGCGCAGCTGAGGCGGGGGGCGCCGGGGCCGGAGCTCGGCAGTGCTGAGGTGGGCACCGCGTTCCGGCACGGCCAACTTCGCCAAGTTGATGACCACGATGTCTCTGTGCGTGTGTGTGAGCTGGAGGGTGTGGGGTTACCTTGCCTTTCCTCCGGCATTACTAGTGGAAACATTTAATGTCTTTTTTTTTTTCTTCCCCCCAACGTACTCGGGATGCCTTTTAAATCATCTCCCCCCGCTCCTTTAAGGAAAAAAGAAAAAAACAAACCCCAGCTGCTCTCCCGGAAGAAGTGCTGGTTGCCATCTTGTGCTGATGGAAATATATTTGTGTATTTTGCCTGCTGGCTTGACCCGCTGGGGGCGGCGGGGGTGCGGGGGTGCACGGCGCCCCGCATGCGGGCTGGGCTGCTCCGGCGGCCGGGCGGCAGCTCGGCGCTGGGGGAGGGCGGCTGTGTTCCGGAGGGTGGGAAACGTGATGGCTTCAGGGCGCTTTGCTTTAAAACCAACTTATTTCAAATAACGTGAGGCTGGTAAAGGGTACCTGTTGGTCTCCGGTCCCCTCCCCTTCTCAAGGAAAGCACTCGTATCTGTATTTTGTCTCCCCTGGGAGGGGAAAGGCCAATATTTAATACAAAGGTAGTAAATGTTTCTCTCGTGCCTTGTGTTGACGTGTTCAAGCAGCGGCCAAAGTATTCTACCCTCGTCCTTTAATTAAGTTCCGTAGTAAAATGCTTCGCTGGCTTTTTAAGGAATGCCTCCTTTTCCATCTCCAATAATCTTGCTTTTTCCGGCAGTAGTTTTTAAGAGGAAGGTGCAGTGCTATGTGACCTGTGAATTCAACTAAGGGAACTGAACGGGAACTTCTGCGAACATTTTGCCAGGAGAATTGCTCAGCCTGTGTGATTGCATCGTACTCCTTTCACTATGCCTTTTAAATGCCTGGAAAATATCTGGTGCCGGAACTTTTTTAACGTAGGGAAATTTAGATTATTATTTGCTTAAGCTACTGATCCTTGAGGTCATGATAGTCTTTGATTAAGACATTCTCTATCAATGAGAAAAAATAATTAACCACCTGAGATTACACTGTTCGATTAAAGTACAGGATTAACCTAATTTACATACAGAATTTCACGGAATTAATAAAAACGTCTCTCACATTTTCCTGGCTGGTCTCTGAAGTCAGGGAATGGTGAGCGGGCAGGGATTCCCCCTCTGCCACTCAGCAAAGGGCTAGAGCTTCTGCTGGGGTTTTTGGCTGGTGCTTCTGAGGGTGCCAAAATGGATCCACATATCCACACCTCTGCGAGATGAGCAGAGGCTGGAGTGATCGATCTGCACACAGAGCTGTGACTGCAATTCAAATCCTTCTGCCAGAGACAATAGTTTTTGCCTCTGATTCAAATGGAAGAAGGATCCGGCCCCACAGGCTGCTAAATCACCGTTATTTCTTACTGTCACTTGGGGCAGTCTCCTTGTACTTGAATGCGAGGTTTTCCTTTGAAGAACTCATTTTTGTGACGCTGTCAATGAAATTTCAAGACAAGGAAACTGTTACACTGACACAGATTATTTCTTTAATACCTGTGTTTTTAAGGGCCACCTTAAACACATGCAGCTGGTTTCTCTGTTAGTCTGGTCTGTGGATCTGCAACTGGATCTGTGGTTTATTTAAGCAAGAATTAAACTGAGGTGAACATTTGAGCTTTAAAATATTTGGACAGATTTTGTATTTCTTCAAGCTAATAAGTAGTGGACCTAATCCTGAAATCCCAGATACACTTTTGAGGGAAGTTCTAGCAAGTTAAGACTAGTAATTCCTTTACCCTTTTCCTTAAGCTGGTGTTTAAAAAATACTATTTTTACTTATTTATCACTTTTGTTTCAATTAAAATTAGAATCCTGAACTGTCCTGTCAAAACCTAATAATGCTGTGAGTGTCCTCTCTCACATACCTGGCAGTCAGTGAGAATACAGCGCTGGGAGGGTGTGGATTCCCAGGAGGTGCAATACAGTGTGCGCTGCATTAATTGCCCAGCAGAATTTGAAGTCATTGACAATTCAAAGCCCACCATGGTTTTCTTTTTTTGTTTGTTTGTTTTCTGGCAGTTTTGCTGTTGCTTACGATCTTGACAAGCTTCTAACTATGTATTGATTTTTCTTTTCTTTTAAAATCTTTCTTAAATTGAGCTATTTCATTCTTAAAATGATGTGACAGCAAGTGGTAATTCTGGTCCCTGGCCATGCAGTGGGCACTTTTTAAGTGCGGTGATAGCTCACGGAGTCACTGCACCTGTGATTTCTTTATTACCTAATTAGACCAGCAAAACCAAAGCCATTCTTGTGACACTGAGATAAATGTTTTTATCACTGTGACAGTAATTCACCAGGGCTTTGTTTTGGCTTTTTTAAACAACAACATTTACCTGGAAAGGTGCCTATTTTTATTTTACTGCTCTATCTCCCATCCATCATTTGAGCTGGGGGAATGTAACCTACAGAAATATTTCAAGCTCTTACAATGGGTTTTCTCTTAATTCTACATAAATACTATAGGGAGTGATTAATAAACAGTGGTTTCTTCCAGTAAGAACTGACATACCCCATGAGTTTTCCACAGTCTTTTTCAAGTTAATATGCAACAGTAGGTTGTGGAGATAAATGTTTATTATCACTTTTGGAGATAAATTTAATGCACTTACATTTGATCCCAACCTTAGGTACAGAGATATAATTTATTTCATTAAAACATTCCTGTATTTTCCCTTACACATTCAGTTGTCAGGTCAAGGACAATAATACCAGCTACACTTGTTTTACTCTACTCTTGCCTGTGTCTTCCCAGGGACTGATCTATCTTGTACGTGGGCTTTTTTTTTTTTTTTAATGGATTTGGAAGCAGATACATCAAAAAGACCTGCTTTGAAGAGCACCTTCAGCGTAGTGCTGAATTCTTGTCTTATGTACATCCCTGCAAATCCTGAAAAGCCAATTTGGTAGCAGTATAGGTGCAGTAAAGATAAAAAGGAGCTTCTACCTTCGGATGTAGACAATTAGGTGAGTGGAAACAGTGGGCTTAGTGAGAGTGCATATGGCTATTGAGCAAAATTTAATGTGCTGTATGTGAGCATGCTGTTATTCTGGCACATGTAGTTGTCAGTGAAAGGAGAGAGCACTCTGCTGTAGCTAGCTGCTCTGTTAGAAGGATGTTGCTGTGACACTCTTGCTCTGAATTTTAGTCTAGCCAGCAGCTGCTCTAATGTTTGGAAACTACCAAGAGAAACTGTGATGGATATGTCACTTTTCTGCTTTACTCTGATGAATAATTTATAAATGGGTCAAAAGAGGCAGTTCTGGTTCATTGAGAGGACTCATAGAAGAGTCTGGAGATTTAGATGTGTAGTTTGACCATTTAAATTTCAACCCTGATAGTTGGAGTTTGGATGTACATATAAAAACCAAACAAAAATAAGCCCAGTGTCAAGTGTCACCCCTAGGAAGTCTGCTAGCACCTCTGAGGCCTCAGAGACCTCAAGGGTACAAATGGCATGAAGACTAAGCTACACTGTTGCCCTTGGAGTGCTTCTGCTCTTCCGAGAGAAACACTGGTGCAACCAAGTAGAAAATTCAGCTTTCCTCCTGCCCATTTTGTATTTCTGGTGTCTCTCATGAGCAGTGAATTCATATGAAAAACATAAGAGATTGGAGCTCCATTGTGATTTCCCTTATTTGCCGTATTTTACCTACAGGCTTATTGCTTGCAGTGATCAATCACATTGCACTGAAACATGGTGTAATGCTTCTCAGCCAAAAATACAGCTGTCCTACCATGGGGTAAAGAAGCTGCCTAGAGATTAATTTTTCTTGAAACTCACACACTGAAGGAGGTGGTGGAATTTCTGATCCAGTGCAGACTTGCTGCTAGTTTATCCTTCCCTCTGTCTCAGATTCCACTTGACATAGAAGCCAAACGCAGTCCAGATTTTGTGTGCTATTCATTAGCTACCACCTCGGCTGAAACACAGGGACCTCCAGAGTTGAAAGCAGGGGAACTACGGCAGCAGTTCCCAGATGAGCTATCATGACTCCAAGTGAAGTATAAAGTCAGGCAGAAATTCAATTGCCAAACTCCACCAAGAATTATAGCAGATGATCTTTGGTCTGCTGGTGCTGCGTAGTGAGAGGCAAGTTGTGTTTTTTTAGGACTGCAACTGTCTGGTATCCTTTCTGGGTCAGGCATAAAGGGGAACAAGCATCCCCCTTTGTTAGGATAATATATGCAGTAGAGGGTACACGATCCATAGGAGCTACTGGAATTGCTGCTTTGTGGCCCAGTGGAAAAGCTGTAAGATGTAAGGGGCCTTTCTAATGCCGCGTTGCTAGTGATGGAAATTAAGACTGCACATTTAAGGTGGGATGGCAGAGAGCTCCACAAAGAAATATCCAGGATCTCAGCATTGTCCACTTAAAGTGTCTCTTTAGATACACTCTTACTTAGGAAACAGAAGTGCAGAATCTGTCCATGGTGAATTGGAAAATGGTAACCACAGTTGCAAGTCCGATGAGAGATACCATGGGGCCAGGCTGTCTCAGAATAACTTTGGGACTGTGAAGAAGTCCACATTGCTAGCTTACTATTTAGCAATCTGAGAATGAAGCAGGGCTTGTGGTCTAACTTAAATTCTTATAATTGGGAAGGTTTAAAATCTTGATTCTCATGGTGATTCTCCCACCTGCATCCCTTTGGTATAGCGCAGCAGCCTCTCTGCTTCCTCTTGCTTGCAAGGAAAAAGGAACACTTTTGTGTTCAGTTCTCTCTCCCTCCTGTGAGTCTCTGACTGTTCACAGGATAGTCTATGCCCTCGTCTCTTTCTGAATCTCTTTGTGGCCTTCCTAAATGGTAAGAGAGGAGAAATTGAAGGGGCTGTTATGATTTTACTGCTACCCACTCTCTGTTGTTCAGTAGAGCCCTGAGTAGCAAAAGAGCCACAGAGCTGTCTGTGCAGGTGGGAAGACAGCATTACAGTATTGGAGAGGTTACTTTTGTTCATGAATGAAGTCTGGATTTTCTCGTTCTTTCTAAAGATAAATACGTAAATTATAAGTTTCGGAGGTATTGGTGGCCTGATTTGATGAGAAGAGTTCCCTTCTCTGCACTGTGGAATGAGTCTTTTGACTGCCAGGAGATACTTCACAGAATGTTCCCTTGCACCAAGTGTCACTTCTGTATATCTTGGGTTGCATTTCTTGGCAGAGCTTTGCACACTCTTAACTTACTATATTATATAAAGGGGAAGGCAATAGAGAATCATGCCTAAGAACACTTGTGGTTGGTACAAAACCTCTAGCAGCAACAGGCTCTTTAGCCTGACAAAGGCAGAACAAGATTCAAAACTGCAAATTGGAGTCGGAGCATTTTGGTCTAGAAGATGAAGTGCTCAGTTTTTACAGTGAAGGTGATGAGCTACTGGAGCGGTCTCTGTGGGAGTGCGGTCGTTTCTCTGGCTCTTGAAGTCCTTCATTAGAACAAGATGGGGATAAACTGACTAAATATTAGCTTCTTCAATGTAGATATCTACTTCTAAGTTAGTCAGAATGGGCTCTCTTTATAATCTAGTCAGTGGAGTCTGGGGCATGATTCATCCCATCTTCACATAGATGTGTAAAATGGGACAGAGGACCTGCACTCTTAAATGCCAATTTCTCTCCATTGACTTAAGAAAATATGGGGTACTAGCTGAACCGTAAACATCTACTCTGCAGATATCTAAGTCTTGAGTGGGTTGCTTAAATATAGTCATAGATATTGCAGAGCATCTCAAATGACACTAAACACCCCATTAGGCCTCTTCAATTATGTAAAACAAGTACTACTCTGCACATCTATTCGGGGTTTGTCAACAACATCTGTAGGGGGTTGTGGGGATACATAAGCTGCGTGTTGGAGCTTTATTCTTTCCAGGTCCCAGCGTGCTTGTGCAGAAGCAGGTTGGGTCTCCCAGCATTGCAGTCCAGCTAACCAGGACTGCAGTCCTGCTGTAGCAGGAGAGGAGCTCCATCTCAGCCAGATGCCATCTTTGCTGCATAAATTAATGGTTTGCATGTATACAGAACTGCCCTAGAACATTGTAATGCACCTCTGGCTTTAAAATAACATATTCCAAATGGTTAAATGTCATCACAAGTGCAATATATGCATTTATTCTTCTAGGTCGGTGTGTTTGCATATGAGTGGTCTGTACAATATTGTACTAAATAGTGACTTGTGAGATTAACAAGCAAAGCCCATTTATTAAAATGTTTTATGTACTGTAAATCTTGTGTAATCCACTATTGTGTAATGCTGTCACTTAGAAAGCCTGTCATTTTTTCCCAATGGAGCATCACATTTAGTAGGTTCCCCTAGTGTTCACTTTGAAAAGGCTGCAGTTGAGAACAAAATTTTAAAAACACATCTAATATACAGAATAAATCTAAACCGTGAGAACCCAAGTGCTCACAATACATTGATAACTGTGTCCCAGCTGTAGCACGCATTCACCTGTAGATGCTATGGATTTTCTACCTTTTAAGGACATTGCAGCAAGCCAAGTTTGAATTCGTAGTGTCCTGGTTGCCCATGATGTGGATTACCAAGGTTATGTTAAAATTCTGCTTTTGCAAAAACTGGCTCTGTGCAATTGTGGTGATATCGGTAAGGTTCTGGGAATTCCTGAAGTACCTGCATTGTAATGCTTCTGCTGTGCACTGGGAAGAAGAGTGTGTCTTGCAGGTGATTTGCAGGCACAAAATGGGATCTATATGTCCAGCAACAATCTCTTCATTACTATAGAAGTAAAGGGTGGAAACAGGAGCAGTGGAATCATGTGTGGTGTTTTGACCAGGGGGGTGAATTATTGCACGTATAGCTGAATCCAAGTTCAACTCTTGGTTGTAAATAGGTGGTTCCCAATCTGTACACTTACAAGACACAACAGAAGGTTTGCAGACTCTCTGCACATCCGGTAACCAGTATAGGATTTTGTTTGTGATAAGGCCTGTGATAATGCTGTGACTGAATGTTTATTGACTTTATTACCAACTATGAATTATTTCCACCATCTCATCCCTGATTACTACAGAATATCCTGTAGAAGGTACCCTGAGATGCACCCAAATGCCCAGTCAAAGCAAGTATGAGAAAACTGAACATTCAAGATGGTGGAATTAGCTGCAGTGATGAATGTTGCATGCCCAGGTTGAGCACTGAGCAGTAAGCAGAGTGGTCAATGCTGTGAAAAATCCCTCTCAAGTTACAGGGAATACTGGCCAGATGATTTTTGTCAACTCAGGCATGTGCAGAGACAGTTAGACTTGGCATCAATTCCAGTCACACATTAGATGGCCTCATTCTGTAGTCATTATTCAGCACTTACTCAAGCAAAACTTTTGCTGAACTTAACGGGTTTACTACTACTGCTGAAATCAGTAAGAAATTTGTCTGAGGCTCAGATGACTTCAAATCTCAGTCTCAACACAGAACCCCACTGTATTCTCTGTCCCTAAGGATTTTCAGTATTTTTTTTGAAGACTGCAAACAGTGAAATATACTGATGTTGACAAAAGGAAGGGGGAAAAAAAAAAGAAGTGAAGGGCAGGTTAGGAAAGCAAGCAGAAGAAAAGTAGAGTGTGGTGGTTATCCCAGAGGATGCTGCAGGTTAAGAAAAGTGCTCTGGAGTTTTTTATTTCATCTCATTTTATACATTGTCCCCCATGGAGAACCCACATCAGATGTTTCACAGAACATGCTGCATGCCTGCATTTGTTCCTATGTTTATTTTCAGTAATGATGATAAACTGGAAAACATGCTAGAAATTACACAAATTTATTTATTTACCATTTGGTGCTGAAGTTATTAAAAACAGGGAGAAAAACTGAAATGATAGCTTGGCATGTTTTCTGTAAATACCGAGTAGTTCTTCTACAGTGTATGATATAACCAAAGCAACCTATAAATAAGCTTGTGTTGCTCTTTTCTTGTGCCTAATTATGAGGATGTGAAAAATGCTCATATTAATGCCTTCTCATCTGGCTTTGAGGGGCCTGAAAGTACCTCTTATGAAGATTTGGTTTGTAAAGCGAATGATTGTAATGCAGGAGTATTACTATTCATGAGCTCTGAGTTTATTGACTCTAAAAACCAGATCTATGGTCCACATGAAGGATATGTAAAATGCTGAGGGTAGAGGAGTAATTTAGAAATTAATTGTAGTTCATATCAGTACAACTGAATCTTTTCTGATCTCACTATTTGAGAGTTTGTCTCAGGGAAGGGAAGTTCATGTTGTGTTCCCTGTTGCTTTTATGTTATTCTCTGTGCATTTTAGTTCATTAGCATTAACCTCATATGCTTACATTTACAATTTGTTAAAAACTTTAAGGATTAACTTGAATTCAGTTGGATTTGGACATTCTTGTAGGAATTAAAATCTATAAAACATTCCAGAAGTTTTAAAAATAAAATTTACTTGTCTCCTTTTTATGTTCCGGTCAGTATCCTGGGTTTTACAGATACACCTTGTTTTTTATAATGAAAGCATCTCTCATAATTTTCTCATTCAGATTTTGACAGAACTGCAGTCTTGGTACGGAAAGGAGACTGTTGATAATATCTAAGGGCAACAAATAAATGAAACCTGTGTGTGTGCAATAGCAATTACAGCAAAAATCACACACTCCAGAGGCGTGCTCCTTGTTATGTTCCCGGTTCAGCAGTGTACTTAAGCACCTGTTTAACATTAATGGTAAGCATATGCTTAAATGTTTCTGCTGACTTGGGAATTACGAGATGTCTGCCTTGCACACACAATAGTTGAACAGCCCGTTTTCCATCTGTGTGTGAGCCTAGAGCATGGTGCTAGCTGAGCATTTTCCAGGTTAATTAGGTTGGCATAACAAGATCCCTGGCGGACTCTGTGCAGTCATCAGCTCTTCTGCGCTCTCTGGCTATCGGGAGCTCTGCTTGAGGTTGTGCATCTTTCGCTAGTAACTGAAACAGAATATGGCACTGTATTTCACCAGGGTGTTCAAATGGAAACAGAACTGAACGGATTGTGAGCACACCATAAATATCAATTTGGCTCCATATTGCTAACGTGAATATGGTGCATCCTTCAAATGCACAGTGTCTACCAAGGACTGTTTATTCTGTAGAGCTACCAATAATGGCTGTGCTTTCATGAATTATACATGTATTTGTCCCTAAACCTCACCTGAGCGTGATTTGGAGTGTTTAAGATTTGAAGCTGGCTGTAAGTATAAATTGCAGATATTTTTCATAAAATATAATATCCTTACAGGTTTCTTTGCAATGTCCAACATGCCTGTATCTACCAAAAAAAAAAAAAAAAAAAAAAAAAAAATTGGAATCAAAAGAATTCTAATTCACTAGAGGAAAAAAAAAAGCTTGATGTTCCAAAGTCTTGCAAGATAAAGCAAAATTACATGAAGTCAGAGGTGATCTATCCACTATCTATTACTATTCACTAAAGGAAATGAAATGAGATGGAGTCCCATTGTAGAAAGAAGGGGGTTATTATTTATCAAATGAAGAAAGGAAAATGACCCCTCAGTAAGCCTAGAAGGAACTTGCAAAGGTGTAAAAAATCACCCTAGCCATTCAGGTCTTCTGATGGGTTAGAATGAGGAGTAAAAGCACATGCTTTTAGGGAGAAATTAAGTAGATGAGGAGGAGTGTGATCAGTTTAGCTGAATTCAGTGGCACAGAATTTAGTCTGGCAGTATTTTCAGGGAGAGGTTGTCTTGGTTTCCTCTGAAGATTTCCTATTTTCCCTGTTTATACAGTTCCGTCACATTTAAATCTCTGGTTTCTAGAGAGTTCCCTAGTATTTAATTTCCATGTTCATGTCTGTTGGGGTTTTTTTTACCTAACCTCTTCATCTTTTTAAGGAGTTATATGCATGTGAAGCACTGCATATTAGCAGTGACATCACAGAAAACATTGAGATGAAGTGGGCTAATCCACAGAATGGTGACAAATAGCTGTAGTGCTATCCTGAGCTCTCTGCTTCCCGCTGTATTAAAGAAGACTCATTACAAATAGATGCGACTAACGAAAGGCAGAACAATGGAAAGACCAGACGGCTTTGGGAAATTTGCATTTGGGTATAGGGAAGCTTTCAATCTCAGTCACAGTCTGAATCTATCCTAAATTGATAGTTATCGATGGTTGCTAACAACTGTTGCCTACTTGCTAATTTTTGTGTGCTGTGGGAGGAAGAGAGCCCCAGCTGCATGAGTAATTGCTGTGAACTGGCTTGTGACCACACTGCTCAGGCACTCTCTGGAGGTGACTGATGGAGTTCACATTGCACATCACTTGGCAGGAACCACCCTGTCCCCAAATGGCCTCGTTGTTACTGGAATTAAAATACATTTTGTGTGTGTTTTCAGTTTGAAGGGCAGGATTCAGTCTTTCCAAATGATGTTTCTGTTCTGTGACATGCAGACAGATGCGTGTGTGTTGCTTGCAGGGGTTGAAAGTGCAAGGCCTACTGAGACAAGGCTGGGGGAGAGTCGCAGGAGGAGAAGATGTGGCCTAAGCGTGCACCATCTCTGTGGGGCAGGTTCTGGAGTGGACTGTTTGTGAACTGTGCTTTTTGCAGAGAGCTGGTGGCATTGCTTGGAAAGCATCCATGTGTGAAGCACGGATGCTCAAGCCCTGGTTCCTGGAGTGAAATAAAGAGTGAGCTAAATTTGTAGTCAGGACACATGCAGTCTCCACTTATGGAAGGTGTCCATATGTCAAAGAATGCTACAGTTGATGAATTCATGCACAAACACATCAAGAACTTGGGACACGTTGGAAGTGTTGGATTGGAGGATACAGAGTCTAGATCCCAGCTATCTAAAGCAATCATAGTGTGGCATCTTTGTCATTGGTACTCATAGGAGAAATTGTGCTTGAGGCTAGTAGAGTCCATTAGATCACATAAGCTGAGCTCAGTAAACATATTTACTGTCTGAAAAGTGAGTTCAATTATTTCTCTTGTGCCTTGTAAATGTGTCAGACTGCCGCATCCACTCTGCTAGATTCAGTATCTTGTGCTTTCTCCTTTTGGAGATTCTCGTAGTAAGCCACAATTCCTCTCATGTAACTAAATATGTAGACACTTGTAACAGAAATATTAAGATTGGTACAAATGAAATACAGATGCAAATATGTTTCTGTAAACAAGGGGGAAAAAAAATAGCTAAATAAGTGAGAGAAGAATGTCATATACTGATAATAAAGAACATTGTTTCCACCAATAAAACTGAGCAATGTGCTGCATTGTCAAGCCCAGAAGGCCAGGGCTCTGATAAAAGTCACAGTACAGGCATCTCTCCAGCTTAAGACCCTGCTTTCTAGGGACACAAAAAGGCCACAAGATACTAGCACATCATGCACACTAGCACAATTCCTCTTCCTGTTCCACCAAGAAGGGGCTACACTGTGGCTAAACAGATGTGTATTTTTTCAGATGTTCTCCACGCAAGCAAAGCCAGATAACGAATGCAACCTTGCTAATGCTTATGAATGCCTAAGTAGGGTAAGGTTCTGAATCAAAGAACCACCCCTTCTCAGCTGTTGGCTCATAAAAGGTATAAAGGACCTGCTTGTCATTGCCAGTCAAGGAAAATCAAGTGTTGCTATGAGGACCTAATAGGATCCCTTGTCCACTGTGGCACTTACAAATCATCTCAGCAAGACTACCTGAACACACGCATCTTGGTGCATGTGACAGTGTGATGAATGAATTCTTCAGAGAGAAGGAGTGTGAGTGGATAAAACCAGCATATTCAGTTTCTGTTAATAAATACCATCCTCTTCCACTGGGGCTTGATACACAAATTTCATGCATACTCAGGAATTGATGTCTTTCATTCACTGCATGCTAACAGCAAGGATCTGTATGTTGTGGTCACGCAAGATAAGAGAAAGGGGAAAGTCACATCTCCTGATCTCCCCAGCCATGTGATGGCAACTGTGACAGTGAATAAAGTGTCTGAAAAAGCTTGTAGCAGGGGGGCTGTGGGCTGTCAGAGTCCAATGATGGAATGTGTTCAAATAATGAACCCATGTGCGTTTCCAAATGTCTAAGTCTATTACACCTACACCATTACCTTTATCAATCAAATCTGTAATTTCATCAAGAAGTGAAATCAGGTTTGGTTGACAAGATATATTTTCCAGAAACCTGTAAAGACTAATATTAATTATACTACTGTCCTTTAGTTCTTTATTAATTGACTCCCATATCAGCTTTACTACTATTCCATTCTTAGAAGGAGTACTTTTAAAGGGAGACTAGCCAAGCTGTATCATTGCTGTGGGAAATAGGGCATTAGTTTTGAAAAGGCTGGTTGTAAATGCTGTACGTCATGAGAGTAAAATCAGCAAGGGTGAAGAGATGCAGGGAGCCTCTTTGTGACACAAGGTGAGACAAAGCACCATCAGCAAGAAGGTCCATTCAAGACTCTGTGGCATTAGTGAAATGATAGAGTGTGTGCATCCGTAAGAGGACAGGAGAGTGTGAGGCAGAGCAAACTGATGTTAGTGAAAGTCCTAAGGTGGTGGTGTGGTTTGTTATACATTTTGTTTGCAAGCAGTATGAATGTATGCTGAAGGTGTGAGGAGAGGCAAAAATTATATTGATGATTCCGTAGAGAAGCAATTTTATGATGAGAAGAAAGGTACTAACAATTCTCAGCTATAACAAGGACAGACTGGAGGGAGAAGGAAAAGAATACTGATGCGGTTCTGTGTATGCCGTGCTGGAGTGGAAGAATGTGTCACACAATCTGACTGAAAAGCCTATGCCACATTCCTATGATACAGAACAACTTCAGTTGTTAATGCAAATGTGTCCTGCTATGGGGAGAAAAGCAAGTCTAGAGATTTGACTATAAATGAGGAAGGACTAACCTATGGTAATGAAATGCAAAGTGTCTGATCAAAACTCAGCATATTAATCTGAATAGTAAATCTTTTGTATGAATGTGTTACTTGAGCCCCATGGTCTGTGAGGGTTTCTGCTTACAGTGTATGTTGCCCTTGATGTCCGTTTCGATTCCAGAGTGTGGTAACATTTCACTGTTGCCACTTTATTTGCCTGCTGGAGCTGCATGGAGTCAAATGGCTTTAAAGGTTTCTTGGCTACTGGAGGCTCCAGGATGTGTAAGACAACTGTGTTTTGTTACAATGGAAAGTGTAGGACCTTTGCATGTGATTGAGTGAGTGTGATATTTCTCCAGTGGGCATCGCATCTGATCTAGTCATTAAAAAATGAAATTTAAAACAAAACTGTATTTAAATGCCAGTAAGTGTAAAGCTCGCAGGAACCCATGCTGAGCAGTGGCCCTTGTATCCTCAGCTTATCTCCTTCATGCAGGCTTTGACAGATAGTATGGTTTCTGAGGAGAAACAATGTCCTTCAGTGAATATGCTTGGATTGCGTGCAACAAATTTGAATTTAGAGAGAATATGATACTGACATCCTGCATGGCCTTGGGCAAATCTCATAACACTACTGTGCACAGGACAACTGTGTCAGTGCAGGGCAACTCTCCCACCTCCTTCTGAGGTAACTGCACCCTGCGTGGAGTTTCTCACTCGTCTTTGCCTTAGTTCCCTGTTTGTAAAATAGAGATAAGTTCTTCCATTCCCTTTCTTTGTATTTTTTGCTTGTGTTATTTTAAGTTCCCATATCATCTATCTGTATTTGTTTAGGTCATAAACTGTGTCTTACTGTGCTAAGTTCAAATACTTGTCTATAATTATTAGCATTACATTATGATACACGTCATTGATCTATTGAAGATACCCGTGTTCAGTAAGAAGTGATGTGAACGCATAAATCTGTACAATAGCAGTTGAGCTACACTTGTAGAACGTGTTTATTCTAAACTACAAAGAAAACTGAGGATAATGTCTTATATTCATGTCCACGTTTGTGTCTGAATCAGGGTTTTATTATGAATCTAAGCAGTATTTGTCACAGATGGTGCACAGCAATTAACTTGTTTTACTGAATTAGACAATATCGTATGTATTAATAAATTGGTAATATTTCAGTTGATGAGAAACTTCTGACAGATAGAGGAATCCAGTCTAAAATATTCACGTCAATTATTTCTTTCTGTATTTGCACCATTAACCTCATATAAGAACACCATGGTTTTGATATTGCTTTGTTTAAGAAAAGAGGAATTAAAGTACTCTGCCAAAGTCTGACATCTGGAAAAAACTTTGAGATGCAATCTTTGACGGTTGTTTGCTTTTATGTTATATAAATAATAATTATTTCCGTTTTAATAAAATGAGACATTTTGATGGTAACTGAAATTTTGTTTACTGTAAAGTTTCAACAGTCCTTATTTTCATCTTGCTTGGGAAGGAAAACGAATATTGAAATAATTTTTCTGCTAAATGGAGATTTAATTTCCTTTCCTCACCTTGGTTTTGCTTTTTAGCACATAATTTTCCCATCTGTCTACAGCCTATCAATACCATTAAAAATGTATTGTAAATTGAACCGACTGAAGAAAGCATATTTAGACACAAGCTATTAGTCAGTGCTTAATTCATCCGTTGCTTATGCAAGATCACAATCTCCATGCACGACTCCTTTAATATCCAGCATGATATTTCAAGCATGAATTGACTCCTTTCAGGGTGTTTGTATAAATAAAGTGAACAGGATTGGGTCTAGAACTCTCTGCAGGATGGAAACAAGTTATATTGAGGGATGCCTTGTTTCTCTGTCTTCATCAGAAAGGTATCTGCTGTTTGAGGTCTCTGCTGGGTGTGTGTAGCTTGTTTTGTCTTGATGCCTCATTGGATTTGAGATGATTCCAGAGGAGTCATTACAGCTTTTATAGTAAGAATGCAATAGCTCGTTTGCAGCCGTGAATATTCCTGTAAAAATGTACTTTCAAAGTCACTCATTACTAAGAGTGCACCAATGAGTACTGAAGACATCTCTGAAGTCCTTGGCATACGCCATAGGATGGTTTCAAGCAAAGCATTCTAAGATCTTCAAATGGACAAAACTTCCAACTACACGAGGCTGAATATGGCATCCAAACTCCACACTGGGTATTCACTCTGGATTCAGTGCCACCCATTTAGATCTTGGTTCTCCACACATATCATATGCAGTTGTGTCTTTCAAGAGGAGCACAAAGAAGGCAGTTATGTCCAGGGTGAAACCACAGCACATAAAGGCACTCTTCATTCTGTTTTCAAGTAGGCAGCCACTGACAGTGAATCTAGGTCAGGCAGCTGCTCTGAGCACCACGTTCCCATGGGTAGTCTGATATCATCCCAGACCTGCATGTACAGATCTATCAGAGCTGCTGTCACAACCCGACTACTTTTAAGCTGGCCCTTGATCACAATCCCACCTCTGTTCATTTCTTCTAAGTACAGTTTATTCTGTCCTTGTTTGCCTTGCCAAATTTGCTGAGATTTGTGTGTTGGCTTTAGACAAATAGCTCCCAGAGAAATACTATTGCTTAAGGTAATCCTTATTACATAGCAGGATTGCATGGCTGGTTGAGTGTGAGGTGTATCCTCAGAAGTGTGAGCTCGTGGTTAGAGATCCCAGTGTCCCAGAGTAGCTGGCAGCTATTTACAAGGATGGTGCTGACTGACTCAAAACACTTATGCACAAAAGCTGGCTCAGTGGTTTGTTGTTTTTTCCTAAAGCAGGCACCTCAAAGTTTATGCTACAAGTCATGTGAGCTTTTTTAGAAGGGAGTAAAAGAAAAGAAGGAAAAAAAAAAAAAAGTGTTTAAGTATAGCACTCAATGAGTTCTTTGGAGCTAATTTGCAAAGGATTATTCATTTAAATACCATTTCAGTTCTAACTTCTGCCCTCTCCTTCCTTCAGGCCTTTCCTGGGATCACAAGTGTAATGTGGGATGAAAGTCATGCCCTCCTCATAGTTTATGTCCCTGTACCTTTACAGGGTTACGGTGTATACCTAGGTCATGGTCTTATTTTTGCCGTGATGTACAGGAGAGTTAGACAGTCTTTGAACTTCACCAAGAGAAATTTGAATGTTACACAGCGATGTTCCTATTTCTTACTATTTTTTTACTCAGCAACCTGGCAAGGAGCACTTCTATATATATTTTTTGCAAACTGTAATTGATAAATATTGAATCCAAAGCACTGGATTTAGCTGCCTGTGAGGTAGTTGCATATTTCTGTACACAAAAGCTGTCACAGAGTTTGAGTGCCAACTGCTATTGAGAATGAGGTGATGTGGCTTTTTTAAAGGAAAACCAATGCTTCATCTCAAAGCTGCAGTGCATAAGGGACCATGTCTTTCTAGCCAATCTGGCTTCTGCTATCTTCTCTGTTGTAATGGCAAAAATTCATGGCTATTAGCAAACTGATCCCAGCGACTAAAGGATGTTTTTGTTTCCTTTCCACTTGGACTGCTCCTGCACTGCACAGCAGAGACTTGTGGAGCTGTGAGTAGGATGGAATGGTCCTATAAATGACCCTGATTACCACTTTCATAAATGACTCTGCATTTTCTAACCAATGACCAATGAAGCGAAAGACGTTGAACAAGATTTTTAATTATAACAAATGGAATTTGTGCTCTCTAATCAGATTGTTGTATAGGTGGTTATTATTCATTGCTAAACATTAAAGCAATTAAACTTCAAGCAGTCATTGGGCAGATTATATCCAGAATTACTTCATTTGAGGGTTTGGGTGTTTTTGGGTTTTGGGGGTTTTTTTTAATTACTATCTCTAGTGGAAACTCACAGTATATTGATCTTTCAAATCTGTCTAAGGGTGAAGTATTAATACTGGTGTCAAAACAGCTGCCGCAGGCACTACTGTTATAGACTTGCAAACCTGAACAAATTTAATATAGGGTTCACATTTTTATGAGACAGAAGAAGGAGTAGAAGGTAATTTAGGATTCTCTATTTCTTTTTTGTTTCTTAGCATGTCTCTCTTTATCTGCATTTTCTATCTATTTCTGAGCTGATACTATGTCCTTCCTCCTTTTCACTTATATCAAAGCTGACTGCATACCTGTCAGATGAGTGTGGAGGGGGTCTTTATTTTGCTTATTTTGGAGACTAGGGTATTCAGGAGGAACACTGAGACTAGATGTGGTCCTTCAGCATGCAGCTTGTCGCTGATGCAGTATGTTCCTGTTTTGAAGAATAAGGCATGCTGCTCATTTGTAACCTATTTGTGCCAGGGATTTGCACTGATGTATCTACTTTTGTGCAAAAATTCTCTTATTTCAACCAACTCTAGTGGAACTCATTGTATCTGTGTTTACCCATTTGTAAAGTGGGCAGCTTAATGTCTGTCCATCACATGTGAGCATTGTATGGCTTGCTGAAGAGTAACTTATAAAGCATTTAAAGATCCCTGGATGACAGACAGTAGAAAAGAACTGATCCTGTTCACTATTTTACTGCTCTTCTTTTCCTTTTTAAGTCCTGGTGAGCACTTACACCAAAATGTCAGCCCTCTGCTCCTGTACTAAAGCAGGTTTCCTCACTGTTTTTCCTGAGAAGTGATATTTGTATTCTGCATGCATGCACACACAATACCTTTAGAAATTAGAGTAAAGCCACCTAATTCCAAGTAGATTTAACTCACAGCAGGGCACACCAGGAAGGCACTTCCGCATTGAGGCTGATTGTTGTCAGAATTCCTCAGCAGGCTTTAGTTACAGAAGTGAGGAAGAAAACCAAGTCGGTAGTTCAATCTCCCTTTCCTTCAGGCCTGGTCATTTGGAATCACAGAATCAAATAGTTACTTAAGTGAGCTTTGAGTGATGTTATAAGCATCCTTAAAGTATAAAAGTTGCTGCTTAGTCAGACCATATCCAAAAGCTGTGATGAGATTTGATTGCCCCGTTCTCAAGAAACAGAATAATCCCCTGAGTGTCCCTGAAACTGCAGTGCTTGAACACTGCACTTTCAGAATGACCTGTGCTTTGTTACCTTACCCTCTGGATCTCGATTCAAAGGCACTTCTTTGGACAGGCCTTTTGGAAGCCTTAAAAATCATGAAAGCCAGAGCGGGCAGCAAGGGGGCAGGTGGAGCGGGATGGGAGCTGTCCGTGGTGCTAGATGCTCCCGCGGCCCCAGGGAGGCTGAGGATTGTTCTGCTCAGCACAGCGATGGGTGAGTGCCTGTCCTCCCCCAGGTTTGTAGCCCGCAGGTCTCAGCCCTCTTCTTGCCAGTCAGCACATGGGGATTCATTTCAAACTAACAGGTGATTGTCATAGGATCCTGCAAAGAACTGTACGCAAGCTTGCTCCAGAGGTACCACAAGAATGATATCTGCTTAAAATATGACCTCAATTAGTTATTCAGGAGCGGGTCTGAAATTGGAGCACTACTGTTCTCTGCCTTGTCCCATATCAGTGTGTTGCAGATGAGGGGAAACATTTGTACAAGACCACCCACCCCTTCTTATTTCTGTTTGGACCCTGTCAGAGCTCTTCTACTTGGGGGGTCCTCAGCAGAGTTCATCTGAATTAACTAAATAGTTGTCAATTGGCTATTTAAGCCACACAGAACTCTCATTCAGAATTAAAGTAGCCTTAATTTCATTTTATTTATTTTACTTATGAAGTGGATTAAGCTAAATTAAATTAAAGCTATTTTAATTCCATATGGGACTATACTATCAGATATTTAATGTGACATAACTCAGCTATCTACAAAGTAAATTTGCATGTATCTTCCTGAGAATCTCAGCGTAAACAGGTCCTTGGTCTTTACCAGGAAAACCTTTATTTGCTATTAAACAGTGTACTTTGGAAGTGTTTAAACTTATAATGAACAAAGGCACCAAGTGTTCACCTGGGAATTGTGTGGAACAGCAAACGGACTATAAATTCACATCCTAGTTTAAGTTGTAGTACTTTTCCATCTGTATAGACAAAGCAGGTTCTGTTGAGGTGTATAAGCATTTTCCTGTCGAATTTATGACCCTAGGTTCTGCTTAGAAACATGATAATCACAGATTCATAAAGTGAATTTGGAATCTGAGGCCTGATTCAGGAGGGAACACTATGCACTTGCTTTGCTTTAAATATAGACGTAGTTTGATTGACTGGTTAAGAATTGTGCTGAATCAGAGACAAAGTGCCGTGGCTTTTTGTGACATTTATATGGCTTCAGGAGATGGATGTTCAATGAAAACTTCAATGACAGTCTTCCTTAATAATTCAGAAGCCCCGATTTTTCTTCAGAATTAATATCAGTCTGGATGATACAATCATTCTACAAATCTGAGTCCTGACTGTGTAAGGACTTGTTTGCAGGAAGTAGCTTACCAATTACAGATTTATTGCAGGCAGCAGGAGCATTGGGCTGTAACCCCTTTTTTAATTAAGGCTATTAATTAAGGCTTTATTTTATTAAGGCTATTTTTAAACTATTTTTTAGTTTCCTGGGAAAACAGCGGTGTGCTTTCCTGCAATTTTAATCTAGTTACCTTTATATCTGCACAGCTTTTACTACAGGAAGTCTCTCTTCCTCATTAGGAGGTGAAAAACATTAATAGCAACACTATGGTGAAGTAATGCAAAGCTGTCAATGTACTTTGCTGCAGTCACAGATTAGTATTTCCTGGGGACATAATGATACAAAAGGAATCACTGGGGAAAGCTATAGGAAATCATGCAGTACCTTATAATTGCTATGAAATTCACACATAAAGAAATCCTCCATCACTAATCCTCTTCTTAGTTTTAAAACTAAAAATAACATTTTTAAAATAAAAATAACATATTTAAAGATAAAAAAATAACCATATAACTGTAAGAATTTACCTAGGCACTTGAAAATTTCTCATATGAATGACTTTTTCTCTTCATTGTCATTGCGATAGCACAGAAAACATCTGTTTTGTGCCCCTGGCATTCCTGCAAAATACTGCAAAGCAGCTGCAAAGAGCACAGTTACTTGAGAGATGAGTGAATTGTCATTGGGGATTTAGGAAACATGACGTATACTTCAAGAAGGAAGAATTTTGTTTAAAGCATATATATTATTTGCTACTGATATATACTTTTTTTTCCCAAGTGTGTGGGCTGAGATTACAGACATATTTGAATATGCTGAAAAACCTTACATAGCCTAAAGTTAAGAACCTAAAAAAAAAGAGGGGGTGGTGGTGGTATGGGGGGATGTGGGGAGCAATCACAAAACCGAGTGTATTTTCCTAAGAGCTTGAAAGGAATCAAATTCTTTCCATGTCAAAGGATTGCAAATTGATTTAATTGCAAACTTGCAATAGGTTTCTATACAGATGTATAAAGAAAATTTTAGTATGGAGAAATACATTATATTAAAAAAATGGATTCCATAAGAAACAATTTGCTTACTGAAAAGTTAAACATGCAGTTGAAACTGTTTGGCCCTGCCCAGCTATAATTTTCCTCATCTGAGGCCTAGGTGAAAGCCAAGGCTTTGAATCTGTAAATGCCAAAGGGCACGAGCAACTTGCATCTGCATTTTGTACGTGGAGCTCACTGGAGAATGTGTCACATGCAGAGATGCTCATGTGGGTGAACATTTGCAGGCCACCAGAGCAGGTCTTACACAATGGTGGTGGAGCAAGTGTTGGGACCTGCACTAGTCCGGCCCTCCCCCTTTTCCAGCTTCAAGGATTGTGGCTCTGTTACAGCTGCTTGTGTTCAAGCACTTACTGCAAAGTAGGTATCAAATAATTTTCAATTGTTTGTAACCCTGTAAAAGAGGAGCTCATGACTTCACTTATGCATGTCAAGAGGCAGGAAAGAAGGCAGTAGAGATGGAGGTAGGACAGGACCTCAAGGTGGGGTGGAGGCAAATTTAAGATGAATGTAGAGCTGTGCCTCTAAGTCTTACTTAAGGCCCTGTATTGTGTAAGGTCAACCCTACACTACAACCTGTTCCAATACTTCATTGTTAA
This sequence comes from Bucorvus abyssinicus, assembly GCA_009769605.1. NCBI lineage: Eukaryota > Metazoa > Chordata > Aves > Bucerotiformes > Bucorvidae > Bucorvus > Bucorvus abyssinicus. The sequence goes on along the minus strand of CM020028.1, from coordinate 7,657,919 downwards.
ATAAATTGATGTAACATTCATGTCCTTTCTATAAAGAAAATTCTTCCATGGGAACTATTACAGCTTTTTCCTTTAACTACTTTATTCTGTGTTTTAGGACTATTTTAAACTAATTATCCTCTAATTTGTAGTTGAGGCACTCAGTGGATGTTAAGTGATAACATCTCTATAGTGCAGTTAATGTTATGCTTCTTTGTGTATATAAATACTTCACAAATGCATTTTTCTCTGATGTAAATTGAATTTTAATACGTTAAACAGGATCATTTCTGTATAGTGCTTAGCAATGCATTCCAGGTGCTTGAAAGCAATTTTAGAGAGGGTGAAAAAATTTCCACAAATCGTTCATATCTTAGAATTTCTGTCAGTTTCTCCAGCAGACCTATTATTCAGTTAATAGGATAACATCAAAATGTTTTTGAGGATGAATTTAGCTATTTGGGTGCAGAGACAGTGAAGTAATTTGGATTTTCTGGATTTTTGATTGAGCTTTTAAATGCAGGTTCAGTTGAGAAATCCTGACAAAAACATAATCAAAGGTAAAAAAAGTGAGACACGATTCTTTTTATGTTCTAATATACACTTTTTTTACTATAATGGTGTGAAAGCAAGAATTACAGGAATGATTTCTGTAGGAGGCTTCTGTTTTTCCCGTGTTCAAGAGGTCATTTTAAAGATTCTTGGTGAATGATCTCTGCACTTTTGGGAAATAAGACCCAGTAAGGTGTTGCAGTGGAGAAAAATTTATGAGCTGTCTTGGAAGTCTTGGTCTTTGGAATTACAATCTTTCATTAAAAAAAAAAAAAATTGGCAAAAAGATCTAGCATTTACTGGGATTCCAAAGAGTTGTGTGATAAATGAGTACTAGAGAGTAAACTTTGTATTTGTGCTATTAACACATTGTTTGCCTTATTAATTCATCCACAAGGAAAAAAAAAAGGACATGGTTACTAGATGGGTTTTTGCTCTTTTAGATAAAGCCCTAAACTTTTAAAGCACTCTCTGAGACATTTTTATGCATGTCTTGATTGTCATCCCTCCATCATTTATGCTGTAATGCATTACTGGAAGATCTGGAGTAAATTTAATTTCCTTACCAGCTGCAGTCTTTTCCTTTTGGCAGGAGTGATTATGTTTGGCTGTGTTTAGAATGAGAATAGAAAAAGCTTTTCACAGGGCTTCTCAGATCTGTGGTGTTGTGCAAAGAACTGAAGTACGAACTTATGTTAGGGACCCTGCAAGATGGGAAGTGAGACATTCTGCTACAGCAGCAGAGCTCCTATTCTCCAGTGACATTGCAAGAACTCTGAAGGAAATAACTTCTTTTTGCCGATACTTAGAATACAAACCTTATTAATACCGCCAGCAAGATCTCCGAAACTCTAACAAGTGAGAGAACAATCTGGGATATTTTTAATCAAGTCTTCATCCAGGGTGATGTAGTTAAAAGACAGCAAAAGCAAAAAGCTTGATCAGCAGTTCAGCATCACAGATGCGATTACCAGAAGTGCCAGGTGTAGCAGTGCTCTTGAAGTCAGTAAGCATTTTGTCAATGACATTATGGGTCTGGGGAACTCGTATGTTTTAAATGAGCAGTTTGTATATGCACGTCCCATGGGTGCATTTTAGAGTCTCAATGCAAAAGGTCCGTCATCTTGCCCTTCTCATAATTTCTTTTGATTATACCATGCTAACGTTGGCTTTTCTGGTATATGGCATAGGTATACTCTAGTACTGATACTAAATCTATTCTGTTACTAGTAAGCATTTATCTAAGTCCCCAGTATGACTGCATCTTTAGGAATAGCTTTGCACCAAGAATATTTGTTCCCCTCACCCTATGTACTGTAAAAAGACCCCTTAGAAAACAGAGGAAAAGGTAAACGCAGCATGGTAACAGCAGTAACTCAGCAAGCTTCAGTCTTACTTAAATGCAAATCAGCGCAAATTTAGACTAATTAAATGCTGCAGTTAATGACAGACTATACAAGCCTGATTTAGCAGATCCTCTAATGAGACCCTTGGGACTTGGAAAAGAGAAGCACGCTACCCTTTGAGGTTATTAAGGCATATCACCACCCTCACCTAAGATTATCTGGGAGGCCAGGGCACTCAAGATAGCCATCCCAGGTGTACTAGAGCAAATAAGAGCTAAAAGAAAGTGTAGAAGGGAAGCAGAGCATCCTGTCATTTCTCCTCTAGTATTGCCTGCTTCCCCTGTCTGAGAGAAGGAAAGTTCATCAGGGAAGAAAAAGCTAAGTTTGGGCCTCTTCCAGTATGTTATGCAACAAAGAGTCTTGCTTTTTGCCTGTAATCAGAAGGCTAATAACAAATGGGATTTCATTTGCGTTTTTGAGCTTTGAACAGTATTTGTGCACTGTTCAGAGAAAGAAGCTTTTGATTTATGATATTTCACCATGACAGAATTTGGTGTGATTTCTTGGAGACCTGCAAGCAGTGCCATTTTTTGGCACTGTACTTCAAAGTGTGTTGCCAAAGAAGTTAATGTGGGGAAAGAACCAGTGACATTTTTTGCATATTAGAAAGAGTCCAGTGCACACATAAGCAAAGGCCTTGAACTTCCACTCTGAAGTCAGGGTTGACATCAGTATCTGCAAGCTCTGAAATAGCTGTGACATGGAATAGCATTCTAGGGATTAACATGAAAATAAGGGCACGAGTCTTGTGGTTTGTTTCCAAATTCCCGCGTTCAGTACTGCTAGAATAGACTTTTGAAAGTGGAACGGAATTTGCCCACAGGATAGGTTTATAAGATCACTGCAGAAGCTTATTCACTGCTGTTAGGTCTTATCAGCCTGATGCATTGATTTGACTTCCATGCTGGGATCCAAATTCTCTTTCAGCACAGCTCAAATTTCACAGGAAAGCAATGTCAGATCTCTGTGGAGCGAAGTGTAAGTTTTGGGCAAAACAAGCTAGCTGGTTTTGTTAAAGCGAGCTGGTTTTGTTGGCTGTGAGTACTTAGAAAAACGAAACCAAACAAAATCCTCTCAAACTTAACAATTGGTTAATTTGTTTCTAAGCAAAGAAACCATGTTCTGAACACATGGTAGACCACCATGTCATATGATACCTTCATGAATCTGCACTGATAGCCTAAAAAAATTTATTTTCTGCCAAGTTTCCATATTCTGCATCTGAGGGGAGAGAAAATAGGCATGAACTGTGATATTCTGTTGCTTGACTAAGTGTCCCCAAAGGTGAATATTTGTTCATATTGGCAGTGGTTTACTATGCTGACAGTGGTTTGTAGAGCATCTAGCGCAGTAGGGCACAGACCAAAGTTGAGGCCCCCAGATGTCTCGACACAACAGTGGCTGCCGTAACCTTCTTCCTGCTGTCACATCTTCTGAGAGAGAAAGAAGATGCCAGGCTGAAGTACATATTCACTCATTCACAGTGGCTCAAAAATTCACACTTCATTTTTAAAGAGTAACGAGAAAAAGAACAAAACATTGAAGATGGAGGATAAAGCAGATATTTCAGTATTACTCAACATTATAAATTTTTACCAAGCTTTTTACATTCAGATCTAGCTGAAATGGAAAGGAAGTGAAGTTGGTGTAAATTTACATGTCGGCAGTTTCTTTTTGAGTTAAGTTTTTTCCGGGAGAGAGAGTAGGAATCATAGAATCACAAAATCATCTGGTTGGAAGAGACCTTCAAGATCATCAAGTCCAACCGTTCACCCCACACTGCCAGGGTCTCTAAACCATGTCCCTCAGTGCCACATCTACATGTCTTTTAAACACTTCTGGGGATGGGGATTCCACCACCTCCCTGGGCAGCCTGTTCCAATGCTTCATAACCCTCTCTGTAAAGAAGTTTTGCCTGATATCTAACCTAGATCTCCCCTGGCGCAACTTAAGGCCGTTTCTTTTCGTCCTGTCACTTGTCACATGGGAGAAGAGTCCAATCCCCTCTTCTCTACAACCTCCTTTCAGGTAGTTGTATAGAGCAATAAGGTCTCCCCTCAGCCTCCTTTTCTCCAGGCTAAATAAGGACAGACAGTCAAAGATTTAAAGATGGCGATTGGGAAAGGGTTCCTTGTGGATGGAGAATTAATCTGTCCTTGTCTGACTTATCCCAAGAACCACACACTACTTCTGTTAAAACAAAAGCAAACCTGGGTCTAATTGTTATCTGGGAAAAGGTATGGCACTGGATGCTACAAATTAATTTCTCATCCTCTCCAAGCTCAGTTTCCCATGAATCTTTATTCCCTTGATGGCTGCCCACAAAAATCCCATGGTCTGTTTCCTCCAGTCTGTTCCCAGTGTTACGAATAAAGATCTTGTGTCCATCTACTTCTTCACTTGCCCCATTTGGGTTTTGATTGTGGGATTTGTTCCATTCTTCAACCACGAGACCTTACCCATTTTCACTGCTTGTTCTTGAGGGATTGGCATGTTGTCCAGCATGAGGTTGAAAGATATGCTTCCATCATGGCTTGGCTTCGCGGACGAAGATTTGGGAAGGGCTTTGCCCACGCTTATTGCAAGCGCGTTGATGGCTGAAAAGGCCAATGCGGGATAGGCAAGACCGGTTGCAAAGAGCACACCGGAGGGTCTCCTTGGGTGGTATAGTCAAGGCACGGTTCTTTCTGCGCTGTCTTTTCTCCTCGAGCTTGATTCTACGCGTGCTCTCAAAGGAGACAGCAGCGTTATGTATGGTGTGTCTCCAAATCTCCCGATTGGAGGCCAGGGTGGACCACTGATGGTGGTCAATATGGCCTAGGCTGAGGTGTTGTTTCAGGGAGTCCTTATATCTCCTCTTTGGAGCTCTTCTCTTGCGGCAGCCGGTGGCAAGTTCACCATAGAACACGATCTTAGGGAGGCGGTGATCCGCCATCCTGGAGACGTGCCCTGCCCAACGCAGCTGCGTTTTCAGCAACATGGCCTCAATACTGGTGACGTCTGCCTGTTCAAGGACAGCAACGTTAGTCACGTAGTCAGTCCAGTGGATGTTTAGGATTGTGCGGAGGCAGCGCTGATGGAAGCGTTCGAGGAGTCGCAGATGGTGGCGGTAGATGACCCATGATTCAGACCCGTACAGAAGAGTAGACAGTACCACGGCTCTATAGACACTGATCTTTGTACTTTTCTTCAGGTGTTTATTGCACCAGACTCTTTTATGGAGTTTTCCGAAAGCTCTGTTTGCCTTTGCTATTCTGTTGTCTATCTCTTTGTCGATCGTGGCATCTGAGGAGATGATGCTACCCAGATAGCTGAACTGCTGGACTGGCTGAAGCTCTGACTCGCCAATGGTGATGTGGGGATGATGGTAATCATCTTGTGGTGCTGGTTGGTAGAGAACTACTGTCTTCTTTAAGCTGACTTCCAGCCCAAAAAGCTCAGCCGCCTCTGCAAAGCAGGATGTTAAGCGCTGCAGAGCTGCTTCTGTGTGGGCAACAAGGGCGGCATCGTCAGCAAAAAGCAGCTCGCGGACAAGGTGATTCAGGGTCTTGGTGTGGGCCTTCAGTCGCCTTAGATTGAAAAGGCTCCCATCGGTACGATATCGGATATAAATGCCGTCTTGTTCGTCGAGGTCTGCCGTGGCCCTTTGGAGCATCATGCTGAAGAAAACTGTGAATAAAGTTGGTGCGAGAACGCAACCTTGTTTCACACCATTGGCTATTGGGAAGGGCTCAGAGAGTGCATCGCCATATCTGACTTGGCCGCGCTGCCCCTCATGTAACAGGATAATCATTTTGAGGAACTTGGGGGGACATCCTAATCGTTCCAAGATCTGCCACAGACCTTTTCTGCTCACAGTGTCAAAGGCTTTGGTGAGATCAACGAAAGTTACATAGAGACCCTTGTTCTGTTCCCTACACTTCTCTTGCAGTTGTCTGAGAACGAATACCATGTCTGTGGTACTTCTGTTGGCTCGGAAACCACACTGACTTTCAGGTAGAAGTTCTTCTGCGATAGCGGGTACCAATCTGTTCAATAGTATTCTTGCGAGAATTTTTCCAGCAATGGAGAGCAGAGTTATGCCTCGGTAGTTTGAGCAGTCTGACTTTACTCCTTTTTTCTTGTACAGGGTGATGATGATTGCATCACGGAGATCTGGTGGTAGTTCGCCTTGTTCCCAACAGCGCACAACTAGCTCGTGAAATTTAGCATGGAGCGTTTGGCCTCCATGTTTCCAGATTTCAGGCGGGATTCCGTCGACCCCAGCTGCCTTGCCGGTTTTCATCTGCTCTATGGCCTTAAGGGTCTCTCCCATAGTAGGGGCTATATCCAATTCATTTTTCCCCACGGCAAGGGGGTGCCCATGAAAGAGAAAGATATGCTTCACAACAGCACAAAGTGCTAGGGGCTTCAGAGTACTGAGGGGCTGCCTTGTGTGTCAGACACTGCTGGGAGAGCTCTTATTTTGAGCTCAGTAAAATTCTCTTCTACCGTGAGCCTGACTGAACAGCTAAAGCAAAGATGTGGTAAGATGTGGGACATGATACAATCACTGCCTTTAATTATGAATGACTGTGTATGACTTTAGTGCCTGTGAGGCCTGTGTTACAGACCAGGACTCCCATGGTGCTTGGAGCAGAGTGAAAACATGGTGACTGCCCCCCAAAAGTCATAACTTAAGATTTACAGTCCAACTGGTAGCAAAAATTAGTCTCCAAAATGACTGTGGTGTCAGAAAAAAGAATTTCCAAAGAAATGAGAAATCATCACTCTAAAGACAGATGCGAGCTGAGCAAATTCAGATCTAACAAGAAATCTACCAGTTTGGAAGTAGTCATCTGGATGTAAATTATTTTTGTAAAGTGTGCTTCATTAATACAGTGGTTGATTAAATATTTCCTGTGTCTGGTCCTAATTTGTGGGAAATACTTTCTTTTTTTCTTTTAAGTAGTTCTTTTCCAAACTTAAAATTTATCAAAAATTTTGCATCTTTAAAAGATAATCATGTCATCCTGACTATTAGCAAAATTAGTAATCATTGTTGATATCCAGCATGTTAGTATCAAGAGCTGCTTTCATAAATGGAAAATGTTGGGAATTACTTTCTCTTCTCCTAAAAAGTTTAAATAGTGATTGCTAAGTGTGTGTATATATCTAAGTGTGTATATGTACATGTATTTTTAAGTGCATTACAAACATCTCAAAATAAAGCCAATGCAGTATTTCAAAACCAGCTTTTCATTTCCCAGCCAACTGACTGATGCGATTAACTTAAGTTTCATGTACATGCAATGCTAAAGAAATACATTATTTCTATAACACAGCATTGCTGTCTAATTTTCAGCATTTTCAAGTGACAGTTGAATTCTTTTTTTTTCAGTGCAGTCTGTGTTACAAGGTTGGGCCTCCTGCTGGGGAGTAGAGTGCTGTATCACTGAAGGTAGATGTCAAAGCAAAGTGCTTTTTCTACTTTTTTGCTTCCCCTTCCTTCCTGATAAGGTATAAAGCAGCCTTAAGGGCCTAGCCTCCACTGGGAAATCTAGAAGTGTCTCACTCATTCATCTACAAATGATGAACTATCAGCTGGCACTAGTGTTTTAAGCCACAAACCTGAGTAACCCTGCTGAGAGCCAGTCTAATCGGCACAGCAGTAATGGCCCAGAGGTGATGGAATTTCCCAGGTGTAGCCAAAACTAAAGGTTAAGTGGTGTTCTCACATTGTGGGGTTTAGGACTGTCAGAGCTTTAGTTTTTCTTTCTTTGGGCGCAAGGGCTTTGCTTATAGTTTAGTTATTAGCTGTATTTAGTGCTGCAATCTAGGTCTGTAAACTAAAGATGCTTGCAGCCTTGTCCAGCAAAAAGAAGGGAGGATGAGGGTCCAATTCTTCCAGCGTAACAAATTCCAGCAAACCAGCACTAGCTGTGAAGATGTCTCTTCAACTGGGAAATGTCAGTATTGTTGTTTTGTAACTTAACTGGAATTACAAATTGATGTAGGGTAGCTTGTGAAGGAGGTTGGTGTAAAGGAGACACCTAGACCAGTCACCCCTCCTTCAGGAGACACCTGAAGGACTAATTTCTCGGGCCCAGTCCTGGCAAACCGTAGCTGTGTAGGCAATGCTGAGAACTGGCAATGAAGGAGAAAACACTTGGGCTTGTTAACAAAAAGGAGTTACTGCAGAGTTGCTACAGGGTAGATATAAACCTTACTCACTATTCTGCAGTAAGGCTCTGTGTGACCAGTCCTATTCCATAAGCAAACTGTTGTGTGGTTTTAGAAATTAGTGCCATGGTCCTCTTGATCTAGTAAGGGAGGATGGTTCAATATGGTAAGAGAAGCTGGGACAGATTTGAGTGAACTAGCAAGTTTATAAGAATGATGTAGAGAGGGCATGTTGGAAGCAGGACAGTCTGCTGCTTCAAGCTGGAATTAGTTAACTAAACTGAGGGGAACTTAAAAGACTAACCGAGAATAAATGTAAGACTCAGATGTTTTGCTACCTTCCTCTTTTGCTCTATGTGCTTTGTTCCTTTTGGGGGTCTGATTAAATAATACTTTGTGCTGAAGTCCTAGAGTCATTTTAATCAACTCGCTGTTTAGATATCCCTTGAGTGAAAGAGCTTAGCGATGTCAAATGCAGTTACTCTTGTTGAATTAAGAGTGCTGGAAGATGGAGGAGCACAGAGAGACAGTGGCTGATCCCAACATGGTTGAAGCCAGTGTTTCTACTCAGAGTGTGGTGCAGAAATCCCAGCCTGTCATCTCAAATATAAATTAGAGAAAGATTCCTGGGGCTCTCTGGCACAGGTCTCCTGGGAGCATGACACTATCTCTGTCTAATAAAAGCCTGTCCCCAGTAGGGTGAGTGACAACTTATTTCTGTATTTTTTATGAACTAGACTCCTCAAACCTGGTACACTTGTTCATTAAAAGTTGCAGAGTTTAGGGGAGAAATGTAAATCTAGATTTTCTTTTTACATCAGAAGTGACTAAAAGGTCATCAGACTTCCCTTTGTGATTTCAGCAATTCAGATGTCTTTGAACTTTGTTGCTTTTTAACAGGAGTTCCTTGGTTCTTACAGTATGCTGACTACATGTTAGAAACAACTTTGAAATGTGCTGTGGGCAAAAGGTCGCCAGACTACTAATTTATGAAAATCATTTAAATCATTCCTGTGAGGAATTCGGTTTAGATTTCAATAAATTAATTTCTTTTAACTAGATACAATTAATTTTAGCCCATTTAGTAAAACAGAAAAGATAATTTCTTAAAAGCATTTAACTTCTGTGATATTTCTTGTCCAGAGAGATAAAACCGCTTTTCAGAGGAGAATAAATAACTTCATTCCAGTTATTGAACAGGGAAGCTAAGCCACCAAAGAGGTGACCTGGGCAAGACATGTACCAACAAGTCATCTTGTGTGAGTGTCTCCATTTGTGTTAGTTTTTCTGGCCTTTCCTTTATAGTCAGTGGAGAGAAATGGGCATGTTTAGGGTACAATTCCTCTGATCTATTTTAGATATCTACATTAGAAAGAGAGGAATCCTGCCTCACAGGCTGTTGGCTGTCAAGGAAGCTGAGGATGGCCAGCTCTAAAGTCTGCAGTATCTACATTTGATCAGATAATTCCCATCCTTAATAAGTGTTTCATTCTCCGGAGTGATTTGTTGCAGTGTCTTGGTTTTCCTTTATGGATAGTGAGCACTTAGCCAAGGCCCATTGAAATCTTATGTGGAGGAAGGTTGAAAATAAAATGTGGTAAATAGGTATCTGCCAAGTATCTCTAAGCTGGTGAATTGTTCCCCATCTCTCTTTGTGACCCTCCACTTTTCAAGGCCCAGAGATGAAACTGTGATACAGCTGATCATTATGTGAACCTCAGGGTATCTCTTCACCAGGAGGTCCATACTAGGAATGTTATGCAGTAACTGGTTTATTAATTAATTTTCACATGTACTTATCACTTACTGTTTTCATACTCTTAAGAGGTTCCCACTTTCTGCAGAAGAATGTGACCATCTTTGTTTCAGATCTGTGCTTGAAGTTTTGGTTCGGTAATTGGCACAACACAGGGAATGGTGGGAGGAATGGGGAGGGGGGATAGTGACTGACTGGTCAGCTTCATTCTCCATTTATGGCACATCCAAGTACTTTCCTGCCCTGTCACTTCCCTCCTCCATCCCACATGTGAAGCTTCTGATTCCTGAGGAGCAGTTTGAATAGCTGCACTCTCAGCATGGAGTTTTGCAGTCCAAGTCAGTCTAAAACTATCTCACATGCTCCCCCTCTCTGCTCGCATGGCTGCATGGGACTTTTCCTTCCCTTGCTTAGCAGTAGTGCTTATGTCAGTGAGATCAGTGCATTGATCCAGATGAAACTGAATCTTACTTTCTTTTGCTGGGTCTGACTGGTTGAAAGAGCTGATCTAATTCACTGAGCAACAGCATGACATCTGCGCCAACAAGGAGCATGCAGCAAAGAGGCTGAAGAAAGGCCCTCTCCATTGAGTGTCCAAAGAAGGGCAATGAAGCTGATGAAGGGTCTAGAGAGCAAGTCCTATGAGGAGGAGCTGAGGGAACTGGGTTTGTTTAGTCTGGAGAAAACGAGGCTCAGGGGAGACCTTACCGCTCTCTACAACTGCCTGAAAGGAGGTTGTTCTCAGGTGGGGGTCAGTCTCTTCTCCCAAGTAAGAAGTGATAGGACAAGAGTAAATGGCCTCAAGTTGTGCCAGGGGAGGTTTAGATTGGGCAAACTAGACAAATTTTAGGAAAAATTTCTTCAGTGAAAGGGTTGCGAAGCACTGGAACAGGCTGATCAGGGAAGTGATGGAGTCACCGTCCTTGGAGGTGTTAAAAAGACGTGAAGACGTGGCACTTAGTGACAAGGTTTAGTGATGACCTGGCAGTGCTGGTTTAATGGTTAGACTTGATGATCTTAAAGGTCTTTTCCAATCTAGATGATTCTATGATTCTATTTAGTGTTGGTATGGTGTTAGATGAGCTTAAACATGGCTTAACGGTGGGAGAGGGGAACCTTCTGCGTTTAAAGATGATAATTTTTTGGTTTGGTTTTTTTTTTTTTAACCTGTACTTTTACATGATTAATGAACTACTAGTTGTGCTTGCAAGGCAAAACTAGCAGTGGTGATAGGAGCTCACAGAACTGGCTCAGTTCACGGTAGCCCACACCGTGTGTATGGTGCAGAGTAGTGCAGTGTGGCAACACCCTGGATAGCAGAGTGTGCACTATCTGTGCGTACGCCTCAATTCTCTGCCTATGTCTCAGATAAAGGGTGTTCAACAGAAGAAGAAAAAATAAGTAGGAGCTGCCAAATTAGTGAGCAGTGTGGCTACCTTGAAACCAACCAGGGTGATTGCTGACACATGCATCAATTGTTTAATTGGTCACTGTAGAAATGGAGGGTAATAATCAATGCTGCAAGAACTTTCACTTTCTGCAAATGAAAAGCAATATAGATATAGAAGATGAATTATACTTCTGTTGCTACATAGGTCTTAATTTCAGAATAAATATTATTTCAGATTAAAAATAATTTTATTCCAGACGACTGCATGCACTGGAACAATATTAATTTATCTGTAGCCATGTATTTTTTTTTCTGCTTTGTAGCCACAGCAGTTAATTTTCCCGTGTAGATGAATACTCAAATAGGTTGGCTTTGAAGCCCAAATGCAGCTGTGAGTGAGATGTGATGCAGCGTAAAAATTGATCTGAATGTCACAGCTTGTAATGTAGAGTACACAGGTACCTGTTAGTACCTGTAATGTCCTGCTCCTCAGCCTCAGGCCTGATGGAGTAATCACTCTGAAAATTAGCCAGATAGAGGGCCATCTCAAACAATTTGCTGAAAATCAGTTCCTGTGTAGGTGTTCCTGCTAAGCAAGTACCTCATTTAAGCTTCATGCTGATTAAGGAGGTCTTTCTGTATATAAGGACATTAAAATGAGGTTGTTTATTTTGTCCTAGTAGATTTAACAGATATTTTGTCTCTAGGGAAAGTCTTTGTTATCAGTTTCATTTGAAATTAAGTAATAAAGTTGCATTTATTACCAAGTAACCAAGGAGAGAGCCCTGGTATCTTAGACACTATAGACACAGAATAGGCAGCTCTTACCCTAAAAGCGTGTGGTCTGTGTGAGATCGATTGGTGGGGAATAGGCCAGGAGTCCACATTTTAGACTTCATAGAAGCATTAAGACCATTTTATGGGCACAGAGCAGGGCAGAGCACCGTCATAATACCTACTGGGACATTTTTCAGTGGTTCTACTTGTTCAGCTGGGACTCAGCTGAAAGCAAAGCAATGGAGCAGGTGTGAAGTGAAGCCTGGGGGCACAAGATGTGAGAGGCAGAGGTGGGAAGAGCTTGACTGCATGGTGTATTAGTACACAGTGGAGGAAGTCCAGGCAGCATGGCAAGTGTTTCTGTGAACAGTCAAAGGCTTCTCATGTATTTGCTTCCACAATTGTTTCTATTTTTTAGTGTGTCTGGGAGACTCTGCAGCTTTTCCTGGTGCTCTTTGCTGGAGAGGAGACACTGGGAGGACTGCACAGAGGATAAACCATCCTCTGCTCGTTTTCTGGATCAGAGGAGAGAGAAGTTGTCCTTACTGGATGTCACATTACTGTCCTGATCTTTCTCTGATCCACCTCCCCATCTGATAAGAAAATCTCAAGTAGCATTGCTGCTGGCTTACTGTAAAACAGGAGTTTGCTGCTGCTTCACTACAGCAGTATTTTCAGCTTTCACTAGTTATTGCAGGGGTTTTATGGAATGTAAAGCTGTTGGTAATGTTGACAATGTTAGTACTATGTAATTTCATGGGTAGCATCCTCTCTATAGGGATAGCAGACAAAACAATGAGGTTGGAAAATATACCTGTGTAGGTGTTAAGTGAAATCAAGGCAACCACTGAGGTGTTCCAATGAAAAATGACAGCATTCTTCCTTTCTAATTCAGACTGACATGATACCTTCTGCAGTCCTGCTGACAACACGTGCCACAAAACACGCAGCAGGATCAGAGCTGATTCTAGGATGAGATTGCAAAGCAAGAAATACTAAGCCTGAATCCCCGTTCTGACAGCTATTCCCAGTGACATAAAGGATAATTTCTGGCCTGCCACATTTGCTTCATTCTAGGGCAGCGTGGGACTCCCAACAGCCACACGCTGCCCCCTATCCTGCATGGATCATAGCACTTATTGCTGTGAGCTCTAAATGATAAGCTCATGTACTGCAAGGGAGGGGTCCTAAGCATGACATTTAGTCACCTAAAGGTGGCTAAAAGCCCTGAAAAGGTTGGTTGGTAGGTCCACCCCAATTTAAATCATCACTTTGGGAAAAAAGCAAGACATCATCGTCAACCTCTATGTCCCTGTTGCCATGCAATGGCAGAGGAATAAAAATGGAGGTTATTAGACAGGTCTGTAGCAGTAGTGTTTATTGCTTCAGGACCTCACATCATTGCAGATAATAAAATCCGTATTGATATTGGCCCACATACAGCTGTGCATAAGAAAACTATTTTGGGAGAAGGGACAGTTTCTCATTCTTTTCTACAAAATGTCAATGAAATCATGAGCTTGGCGAGACCTTGTAGCTCTGGCTGTGGTAAAAATTATAAATTCTAACAATTAGAGATGTATTTAATTGAGGAGGGATTCTGTGGTAGCTTAAATGCAAAGTTGTTTCATGCCAATGACTGTCACCACAAAGGATCCATCTCGATTGACAGTACAGTTTCAAAGTGATGGATCCCTTAGCAATAAAGAAAACTGCACATATCACTTTAAATCTTTGAAATGTGAGGCAAACCTTAACTGATGTAAGCTTTCATTCTCCCTGCCTATTGCAACTCAGGGAACAAACTGATAATACCACTACTTACGTGTTACCTCACTGTTAAAAGCAGCTTCTGATAGGCATCTAGCAGAAGGCCTTTTTATTCTCAGGAGTATATGATACAGAAGAGATGTTCAGTGTTACTCTGTACAGATGCTCTTCTGAAGTGTATTGGTGTGGGGTTGGATTTCAGCATTTCTAGATGAGAAAGAATATCTGAAGAAAAATCCAGCGCTCACATATTTAGTCTTTTAATGCAATGGATCCCTCGGTGATAAGCCTCTTTGCTATTATGAAGGATATCTTTTAGAAGAGTGTATTGAGAAAGCAGCAAACATTTGATTAGCACAGCCTTACACCACGACCTTAAAATCTCTTATTAAACTATATCATTTCTCTAGGCAAATTCAGGTATGACATCTATGTAAATTTATTGTTAATTCTGGAGCTTGGGGTTTGGATAAACATTAAGTGGTAATTGCAAGGGATTGTAACTGAATATGTAAATTACTTTAACATCTATGTTTTACTCTGAGAGCATGCTTTAAAAAAAGTCCGTGCTGAGGAGGCTGCACAAAGAGTGATTCTTGATTTTTATTGGCGATTATTTTTTTTTTAACTAGTTCATATTGGCCAAATTATAATTGTCTTATTTTAACTTGTACAACTATAACATAACTGTGCCAATGACTCTTGACCCCATGAATTTTCTTAGGCAGGCTGGGAAAAGGTGCTATCTACATACCCCAAAATTAGAACTTTTAGAAAGAACTATGCATTTATCTGCTTCCTGATGAAGCAGATCATCAGCTATAGCCAACAGGGTAAATGGTGCAAAGATTCCTGTAACAGAGTGCAATGCTTATTAGCACACAGACACACTGGTCTGGCATGCCTGGGGTATTACAACAAAAACGGTTTGAACTTGAAGAACTCAACAGTTCCTTTGAGTTACACGTGCTGAATGGAATAATTAGGTCAGTAATCAAGAGCTGAAACTTTGCTGATGGATAATAATCCACTTTCTGGTAACAGTTGACCCCTGTGAAGAGACAGCATGAGCTGCATTGATTAACAAGATAAGAGATTGCAGCTTGATAGGAACTTACACTTATTAGTGTAACACAATAGACTTACTGTAAATTGCACAGACTAACAAATGAGGCAGCAGGAGTATATTGATGCTTGGGCATTTTGAGATCTCTTGATGGAAACCCCTCTATAGCATGAACAATAAGCTACATTCCCTCCTTTTAACTCTCTAAGGGAAAGCAAAACAGACCAATATGGCAGAGAAAAAGCAATGGATGCTCAAGAAATGATTGTCCATAGTATATGTTGGTACCTAAATTATTAGTCTACATAAATAATCTATGGCAAAGATCAAGAGTGGTGACACAAGATGTAAATAATGTGCTTGGTAAACAATGGACCTCCTAGAAGCAGATAAGAAAATCAATAAACTGTAGCCAGTAAAATCATATATATGCTTAACATGAAAATTATATCCAAGACCTCCTTTGAGTGAGGTCTGAGAAGCTCCATGCTAGGCTTTTATGCTTCCACTGTTCTCAGGAGTATGTAACTTATCTATTACTGTATATTGCAACTACGAGCAAAGAACTGCCAGGAAGTTTTGAATGCACTTAAAGCTGTGAGGTTACTTCCTTGAACCCTGTGTATTACTCAGCTTTTCCTAGATGGGATTGAGATGACATCCCCGTGTCCATTAAATGCCAGAGGTGGTAAATCACAGCATCTTGATAGCCTGTTCGAGAGAGAGTTCTTCTGTGTGGGCTGTGGTGGTAGGAGCCTTATATTTGTAATGATTTTTTAGAAAGAAAAAAAAATGTATTTGATGGAGATTTTACAGGGTCCATTTCTTGTCTGTCCTCGTAAAAGAAATATCTGAGGGGAAAAAAAAATTGATTATGGAAAAAACCTTACCATTAACCAACTTGTATTGTTTTGTAATTGGGACAAACCAATTCTAGGGAGGAAAGTTGTATTATAGAAGCAAAACAACAGCAGCAATTATAAATGAAAGCAAATAGGAATAAAAAAAAGTCACAGCAAAATCTCCAGAAAAGCAAAATGTTTGCATTCATTATGTGAATTTCCTGCTGACTTCAGGGAAACAGGGCTAGGAGCAAAGGTGCAAAGTTTGACAAAAGATGTTACTTAAACTGTCAAGGCAATTCTGATGAGCCTGTCAACACTGTGTGGATCTCTAATCTCACGTGTGATGCCAGGGCCATAAATTTGAGCTAATTTATTCAGTGTCAAATGTTTACTCTGAGAGCTCATTTACTGCTGTATGGCCTTAGTAGATTTCTGTGTTTTGTACACAGTGAAAATATTTTTAACGCATTTTGGCAGGAAGTGGCTACATTCAGTCATAACCGTAAAAGCACCCTCTTGGCCCTGTTATGAATGCTCACTATTGCTCAGTGGTGCTTCTTCAGAGGGATGAAATCCAGTGAGGGTGAACATTCTTGATGCTTACCGCATCCTACGTAAATCTGATCGTGGAAGGTTCTCGTAACTGTGATCCTGTGTGCAGTAAGCTGCCACAGGCAATTGGTGCAGCATGAAGGCTGAAGGACTTTTGCACTACGTATCATGCTATATACTATGTTGTGTTTTAGACAGGATGAAATTGTTCAACTGGTGAGCTTACATGACAGTATTTTCAGGTCAGCCAAAAGTTGTGCATAAATTTGCTCTTAATTTGGCAAATCACTTTGAACCCCATAAAGGGGAAAGACTTGTAAGTCAAACCACTTTGCTTTAGCATTTCCCAAATGAAATATTTTTACTTTTCCTCTCAAAAGAGTTTGGCTTTGTAGTTAAACCACGCATACTTACTTTCTCAAAAGAACAAAGGTGATGTGTGTTTAATGAAAATACAGCGGCCAACTTCTGGCCTAAACCCTTCACCTCCATGCTCTCCTCTGTAATCAGTCACTAGCAAAAATTACTGATTCACACAACTCAGGTTTCATTCATCCAGAATGTTCCCACTGAAGTCAGTAAAAAATATTTCAGGACAACAGTAAAACTGTTTGTGTCTGCCGTAGCAAGGTACAGGTTACCTGACTCGAGTTCATCAGAAATTCTTGTTCCTTTCAAAGGTGCCTGGGCTAACCTCAATTTTAGATTCAATTTTGCCTTCTTAGAGGAGGAGAAAATTGTAACAGCCACAAACAGTTGCTTTTAACAGGGTTATGAGTTCATTCTGGTGGTTCCCGAAACTTGAGAGACTCATAGGTCTCAGTGGGAAGATGAAAGGGATGAGCTTCGTTCAGAAGGTGCTCTTAATGGATGCAAAAACCTTGTATCCATTTCGATGACTTTTGCAGGTAGATGTGGGAGAAACTTAAGATGATGAAGTGGCTGAATGCATTTCCTGAACTCTCAAAGTATGATTCTTCTTGTCATTAATGGTGTGGTTCACATTAAGTAAAATCTCATGGTCACTTTAAATGTTGAATGAAGAACAGAATATAAGCAAAATTAAAGAAAAATAGGGGTTTTTTTTCCTTTGAAAAACATTTTTAGTATCAGGGCTCTCGTCTCTCTGACTTTGGGTATGCTTTTCACTGTCCGTGTTCATTTTGTGTGTTCTTGCCTAATCTATAATGATTTGTGATTTAACATGTTCTTAACAGTCTGTAGAGAATATGTGCATTTTTTATGTTTTGGGAAGATAGTCTTTAATTTAGACATCACTGCCATCTCCCCTCTATCATAAAAAACACTAGAGCAGTATTGCTTTAATCAGTCATGTAGTTTTGCAGAATGCTGATGCTTTTGATATGATACGTAGCACAAAAATAAAGGGACCTGATTCTATACTATTCCTTCAGGCAAAGGTCCTGCTGTAATCACAGCTGGCTCCCGGACCTAGCCCAGGGGAGCTATTGCCCATAGTGATTTCTATTGCTTTGCAACAGCTAAATCCTTATTTTATTGTATAGCATTCACCAATATTTCAGTCCAGCTTGTTCATTACTCCAAAGAAGAAGTGAAATCTGATGCATGATAGGTCTCTTTTAAACTCCTCTGTGTCTCTAGGGTGTGTGTAAACTCGTCTCATAATCCTAACCTTCAATAATCAGTAACTATCGATTTACTGCAAATCCCAACAGATAGCTTTAGTTCATGGAAAATGGAGCAGCTTAAATCACCTTTTTATTCCTAAATCAGACAATTATATTCAAATTCGGACAAAAATCATATATGCCATCCTTCTTCTATTTTATTAGTTTTAACACACTGCAAGAATTAATTGGTTTTGTAATAGTAACTGTTTTCCAGAGATAAGGTTCATGGGCAGCATGTTCAGGTGAGTTTTATTCTATCCCATGAGCATACTTTCCTCCCAAATTTGTGTTTTGGGAGCAAAGAGACTTTTTTGATTTCCCCTCCCCGCACACATCCCCTATATAGCCTTGATTTGTTGTCCCATTTAAATACAGAGTTCAATATTCAGGTGTATAAGTGCGACATAAATAAAATGGCATACTCTGCTGAGCCAAAGGGGCTGTTTTCCTGGGAGCTGCTGTAATTTATGGTAGGCTTGGCACCAGCGTAAATATCATCGGTTCGTTATCACAACCAAACGGTAAAACACTGCGGGCTCACAGAAGACAGGTGGTCTTGAAGAACAGAGAGGAGAAATAAAAGAGGTGAGAGCTGTTGCTGCACAGGTTGGCATGAGGGTTTGAGGCAGCCATGCCTTGGCATTGCTGTGAGCGGACCAGCCCTGCCCACTGCCACACGTGGCTGGGGAAGGGAGGATAGTTTCCTTGAACGTGGGAAATCATGATTTTCATTTTAGTGATTGATTGAAGCTTGAGGAAGGCTACGGGAGGCTGATAAAACTGATAAGAAGACCCCACGCTGTGGGGGCAAGATGCAGTGAAGCCTTCAGCTGGAGGAGAGGCCACCTTGACTTGAGTGGGAAGGGGGATTTTCTTCCCCTCTCCCACCCACTGGCTTTGCCACAATGTCGGTGATGATTTCAGCTCAGCAGAAGGGGACCACCACCTCCTACTACCTCTCCTCAGCCTCCACTCCTCTCAGCGAGCTGTTCGGTGTCCTGCCCTTCCACCCCAGCCGTGAGCTGCCCCGGCTGCTCCCTCCGGCTCCCCGCAGCCCTCCCGGGGCAGAGCATGCAGAGCCTCCCACCCGTGTGCCCACTCCCCGGGCTCTGCGTGTGGAGCAGCTTTCATCCCTCCGGCTACACCTCGCCGCTCAGCCCCACCGTGAGGAGGTGCCTCAGACGCGGTGGGGGAAAGGGGCGAGTTACTCCAGCTGGAGCCGCCGTTAAATACAGCCGCCGGGAGCGCCCGCCGTAAAACGGAGGGATAAATAAATCTCCACGACACAATTTCACTGTTTCAGCGACCTACAAATTACTACGGAAATTGTATTTCTCAGCTCCTCCCCGCCCTCCTCCCCGTTCTCCGCGGGAGGGAAAGCGGCGTCAGCGGAAAGCGGCGGCGGCGGTGGAGGAGGGCGAACCGCCGTGCTCGGCCGGCGGCACGTCTGCGCCCCGGCCCCACGCTGCAGCCGGCAGCCGGCGGGACTAACGCCGCAGCCCGTTAAAACGGTGTGAAAAGGGAGGGAGAGAACCCCGCCGAGGAGGGCAAGTCGGTGCCCGGCCGAGCCGCCCCGTGCCCAGCCCCGCCGAGCGCTGGGGGCGAGGGGCCGGGCCCTGTTCGAGGCCGCGGTGTGGCAGGAAGCGGACGCGGGGCACAGGCCCAGGCGCCCCGGGGCGCCTCGGCTCGGCCGGGCGGCGGCGTGTGCGGCTTCATCTCTGAGGAGAAAAAAGGCTTAAATGTGGGCCAGCTTGCTCCTGTAAACCCCGGGGAGGAGGCAGTTTCATTCCCAGATAGTGATCTGGGGCCCTGCGCAGCGCCAGGCTGGGCCATGCGAGGTCGAGGTCGGCTGGTTGGTTATTTGCTTGATGGATCCTCCTCTTGGAACCTCCTCCCTTCACTCTTCTGATACAGTTGCCAGATTTTGGCTTAGCGCATTGTAATTAGCATATGTGCATGGTTTTTTTTATTATTAAAGGAAGAACTGTCACGCAGCATCCCTCATATTTCTTCCTGATGCTCTTCCATGAGAGATGTGAAGACCACTGAACCAAAAGTTAGTCCTAAGATTTAATTTATCACCTGCACGCCTCTAAGATCGATCACCTGAATGCCCTTAAGAGAAAGGCAAATCTTTTTTGAGGATTAAGCTGAAAGTAGGGGGGAGAATACTCCCCAGGATAATGTCTCAGTAATACTTCACTTGGGTCAAAATGCTGATGTTTTTCATCCCTTAAGCACTTGGCTAATAGAAGGTAATAATTGGGTTGATTATAATGTTTAGTTTGTTTTGTTGGTTTATGCTGTTTCCTACTGTGAGAAACACATTTAAGATGGCTTTCAACTGTTTCATTTTGAGGCTTGAAATCAAAACTAATTGTAAGGCTCTTTTCTCTTTTTAATATAATGAAGTGTTTCAAGTTGTAAGCTTCAGCTTGCATTGTACACCATCTCATACGAGTTGCATGCTTCACAGAGTTAAATAACAGAGTCGGGGTATTTAATCATAAGTAATGGCAAAGGCAGAAGCAAATTAAGAGCTGCAGGCAAGAGCAGAATAATGTGCCCTGGTGAGATTTGAAAATTGATGGCTTATGTGATTATTTGTACTCCAGGAGCACCTGTGGGCTTTGCTCATGGAAGAAGGGCCAGGTATGATAGACACATACTGCACAGCACATTCCTGATGGACAACAGGAGAGGCAAAAGGTGAACGAAATACGTAGTTGGAGCAGAGGATGATGCAACAGAAATATGCCCAGTTACATTTTTAGAAGAATGACTGTTGGGCATAATACAGCTCTGTGGATGTTATGGACATTTGGCAGCAGCAGGAGTGGAAGAAGTCCAGTCAGGGCTCCTTGGGCGGAGTTTGGTTAGTGTGTGGAGGCACGAAGAGATAGCAATGCTCACAAAGTGGTTCCAGAGCACAGGAGCTGCGGAGGAAAAGGTGTTTAAACTCTCAGTTTCCAGATGAGATGAAGAGGTGGCAAGTATTTCATTCTAGGAAAGAGAAACTCATTGTGGATGTGATCTCATACTTGCAGTTGCCTGTAGTACTATTTCAGAAAATGCCAGCTCTTTCCTGGGAACTGAGCACACAGTTACGAAGCCCCAGGAAGACATTTGCCAGCTGAATCTTGTTGATATTTTTGGTTTTCTGGAAAATCAATACATACAAGACAAATGGATAGAATTTGAAATACTAAGAATTTATGTTCCTATTTATTAATGTACATGTCTATCACAATATGCTAATTCAGTGCAATTGGATCATCATAGCATTTAATGTTTGGCTGATCACTTAACTCATTATCATTTCCAGCCTGCCTCTCCAATGATTTCTGCTTGAGGCAGTCATTAACAGTCTGGGCAAAGAGAAATAACCCTCTGCTACACCAGAATTGTCATGATTTACTCTCACTTTGCATGAGTGGAAACCATTTCACATGCTGGGCAATAACCTTAGAGGACTTAGGAGTCCTGAAAGTAAAATGGCCATAGATGAAGGGAACTTTTTTACCCTGATGTGACAATTTTGGCTGATACTCAGAAGAGTGAAGAACAGGCTGTAATTCCTGCTGCTCCTCTAAAGCTTTGCTGCTGCTACCAGTGCACCACCTTGCAAGTCCCATGCTGTGTCCTATGTAATTCTTCATGGCAGCATGCAAAACATGTGGTTGTAGTGTGTTTTTGGATGTGGTTGTTAATTACAAACCCGTTGGATGACCTATACCTTGTGCTCTGGTAAACACTGACCAGTCAATTCCTGTTATTATTGGTGTTGTACAGGACTGTTGTTGGCTGATACTAATAGTGAACTTAAGCTTGAGTTCTGCCCCTTCAACAGAAAGCAATAAGGCAGTTCTTTTTGCTTGCCCTGATCACCCCTTTTGGTCTATTTCTCTGCATTTACTCCATAGGTACTTTCTGCACTGCTCTTCCCCCACCCCATTTTCCTGAGTCCGTAGCTGTTTAGTGTGATGCATTTTCTACTGCAGTTTAGCTTCTTTCCTTTGTGTGGCTGTTTCAGAGCGGGAAGCAGTCCAGATCACCTGTTTGCAATGGCTATAGGTTCTTGGCTTCTTTGCGTCACTAGGGTGCCTCTCTGGTTTGGACTGCTCTTAGCTGCTTTCTTGGCTTGATGGTCACGCTTCTGCTAGGCTCCAGTTGCCTATTCTGAAGAGACCAAGCAGAATCCTGAGTCTCTGTCCTGTGGAAAGATATAATTGCAGTGTTTCAATGTTCTTGAGTAGGGAGTCCATACTTTCCCTCTTGCCTCTGCTGTTTAGTCTCTTGGCTTTCTCTACTGCCTCTTCTGTCTTCCTCCATGGGTAAACAGGAAGAACTGGCACCACAACACCTATGTTTCAGTACAATCGGTTGAATCTACTTGAGTCCCCTGTCTGACCCAGCAGAACAGATGTGCTACCTATGGCAAACTTTTCTTTTGTTTCAACAATCCATGCTTGAACATCTCCTAATCTTCCAGTTTTGAGGAACTGCAGCAGTAATCTGCAAACAGATGCTTCCCCATTCTGAGCTCTAGAAAGTGGATTCAGGTCAAAGACAGTCTTCAGTGTTCATAAATGATTTTTGGGTTTTTTTTGCTGTTAATCATCAGCTCTGGTCATTTCTGCACTGAGTGAAATGCCTTTAATTCCATGACCTTTTTTCAAAGACTCTCATGAATTTTGTATTTCACTAACCCCCTGGGCTACATGGGATGGTTGTTTGTAGTTCTAGCTTGCTGTATTTTAGTCCCTTACCTCAAAATACGTTTTTTTTTTCATTGTAATACAAAGCAGCATAAAGCCTCTAGTGACAGTTCTCCCTCCTGTCACATTAGGATTTCCTGATGTTGTACTGTGATGAAATCCATAGCTTGTGCTTCCCAGCAGTAGTTGGTTCTCCTGCATGTCAGCTACTGGGAGTTTTATGCAGTACTTGCTCTTGTTTTTGTGGTTCCCTTATCAACATCCTGCCTTTGCCCATTTTCCTCAACATGGCTTTATTGTCTGCATCAGCTCTTGCTCACAACTATTGTGCTCTGCTGTTACTGCCTTGTCAGTGTTGTAGGGATAACATTGCAGCTGGCTACTCACTCCTGCTGGAACAGAATTGGTCATTGACCTAATAGTGTAGCTGCCAATGTGGTGATTGAATTGTTGGCAGTTTTTTCCTATGGTGTGTGCATGTTGATAGCCCTTGGATTTGCTGAGGTCACATCGTGTAGCTCTGTTTAATTGGAAATCTCTACATCTTCAATCACTGCATACATTGCCTTCTTTCTTCTCTGAAGGGTTGCACTTTAAAGATAGTGATTTTCAGCACATGTGACATGCTTGTCTTTCTTTGGCCTTTGCCACCCCATACCCGCTCCATGTACCCTGGTCCCAAATACCTGTGTATCAGTTCTGCTTCTTGTTTTGTTTTTACCTTGGGCTTCAGCTCTTGTTCTGGCTGTTACTCTTTTAACTTTTTCCCTGTCAGATCACTTACGTTTGCTGTTTGCAACTATTTTTCTAAGGTCAAATGCAATTCAAGCCTCTCTTCTATAAGATAGGCTCAAATGTCCTAAATATTTCTTTGGTTAGGAATCTCTGATGCCCACAGAGTTACATGCTGATTGCAGAAAGGTTCCATTTACTACAAGACATGACCCCTCAGCACTATGCTGCTCGGCAGTGCTTGGTCAGCAATGACCAATAACCCTCTTCCTTTTCTGGGTTCTGGCTCTATGAAGAAAGTGGTTTCTATCCAGACTTCCCTCCCCCCCACCCCCCGCCTTTTCTTTTTAATTTTTTTTTCCTTGAATGTTGGTACTTATTAGACACTCTTACTAGTTCTTACTTGTTTTGAGGCGGTATTCCTGGCAAGTCTGTCTCATGGGCCTTTCATTTTTTTTTCCACAATGAGATTGTAAAAGTTCTCATCTTTATTCCCGATAGTTAGCTGTTAATACAGATTGTTCTTTCTTTCACTCTCTCTGTGTTTGTGCAGAGGTTTTGTGTAGAAAATGCTTTTCTCCAGTTGCCTAGCATGAATCTGAATCCCCATCTGTCTACCTTAGTTTCTAGTAAATGATTTTCTGTCCTGCTACTATCACTCTGTTATCTGCTACATTTCTGTGGTTTTTGTATCAATTGCTAGGTCATAAGAACTCACATTTTTAAAATCAAACTCACTTTTTGTTCAGAGAAATACTTCCAAAAATAATATATGTAATATGAAAGCTGTGTGACAACGTATTAATTGCCTTATATCTTCACAATATTTTAAGATCTGTTTTATTCTCTTCTCCTTTCATGGTGTTTGGCCAATGTGGTAGACAAACGATTCAGTGATATATGAGGCAATGGAAAACTTTATTTAATTTCTGGAGTGAAAACTAATTCATTAAGATTGTTATCCAGCATTACACATCTGTGTTTTCTGGATATTCATCTTTCTAGTCTTCTGCTAGATGGCAAACATCTCACAGGCTTTCATGTCTTTACTGTTTTCTTTTCACACATGGCTTGAGTAATAATTTTGCAGTAATCTGGATCTCTGGTTCTCCTCAATCCATATCAGTCTTATTGTTTTTGCACAGACTATGGGTAAAATTGTGGTACAGACGTGTTTATTCTAGGGAATGAGAACTTAATCCAAACTCAAGATTTGGCTGATTAAAGCTGAAGCTGTCAAGGATTTAGATATGTAAATCTAGAATTATGGTCTTGGGAACCTTGGCTCAGCTACAGCCTAAAACTCAGGATACCTACATGACTTTAATATCTTACTTTCTAATCTTCGTCTGCCAAGTGCCTGGACAGCCTGTCTTTGTATGCCGAGGTTTGTCTCTGTTTTCCAAAGTGGAACAGACTCCTATCCAGGAAGGCTGTTCTAGTAGGTGCTGCCACTGGGTACTTACGAGGCATTCATCAAATCTTAGTGAAAAAAAAACAACTTAGAGCTGCTGCTTCACATAGAATGGTGGAGGAGTATAGAGGAGGGATAGGTTGTCTTTTTTCCATAGGACCTTGTGGTTAGAGTTTTCACCTATACAAAGCATGAGACCCTTCCTCTTCCTGTGTCAATTCAAGCTTATACATTCCTTTCTGGATATAGAGGAACATTTTCCCTTTATCCTTTAAAATGCTAGCTTGCATGCAATTTAGGATTCATAGGGCAACGGCTACCACAAGACCTGCTGGCCAACTGATTGAAGTGCTTTTCTTTGAGTGGGGAATCTTGGGTTCTCATTCTTGCTTCTAGGCCTGTTTATGTATTTTGAATTAAACAGTTATTAGTTATAGCTCTGAGTCCTTCAAACTGACATTGGATGGCTTGTTTCATTGTATGTTTAAATAGCATACCTGTCCTAAAGAGCCAGGTGATAAACTATGTCTGTCAGATCAAAAACTAAATAAATGTAAATATCCCTTAGGCCAGGGAAATTCTCAGTTTACCTTGCTATTTTTGCAGTAAGAAAAACACTTGGAAAAATCAGCACCTCAGCTTCCAGAGGATTTTTTACAGGAGAAAAATAAATACAGGAAAAATGTCGGCAAAAGCAATTTACGCTTTTCAGTGGCTTTCTGAAATCTACCATTGTTTAACCTTTATCCACAACATATATTAAAACTTTCTCTCCACACCTGATCTAACTAAGAATCCTTAATCAGATCTTTGTCACTTTAGTCTGTCGCAAATACAAATTGGACAGAAATCAAAAAGTCAGCATTTTATAAATACAGCAAATAACAACTGGTGAGGTACTTTGATTTGTCTATACTGCCACTAACCTCTGTGACCTTGGGCAAGTCCTGGAGGCTTTGTGTGTCTCTCCCTACTTCTAAAATAGGAAAGAATCCAGTTTGTAAAGAGTGTTGCAAGATACGGTGTAACATACTGAAACACTTCACTCTGCAATTACTAGTTTTATTACACAGTCTCATACATTTCTGGAAGGCAATCCAGGCTCAGTACCATACCTAAGCTAGAAACTGAAGCAGGCGACACAACTGGGTAGCAACAGCCTCTGTCCCTCCTTTTGTTTTTTGGAGCCCTGGGAAGTTCTCATACAGCTGCAGCGAACTTTTGTCTGACCACCACATATGCATAGGCATTGTTAGCTCTTCTCCCTCTGAAATGCGGTGAATATCTTTTGCAGCCATTGGCACAGGCATTAGTTCATGAATAGTGGGGCTTGCTCCAGGAATGTATCTGAGAATTGGCCTGTAACTAGACTTAGGAAGGACCCTCTCGAGAGCAGCTCTATTTAGGCTCTGTACTTCGCAAACAGCAGCTCAGCTCAGCTCAGCATTAAGAGTACAGACATGCTTCCTTCCCCATGCTTAGACAGCAATCTCTTTCCCTTAAGATATGGGAGAAACACTCGTTGTTACCAAGCATTAAAAACTCTAGAGTGCTGCTCTTTTTTGTCTATTATCTATATACGTGCAGGTACAAGCATTAGCAATGGGAAGAAATGTAACGGAAAGGTCAGGGTATAGTACTGATGAGCTGGACACTCCATTGCTGTGTGTGTGCTGCCCAGTCAGCTCAGGCAGACTGACATGGATTGCCTTCCATCAGACCTCCACTCTAATTAAATTTACTGGGAGGCGAAATAAATTCTGTGCTCTTACTGTCATTTTATATTAATATGTTGCAAAACCACTAGACTAAGCTACTCTTGTGGTTTATGCATAGCTGTACACATTCTGGATGGAAACTAAATTAATACTAATTTCAATGCAAATATATTTTCTGTTTATGGTATGTTTGTCTTGTTATTACCTTACGTTCCTCTCCTATCTCTGTTATTTTTGGCTGTTGCACTCTGATGCTAAGGCAGTGATAGCCTTTATATTACCGGTTTTTATGGTTTTGAGAGTATGTTGGTGTTGCTTAACATTTTTTAGTGAACTTTCTCCCATCTTACAGTCACAATCTTGCAGTCCTGTTATTGGAAAATCTAATATTCAATTATGGTATTTTAAAGGCAGTTTCTGTCCATGTACATGATGCTTATGGAGAAACTTGCAAACAGAAGTCTTAGTCATTTGAAAAGTGAATGGCAAATAAAAGTGCTGTGAGTAAATAATTTTTAGACCTTATTATTCTTAGGCTAGTTGCAGAATTTGGGGAAGTATAGCACTGAAATTAATTCATACCTGTTCAAAACTTGCAGTGCTGACTTTTTGCTGTATGCCTTTATTGTGTACTCAGTGATGCCTCTGGGTACTACTTGGAAATCTAATGAATAATAATAACTTAATAAATTGGACAAAGCAAAGTATAAAGAATGTATAGGCATGCACACACAGAGGGAAGAAATCACTCCGTTTTATAATTTTTTCTCCAGTATGAAAATCCCCATATGAAAAACACACTTTATAGAAACATAATAAATCTTCAGTAGAGTTCTAAAACTTAACTGCAGCAGGTGGCAAAGCCAGCACAAGGTGCTACCAAAAAGGTAATAGATCGTCAAATATCTTCTCATTAATTCCAGGTTATTACATACTCTACTAGACATATGGCACAGTATTAGCAGAATTTTAAAAAGTGTAGTTAGGCAGGAAATTATAGTTTAGCTACATTTTCCCTTATTTACAAGGAGATCTTCACCAGCTTAAACAGATACTAATTCAGCTTGAGTAGTACCTGTGGGCCCCATTCACAAACCAGAACTTGGACTTTGTTTGGTGCTGTGCAAACACTGCCCAAAGTCCTAATCCAGGCACTTAGAATAGAAGTATGTACAACGATTTCCTTCTCTGCCAGGATAACTACATATAGAGGAAAATCCATCCGGTGAAATAGGTTCTTTTTTCCAGGAATGAGCCTTGATGGAGATAATGAAAATATTGAGGGATATACATGTGTGTCAAGACCATCTTTAAGAGGTGGTTTTTTTTCTTCCATGTCTCTCTGGTTGTCAGATGGCAATTGATGATTGACTTTAACCTCTTAAAATACATTCTCAATTGTAGTTCATTTTAAAAGCTACCAGTGTCATAAGGAATAGCATTTCAAAAGTACTTCATAACCGGTGGAGTACCTGGCTGGCTGCTTGTGTTGGTGAGATGTGTTTGTTCCAATATTCCAGCTCAGTATAGGATGGAGGATCAATTTTAGTTAACTGCCAAGGCCCAAATAGTGCACAAGTAGCATTGTATGTCATTTCAGGCAAAACCCCTTAAAGCACAGCAAAGCGCTACAAACACTCCTCGGTCTCCTGCTTACGAAAATATGGTAGGAAAAAACAACAGTCTTGCTAACAAATCATGTCAGGTTAAGGACATTTCTGTTAACACATTGGTCGAAATGTTACTGTCGTATAGTGTGTGTTTGTGTGTCTCCTTGCTGATGACTGAGTTATTAAATAGTTTATGATGTTTTTGTTTTGAGTACTTTATTTCCCCTCAAAAAAAATGAGTTCAGCCAAATAGCGTTTAATGCTGTGCATCACTGGTGAGGTAGAAATGTTTGAAGTGTGACTGTTAACATTCCGATCTATGTGTGACTGTTAATGTTCAGACTATGGAGAGCTTGGTTCAAGACTGTGTTTAACCCCAGTGGTTTTTTTAAAACTCTGTATTTCACACACTTTCAGAGCATCTTGCAGAAGTGAACAGAAGTGATCCAAGCCAAGTCTCATTGGTACCTTGGTACTGGAGAAGTTCGGTTGGGCCTGCTATTAGACTTCATGCAGCCATATCTAGCTTGCACCAGTATTTTTTTGTGTGTGCTGCCCACAGGCAATATGAGTTTTGAATTGCAAAACTCATTATTATTACGAAGTTTGCATGTATAAAGAGAGAACAGGTTTTTGCCTCACTGGAAAATCACAGTCCCAAGATTTTTCACAGATAGTACCCTCACCAACCTAGAAAACTAACCAAGAGCTCAGCCATTTGAAACCCTCTGAAATGGTAAGGTGGATATTATTTCTGCCTGTCCTCTTTTCATTTGTATTTCTGCACTTCTATTAGAATTGCTGAATTGCCCAGAACTGCTGAAACACTGTAAACAAATCTGTTCTTGCTATTCTGTGCTGTTTGCAGTCCAGACTTTCTCTTGTCCTGTACTGTTGCTGTTGAAGCTTTTCAAACTAGAATATTAAAGTTTGAGGGCAGTACAGATCTGTGGGAATAGACAGGCCTATCTGGGTTACCTAGAGAAGACAGAAACTAGGGCTTCAAATTCATTTGTGCTCATCTATGGACTAACGGATCACCCAGCAAGATTAACTGGATCTCATTTGGGTTTTGGCACATGCCCATGTTTCTGTCAGCTTCCCTAGCACGCATGCTGGCTTTCAGGGCTGCTGTGGAAGACAATACCGCGTCTGATCTCACCAAAAGCCTCCTGGTACAACCTCAACTTGTCCATACTTCGGTAATCAATTCAGACCAGCAGAATGCATTTCCATTGGAGGATGTTTTGAGTCGTATAGCTAGAAGATTTTTTGATCGGATGCTATAAGCCTTACAGCCAGGTTTGCTGTATTGTTGAGCCATGGTCTGAGCAAGGAAATGTGAGATTTAGAAATTCTCAGCTCTGCTTGTAAATATTTAGAAGTCAGGGACTCCTGCAGTTTTTGTTGCAACAGGAATTTTAATAAAACAAGGTCTACCAAAAATTCACATGAATATGTATTTGCATTGCTAAATCTAGTTTATACTTTTCATAAAATAAGTTGCACGTAAGACATTTATAGCTTGCTACAGATGCTAGGTGGACCCCTGAATGCAGTGCACTTACTAATCCCACTGCTCAGGCTGTCAATACTGCCTTTGCACTCCAGAAGTTCATAAGACTTAATATTTTTTTTCTAGGATATCGACTACAAAGCGTGTAAAGAGCCCTTGCAGGGGATAACAGTTATCTTCTAAAGGCTTTGAGATCTGCTCCGTGTTTGACTTGCACAAAGCATTTCACCTGATTGTAATAGTTTAGGTCAGGCCTCTTGCTAAACTTTTTTTTTAAATAAAAACCAAAAAGGATGGAAATATCCTGAGCTGACACTATTCATCAAAGTAGCAGAAACTACTGTATACTAAGAAAGATGCCCCTCTTTAGTCTGACAACTTGAGTCGGCTTTTGAAACTGGGTAGTTGAGTGGGTAGTAAACCCTGTCTTAATTCTGCCAGTCTGTGTTTGAATAATGGATCCACGGTGTAGACATCTGATTGCTGAGAATCTACTTTATCACTAGAAAAGATTTAATAACAAAAGGATAAAACTAATGTTTAGTAAGGAAATAAAAAAGCAAGAGATACCAGACCAAAACATATCCCTAACATTATGCTTAGCAAGAGGGATTTTTCTTACCTGTTCCAAGTCAGCCAGCTAACTTCTACAACCCATCACACCTGGTGTGCCCTGGCGACTCCTTACAGCTACATCTTCACCTTTCCTTCTGTTTTTAAAAGCAACCTGCTTTCTTTTCAGTGTAAGATAGAACGATCTCGCCTTGATCAGATACCCCTTTACAAGCCCTCACTTCTTTGTTACTTGTGATTTGGCACTGGGACATCACAGGTACTACAACAGTATTAAATAATCTCTTTTCCCCTGTCCTTTCTAAAGTTTCTTAATAACACTTTTACAGCATATCTTGATTGGATTATATTACTGGCTTTAGGCTTTTAAGTTGCCTTCCCCATTTTACACCTTTTTTAAAATATGGTGATATGACTTTAGAAAATACATTATGAGAAATATTAGCAGCATACAGTAATCTTAAAAGTTGTAATATCTAGCTCACCTCAGGATTTTCTCAGGAATATATGTGTATATGTATATATGCAGATAAAAATAAGTCTTTTAGTGACTGTGAAAGGCTAGAAAACCAAAACTGCCTAACCCTTCATTTCCTTACACTTTGTTAGGTTTGAAGAGATTTGGCAGACCTTCCATTGCAGGAGTCTAGTGCTCTACTTTATGGTCTGAAACTTATTTTTAGGATATTCTAGACTATTTTCTGATACAATAACTGACTTCAAATGCAGTAGCTTTGCATCTTGCCTTGTTGGCTGTATCCATCATCCCCATTGCTATTGCTTAGAAGAAGTACAATTTTAAGGAGATATCCCTGGTTTGGCTCCCACGTGGCCTTAGAACTGATGTCTCCTTCAGATAGGGTCGAAAAACTGTGTTCTATAATCTGTCAATAAAAAAAAGGGGGGAAACATAAATATGCACATCTTAAAAGAACACCTGGAAGCTGTACTGAGGGGTAAAATAAGTTTCTTCATGTTCTCTTTCACCTTCATTTGTCTTCTAGACTCCAAAAGAACTAATAAGACTTTTCCAGTACATTGCCTTTCCTTATACATATAAATTTCCAGCAGTCAGGATGGACTTCAGAAGAATCAGTGGAAATACTTAGAAGTACTGATGTGGGGCAGGAAGAAGGCTTGATTCTTAGTGTGTCCATTTTCCAGTCTTGTTCTTTTCTGTGGAAAAGTCTCAAAAAAACCCCCACCTCTTTGAAGTTTTGGGTTGGAAAATTGGTGTGTATTAAACCATTTAAAAGGTTGTAATTATTTTGCAGAGCATTTTTCTCCAACGTCAACATCAGTGACAGAGTTAACCATTTTGGCTGAGAAGTAGTAGTCTGAATGTGAGGCATTTCCACTCTGCTGTTTAGTGGTATAGATACCAAATCAGAATCAGAAGCTCATTTTGCACTGATCTTACATGTCTCAGGTTGCATATTTTTGGGCAAGACAATCAGGAGAATTTGTGGAATTTTTTTTTCCTTCCCCAGATAATTCTGTTAGCTAAAGAGATCCAGAACAACATGTGCTATTTTGTAAAACAAGGTTAGTTTTAATGGCTTGTTTTAAAGTAGTGCTTGCTGCCCATTGAAACCCTGCGCGTGTTGGCCTTTGTCCTCTGCAGGAGAAGAGCTACTAGGGCTGGGGACTACTGCTTATGCTAGGCTACAGAGGGCCCCCGTGCTGTGCTGATGAAGTCCGCTGCGAGTAGGTTGTCCGACTGTGACTAGATGCCTGATATTTACTGCTCCTTGTGTGCTGATGAGAAGGGGAAGGAGCTCTAGCGCCTCCTTTTTTCCACTGCTTTTCAGTAGGTGGCTCTTCTCTCCTGACACTTTCCGTGATGGATGCTTTGGCCAAAAAGACAGCACTACGCAGTGCCTCACCCTCATTTCACTTGTAAGCCTGAATTGATGGAGTGAGTCAAAAGAGATTATCTAAGATGTTGGTCCATGTTAAGGGTCTTTACAGATGAATGTATACATTTAGAATCTGTAAGAATAAAACTGAGATGAAGATTAAAATATATCACTAAATTAGCTGCTAACAGGAACGCGTCAGGAAAAGCTTGTGTCTTGCCAGCTGTGATGTCTACTGATTTGTTTCTAAAGCAGACTTTCTAGTTCTTTGAAAAGCTATTGAAAAATCTACTCCTGCATAGGAGGAGGTTAAGGAAGGTTGGTCTTGTCGATACATCCTAAAGCTTTTTTTTCCTTGGATTCGTTGATAAAAGCAGTAAGAGTTTTAAGTGCAACTGTTAGCTAATGCCGATTAGGCCAGAGAAACCTACAAGGAATTCAGGGGACTCTTGTTTGACTAAGGAAACACAGGTGATACTTTCCCAGGGTTCTGCAAATACTACAGTCTGTTACTGATACAGTAGATACACATAAAGACTCTTAGGAATTTATTTTAATGTTCAGAGTATTGATCGAATAATAATCTGAGTTTCGATAATGTTGACATCAGTCTGATAATTCTTCTGGTCCGTGCCAGTGGCACAAAGAATCCAATGAGATGAGGAAACCCAGAAGGTTTCTTCCTTTATTTTTGCATGAGTTTGTGTCTGTTTTTTTGTTATACTGGAGAGTTGTTTTGACCTCCTACAGGAAGTTGAGTTGATAACCTTAGAGAAAGCTAAGACAGACAATCAATACAGATAAAGGTCTTGAAAATTTTCAAAGTCCTGATTGGATAAAACTTTAACCAAGGGCTTGAGGTCTTTACTGAGGCTCCTCATTTAGGAAAATTTAAATTATTTGGAAATGATAGAAAGAACAGTCTTGATATAGAGGGGAAAGGTAAAACAGGTGGAAACCTTGGCTTTTGTAATTGGGGCACTTAGAAGAAGACATTGGGTTCTCTTAAAAGCTCTTGGTAAGTGAGAGTGTATATAATCCTTCTTGTGTGATAGCCTATAGTTTCCTTGGTTAAGTGCTTTACAGAAACTGCCTAGAATTACTGTGTCTTTCTGTGGATTTCAAAGAAAAATATTTATCCAGAACTGAATGCAATAAGGCCTGCTCAGGAACCACAGAAAGTTCGTAGAATCGTGGAATGGTTTGGGTTGGCAGAGGCTTTTAAAGATCATCTAGTTCAACACCCCTGCCATGGGCAGGGACACCTTCCGCTAGATCAGGGTGCTCAAAGCCCCATCGAACCTGGCCTTGAATACTTCCAGGGATGGGAGATCTGCAGCTTCTCTGGGAAACCTGTTCCAATGTCTCACCACTCTCATCATAAAAAAATTTCTTCCTTATGTCCAATCTAAACCTACAGCCTTTCAGTTTGAAACTGCTGCGCCTTGTCCTGTCACTATAGACCTTGGTAAAAAGTCTCTTTCCCTCTTTCTTATAAGCTCCATTTCTTTAAGTATTGAAAGGCCTCAATAAGTCTCCCTGGAGCTTTCTCTTCTCCAAGCTGAACAACTCCAACTCTCTCAGCCTTTCTTCACAGGAGAGATGTTCCATCCCTCTGATCATGTTTGTGGTCCTCCTCTGGACCTGCTCTAACAAGCCTATGTCTTTCTTGTACTGGGGACCCTGGAGCCGGACACAGTACTCCATGTGGGGTCTTACCAGAGCAGAGTAGAAAGGGAGAATCCTTGCTGGCTCACTCCCCATTTTTATCCACCAGTGTCCCCAGGGCCTTCTCTGCAGGGCTGCTCTCTATCCATTCATCTCATAATCTGTGTCAGTTTTGGGGACTGCCCTGACCCAGGTGCAGGACCTTGCCACTGGCCTTGTTGAACTTCATGAGGTTCACACAGACCCACTCCTGAAGCGTGTCAAGGTCCTTCTGGATGGTATCTGAGTTACTAAAGGTTATGTGAGAGCAAGATCTGGTTAAAAAGCTGTATGAATTGTAACCTTTCATCTTAAAATAGGAGCAAACTCCAGGTCTGCTGTTTGGGAAGTTTTGAATGTACCCTGATCTCTGCATTCAGGACACTATTTTATTAGTGCTAGGAAATGGCGTACACCTACCTAAAGCAAAGTATATGTTGATATTAAGGGGAATTCTAGTTCCCAGACATAGCCGATGGGCAATTTCTTTTTGTCAGTTGATTTTTCCATAGTTTTGCTCTCCCAATTTCAGTTCTGTGCAGTTTTTCCAATTTTCCATACAGTGGAAGGGTTATGAACTTCTGGTCGATGACACCAGGCCTGCTTTTTACATTCTTTTGTGAATAGCCTCTTGCAACTCTAACTTTGAAATAGTTTCAAAAAGGTAGTTTTGCTGTACACACAGATCCACTTATACTGCTTAGGGCAACATACCGGTCTTGCATACCCAATCAGCTTTACTCAACTACTGTGTGTCATCAGCACTTCTCTTGCTCCAGGCTGTTTTGGTATGATATGTCATTCAAAGCCAGGTCATTCTAGCTATGTGATTGTGTGATTATCTTTAGTCATGCATGCACAACACCTCCCCATTAATTAGGTACTCTTCCTCCAAGGTGATTAACAACGAATTTATTCTGCTAAGTGCCAGAGCATTTGACCCCTGACCTGGAGAATTATCATAGATTTGAGACAGGACAATGCTCAAGATTTCTTCTGTGAGGATCTGATTAGAGATCCTCTCAGCTGTTGATAGTCTGCACAATCAGGGGAACAGTTCTTTCTTGAAATGGCTTCCCATCAGTGGTGCACTATGTGAGGAACAGCGGGAGCTCTTTGATATGGAGGAGCGGCGAAGCATTTCCTTTGGAGTGCTTATCTTGATTGATGATCCACAGAATGTTCATGGCATCCTCAGTTAACCTCGGCTCTGGAGCTGAGATTTATGAATGCTGGAGTTTATGGGCTTACCTCCATTTTAGGCACTTCCTTTATACTTCTAGGATTCCAGGTTCTTCTGCTTGTATTGTGCAGAAATCAAAAGTTCTCCTTACAAAGGTTGCCATCATGACGTCTCTTATGGCGAAAGGCATTAGAGGTGTGGTTAGGCAGGCAGAATTCATTTGCCATGAAAGTAACGTAAGTTTTCCACCTGAAAAACACTTCAACCTTATCTCTTTGTACTTGCAAGGGAAGATAATCTTGATGATTATTGGCACTGTGGACTTCCTCAAGTTCAACCTTCATGAAACAGTTTAGCAACTGAAAAAGGGTCATGACATATAACTTGATGTCTCCTGGCTCCCTAAAAACCATCCAGTTTGCCAGTGCCAGTTATGTTCCAGGGTTAAACAGTATTTTGGAAGGGAACCTAAACTAGCTTTTATTTGATTGAGAATTAGACCCTTTACCCTTTTGATTCTTTAAAAAACAACTGTGTTTGGAGAAAAACAAACTAAAAGTCCTGAGTCACAGTAGATAACTACTTACTCTCGGAGGGGCTCCAGGAAGAATAGTCTCAGCAATGCTATCTTTGATATTGAATAGGTGTGCCCCTATTTTAGGTGCAGGCTTCTTCAAGAGAGTTCTCGGAGATATACAGAGGCAAGTTCTCATTCATGAGTTTTCTGTTGAAATCGTATGAGTTCCAGTTTAACATTCTGAAGCTGAAGAAGCTTTATGTCT
The DNA here is from genome assembly GCA_009769605.1 of Bucorvus abyssinicus. Taxonomy (NCBI): domain Eukaryota; kingdom Metazoa; phylum Chordata; class Aves; order Bucerotiformes; family Bucorvidae; genus Bucorvus; species Bucorvus abyssinicus. The sequence continues at coordinate 7,622,200 of CM020028.1, read as the reverse complement.
ACAAAAATGATATTTGTGTGTGGAAGATGCCCACTTGAGCAATGATGTGGCACTGCTGGGGATCTCTAGTATTTTAGTACTGAATGTAATTTTGGAACACTTAGTAGAATGTAGTTTCAGAGTATTTTCAGTTTATGTTAACTTTCAGGTTGTTAGACTTATTGTTGGGGTAATTATTCTTATGAGCATTTCCTCAGATCCAGCCCATGTGTAAAATATTGAAGGTTGTTAAGGCTTTTGTCTAGAGGTGGACTAAGGTCTAAAAAGAGCCCTAGGTTCTCAATATTCCTTACTTCATGCTGCTGCATTCATGAACTCAGAAGTGCAACTCACCAGGGGATGCAGTTACAGCAACTAACTTGAAAAAACATTCTTTTGAGGAAGCTTGTCTTATTCTGTGAGCATTTTCTTACAATGAGATGAATATACTTAGTCACTTCTGTTGTTTTTAAACAGACTGCTTTATTCAGCAGCTTGCTGAAGAGCTTTTCATGTTACCTGTATTTAAGAACTGCTGGATTTGAGTTTCAGATCAATCTAGCCCCAGCTGCAGGGTTCTGCAGGGGTTCATCTGTCTTTCTGTGCTTATGGAAGCAAGCAGTGTCTTAAACAAATACATTTACGCTGCTACCATCAAAGGGACAATTTATAGGCATAAATGAAACCTGGAGGACAGTAGTAGATTGCAAAAAAGCCCCAGAACATGAAGATCTTGTAATCCCAAATCCAATTTACTACTTGAGGGCTGAGTCTATTCTCATTTATCGTAGTGTAAAAACAGGAGGAATAATGCTATTGAAGTCAGCAGGAGTCATGCCTGCTAAAGTGAGAATAGAATCAGAGTTATAATCAAGTGAGAGACATGTAGTATAATGAAAATCATCTTAAAAATACCTACTCTGACACATGATGGTTTGAAGTCTTGGAATGTTTTTTGTGGTATTGTATCATTTCAGATGTGCCCAGTTTCCACAAAATAGAAAGATTTTTTTTTTCCATATGTTTAAGTCCTGCAATATCCCATGAGGACATGAAAGCCAGACTCTGGACATTCTATCTTGTTTATCCACAGGAAAAACAACAGACAAGAAACAACCACCAACCAACACCACCACCACCACCACCAACGAAATAAATAGAGAGCTAAAAGGGAACCTTAGATTTTACTTAGTTCATTGCCTAGCTGCAAGCCAAAATCAGCTCAGCCTTAGTCACTCTTTGGATATGTCTGTTTAACTTTTTGAAAATTATAATGAGGTAGGTTTCCCAGTCTTCCTGGGTGATGCTACAGCATCCTTAGAAAGGTTTTCTATCCTTATGAAGATTTTCCCTCTTACTTTCCTACCTTGTACTAGCTGTTACGTCCATCACAGACATGACAATTTTTGCCACTTCCTTTGTAACTGGCTGTTAAAAAGCTATTGCAGGTTTTTTGTTGCCCCCACCCCTCTCCGCGCTCCTTCCACACCACCCCCCCCACCCCCCAATTGAACAGTTATTTTTCCTTTTATGTAAATGTTTCTTATTGGTTTTCTCCATGGTCTCTCAAACTGATCTACATTTTGGGTCTCAAAATGGACACAGAACCCTGAATACTGAGTCAAGAAAAATCTTATTGGAAGTGTATGAAAAACTTTTATCTCCTTCACTGATCCCAGCATAGTGTTTATACTTCCCAAAAGCATGATGTTTTTGTCTCATAGTCACCTTAAGATTTGTATTAATACAGGACCCTTTCCCTCAGAATTTCCATCTATCTAGAAGATGCCCAACCCCTATTTGTGTTCATTATTTTCACTGAAATGTAGTTTCTTGTCCTTACTTATGGCATTTTATTTTTCTCCAGTTTAAAATGTCTGAATTCTGATACTCTGGTATTGGCTAACATGGTAGAGTGTTGGTCAGCTTATTCCAAAATAAGACATATATGGGGAGATAAGACATACGTGGGAGAGATACATGTTACAGGTGACACACTCACATCTGTTGACTTTGCAGTGGGTGGGAGGAGTACAGCTGCACCCTTGTCATGACAAAGCAGACCTGTCTGGTCTGTGATGTTAACATCACCTTTCCAGCCAAACCTTAGTGCTACATTAATGTAAATTGCAGAGTAAGACAAGCCACCTGCTCAGCTCCTGATATAGAGGTATTCATCTCTTTGCAGAATTATCCCAGTTATATTTTATAAATAATGATACTACAGCATTTTCAAACATCTATTAATACCCAGGAGATACAAATGCTAGTGATAAAAATTACTGCAGCATTACCAGTTTCTTTCCAGGGAAAATGTTGCTGTCATTCGCAGCTTGAAGACAAAGCAGAAGAAATGTATTTTTTCTGTAATGCTTTGACCCTCTGAAGAAATCAAGGTGAAATTTAACCCATCATAGCTGTGCTGATAAATAAAATTTACACGAGGAGACTATGAATGTAGTTTGTGGGCAGACTGTTTTTTGCCTCTAGGAAATGCAATGAAAATACAAATCAGCTGGCAGAGGATTGGTTTGTGAGTGTTTTTATAATGCTGTAGGCAGGCCTGGCAGATCTCACATATAAAGTATAATAAGGTCATGCATTTGGCTTCCACCTCACGCTCCCAAGACCCTTGGCTTATGCATCTTGCATTTCAGTACACATGGTTTCCCCCTGTGCTGTAACCCTGTAGGATGCACGCTCTCCAACAGCAGCCTGGCTTCATCATTCTTTTCTTTCGTGGGGCTGTGATACATGGGGACATAACCACGTCTGAGAGAAGAGAGACTCCACATCTGAATATCTCTATAGATTTAAGCTTGGCTTCTCCAAGCGCTTGGTTCTGAGTATAGCAGGCAATGCCAGACAGTGGTTTTTCAGTGGCCTGCCAGTGGGAGTTTAAGTACATTGTCACTTGCCTACACATGGAGCAGTTTTGGGATAGGTATACAGACACTCTTCTTCTTGGCTGTGTCCATATTAGCTTAATCTACTATGAAAAAGAATTGAACTGGAAAACAGTACTTTTCTTGTGAAAGAAGCTGACTGTGGCATTACCCCATCCTCTCCATCACTTTTGTTGCTGGGGCCAGTTTTGTTTTTTCTTTTGCATTCACAAGTGAGTGATTTCACACGTTGATAAAGTCACAGGTATTCTTTAAGGATCCTTGCAGTTTTCACCACCCTTAAGTCAATTGGCCTGTGCTTCCCAGTTTCAAAAGTGAGTTAATGGTTGAAAAATCAAAGGCATTTGTGCTCTCAAGTCAGATATGGAACTGAGGACAGGCATCCTAGGTAGCTTGGGGTTCTGCAGATATTTAAAATTAATATTTGTTTGCATTCTTATGTGTTTGCACTGCCTTTATAGTATTTACATATATACTACAGAAGTGTTTATGCATGCAATTAAGAAAAGGTACTTGGTTTATTCGGATTTTGGCATATTTGAAAATGATTTAATATACATAGAAATGTTGCACAGAGACTGCTGGCTCGACTCAGTTTGGGTTAGACCCCCAGGCACACCCTTTGTTTAACAGCTTTGCTGTGTCCTAAGGCTGGAAACCTCCCCCTTATTTACCTAAATTCTCCCCTAAAAGGTGTCAGAATATGTGGTTATTGAGGGCCACTCAGTCTCAGCTCTGCCTTGTCCTTCTGTGGCCATACTGCTATAATAGCCACATTTAACGGCCTTTAATACCTTTTTCTTCATAGTATTTTTATAAGGACAGTGTTATGGTCCTCTTAGGAGACTGACAGACACAGGGTGGGATTAATTCATGATTGATTCAGAATTCCTGATTAAATGTAGACATATGCACAGTAGACATGTTACATGTGAGCTGGTCATCCCAGTTTCCTACTGAAATTTGTGGGGATCTAGTGAGTGTACTTACCAAGGCTTGCACAGAACTCATCGCTGTATGCGATAGATGCTGACATAGATCAAATAACTCCTAAACTAAAGTGGTTATTACTTACAAAGGGAGCTTATGTAACAAGAGCTTAGCTATAAGTATTTAAATTGTAGGTGCTTTTCTTATCAGCTCACCTGATAAGAAAATAGTGACTTAACTGTGACCTCCATACTTGGTTTGTAGGGAAAGTCTGACACACTGTTGGCTTGAGATCCTTCTCTGTCATCGTTGGGTTTTTCTTGTGTGCCCTTGCAGACATAACTGAGGATGCAGGTTGGAAATGGGCAACTGTGGTGCATTGGAGCTGTACAACCAGGCATCCATCTAAGTACCACAGAAGAGAAGTATTGCCGTGCAGGAGCAAAGCCATAGTAGTGAATGCATGTCTAGGTGGCATACTTTACACTGGCCTATCTATCCTGCTTCTACAACAGCGGACAATCTAGAAGAGGAAAAATGGTGCTGTTGTATTGAAATGCAGGAAATTTGTGCCTGCTGAATGGTTTATTGCATGCTGTTAGTGAAGTTATATGAAGAAGAAAGACTTACCATGTTGCTATCTGGAAACTCTGAGGCTGGTACTCAGTATTGATTTAGTCATTGTCCACAAGAACACTAAGAATTATGCCTGCTGTGGTTGTTACGCTTTCATCGTAAAGTCTTTATTGAGCAGCCTTGGTCAGTAATACTAATGGATGGAGCACTATTAAGCTCTCTGCTTTTGTAGGTCAAATGAAGCCTCAAAATTTAGTAGGTGTTGAGTGTGTCCTTTGTCAGTGATTCTGCTTACAGTTTTCCTGGAGCATGTTGCAACAACTAAATTGTGTGAAAAATCTGGTTCTTCGAATAACGTGGCTTTAAAGACTCTAGACACATGAGGAACCTGGGCTGACAGTTAGTGGAGTCATTAGGAGCTCTCACATACACTAAGGCAGGATCTTAACCTCTTCTCCTAACCACAGGAAGAGACCTGGATTCCAGTCCTGGATATAATTGAAGTAGGGACTTGAGCAGAATGTCTGGTATCAGAACTGTGTTATCAGCTATTCTAATGTAAATACTGTTTTTCATCAGTTTTCAGAGTGTGGGAAAACCATTTGCTAGTGGTTGTAAACTGCAAAACTAATGGGTCAGGTAATTGCATAACTGTGTCATCTGGCATTATTAACAAGTGTTTTTAAGAGCTTAAAATTTCTTGTGGATCTAATGAAAACTCCAGGCCAGCAGACCCTATCCTGATATAGTTGCCTTTGATTTCATTGGAGTCAGATCTCAGCATAGCTAGATACCAAATTCATCTTGTAAACTTCAGTGATTTATTTGCACATAGAAGCTTTCTTGCTTTGAATGTTTTGTTCTCTATTTTGTCAGAAGCAGTCAGGAAATATTGATAAAGAATGCCTGGAAAGCAGGGCAGCTTTTAGTTGAAAAATGTCCCCACCTGAGGGAGTGGATAGAAGCAGAGGAATGTAGATGGTATGTCTGGTGACAGTAGAGTCCGTGGAACTTGTAGTTAACTCCTAGGAAACGTATTGGATTCTAAAAAATTGTTCATCCTTAAGGGAAGCTAGTGGGCTTTTAATTTAAGTGAATATTTGAGTTAGGAACATCTTGAAAGAGTCAGATTCTTAATGTGTTCTTTTATTCTTTTACTTTCTAAGGAAATCTTCCTATTCCACATAATTTTTATTTCTTATATACCAAAAAGAATCTGCTTGTTTCAGAGAAGCTTGGAATATGGAATTATAGAACTATTTTCATAAGGAGGTACATTGTTAGTCTATTGTCAGAAGCATTTTCCAGAAGATTGACATGTCAATATTACAGTATATTTATTTAAATGGCTACTTGTGACTCAAGATCCTTCCTGATCCTGTTGAACACGCTGTGTTTATCTGCATACGTGAGCGTGTGTGTGCTGTCTGGTACGTTCATAAATAATCCTGGAATTACAGCATCAGCACCCACCTTTTGATAAAATAGCCACAGGCTTTTCATTCACTACAGACAGATTGAATGCAAGCCACCCTGCTTCACTCTCTGGGTTTCTTCAATCTTGCCTTGTCTAATGTAGAGAAATTTCCTGAGAACAAGCATTTATTGTGAATAACATAGTTTTTTGGTGGTGTGAACTGAGACCTCTGGAATTAGTACAAACAGAAGTCAGTAAAAAAAAGATGCAAAATAAATGAACTGAGGGAAAAAAAAGGTGCTTGATTTTGTTCTGCAATGACTTTGTGTTTTAGGCATGTGCAGGGTTTACATTTCTGTCAGCTTCACTTGTTGGGAATTTTGTTTTCTCAAGAACAACTTATTAAAATGTAATTAAGCATCATATGTGAAGAATCACTGTGACTGAGTCATTTAAGAGGTTAGCAAAGGGCAGTCTATCATGATGGTTATAAATCATAAATTTAATATAAATGTGTATGTAGGAACACAGAGAGGTCTGAGACAGATTTTAAAAAAGAAAAACTATTAATGGTCTTCAGTCTAGCAAATTCAAATTCTCAAGTGAAAATAGTCTCTGACCTTTGGACCATGCTTAAACTTTTTAGTGGACAACTTAATGGCAAGAGTTCTTCTGTCTTCACTGTAGGTTTCAGCCTGCCTGTGTTTGAGATATGCCACAGAAGCATAACAAAGGCATTTGTCTATTCTTGGAAGTCGATGATGAACCTTGTAGTCATTCCCATACTTCTTTCAGTGGAGAAGATCATGCACACAGAGAGGAATAAATCTCCTTTATGCTTTCACAGTCTTATGGTTTCATACTTCAGGAGATGAGGTGACCTACTTAGGAAACGGGAGAAAAAAAAAGATGGTAAAAGAGAAGTAAAGGACAAAGGAGCAATAACCTAGCGTGGATCCATAAAGAATTACAGCAGAATAAACTGCTCGTTTTGGTTTCTGCAGGTGTGACTGACTCAGCCTGCTTTCTGCTTGGGGTGCTCCTCACAGCTTAGCTGGCAGAGATCCTATGGAAAGTGAAAGCATTCAGGATGTCAAACTGTTTCGATTAGCAGGCAGTATGACAGCCTGGACAGAGAAGCTTCGGTATTTGGAGGGAAACAGTTTTACTCTTAGCTTTGCGACTGATTTTGCTGTGTGTATGTTAGTTCTCCTTTTCTTTTCTCACCTTCTGTCTGTCTTGCCTCTGAAGACTGTAAGCTCTTCAGAGCCAAAATTGGCTTCCACTGTATGTTTGTATGTTGTCTGGCACACTGAGAAATCAGATCACAGTTGGAGTTTCTACATGCTGCTGGAATATAAATAATAAACCTCCTTTTTCTTTATTCTAACTCTGTGTTTCTTGATATATCCCTAGTTGTGCTCAGTTGTTTGACAAGATTGCTGAGACATTTCAGGGAATGCATGTACTCCTTGCTTAGCAGTTATTCTACTGACGTCAGAACAGAACCCCAGTGACTGCAGCTGAGCTTGGGATGGAGCACTTCCAGAAATCAAGTTGAGATGTGATCCCAAATGGCCTTTCGGTAGTGACAGGTGCAGGAATGGTGATGACTTTTCCATACATGTGATGCAGTTTGTTTTGCGCGCATTGAACTGATATAAGGAGGAATTGTTTTGGCCAAATGCATCATCCTTCTCTTGTTGAAACAGTACTCATATCACACCACATCTCAGTACTCACAAATATCCCAGAGGATATGTCATATCTATGCCAGAACAGTCTCACAAAAGCTCAGTACCTTGAAATCTTGCTGCTCCTTGGTTTTGTGTTAGCTGTGCCTCAGCATAACCAATCTAGTTTCTTCTTTCCCTCGAAGTCCTTCAGAATGAGCTTTGCCACATAGTGCTTATGGGGTTGCTTATAGACTGTCTAATATCCAGAGACCGTTAAAATTTACTGTCACACTTCAAAGGAAACTCCCTGGCTTCATGGAGGGGAATGGTGTGGGGGATCCATTAGATCTACAGACCTTATTATCTCCAAAATTGCCAGCTTAAGGGATATTCATTCAGGACATCTGTTCAGGTCCCTTAGGGAGGAACCTGGGCTCTCTACAGTCAGTGGAGGGGAGGACACTCTTCCAGAGTGTGATTTCAGAACTGAAAGGTTTTAAGTATGTTTAATTCCATTGACTGAAGAGCCCAGTTGTAGACAGTAAGTACACTTTTCTAATGCTTTCTCTTGTTTTGTTTTGTTTTTCAGTTTCCAAGTGTGAGGCATTCACAGTTGTGCTTGTGTGTTTCTGTCTTATTTTCCCTATTTCAGTAACTTTATAACCAACTCTGGCAAAGCTGTGTGAGGGTAGAAGTCTGTATTGCCACAATTTTCTTTGAAAATAGGTAGCCTGGTAAGAAAAGACACAACTCATAAACCCTTGAAGGGAGAGTACAGTGTAATGTTTGGTCTCATCAAGCAATAGAAGCCTTATAAAGGAAGAGCTATTATGAAATGCCCCATCTGCAGGACAAATTTCAGTTGGAGCTGATACCTCATTAGACACTAGAGAATCTAACCACTAGCTATATCTTGATGGAAAAGTTTGCTTCACTGCTGCTCCACACAAATGCATGTTGGTTTTTTATCTCCTGCTTTTATTGTCGGCTTTTAGGCCAGTGGTGTGTTATGTGACTGGCAAATCCAAGTTCTGCAATCTGTGAGCAGCAGTGCAAAATACATACAATCTGCTGTGAATGACTGTCATTGCTATGTACCCATTAGAACATCACCAAAGATGTATGTTAAAATATAATGGAAGGCTTCAAGAGACAGAAATGCAACTGAAGCAACATTCTCCTCCTTACGTGATCCCACTGACGCCAGCAGGATTGTCTGAAGTTTAAATTAGCATATAACCTGACCTAGCTGCTTAACCTTAAGCAGTAGGGACAAATCTATTTCCATTAATCATGGCAATGGCGGATGTGAAATGTCTGCATTAAGTCATTGTGCTAATCTAAGCAAGCAAAGGTTGCTGCTCTGATTTGAAACAGTAAGAAATAGGAAGGAAATCTGCAGTAAGGATATGGGCAAAGTGAGTGGTATCAAAAATTGCTGTTATCCAATCCTTTTTGTGCTGCATTAGTTTTTTTGCATTGCTTTGCTAAAAGGAAACCAGTGTAATTCCAGCTGGAACAGAACAGTGCCCACAATACAATTACGTTGAAGTGATATTATAAGAATAGGCCACTGAACTTAAGGGTTCTTCTGCCCTTTTTACATATATATATCAGGTTATTGCTCTTCCTCTGCATGTTTGCTTTTCAAATAGTAGGAAGAAATCTGGATATTGCAGATAGTCAGTTCTTTCAGACTCATAGCTTTTCTCAGCTTGTGATGCAGGAGCTTGGGCAGGGAAGCTAAGCAATGAAATAGTATTCTGAACTTCTCCCTTTGATGGGTCATCATCAGGAAGCAGGTTTTGGAAAGATTAAAATGTATTTTGTAGTTGCAATATGCCTTACATTTTACTGCAGTGTAGTACACTAGTGAAATGACTGGTGGTGCTTTGAAATGCCTTTGGTACTCATTTGTGCCAGAGTCATGAAAGATGTGTACAGACAAGGACATCACAGGTGAAATTCAGAGTGCAGGAGAAGAGTGAAATATTGCCCCATTGTATCAATAGAAAAGCTTACTGAAATATCAGGAGACTGCTCATCTAAACAGCATGCTGTGGCTGTACTTTCTGTACAAATAAACAAGAAACTTTGTTCCTCACATATAAATGATCCCCAGAATGAATGTAGTATCTCATAAATACCCTGCTCCTCCAGCCAGAACCTATCGGGGGTTAACTTGCCGGTCTTGAGAGAAGTCAATTCTTCTTTCACTACATAGAGGCCTAATGTTTGGAGACTGTGAAAAGGCTGCCGTTGTCATTAGTGGTCTTCGGACCAAGCCTGGGTCCCAGCTTTAGATTGTCAAGAGTTTGGGAGCCCTACATGTCTTCTGTCTGAGCTGAGGTTACAAACTTTGCTATGCCAGTGCTTTGTGTGTGGTGTGTCCCCACGGACGTATATATAAGCACAGACATATTTTCTAGCATTTTCAAAAGTGAATCTGGAGTACTGGAAGTTAGCTTCTCTCTCCAGTCATAGGTGTGGATGAAGGTGAGCCTCCTGAACTTCACCTACAGCAATATGGAGGTCTTGAGGGAAGATGAGGAAGCAGGTATTATCTGTGCCTTAGAAAGAAGGAATTTTATCTAATGCTCTTTGGACAATGCCTGCTGACCTTTCCTTTCAGCTGCCTTGTCCATGCCTGATCTATGGCCAGATTATTGTCGCAGTCACAGGCCAGCTATAGAGATGCCCAGTTTTTCCTTCTGAGGGAAACATTTTGCTTGGCATGGCCAGCCCAGGATCTCTGCTGGCCATTTTTAGGTCATGGGTGGTGGATAAGATGACAGTTATTGTGCCTGGCGCTGGTCCAGCACAAGGATCATGTTTGCATCATTGAGCTGAGATCAGGAGTGTGCCCGACCTGTATGCCCATTAAAAGCTAAGGCAATTAGCAGGATGTTCTCCAGGACTCTGGAATGTGCTTCTAATCGCACATCTGAAATAGCCCATATTTGAAGAATAAAAGCATGTGCAAAAGGCAGAGAGGACTTCGGTTTTCTTCATCCTGCACTGAAGCAAGCAATATCTGTGAAAGTGGCTTGCTGGCTGGGTTTCTGTAAAACTGATTACTCTAAAGCAGTTGAAATTTTATTGAGTGGTTAATGATGTTAGGACATTGAGACCCATGGAGAGGCAAACTTGTTAATCATTTTAAATCTAAATAAACAAATAAGTTGTCATAGCACATGTAGTATTTCCATTTACAAATTACCTTTTCCTCCAGAACTGCCCTTTGCTCAGTGCTGCAGACAGAAAGCAGCTCATTGATTTGGTTTCATGATTTTAAGAAATGGATGTGAATCATTCCATATTTCCTCACCTCACTAGTAATCCTAGAAACAGGAAAGTAGCTGGGCCCAGAAACACTGCTTCTCTACTCCTGCCTTCCAATGCTGCTCCGGATTGCGGAGAGCCCTCTGGCCATCCTGTGTGAAGGGACAGTCTGGAAGCAAGAGCATATGGTGCTTCCTGTACAAGGGACGTGAGAGAGGTGTCTCACATGCTCTTTGCTACATAACCTGCTCGTCTGCTGCCTAAAGACCCAGTCCCTGAGCAAAGAAAGGGAAAGCCTATCTCTCCTCTGTCCTCGTACTGACACTTGGTAAATCACAATTGCTGTGTGTGAGGGTGAAGTAGCTGTGTCTTCCTCTGCTATGCCTGAAGCTTGGCAGAGCTCTGGAAGAGATACGTGAATGGCAGACAATGACGGGCAGTGCTTTCTTTACACGCAGCATCATCAGTGTTTAGCTCTTTGCCCAGCAAACAGCCTTCTCTGACATACCCAAACACAAGCTCAAAACCAAAATGTCTCAAAGCAGAACATAAATAGGCAGTGTCCAATCAGGAGCACAGGGAAAATCCCTCCAGAGCACAGAAAGAGGTTTTCTAATGAGAAGTAAGGCGAGGCACTACCTGGGGCAGCAAGAAAGGAAGGATGGGTTAGTTTCAGCTGCTTTTTCTAAGGGTCCTGAATTAAAACACAGAGTTGTTGATAAGTCTTAATTCTACATTGCATGTTTTTCACTATCCCTGAGGAGCAAAAGAAGTTACTAAATATTGAAAAGTAATCAAGCTTTATCCTTAAGAGGAAAAAGAATGATAGAGCTGGAGAAAGCAAGGAGCGAAAGAAGGATTGTAGCTCTTCACAGAGTAAAGGTGAGGAAACTGGTTCATAAGGTGATTGTCCAGAGTGTTACCAGGTGAATCTCATCTGAGAAAGGTTTTAGAGGATGGAGCAGAGAAAGCCGAAGAACTTGCTGCCTCCATCTATCAAGAAATAAGAAGACTGGTGGGATTTCAGTAGAAACTGCTGAGTAGTTGCAAGGACTTACTTTTCCTGGGACAGACATTTTGTTATTTGTATCTTTTTTAATCAAGAGTGTTACCACCATAATGTAAAGGTATAGCCCTGATCTTGCAAAGATTTTTGTGCAGACTGAACATTTCTTACAGGACTGAGCCATATGATCACATTATTAGGGTCACCCTAATAATTTCTAGGGTTGAGAATTTCTAACATCAGGTGCAATCCTGCTATCACTGAACTCAGTGGAGAACTTTGCAGGTGCTTTGCTGATGCAGGGTAGATGCTTGAGTAAAAGAAATAAAGCACAAACACACATTTTCCTGCAGACTGCAGCTCTGGAGCGTGGTCTAGCTTCTTGCTTTCCCTCCCCTTCAGCTGTTAATTATTCTTCTGGTTTAGATCTTAAGGGAGGAATTATTTATCTTTTGCTATTTGTGTTTCAGTGAAACATTAGCAATCTCTTACTAATTGCCTGTGCTAATTATCTCAACAGTAGCAGTATTCCTGCTCATCTAGTGAAGCTATGATGGGAGAATGTGAAGCAGGAATAATGAAATCATTTTGTTGTCCCCTTCCTATGCATGCTGCACAGGAGTGAAAACATGGTAGATCCTGACCTTGCAATGCACAAAATGCAGTGCCTGTAGGAGGGCAGATGTTTTGAAATGCTACTGTGGAGAAGTTTGTGGTGTTTTGCAGTATGCCATAATTCAGTGTTTACACAGCTGTCACTCTCTCCTGTGTACACTGACACAAAGCAACCACATGCTCCTTTGAATGAAATATTTCAGCCCAGAGATTTGAATGTCTTAAAAACAATTGTGCAAAGCAAACCACAGTGGTTTAATATGAGTGACAAGCATTCCTCGTCTGTAATGAGTGCTTACAGGCATCTGCTATCACACCAGTTATTTACAGAAGGAAAATTAGAAATGTTACCCAGTATGTTACTGGTATAATTACACTGAATGAAATATAAGGTAGGAGGGTGCAATAAATAATAAAAATATATACTGAAAAAATAAAGTGCTGCTAACACTTATCTAAACCAAAAGATTTTGCAATGGCAGACTTAATAAATGCCTTCTCTGTAGTGGTGTTTTCCACAAAACATAAATCCTTTTTGTTAACTGACTGAAAGAAAGCACAGAGTTATGGAAATACATGACTGATGAAGAGAAGGCAATATATGAGTTATTCTAACGTAACAGGCTGTCTCACATCTCTAACCTGAGCTTTCCCCAGTGAAATACATTTACAGTGTTACACTTGTTAATAGTTTCAACTATTCTGGACTTTGAGTTCACAACTCTTAGTCTGAATATATATTGTAAAGTAATTGTGACCATTTTCTGAGAGACAAAAGAGTCTGATAATTTTTCATGTGTAGACATAACTAGGACAAATGTCTGTCCTTGACATCCAGGTGTTTTCCTACCATTAATCTTCATAGCCCCCTCTGGGTTAGGTGGAGGTTGTTATGCATGCATTTTATTCCCGGGGTGACTTAAACAGAAACAGAGCAGCTTGCCCAAAATTTAATCCTGGTCTGACTGAAGTTAGGAGGAGGTAAGGGCATCACTTTGCTGGAGTCATAGTTTACCGCATAGTAAAGATCCAAGTCAGTAATTAGGAGTTCTGTCTGTGCATCCAACAGCCAAATTGCTTGGCTGTGGCTTGTTTGCTGTCTCTTCCCATACATGTAGGCCAAGCTGGAGCTCCGCATAAACATGTGTGAGATGGACTCAAGTTTTAAATGAGGCCAAGATGGTATTCTACCTTCTCCTGCTATTTTTATCTTTTTTAAAAAAGTCCTTGCAGCAGTTCTCTAGCTTGTAAAAATTACACGTATCTCTTATTTTGCTTACTGGAAATGATCATCTGGTATTTGTGACCTTGGTATAGGGAAGTGAATGGGTCTTGCACTAGTGTTAATCATGTGTAAAGGCATTTGTAAAGGCATTTAAAACGTTACCATTCTCAGAAGAATAATCAGGGCACTGACTGAAAAGTAATGAAAATTTAAAAATAACTAGTTGAACAATGCAATGAAGAAATGAATAGGCTGTAGAAAAACCTACATAATGTCAAGATCGTCTGCCTATTTCTAACACACTTTTTATAAAGAAAAGGAATATTGACATATTGGCTCTAGTTTCAGATGCCCTAATAAAACAATGTCTTGCTACATAGGCTCAGGCTCTGGAAAGTTGTTACGGAACCTTCTGCTCTCTTTTTCTGATGCTGAGTATTGCAATATAGGGGCCAAATGACTCCAGTCTATTAGAGCGCCTATTAAGGCCACAGAAGAAGTGTGTAGCTAATAATATCATTTGCAGAATGAATTTCTGGCTCTTGCACACCTCTCCTTGATACATTCACCTTTGTCTCATTGCTTTCCCTTTGTTGTCTTTTGCTAGGAAATTGAAGAGCAAGCATTTGTTGAGCTGTGAGTATCTACACATTGCGTGTGTATGTACACACTGTGTAAAGATGTTCATTGGGCTTAAATCAATCTTTTAAAAGTGGGTCAGTTCCATAACTACATGAGTACAGCCCTGGGAAATGCATGATGTAGATCATGGGTGGTACCAGCTCCAGCAGCAGCATGTTGTTGAACAGTCACCTAAGGGAGAGGACAGGGAAGGAGGCTGACACTACCTCTCGTTCCGAAGGACTATTCCTAGTACTTACCTGTTCATAGATTATATTCACCTTTGCACCAGGGCAGTCTTGCTCTTCTAGCTGATTGCAGTACTCTGACTTCAAGAGGAAGGTCCAGGTAATCATCATCTTTTTCAATAGTTTTAGACAGCCTTTCAACTTACCATGTTCTAGTGGGCACTCAGCACAGAGATTAGAGCTGAGGAGGACTCGGGTTTCAAGGCTTCAAAGACTTTGCTGCTCTAAATTGGGGTGGGCAATCAGTCTTGGAAATGTCTGCTCTGTGGCAAGCCAAAGATATAAAATTAGTTTGGGTCAACTGAAATTATTTATTTTTATTTCAGACTTCTTCTTTTTTTTTTTTTTATTATTCTTTGGCATTTCAAAATAACTTCATTTTTGGAAATAAATTTGTGTTATTTTCAAACTGAAAGTGGTCCATTTATATCTTCTAGCCTTTAACAATTAATCCCTTCCCACAAATGTCTTTGAACAGGGAATTTACTTTTAAACAAGCCCTTTTTCCACCAGTAGTTTTAACTTCGATGGATCAGCATTTTCCAAGAGTATCATCAAATAGTTCCTGACCAGTTCTCTTGAGTGTCTGATAAGAGATAAAAGAACTGGACATGCTTTCAAAATAAGAGCTCATTTTATGTGCAGCCACTATGCTTTCACACATATATAGAGAATTCGTAAGTTTCTTTTAACGTCATTATCTTCTATTCTTTTTTTTTTTCATGTTTTTATATCCTCATGAGCAAATAATATTTTTTTTTTATGATAAAAGGGAAGTTCTACAAAATAGGAGAATCCTGGATAATGTTTGACTCAGACTCTCCATTTAGCTTGCTGTGGCTTTTTGGAACCATTTTCTGTTGTATTTTGGTATTGCTTTGTGTTTTACTGACTATTCAATATATTTCCCACAGAGACTAGTTCTGTGTGTTTCCTGAAGAGAAAACTATTCAAATGGACTATAATTCTGTAATAGTTTATAGCAAAATCAATTTGATATGCCTTGGAAAACGTTCACTTGTGCTACCGTCAAAGGAAATATGTGTGCAGAGCTGAAAATTTATACTTGTAATGAATTTTTTGAAGTTGGAAATACGTGTGCTTGTGTAACTGATGGTCACCTTTTGTTTTACTTATTTTTTCCTTTTTCCAGCTCTTTTTGAAGAGAATCCTATTGTATCACCTTAGTTAGCTAGGAATGTTTTAGGATTTAAACCTTTATTTGAGATTAAGATCTGTTCAGCTGCATTTTGTGCGAATTTAGCTCAAATGTTCTGAGTGCCTCCGTGGAAGTAATTAGGTGAATCATTGCCTCACAGCTCTGTGTACAATACCTGCCTGGTAGCACATCTTTGACTTAATATTTAAGAACTACTGCAGCACCCTCAAGTGGTGATGCTGATCTGTATTTACAGGGTGTTTTTTTTCAAATGTTTAGTTCTAGAGTTATGAATCGTTTTAACGTTCTGGGCTGACCTGCTCAGATATTGTCAGACCCTGCAGTCCTTACTCAGGTAAAGCCCCCACTGAATGCAATTAATCATACTGGAATCTGAACAACAGACTCGGGAAAGTTTTCCTTGGATTGTCAAATGATTTTATGGAGGACATAAAGCATTCTCTGTGCCCACAGTAACTCTGGCTTTTCTGTCAATTGGGCTGGAATAAATAACCTCAGAACCCTACAAAAAGAGAAGCCAGCACGTTAGGGTTTTTCTCAGGACTGCAGGTGCAAACAACTGTGGCATAAGAAACACAATTGCTTGAGTGCACACACACCCCTCAGTGATATCTACAGTAACGACTTAGGAAGAATGCTATTTCTCAGGGAAGTTTTAGTATCTTTGTGGTGTGGTTCTCTGACTTCAGCTCTTTTTCCATTATCTGCCTATTTTAAACAGCAGCTGTGTACCGGACCAGAAGAATGGCCCTGGTTTGGGGCCCATTGCTCCCAAAATTAGCAAGTGGCATCTGTCCTGGTGCTTCACCTCCTTCTAATTCTGCTAAGCTTTCCCAGTACTTGACATAAAGAGAGTCATTACCTGTAGAATAAATGCCCATAGGATGAAGACTGCACTCTTCTGCCTCCAGTACAGACTTAAATGAGCAAATCACTTAGCTCCACGGGTCTCATCTGTAAAATACCAACAAGGGGGTTTATTTCAGAAGTTTACTGTAAGTCTTAATGGATGTTGTCTCCACTTGGAGAGCCTTAAGTGAAAACAGGTATCAAATTCTTACTCTCTTGTCACTTAAATGTTGTGCGCTGGGCAGAGAGCATACTGTGACTGGTGGGAGTGGAAGTGCTCCTTCACCACCAGCACTGCTTTGTGCAACAGGTGCTAATGCCGCAGGTTAGCAGAACGGCACAGATGCTTGTTTACCACTGCAACTTCTACTAAGTCCAGCATGTTTTCTGTATCAAACTCAGAGAACAGGCTTGACAAGTACTATAAACAAACCAGTTTTATTTCTGAAGGGTAGAAGGTTATCCAAACTCTTATTTATAAAACTGTATTGATCCCAATAGATTATCCTCAGATCATTAAGAATTAATTAATTGTTATTATGAAAAATTGATTTTTTTTTTTCCTTTTTGCCCTCTCTCCCAGTTATTTGACATAGGAAATAGACATCACTAGCATTTTAGGCTTTGTCCTTGAGTCATTTTTTTTTTTGCCTCTCTTTCCATAAAAGACTCATCTCATTTAAAGTGTGCCGTCTAAGTTGTCATGTATATAACAGACTGCATTGTGTTCACCAGAGAAGCATGTCAGTAGAGGGCAGGGTCCAACAACAGTGAATTTCCAAAGGGATCTGATAAAGAAATGACAACAATGACAACTATTTTCTAATATGAACTAGATAATAGACAAAAATCATGTGTGATGGAGCGTATTTAAGATAATGTCTCTGCTCTCATCTTAAAGGCCTGCTGTCAGCTTAGAAATCACACTGTGAACATAGCCATATCTTTTTTATTTTTTCTATAAAAAGGCACTACCAGTAACACAAAAGAGAGGGAGAGATATTACTTTGTAAACTTGCCTTAGGCTGCTCCTAAAATAAGCAGAAAGGTGCAATCAGCCCTCTCCCACCATGGCTGAGGTACTAAGCTGTGATATGCTGGCAGCCCACATGGCAGCTGACCCACAAACCTACTTTAAAACATTTTGGGGCACATGTGGGGCTTGCAAGGTGGCAGGACGTGCAGCTTCTGCCTTCTCTTAAACTAGGTGGCCTGACTAGAGAATTGCCCATGATGGAGAGGGGAGCTGAAGCTCAGCATGAGAGTCCCAGTCAAGAGTCAGCCATGAGAACAGGGAGCCCCTCAGCCCTGGATCTCAAACTCCACAGAGAGGTACATTACAGATAAAGCAGGGCTCTACAGCTACTTGGAAAAAGCAGGCCAAAGATGAAATCATCACCAGTGTATTTATTTAGAAATAGGCCTGGTGAGTGTTCTGAAAGTTAACACTATTTTGGGCTTAAGAGACCATCAAATTCCAAAAGTTTGATTCCCTTGCAGTTGCCTTTTTTTCCTTTTTCTTAAAGTCACAGAATCATTTAGGTTGGAAATGACCTTTAAGATCATTGAGTTCAACCATTCACCCAGCACTGCCAAGTCACCACTAAATCATGTCCCTCAGCACCACATCTGCACAGCTTTTAAATACCTCCAGGGATGGTGACTCCACCACTTTCCTGGGCAGCCTGTTCCAATGCTTCACAGTCCTCTCTGTAAAGAAATCTTTCTTAATGTCGAACCTAAACCTCCCCTGGTGCAACTCAATGCCATTTAGTCATGTCCTGTCACTTATTACTTGAGAGAGCAGACCAACCTCCACCTCGCTACAACAGCCTTTCGGGTAGTTGTAGAGAGCAATAAGGTCTCCCCTGAGACTCCTTCTCTCCAGGCTAAACACCTCCAGTTTCTTCAGCCACTCTTCGTAGGACTTGTTGTCTAGGCCCTTCACCAGCTTTGTTTGCCCTTCTTCGGGCACGTTCCAGCACCTCAATGTCCTTCTCATGGTAAGGGGACCAAAACTGGACACAATGTTCGAGGAGTGGCCTCAGCAGTGCCAAGTACAAGGGGACAATCAATTCCCTTCTCCTGCTGGCCACATTAGTGCTGATACAAGCCAGGATGCAATACTTTCTTGCAAATTCTTTAACAAAGTTTCGAGATGAGGCAAATGCCTTTGGTAGGAAAATCCCAGGTTATTTAAATTCTTGCGAGTCGAATGTGACATCTCAAATTCTAGGCAAAACACAGTTTTGCCCCTCTTTGGGGTGACTGTCCCACTTTCTGGTTATGTCATCCCTGTTATCCAGCAAACGTTTCCACCTCTGACAAGTTGTTGCCTGCATTTGTCATAATGTGCTGCAAATGTCAGTACTGCATGTGCTTTGTCTTGAATGACCCGTATGTTTCTAAATGACACAACTAGGCCATGCTAATTGGTTTTGAGGTGTCATCCACTTCCAAAAATACCAAGCAACACCAATCCAAGGATTCTTGGTTTCTTTGAATGAGGATACTCTCTTCTCACTAAAGGATATTTAAAAGAAATTTATTATCCCCAGAATCAGCGGTGAATTCTGTTTTACTGAGTTACTGGGTAGGCAAAGACATATTTAAATTGGTGAATAATGGGTAGAATAAACAATTCCCACAGAAAAATGGTAAACTTTGCTCAGTCTCATGAAATTGAAGAAGGTTTTAGTACTGTTATTGATATGAAATCATTGAAGATGTAGTGTTGAGAAACAATTTAATGATCATCAAGAACCTTAAATTTCAGATAAATGGTGGTGCTGCTTCTGTCTGCTCATAGGCATCGGCAAGTGGTGTTTCATCAGAAATTGTTACTGCCTTAAGTCATGGTGACTTCATTTTTTCAATTGCTTTGCATGGTGGTGCTTTTACAAAATGCAGCTCTGGCTGTGTTGCTGAAGTGTTGTTGATGTCATCATTGCAGAAACTGTGATGGACTCTAAGGTTGGTTCCTATTGTGACATTTTTAGCTGCCTAGTTGCTGCTTGCCTGCCTTGTGGAGTGGAGCAAGAGGGTGTGAATACTGCTGTGTGCTTGCATAACTTGAAGAGAATTAGATTATTTTTTCTCTGGAAGAGCGAATCAGACTTCTTTCAGAGGTTTGAAATTATCAGGTGCTGTCAAAATTTCACAGGACTGCCTTTGTCACAATTGTATTCAGATCACGGTGACGCAGCTTGTATTTCCTTGCTTGGTGGAGTCCTGGATTGCTTTTGTCTTTGCAGTGAAATTATTGAGTGTCCCTAAAGTTAGGTTTCACACTTCCTTTCGTTTGGTTCGCTTGGCATTCTTTTATGATTCCTTGGCATATGCAAATAAATATACATACACATCTACCTCTGAGTCAGGATGGACTAGAAATATGTATGTCTTGTTTCACAACATTTGGGTTTATTTATTTTTTGAAGATATTACTTAGCAAGACAGTAAGATCTGTATTGGCTTAACTAGCAGCTAGAAATCAACTGCCCCTAAATTTAGGTACATACAGTGAATATGTCCAGATGCGTGTGAATATCCACTGGAATTTTCCAAAGCAGCAGCAACAGCTTATATTGGTTGCACCGTCACTGATCTGATTTTGGTAATTCCAGTGTGTATTCCAGTACCTCGCATTGCTAAATACCTTTGCAAATCTGACCTTAGTGCTGCCTCTGTTTGACATACTTTGAAAGAGCGTGGTAGGTTTGAAAAGAAGCACATATGTTGATGAGTTAAATCAAGGCACATCCAAAGAGGTATTTAAAATGAAAATCTCTTTTTGGTTGGCTTCTTTGTTGATCCTAAATAACTCTGCTCATAAACCTCTGTTAAACCGGTAAGGACATAATTTATTCATCTCCTATCCGTATTCCATTCTTGACCTTGTGTCTCCCACCTCTTGAAAAATGAATACACTGTTTGGACAGGCATTTATAATCCTGTATAGTTGCTGTTACATAATGGTAGTTGGCCAAAAGCATTAATGAACCTTTAAAATAGCTTCCGAGAGCCTCAGTTGTTTCAGACTTTATGTTACTAAGACAGGTGAATTGGACAAATGGGGTAATTTGTTCTTAGAAAACTATAAGTGAATTGGTAAGCTTTTGTTCGAATCAATTTCTGAAGACAAATGGGTAAGAAAGAGCATGCACCAGCACTAATAGCGAAGTAGCACAAACATCTACCAATGCAAATTAGTGCCAAATACAAAATGGAATTATTTACTCTTAGATTATTTCAGGGGACTTCAGACAGCTGATTGAGAACTATATTCCACCAAGTGCCTGCTTACAGCCCACTTAACTCCACATGACTGGAACTCATTAGGTGCTTTTCTGTTCTGTCTGAAAACTTTCTAAAGTACCTCTAGTGGCAGTTCTGTACATTGAAAACTGAGAAGACAACTAAAGACAGCTCCTCGCTTGTCTGTAGTCCTGATGAGAGACAGAAACTGGGCTGAATTGCGCTTACAGCCTTTAAGATTCCGTCATCCTGTACTTAGTCCTAGAAAATATCCAACACGCTCTCTCACAGGGTGACTTTTTTTACAAACCTCCATCATTGCTCCTTTCTTTGTAAAAGGCTGCCAGAGAAGAATATTTGAACATGCTGAAGCTGTACTAAACTGTAGGAAGAATGTATGTCTGGCAGGGCCAGAATGAGAACAAAGGAGTAGAAGGATATGTTGGTAGCCTAGCTAGCCTTTTTTGAGATGTCCGTATCTCTCTACATGCTTTTTTTCTCTGCATATTCATATTTCTCTCTAGGGTTTCCCTTCAACTGTGGGGTTCCAAAACCTAAAATTGTGTCATTACATCCCCTGGGTCTTTTATTAAATTTAGGTTTTAGTTCTCTTCCAAGCAACAAGAAAGCTGTCAATTTAGTGACAGCTAGTCTGAAGAGTCACAGATCTGTTTTAAAAAAACCCCGCTGTATTATAAAGAAGTCTTTAAATGAAAGTATTTCATCTTGTCTGCTCCCTTTGAAATCTGTGGCATGCATTTGAAATGCTGAGTGGATAAATCCCTTCTGTTTCTCTAATATTCTGCATGCGCAAGTTCTTTTCGGCAAGTGGAAATTCAGAATTTCTCCAAGGTGTGATGCTGCTGTGTGCTACCAATTTTACAGTGCAGAATTAGAGAGGAATCGCATCAGCTTCTTTCAACATGGGCAGTTAGGACTGTGCAGAAGTGGCTCAGGCACTTAAGATGGAGCAGGAACCTTGCACACCCCTTTCTCACATAGAGCTGAGTATAATCTCTTGCCTCGAGACAGAGTCCATCTGAAGTAGCTGACTGAAGTGCCGGTGGACGTTTTTGCAAGATGGTTACTCTTCTGATAGACCTGCAACATCCTCCTTTGCCTTTCTGAAGAAAAATTTATTTCCTTTTCTTAGTGAAAACCCCCTTGAGAGATCACATTAATCAGGCAAACTGCTTATTGTCATGGCGTATCTGACTTGAGCATCAAATACTGGCAAGTTACAAAGCAGAGAAGAATATGCGTAGTGGAGACCAGTTCAGCAACATTAGCCAAGTCTTGCATGGCTGCCAACGGCTCTTGGCATCCAAAGAAAAATGTATTTATCTGTAACTTTAATGCTTAACTTCCTGGCTTCTCTTGAAGACATGAAATTGGGATCTCATCCTAACTTCTCTCAGTAAAGCTTCCAAAGACAGCATATTGATTAAGCCAAGAAAGACAGTCTTCAGAGCAAATTCCGATTTGCATGTATGGTAATACTGGGTACAGTGGTAGGCCAGGACCCCAGTGTGGTGTACAGCTGTACAAACACACGTGCATCTGTACCTTCTTTTACTTAGGCTTTGCAGTTACCTTCTCTGGCAGCAAACTTGCACAACCCTTGTTCCCGAGTGCTCTCTTCTGTGTTGTTTTTTTCTGCCTTAAATCCCTTCAATCACCCCTGCACCAGCTGCGAAACCATAAAAAGTCACATGGGAAAGACCTTCTTGATCATGTGGTCTATCCTTTTGCCAGTTGGCAGGATTATGCCTTACAGCACATTTTCTAGTGCCTCATACAGGCTATTTATAAATGTCCTCAGCATTAGGACTTTCACCCATTTCCTTTGGAAACAGTCCTGCTCTCAATACCGGGAAGTACTTGCTGATATTCAGCTATGGGTTCTTGATTTCATTAATTAGACCTAGGTGTATATCAAGACTTTTGGTGGATAAAACCCCCATCTACTGACCACTGCCCAAACATTTATCCACCAGGTGGAAGTACCTTCTGGAGTTGCTGATCTCCTGGGCTTTGAAAATCCTCCCATTGTGTGACTCCAATTAACCTTATACCCCTCTATCCTGTCTCCCTGCTCTCCAGGCATGGTGGTGCTTTCCATCTCTGCCAGTTTTGGTTCATTTCTTTTCTGCCTCTTTGACCTCACTTGCCTTCATCTCTTTTCTCTCTCAGCCCTCCTGGTACTTCACTGTGTCCCTTCCTCTTCTATATGCTTTCATTTTTCTTTCTTCACTACTTCCTCCAGGTCCATCTCTTCCCCTGAAAAGCCTTTTCTTCCAGCCTACTTTCTTTTTTCCCCAAAACCTTGTATCCTGTAAAGCCATCTTTGCCTACTGTTCCCAGTACTTGAGTATCAGTGATTTCTCTTCCCCACAAAAAGCCTTCATTCAGCTACTTGTGGAAGACTGAATTATTATTGCAGTGCCCAGAAAACTAGTTTTTCTAATGCTTCTCTTAGCCCAGCCTGGAAAGTTACCTTGCTTGTGTGTTTGTTTAGGGGTTTGGGTTTGTGTTGGTTTTTTTTTTTTAAGTCATTGCAAGGCCTGCAAGATATTTTTTTTTTTAGTAAACTGTGTGATGCTAGAGAGAAAAATGCCTGCCTCTGTCATAAGCTCACTCACTGTCCAATGCTGCATTTCTGCAGAATTTGCTCAGACATGCAACTAGCACAAATTATGACATAAGAAAGTGGACAGACTGACATATTATTTCCAGGGTATATAATACTCTTCAGTCTTCAGCAGCCCTAGCGTCACTTCTCTTGACACAATGGTATGCTCCCCCCAGCACACATGATAGATCAAAATGAGCGATCAAGTGTATCCTCAGGGACTGCTGAATTGGTGCATTTGACATCGGAGAGAGAATTTCTGTTCTGTTTTGGTTTGGTTGGGTATTTAGTTTACGCCAGACATCAGATGTAAAGATGGCATAAGCCTGGGGCCATTAGAGGTTCATGAACTCGATGTTTTTATCTTGGCTAACAATAGTGATAGGACTTAAAATAGTGTATCTTTGTTTCTGTAGTGCCTGGAGAGCTGCTATTATAAAAAATCAGAGGGATTATATTAATAAATACAGACATTTTAAGAGCAAATATTAATTTGGGGTTTTCTGGACTGATATGAAAAGATAACCAGAAAATTGTAAAATTCCTTTAAAAGTTCATTAGAAAAGGAAAATATAGTATTTTAAATAAAAGTGTACTTGAACTATTGAAACATTATTTTTTGTTACGAAATTTCATTTATCAGCTGCTTATAACTCTCACTACATGAAAACTAGAATTGCATTTAGCTTTGCAACCAGATCCATATTATTTAGATGGCAAGTTCAAAGTTTGAGCAAACATAAATTGCTTAGCCAGAACAGAAGAATGGAACATAAATAACAATGCTTGAATTGCCTGACAGACAGAAGTAAATCCAAGAGAGATATTGCTGGATTGTTTCTTTGCTAGTGTTATTCTGAGAAGGCTTGTCCAAAAAAGAAAACTTTTATGTATAGTTTTAAAGGCAGTAGGGCTTGGGTTTGAACTGCTTTCGATAGTGTTACATTAATAGTGCTGGAATGGGGCGATGCTGTTTATTTATACAGCATGGAAAAACCAAGTGTCATTTTTATCTGTATGCTTTAAAAATGTCAGTAAAACATAATTACTTTGCTGCTGCAGGGAAAATATCTTAAGCTAACACACTTTATTTTGATGGAAATGTCACCTCCTTGCAAAACTTCGGATACTGAATTAAATATACAACTAAGAGATGCTTGAGGACACTGTTTGTTTTGAAATGCCTTTATTTTTATCTTGGGATCTGTTTGCAGGATTTAGGGAAAGGATCTTACCTACATATGTGTGTTTAAAACCAAGAATCTTACATTCGTACTTCCAAAATATTTTGCCTCTTTAAACATATTTTATAATGCAAGTTGCTGTTTTCTCCTCAAATCTCGCCATAGGCTGTAAAGTTCTTTTGCTGTAATGAAACCCCGGTTACTGATATGGTATTGGTTTATTGCCATTTTACTCTCATGTCTCAATGATTCTTGCATTTGTTTTTTTTTTTTTTGGCTCCATCCTGCTTTCCGTGCCCAGTTGGTGTGCACACTGTATGACAGTATCTGGTCAAACAACTAGGACATTGTAGAGGACTGTGGGCTCCAAGTCACGCACAGGAGAATGGCAAATTAACCATGGAATTGTGGAGAGAAGAGAGTTCCAGGACTGAGCTGTGACTCAGGAGCGCTTGTTTCTGTCCCTCCCTGAGAGGCGGACAGAACTACCATAATGCTTGTAGGGGACAAGCTACATCCTGAGGTAACTTGTACACAGGCAGACTGAATTGCTCTCCAGAGGCCCTAATGAAATCATCTGGGTTCCCTATGACTCAGAAAAATCTGTCTGCTTTCAATAATGACATCGACAGTCTGATTCTGGTGAATCTTATGCGGGCGGTTATTCAAGATATTTCTGCCTCCAGCTGTCTACTCAACCCTTCTACTCAAGGTCACTCTCACTGTAGCAGAGCTACAGAAGTGTGTCTTGCAGTTCCCAGCTGGTGCAAACTGTCTTACTTCGCCCACCGCCATACCCAGAGCATGATATGACTTTGCTTCTGCTGTCCCTGCTCTGTCATGCAGTAGAGAGCTGGAATCAGGAAGGCCCTTAAATAGCCATAATTATTTATTTCAGGGCAAATGAATCACAACCCAAAGCTGCATGATCAGGATTTTTTTGGTGGATGAGAACCATTTGGCTGGTTGTTTTTCACTGAGCTTTTGAAGTATTTGACATTGCAATTTTATGTTCCCTTAATATATTTTTTCCATTACTTGTGTGCACACACACACACATGCACAATATGTGCATGCATGACTAGACAAACTCAATTACGTGAAATCTTGGTTCTTAAGAATTAAAACCACAAACTTGAGTGTATTTGGAACTGAATTGGTCCTTAGTGGCTCTTTCGGTTTTGAACTGAGCTGTGAGGTAGAATTTTTTCTTTTTTCTGTGTTTTCTTTGAGACTTTGTAATGCAGACATTTAATCTTTGGTGGGTTTTTCCTGCCTGGTCATTTCATCTTGCCTTTTTGTGGCTTTTTTTTTTTCTTTTATTATTATTCCTTTATATCCTATTCCTTAGAAGTTATAAATGTATTATTTTTTTTAATTTGATTCTCTTGGTCCTTTGTTTTTCTCAACGCTAGTTCTCACCAATTCCAAATAGTCATAAAGTCACTCTTAATGCAGTTCAAAATGGAATTTAGCCAAGAAATCCGTCCAGATTTTTGGTTGTGTGCAGTAATTTGTGTCCAAAACGTAACTCACAATAGGTCCAAGTGGCTTCTGGAAAGTTACCTCTTATGATGTGTGTTGCTATGACGTGGAAGCCAGACCTTTGCTTCAGAGCATTGTGTGCTCATATCATTTTTTAATTAAATGTCAGGATCTCAGTTGCGAAGATCAAAATGATTCCTTCTTTCAAGTTCCGTCAGGAAGGAGGCAGAGCGTTTTGGTTTTGTTTTCTCTCTTGACAAGATAAGGTTCCCTTTTCATCTAAATGTTAAGACTTCATCACTGACTTTAAAGACACGAATAAAAAGCAGCGGATGAAACTTCAGATGTAAAGGGATTTTTGATCAGGCAGTTGTTGAAATCATGGAGTGGGGGATAGCTGCACTTTAGAATATTGTATACATGAACTACTGAGGTAGGGCTTTTTTAAGACTGATGAAATCGCATATATCAAAGACCGCATTTTCTTGACAGTTAAAACTTTAAGTAAGAACCGTGTTTAGAAACATCTCAGCCCATCAAATCCACTTGCTGAAGTATAATCAAGTTTGTGAGCTCTTCAGCAGCAAGTCTCTCAATGGGAATGGGTAAACTCTGGTTCATGCTTTGTGTGTTTTCCTTAAAAGGACGCCCGGTAATTCGATTCTCTCAGGCAAATTTAGAGGTCAAAGAGGAGGAGGAGGATTTCAGGGAGGAGAGGAGGGGACAGCAACTCTGCCACTTTCCTTTAAACCTAAGCATCTGTTGCTATGGAAACCCCGGAGCTCGATGCTGGAGCAACAGGAATTGTCACCCTCTGTCCCAATGCAGCCGTTCTGGGAGCGGCTGGACACCCGCTGCCAACTCCCCCGGTGCCTACCTGAGCATTTTCTCCTCCGAGAGCGTTCATTAGCGGCCGTAGTTCTCCGGGCCGAAGGAGCGTGGCTCGGCGCCCCCGCGCAAGGGTCACTCACGGGCGGCGCAAGGGTCGCGGCGGCGGGCGGTCCCCAGGCACGATCCCGCCCCGGGCTCGGCTCAGCCGGGCCCGGCCGCCCCCGGCGTCGGAACGGCGCTTGTTTATCCCCGGCCGGTGCTGCCGGGAGCCACTTTGGGTGGATTTCCACTGAGGGGCGCTGAAGCACGTTTTAATGCAGCAAAAATGAATTAATACAAAAATAGTAAGAGACACAATTTACTGGATTCTTTTAAAAAGCGACAACAACAATCTCCAAAAACCCGCAACGCCCCCCTCTCCCTCCTCTCCCAGCCAGGGGAGGCGGGGGAAGGAGGACGGGGTGGAGGGGACGGGGACCCGGCACTTGCCCGCTTACCGGGCACAGCCGTGCCCGCGGCCGGCTGGGGCAGGACAGGGCAGCGGAGAACCTTCTCCCTCCCTCCCCTTGCCGCTTCTCCGGGGCCGAGCCGCTCCGGACAAACCGGCCTCCCGGCTCCCCTCCAGCTGCCGGTCCCGCCTCCCTCTTCCCCGCCTCTCCTTTCCCCCTCCCCGCATCTTTCTCTCTCACGGCTGGCGATCAGGTGTCTGTTGCTCTTCTTTTTCTTTTCTTTTTTCCCTTTTTTTTTTCTAAGTTGTTTTCCCGGGGAAAAAAAATTAAAAAAAATCGGGAAGAAGAAAAATGCCGAAAAGGAGATGATTATCGAAGAGCCCTCCCTTCCCAGAAGAGCAACGTGCTTTGAATGAGGCTTCCCAGCCTCTTCCACCCCGTCTCACACACTCTGTCACTCTGCCTCTCGCTTGTGCACACTGTTGGTATGCGACCTCGGAGGCGACTGCTCCGCCACCTCTGCCTGGGGAGCCGCTGACAGCCAGCAATTGAGCCAGCCCCCCTTCCTCTTTTTTTTTTTTTTTTCCCTGCTTTTGCAAACACACACGCACACCCCCAAAGCACATTTAATGCTGATCCACTCAGGCGCCATTATCGGGGGTACGTCTTCGTGGAGTGTTTTTGTTCTTTATTTTTTTCTTCTTTTTTTTTTTCCTCTTCCCAACACTGGATGGTGCAGCGTTCCTGGGGCCTGTGGTGTTCCGGCTCGACTGCGTTTTATTATTTATTTATCTATCTATCTTCTCTCCTCTGCCTCCCACCAACCCCCCTCTCTGCTCTCTCGATCCCCCCCCCCTCCCCGGCTTCTCTCCGGGTGCCGGTGCAGAGGACCGGCGAGCAGGATCCCTCGCTCTCCCTTCCATTGATGTGGGACTGAGCCTCTCCCGCGTGTAGCATGCTGTAGCCAAAAAAGAAGAGAGGAGGGGGAGAAAAAAAAAAAGAAAAGAGAGAGGGAGAAGCGTCCCTCTTTCCCTCCCTCCCCCTCGTTTCCCGCGGATTGACTTCATGGCTTCTCTGTACCAGCGGTTCAGCGGGAAGATCAACACCTCCCGCTCTTTCCCCGTTCCCCCCGAAGCGAGTCACCTCCTGGGCGCCCAGAGCAGCGAGGAGGACGGCGCTGCCGGCAAGACCGCGCGTCCATTGCAACAGGAAAGCAGCCGGCCCCGCTTCCAGTACCAGCCGCGAAGTGACTGCGAGGAGGAGGATGTAAGCGCCGGTGTCGTTCGCGTTGGGTTGGGTTTTGGGTGTCCCCCCCACACCCCCGTCCTGCCGGATGCCCGTGTGTCCCTCTAGGCTGGCTGCAATTTCTTGCGGTTTGTCCGCTCTTCCAAGCGGGTCTTTCCGCTCTGCTTCTTCTCCCGAAGTGCCGGGGATAGTACGGGACGGAGCCGAGCCGGGCCGGGTCTTGCCCTCCCCCGCGCTGCCCCTGCACCTCTCCCCGTTACCTGGCTCCTTGCGCGGCTCTCGCTGCCGCGGAGCAGGGCTGGGGGTCTGGGGGGCGCGGGGTCAGCATGCTTGGGAACACCAGCTGCTAGCTCCGGCCGTCTCCCTCCAGGCGAGGCGACGATGCTCCCCACGCCCCCCTCTCCCTTTTTTTTTTTTCTCATTGTTATTCCATGTTTTACCCTTTAACACTCCCCCGGGGTAGAATTCTTCTCCTTGTCCCACCCTCCTCGCTTTCCCGTCAGCCACCCCCCAACCAGGCAGCGGGGAGACTTTTTAACCCTTGAGAAGCCTTTCCTATCCGTTTCCCTCTTCTCTCCCCACGGCCCCCGGGCAAGGGCCCGCGGGGAAGGCGCAAACTTCGGCCGCGCACTTTCCGCTCCCGCGCTGCCTCCGAGAGTGGCGACTTCAAAGGGTGCATCTGCATATTGCCTTAGTAACGAGTGACTCATGCAGGCCGCCGGCTCGCTGCTGTGCCTGATGGAGTTAAACTAGTTTGGGTCGATTGCGCCCAGTTCCTTCGGGGCGGGGAGAGAGGGAATTTGGAAAGCGGGGAAGACTAAGAAGGGGCAGCGACAGGTCAAACCTGGTGGCTCCCCATCGCTGGGTGGTACTAGGTTTGCAGAGGGATTTGAGCGTGTTTTGCCTCTGTGGAATCACACATAAAGGGAAACAAATGACTGCAGCTGGGAATAGTGGTTGTTTCTGTTAAAATTATTTCGTGTCCGGGTGGGACAGGTTAGCTTTGCGGCAGGGTTCAGCTCCAGTTCTGGGAGCCTTCCAGGGAAAGGCACCCCTTCAAGCCGAGACAGAAGGTCTGCCTCAACTCCGAGCTGAGTTCACAGGGAAACTTCCTCGGGCTGTCTTTCAATTTCCTATCCCTTTTCCCGTCCCTTTGTAAAGACTTCCGCGGTCTGTAAAGCAGGTGCACTTTAGCCAGCAACGAGGCAAATCGATCTAAACCTCCCCGAGGTGATTGTCACGCTGGCAGCCCCCAGGAACCAGCGGTGACAGAACCCCGAATTAACGCTTCCTTGTGACCCGCTCACAGGCAACGATCTTGGCGCTGCTGATCCTTGGCCCTGGCCGATCCTTGGCCCTGGCCAACTGCTGTACGGGTCCCGTCCTCTTTCCTGGGCGCCCGCACCCACCCATGACCCTTCCCCAGCGAGGCTGGGGACAGGGGACCCTTCGCGGCAGCGTCCTGGGCTCTAGGTGTCGCTGCGAGCCAGCGGAGTGCGGCCGCCGGGGCTGGGCCTTGGGCACATTTTCCTCATTACTTGACTGTTTTAATTTCGCTTTCCTGGATTTGGAGATGGCAAATGTCTGGTGC
This sequence comes from Bucorvus abyssinicus, assembly GCA_009769605.1. Lineage (NCBI taxonomy): Eukaryota > Metazoa > Chordata > Aves > Bucerotiformes > Bucorvidae > Bucorvus > Bucorvus abyssinicus. The sequence continues at coordinate 7,592,019 of CM020028.1, read as the reverse complement.
CGCTTCTCTGATCACCAGAAGTGCTGAGCCCAGAAGCAAAGGATGCAGTTTAGCAAGTGCGAGTGATTTGTGCTGGCAGGCTCCAAAATAATATTATTAATATTAAACTACTAAAAGAGTTGTTGGGGTGTTTTGTTTTCTTTTTTTTCCTTTTTTTCTTTCAGGGTTTGTATGTGGGTGGAAAGCATTGGTGGACAGTGCTATCTGCAGAGGGAAAGGTGCCTGCCTAGGTGTCTCCTGCAAAAATGCAAAAAGCATGGCCAGAATCGGAGATTTGGGGTGACTTCTAAACGCACGTGGGCACTTCATATGAATTGTTTTTAAAGGGGGCAATGTGACTGGGAAACTGCAGTGGCTCGGGTCGGGCAGTTCAAAGGTGCTCCCGTCTGTCTGGCAGCCTGCGCTGGGGGTCTCTGGTGGAGAGTCGTTTAGGACGAAAGAATGAAGTTGTAACAAAGCCAGTGGAAATGTCCTTTAAAGCGTGTGTTGCAGGAAGAACGGGTCCTACTCCCGGGAGGAGCTGAGGCAGAAGGCAGGCGCGGGCCAGACGGGGTGGGGCGGCGGAGCTGTCCGTGGTTCTGAGCCCCTCCTGCCCTGCTGCAGGGTGAGCTGTCCGCGGTGCTGATCCGGCGTATCCCGGCGCAGGATGAGCTCTTTGCGGTGCTGAACACGCTCGGGAACGGAGCCGTAGCGAGCTGGCGGTGGCCTCTTGCTCTTGGCCGTGGCTCGATCGTGGCGGAGAGAGAGGGTTTCCTCTTCTGCTCCCAGTGACAGCAGGCAGGCTGGCTGGCCCAGAATGAGTGAATGCAGCCCCAGGCGTGAAATCACCGAGGCAAAAGGAAAAGCGAGGCAGTCAGCAGGCAAGGAGTATGGGAGAAGTGCAAGGAGAGCAGTCTGTTTGTACAGGGTGCCAGGAGCATGTGCTGTTGCTTATCATGGGGAAGGGTTTAACAAGACGGCATGGGAAGCCCCTTTTCAAGGTGGTTAGACTTTTGTTTTCTGTTTTACTGAAATACTGTAGTAGGGCATTCACATTGTGTGTCATCCTTCAGCATCAATCTAGTAGGAAAAACCAGACCTTAAACATATAGGAACAAAGTTTTCTTCCCTGTCCACACTTGGAAATAACAAAACAAACATGAGCATGAGACCATTACGTTCCTAACTTTGTCATGTGATTAACAATCAGGAGAGAACTGAGGGGTTTTTTAATAGGTTACAGGTGATGACTTTCCTTATTGAAATATATGTGCTGCATTCAGTGCTATATTTTTAAGTACCAGTACAGACCTCAATGCAGTACAAACAGAAAGACAGGATCTTGCCATTGAAGGTCACAGTATTGTTAGTAAGCATTTTGTCTACTGGAATTACTACTGGTGGAAAAATACTAGACAAAATGTATATAAAGCTAAACAGGAATCAGTAATTTTATAATAAACAAAATTTAAAGCAAAGACAATCTTGGTTTAATACGACAACTGCTCACTTTGCCTTACAGCTACCTTTGAGATGGACTTGAGAACATTAGTTTTGTAACATGAATGTATATCAAACCAGAAGTCACAACATTCTTTAGTATTTTAACAAGTTTTTACTATGTTTCAATCATGGCAGGTATGTGAGAAAAAATATACTGTAGACCTAACTTGTGAACAAAACCCGATTTAAATATTGCTCATTTTTCATATTAATTATTACCTTGATGAAATAATCATGTTATTTATGAGAGCAGTATTGGGGAAAATAGTTCCTATATAAATGACCCCAGAAAACCACTTCCTAATTGGCTCTGTGGCAGTATCCATCCTGAAGTTAATTATTGCAACAGCTGTAAACACAATTCCAATGACGTTTTTGCTTTGTTACAGAGTTAACTTTTCACTACATTCATTTAGATAGGAGAAAATATGTGTAAAGACTCGTAGTAAAATCTGGTGTGGTAGTATAGCAGATTATGAAGACTTTTGGTAACATAATTTTCCTTTTTAGGTTTATGAGATTAATGCTTTCCATATTGTACTGTGGAAGCGATTTTCTCCTAAGTGTTGACTTCAGAATTTTTTCCCATGAAATAGCATTTCTTCATCTTTTCCAAGCTTTTTATTCTTTGGCATCACAGTGATTAATGAGTTTAATTTTTGCAGGCAACTGCCAGAAGGTGCTGAGTAAGATGTATCATGCTGATTGTGTATAACCCCGCTCCTTTTAATTACTGGGATGATAACAATGCATTAATCAGATGCATAAGAAATTCAGCACTTTTCTGTAACACAGACTATTGATCTATTTTATAAGGCACTGACTATAAAATGATGGTCACAGAAGTCCTTTTTAAATTAAATTTTGTATGATAAGTTGTGTGTTAAAAATATTGAACCCTCCACTGAAACATGAAAGTTTTCTGTATAAAGAGCCATATGCTGCATTCTTACAGGTTCGTTACTTAGCCAGAACTCCTATTGGCTTTAATTGGAAACTTAACCATATAAAAATAGCCAGACCCAAAGTAAAAAATCTTTCATTACTGTGACTGTTCTTTCCATAACTGAATTCTGAGTATTTCCTTCTTTCTTTCCCGCACATTCTTAAAGCTGTGTTTGGCCATATATTATACTTTACTAGTTTTGCAATTGATTTTTCAGACTGATTTACATTTTGAGAAGTTTTTCATTCAGATATAAATAGCCATAATTTTGAAATGCTTCAGTAAAACTGTGTTTCCTGCTTGAATAAATTGAGGATTAAGTAAATCAAATATCATTTGTTAATCGAGTGAGTCTGAGAAAGCGAGAATCAAAGCCATTAGTGTAAAAAAATTGTAATTTGGTGTTTCAGGTTTGCTGTTGCATGTAATTGAAAGTGTTAATTTTCAGTTCAATTTTGTCTGATGGGGAGAGGTATTGCCTCCTAGAAATATATGTCAAGGACAGCGTTTCAAAAGGTTGAGCCTTGAGCTGCAGACTACAGGCATTTCAGAAATGGTGTGGTCTTTTCCCAAAGAGAAGAGTGATTTGATTGTATAGAAGAGTTTGCAGGACTGCAGGACTCATAACATTACTGTGAGATACAGTCATTTGAATTATAACCAGACTATCTGCAGATCTGGACTGCTGTGCTTATTGACAGAACCTACTGCTTAAGTCTGTAAGAATCTCCTTTTCTTCCTCTTCTTGGTGAGTTCTTGAATGCTGGACTCAGTTATTCTACAACCACTAAGATGTAGAAAGCTGGAACTAGTTCTTTCAGAGGAACTAGTTAGGCCCTACTAACATTCTGTAAGATCACCTTTTGAAATTAATAATTACGGCTTACTTTCTTCAAAAGAAATAGTTATAAACCTCATAAAAATTATGGGTTTTATTTGGATGGAAGCCTGTCATATACTTTGTCATTACTGAATAATGGACTGTCTGTCCGGAGGTGGAATATTTTTTATACTATGCTTTATAGCTGAATTTAGAATTAAACTGCCTTATGGTATTAGCTGCCAGTTTAAAATCAGCCTCTGTTTCTGCAATTTTTACTAGCCATGATGATGATGATGCATGCACTAAAAAAAAAATCTGTCAGAGAGAATGGATTTTTAAGTATTCGGGAATAACCACACGAAGAGACTGAATCATCTTTCACAGTAGTGAACTGTGCAGTAAGTTGGGATTCCTCATGCAGAGTACTCAGCTCACGTTATTTCTTTTGAGCTAGGAGCTAGTAGCTGAAGTGCAGAAAGCAGACACGGAGCCCAGGGTCAGATCAGCGTGTGTGGGTTTCTAAGGGACTTTCAAAGACAGGGGACGTGAAAAAAAAAATCTATGAGCATGTGCTGCTCTCCGTTCCTCTGTATATTTTTCTTTCAGAAAGGCCAGAAAGAAAACAGTTCTCAGGGTGTCTGTCACAGCTTTGAAAATGCTCGTTGAGAGTCAGAAGATTTTGTCCCTTGAAATAAAAACATTTACATTAATTTGGGCTAAAATATTTGTATGCTTGTGATGGTCTAGCAGAATCTCCCATTAAAGTTCATTTACTGCAACTTGATTTTACTGGTATTTTTGCCTGATATGATTTTGCTGGATGGTTCCGTGCACATAGCCATGATGTACGTGCATTTCCATCCTGTGACCAAGGGGTGGCAGCGTGTCTTGATTACACTGTCCCTATAGAGAATTTTGCATGTCATTCCTTTTATAGTAAAGCACCAACCAGCCACTTGTTTACATGCTCATACCTACACGCAAGGGTTATATTAAATTCCTTATTGCCTTCTCTAGGTTTGATTGACTTGATGACAGTTTTGTAACTCTCTTTTTCACCATCAGGAAGAAATAGTTGTTTTCAAAATTCATTTAAAAAATGGCTCAACAACAGTTTTAAATGGTCCCATACTCAAGCATGGTAAAAGGAGGTGAGAAATGAACCTTTCTTCTAAGGGAACGTTTTTCTCTTTTCTCCCGAAGGATAATAAAAAAACTCCCCTTTTTCCTCCCCCAAACCCTCTTGCACTTGTACTGGGTTGTAATACAGTGTATTTTTTTAAAAGGACACACAGATAATTTAGGTTTGCAAATTCAGGGGGTTTTGAAAACAGGTTTGTGGTAAAATCCAAAATTATGTATTGGAATTTATTTTCCTAGTTAGATGCATAAATGCTTTTGGATTAGGTTCCTACTCACTTATGCGCCTTTGAAAATGATATCTGTATTCATTAAATTGCGGGTGTTTGGTAATGACGAGATTCAGTGTGGGTGAGTTAACTGAGTTAAAATACGTTTTGAGTCTGTGCGTTAGTCTATATGAAGAGATCTAGTGTGCTATAGTCTTTACTTCCAATACATAACTGAAGATGAGAGTAAGACACGGGCACTGGGCGCATGTGTGTTTTGCAGCACAGAGCAGTGTGAAAGGGAACAAAGGGGGACTGTAGTGGTACAGTCCAGTAGGGTTTTTTGAAGGGTGAATGGGCTGTGGGTTTTGTGGAAACATAAGTCCTTCACAACTTTGCCACCTGTGGAGTGTTTGGGAACCTTCATTTCCCACATTCAACTGGAGTTTTAGTTACTTCTCAGCTTTTAAGCACTTTGAGATCGTTCATACTTTGTTTTGTTAAAATAGTGCTTGACAGTCTTCCCAAAGATTGCAGCAAAGACTAATGCAGTTTTTAAGCCTCAGGGAACTTGTAATGTGGATCTGGGGAGAGAGGAAGAGAAGGGTCTGGTACTCATCCACATTGCAAGCAGTAAGTTTAAACAAAGCTAATGGAGTGTGTGAGATAATGTGAAAAAGGCTGATACTGTGAATCTCTGCTGATGAAATCTTACCAGGTTTCCATTGAGCATATTTTTGAATTGCTTATCACTTGTGTAGTGTAAATTATTTTCCTCTTAACAAGGTGTTTGTTAGTAGAGCTTTGCTATTACATGGATTCTTCCATGAGTTGCTGTCTCTCTGCATTTTAGAACTGCCTTTGACATTATTATCTTCACTTTGCAGGTGGAAAATCGAAGGCTGAGTTGACACATTGTCTCATAGTGCAGCTCAGCTCTAAGGTGGTGATGGTTTGCTGTGACTCAGCCCTGTGAGCTCTTGCAATTTTTGGTCCTAGCGGCAAAGGCTTTAAGACTAAAAATTATTCCAATTTTCACTAAGGCTATTCTTACAGGTGTAAAACTAATTGTGAAGTCTGGCCCATTTAAGTCTTTGCTGTACCTAGCACTCATTACTGATAGTTTTCCTGTGATACTTCAAGTGTCTGATGTTTTCCTCCAGCTGCTCAAGGGTTTGGACCTTGCTTTGAGAGAAGGGAGATTTAAAGCATCTGAAAGGAATGATAGGAGTATCTTAATAGATTCATTATATAATATTTTGGAACATGTTTTGGTTTGTTTTGGTTTTATTTATTTTGCACTTCTGTATTTGTCAATAGCATCTGCTCCAGGGTTTCAAGTAGATTTTACTCTAGGCAGACCTCAAAAGCAAATGCAAATTTCTCCCTAGGCTTGCTATCTTGGACGTACATGAAATGGAAAAGCAGCAGTGGGAAATGCCCAGTAACCTCAGCTCTGGTTACACCATAGTCATTAATTTTAAAGCGTTTATGACAAAAGCATGTATGTGTTCCTTATTTTCCTTTAAAATGAGCTCTGACTTTTTATAAAAGAAAGTAGCTGTGGTGTTTTGGTCAGAGGAGAAATGAAACCCATGGAGACTGAGCAATTACAGATGTTACTGCAGTCACCAAGCCATAGATCTGAAGACACCTGGTGATCAGAGCCAGCAGCAGATTTACGCAGGATCCCTGTGCCTGCTGCTTTCCTCTCATTCTGGCAGAGGCAGAGGGAGAATAATGCCCAGCATCTGGACAGCAGCAGAAGGCTTGTTACTGCCTGTTGTCCCTTCCCAGGGGTATCAGAAGTGGTTTTCAGAGCCCAGCCACGTAGAGTTTGTGTCAGTGAGGATGAATTCAAGAGTCCTACAACAGTCTTTGCCAAAAGAAAAAGTGTGAACTGATGGCAGTAGCAAAACAGATATTTTTGCTTGTGCAGGGTTATAAAAAAGCAATATAGTGGCAGCTGCTGCTGGCAGGTAGGGTGGTATGGGAGGTGGCTCTGGGGTGACTGGCTCTTCCCATTTGCTCCCAAGACCTCCCAGTACCTTCAAAGCAATAGAGGCTGGAAGTACAGCTTAGCTCTTCCTCTCTCCCTTTGCCCAGCCCTACCTCATGGGAGAAAAACTCAGTTTTGTTTGCACTGCTGGGAAGCCATGAGTCAGTTCTTCCTCCCTATCTAACAGGTGGCTGCTGGCATCCTTATCTCTCTCTGCCCTGGCGCCTAAAGACAGTTCTCCCAGCAAAAACCTCAGATGGCTCCTCTCCATCCGCTTCACAGTGACATGCCCTCTGGCATTGCAAAATGCAAGTTTCAGCTGCTGCCTGTCTCCCCTGCTCTCTTCTCAGGACAGGCAGGTTGGGTTATCTCGTGTTCCAGAGGAAGACAAGAAGCCTTGAGCAGAGAGGATAGAGCATATTGGGATCTGCTTTAAATAGTGCTTGACCTCTTGCATAAGAGACTGATTGTCCCAAGATAAGTTTATTGCATATACAGCTCTGAGGTTTGCACAGATTGCTCATGGGATTATGTTTCATGTGACTGTAGAATCCTGTCTTTGTTTGTCATTTATTGCTAAATCCCTGTTCATGTTTCTGGATAATCTATATTAAATATGGTTTGACTTTGGTTTTGTTTCTCCTATTTTCTTCAGGTGCTAGAGAAGAAAGATAATATTTAAAAGCTCAAACATCTATTACATTGCTGATAGGGAAAGTGTAGAAATCAACAATGTTGCCATAGAGACATAAATGGTTTATAGTGAACCAAAGATTTCCACTTTTACTAGTCTTCCTGCTACGCATACTGAATGTAAGAGATTTATTGATACAGTTCCTCTGTGTGTTCTATATTAACTTTTTTTTTTTTTTTTTGAATGTTTGTAATCCCAGATACAAGAGAAAGCCCTTGGAGAAAACACCAAGGTATTATAGCGCTTCACAATGGTGTCTCTAATAAAGTGAGTGCTGTTGAAGTAGCTTCTTCATTCTATTGTGAACTGCAGCACAAACAACACTTACCAAAACATATGCAGTGGTTCATTACAAACGAGTAATTAATGAAGACTGACATAGCCAAGGTTTAGGATTGCAGTAACACGATCTATTGTTCTTGCCTTGTTTATAGTCTCTCTGAGTTTGATATGCTTGGAACAGGCTTCTTCAAGGAGCAGGTAATTCTCGCTGTTTTCTGGGCACATTTCTATACCTTCTATCTGAGGTGGCATGGATCTGTGGTAGAGCGTTGGAATGACCATTAGGGAAGTCTTGCCATTCCTGGGTCTGCCACTGACCTGCTGCATGACCTTCAGCTAGTTATTTATCCCTGTGAGGCAGGACCTGCATCTCTTGCCTACCATAAAGGAATCAAGGCCATGACTTCATCTGCGGCTTCACTGTGGTGGTGCAGAATTAAATAATTTCTGCTTTTGGCCTAAAACTTTGGGCTAAAAAGAACCCAGAGAAACATGAAATTATTAATAATTAGCAGTGTGGTCATTAATTCTGACAGTGGCAACATTTGCAGGAGCCTTGTTAATAACCAAAACAGGCCTGATTGTGCATGTTTATGGTGGGCTAAAGGTCTCTCTCATTACAATATTTCACAGGCAATGCCAGGAGCTGATAATCACTATAATGTACATTTTTCTTTTAGCTAGGAAAAGCTAATAAGCATCTGTAGTTTTGAAAATGTCAGATTGAGCCAAAGTGCATGCAATTAGATAAGGATAATGTAGAAGATAATGAGAAGATACATGATGCTGGATGAGCAGTTATCAGACTATTGTGCTTTGGCTGCTGAAGTGCCATGTGTCTTATAAAAGAAAGTGGTGGGTTGTTGAGGGAAAACATGCCATAAGTTGTCAGAGATGGAAACGTGAGCTAATATGGTGAAGTGACAAAGTTAGTCCTGAGGGAGTATAAACATGCATGTCAGGGTCCTGATAGAAGGAAGGGTTGTCTGGGTTAAAAGTCATGTACTTGGGAAGGTGGGAAAGGCCACTGAGAAAAAAAAAGAATCAAATGTGGGAAAGAAGATGGTCAGAATGGAATCATTTGTGGTTGCTGTCTTTAAGATTTCTTTTTTTCCTGTTTTCAAAGACTCTGTCTTGTGTGTGATGTCTGAGCTATTCTGGCTGCTATAGTGTGTTAAAATTTTTCTGAATCAACTTCTTTGCTCCAAAGGAGATACAACTGTGATGCACTGGTTAAGAGGCTGGATGTGAATTTTCAAGCAGTGTCCCCAGTTTAATTTGCCACCGTGAGAAAGAATGAGGTAGACTCCAAAAGCAAGAGAAAACACCAAGAGGATGAAAACCAAACAAGGGACAATGAAGGGAAAGAAGAAGGAGGAAAGCCATGATGCACAGGACTGGATGCCAGCTCTGATACTGGAAACCAGGGAATTTTGCTTCTAAAATATTTTTTCTGCAGGGCAAAATATTTCATGTGGCTGAGACAGAATATTTGACATTTGCCCTTTCCTCCTACATAGCCTAATCTAGGAACTAGATCTGGGCAGGAGGGCAGGTTCTCCCTAATCTGGGAGAAGAGGATTGTTTCTCGTATTTTTTTCTGATATCCTACCTGTGTTGAAGTGTTCTGATGTCTCCAGAATTCAGAAGTAGGAAGCCATTTCTCCCATATTTTGGGTCTATGATAACTTTTCCCAATGTTTTTTCTCTTTAGAATACACAAAGTATTTAATACCTGACAGAAAAACAGGTTGCTTATAGTTCTCATCCTCTCCTCTTCTGTAATGTGTTGAGGAAGGTATTCTGTAAATACTTAACTAGTGACTAATTATGTAGTGTTACTACTGCAGTCTCAGAGAAAAAAATATACTCATGAAATATTTGTGTTTACATGTGAAATCCTTCCAGTTACAACCATGTTCCTTCACTGTTTCTTCCTGTCTGTGCTAAGCTGAAGCTCTTCTGGAAGTGGGCTTTTGGCAGATAGTACAATGCTATTGGGCTGGAAAGGTATGTGAGAATGCCACAGTCAGCTTTTTAACTGTGCAATTTAGTATAAAATGTAGGGAGCAGCAGTGTGAATCAGAGGATTGAATTTGCTCTAAAAGTTCCACAAAAGGTTCCTCTTTTGCTAAAGACAGATTGTGCCAGTCCAACCTGAAAAACTGTAGTTTAATTTGAAAGCACCGTTCTGCATTCCTTTCACCTGATCTTGATTGGTGACGAGGCATAAAATTTCTTTCTGGTCCACTGGAGTTCAGTAGACGAAAATTTTCTAACTTCATAAAATGATTAAAAGCACTCCAAATGTATATAATTAGCAAGACTTCTGTGAGACAGCTCAATCAGCAGGTTTCGGGTGCCTCTGTGAAAGGTTTGGTGAGCATTGTTTGAATCACAGAATAGTTTTGGTTGGAAGGAACTTTTAAAGGTCGTCTAGTCCACCCTGCCTGCACTAAGCAGACATCTTTAACAAGAGCAGGTTGCTCAGAGCCCCATCCAACCTGACCTGACTATTGCTGAAGATATTAAACAGTACTGGTCCCAATACAGACCTCTAAGGGACACCACTTGTCACCAGTCTCCATCTGGACGTTGAGCCATTGAATGGCAGATTGTTGAGAGAGCTATTAACTGAGGGGCTTTATGCTTAAAGTAACTTAAAGAACAAATGATAGCACACGTGTGACAGAGGCTTTTCTGGTTTGCCACAATGTGGTGTAGATGAATTGTACAAAGATCCATGTCTCTAGGAGTGATAAGTGAGCTCTGTGTGGCTGGTTTTGGCAGCAACCCACTCCTGTGTTTTTCTTTAAACCAGTGCCTTGAACAGCACTGGAAAGCAGAAAGAACTAGATTGGTTTTATGTGTACTGCCTGGATCTCCTATAGAAAACTCATCTCCTCCAGCATGCTGTATCATAAACCAAAAACCGAATCCACTTTCATCAAATGTTTGTGAATGATGAACCATTTCAGGACCGTTCTGTTCTGTTCAAGGCATTTCTACAAACCGAAGAAGGATGATTGATCTACTCATTGCAAAATACACGCTGGGCAAGAGGGACTGCCTTTCCTCTCTCCCTCTACCCCCTTTCATACAGGCTGGCTGTGACTTTCTAAACAAAAAGACAATGGGACTATTTCTATTTTATTTTTGTGTTCCATTTGTTTTCATGAATGCTAAGTAGAGGCTTGTTAAGGGGTGACTGGGCAACCAGATATCTGGAAACTGAGCCTCGTGGCATCAGTCTGGATACCCCAAATTTGTAAGATTGGGTGAAGAAATCTGGCGGCTGCTTTTTGTAAAATGGGTTATTTGAGAGTTTGTTTATTGACGTTGCTGAACTCTCTGATCAAAACTTAGAATAAATATCTGCCATAGTTAGTGCTTTCTTCTCTTTTCTCCTCCTGGAGCTCAGAGCACTCCAGCAAGGTACAGCACCAAAATCTGTTCTTTACTTCACAGTGACGTAATCGTCAGAGTTTCTAAATGTAAATTTGTGTGCTTGCTAAGAGGCAAAGAAGCTTTTTATACTTATTGGGTCTTATCTTTTATAAAAGCAGGAGATCAGAATTTTCTATGACTTGATGTCTCCCCTTTGCTGGTAATGGCGGAAATGGAGAATCTGTCCATGCTCAGGATATCTATCTAGGAGAAAGTTTCATTGTCAGGCCCAGACATTTCCAGCGTTTTTCTTGGTCAGCTTCAATAATCACTACTTCTCATTTATTGATGTCAGTGGGCCTTTTTCCAGGAGACAGCAAAGTTTTTTAAGATGAAGGATATTGTTGGAATATGAACAGATGGCTGTAATCTGGCCATAAATTGGTTTAGGCTGGAAGATTTCTAGGATCTTGAACATTGAAATATTGGAAGAGTCTTCCAGTAAGAGTGGGCAAAGATAAAAGACATATTTAGCTTTAAGATAGATCTCAGTAACTGTTTTTATAGGATTATATGCCTGCCCTTAGAAGTGGAGAAAACATAAGGTCTCCTTTTACAACTAGATCTATTGAAATTTTGCATGCAGCCTGTGAAGAGGCCTTTGCCTCCAGCTAGGTAACAGGAACTTCAGTTTTAATTACGCAGGCTAAGCATCTTTTCAAAGAATCTCCTGAAGGGGTAGAGTTGTTACACTCAGTGTTTGTAAAAAAAAGAAAAATTGTAGTAAAATGGGTTATAGAGGGCTGAATCCATCCTTTGCACATATTTTTAGATTTGTTTTGTAGGTTTATTCAGGAGTCCCTGGATTGCTGCATTTTAAACAAATTGTGTCAGGTGTACCAGGTGTATGATATTTCTCTAAGGATTCTTGGGTACCTTCCCCATAGGCCGAACACTTTTCCATTTCAAGAGGCAAAATGTTAAGAGGTCTGTCACTACAAAGGCAGCAGCATCTGTAGGCATCCAAGATGCAAGTGGTCTGTGTGGGGAAATCTAATTCAGAGCAGTTCTTTTTCCATTATTGTTGTAGACAACTTCTTGGTTCACCAAAGTGCTTTGCTTCTGCATTTCTACCCAGAGTCCTTTACAGGTAGTACCTTTGCCTATCTCAGTAGCAAAGACAGATTGCAAAGGAAAGTCTATGGCTGAGAAGCTATTGGAAGAATATCAGACAGGTTGTTTTGTGTTATAGGACCGCAATAGTGCAATCTGAGTGCAAATTATCTCCAGATGATGTGAGTTGGAGATATGGCTATCTAAAGATAATTTAGTAGCTCAATACGTCCAAATGATCGAGAAAACTAGCTCAGAGTTTGAACAACCTTACTGGATATTTCCCTTTTTTGGTATAAATTATCCCTAGGCCACAAGAGCAGTGCTGCTTGTGTGACAGAGTTGCCCAGCTGTAAGCACCGAAGTGCATCCAAGTCTCGCTGTGAATCAGAAACAGGCAGAGCAAGAGTTCGCTTCATCTAGGAACACACCTGGTGCCTTTCAATGGCTCCTTGCATTATGTGGGTTCAGAGTGGGTTTAACATTCTTTGGAAGGTTTGAGTCCATTGCAAAACTCCAAGTATTTTAGAAACTCTGCGTGGAGGAGGCAAAACTGCCCACTTGCTATGTGATGCTTTAGCAGCTGTAGCACTCATTTAGTGAGAAGTTTGGCTTTGGCTCTCAGCCTTGTTCAAAACCCCATCTCCCAGGATGAGCTTTTGGCTGTTGCTGCAGACACAGAAGGGCTGTCTTGTCCTTTCTGAACACAGGAGAGAGGGGTGAGTTGGAAAGGAAGCTGAGGGAAAGTGAGCATGGCTGTGTGGTGGTGAGAAGAGCTCTAAGATGTAGGGCTCTGCTCCTCAGCAGATGGTGAGTGTAAAAAATGCCTGAGAAGGGGTACAACACATGCCAGGCAATTCCTTTTAGCTTCATCCCCCTGGTAGCCCTATTGCTGATTTTCCAAAGTCACAGTGGGCTCAAAATATTGACGATGTAGGAATGGCAGTGCCTGGCTTGTAAGCAGCTGTGTCCTTTCTTGTATCTGGCCCTGAGGGCTTTTGAAAATTTGACCTATGGCACAGACTTGTTTAAAACAAGTGCAGCCACTTCTTCAAATAAAGTGATGAGAGACATACGTGTGAAGATATTTGATGTAGCAAGACTACTCTAAGGCAGCAAATATCTTACCAGTTATTCCGTCGTTGGCAGAGGAGAAGGGCCCTCTACCTTTTTGGACGGTGCAGGAGGGGAACAGCAGAAGTGGTGCTTTCTGAAATGGGTGCTGAGGGAGAGGTGGTGATGCTGTATCAGTGTGGTTAGAGGGGATGCAGATGACAGCTTCTCACAAATGTGAAGAAGTGGTTTGGGTGCACAGGACAGTGGGTATGTTGACGTGGTAGGAATTGCCAAAGTAATCTCCAGCTGTCTCATCCCTACAGCAGAGGGAAAGCACACTGAATGTGAACACTAAGTCAGCAAACACCATGGCTGTAGCACATGACTGGGGGTTAGAAAGCTGGCTTCTGTTCCTGTATGCCATTTATTTTTTCAGGAGCTTTTAAATCCCTGTGTGGTATTGGGCAGATTTTCCAGAAGATTTTGGTTATGCAATAAAAGCCACCTGATATTATTTCCACACTGCTGTTAAGATGAAGCATTCTTATTATATCCTTTAATCTTACTCGTGCTTTCTATTCTTGATGGTTTTTCTAAGCCCTGGGCTAAAAGGCATAGCGATAGAAATGATTCACCCAACAAAATGTCCAAACTAGGAAGCAGGCATAAAACTCCTGCCTTTTTTTCTACTTCTCAAGACAGCAAAGATCAAGATTATACTGCTTGAAAGTGCTAATATATGGTGAAGACTCAGGATTTTCACGGTTATTTGAGCTGGAATTTCACATGCCACCAAACACACAGTTGATCTACATCAGTGCCTCCCCAGGGCCATGTCTGCCCAAGGGATGAGTTTCTCTCATGCCACGGCTCTCTGTGCATGGCCTAATGTGGTGCTCTTGCGGAAGAGCTGAGGTTACTGCGAGCACTGTGTTGCGCTGACGCAGTGCCAGCTTTCAGCTGCTGCTCACTCATATTAGTCAGAACTAATTTATCTGCTGATTATTCACGTGGCTGTAAACTTCCAGTTGCTGATAGAGATTGACCAGGCTCCTTTAGGTATCTCTGCATGGTATTACCGTATACATCAGAGAAATCATCACCATCTCAGACAGTCAAAAAATATAAACAGTGCTGGACTTTAAAGTTGCCAGTGAATGCCTTCAACTTTTTATTGTTTTTATTACTCTAGTTTCTTTGTGTGCCTTATGTTAGTGTTTAATTAAATGATTGTATGTTATCGTTGGGTTCTTTTGCACAGGATCCCTCTTCCCATGCTCACAGTCATTTAATGAAAAGCTTGTCAATGTTTCATTTTCCCCCCATTGTTTAATGTATGGCCCTAGGCCTTAGTCTGCACTCTCTTCAGATGCCGTTTAATTTTCTCATGGGCTTTTCACTAGCATTTACTGCCGCAGTATCTGAATGTGTCTCAAAACCTAGTGAATTGGTTCTCACAGGATAGCTGCTGGGCATGAGGAGGTGTTTATTCCCATTCCATAGAGAGCAAATTGAGGAACCATTCGTACTGTGTCAAGAATACCTTGATGTGGGGGCTATTTTTATGGGAGTCCAAAACACAAGTGTGTTGGGTTTGTGTCTGGCGGGGTTTTGGTAGTGGGGGAAGGGGCTGCTGGCACGGCCCCTGTAAGAAGCTTTGAGAAAACTCCCCCAGCTTCACGTCAGCCCTGCCTCTGGCCAGGGCTGAGCCAATCGGCACCTCTGCTATAAAGATACTTAATAGGGGAAAGCAGTTGGGCAAGAGTCTTTTGGTTTGGGAGCTCTTTTTTGGAGGGGAGGTGTGTAGGAAAAGAGGCAACCAAGCGGACACCCAGGTTAGTGAGGAAGGAGGCAGGGAGACATTTCAGAGCAGCCAGTTCCCTTTGGCCTGTGTGAGATGGCAGGCTGAGTCCTTCCAGTCCTCAGAGATCACCCACAGAGAAAAGTTCCATCTGCAGCCCGTGGAGGAGCCCAGGGAACTAATCCTGAAAAAGACCGCAACTCTGAGAGAGACCTGTGCTGGAGGGGTTTGTCACTGGGAGAACGACTGCAGGGACCCATGCTAGCTGGAGAAGTGGTGGAGGGCTGTCTCCCGTGGGAGAGATGCCATGTTGCCATAGGGGAAGACTGTGAGGAGATTTTCCCCTGAGGAGGAAGGAGCGTCAGGAGCAACATGAAGTGGGCTGGGACTGACCGCAATGTCCATTCTCTGCCCCCCTGCACCACTGAGTGGGAGGAGGTAGCAGAGCTGGGCTCAGGAAGAAGGGAAGGGTGGGGAGAAGTTGTATTTAAGATCCAGTTGTTTTTCTTACTGTCCTGCTCTGATTCGATTGGTGAATCGGTAGTGGGTTTGATGTTTAAATTAAATTGATTTTGTTTCCCCAAGTGGAGTCTGTGTTTTGCCTGTGACCGTAATTGGTGATTGAGCCCTCCCTGTCCTTTGTCTCAACCCTCCAGCCTTCTGTTGCATTTTCTTCTCCCCGGAGTGAGTGAGTGGCTATGTGGTACTTGGTTGCCAGCTCTGGGTTTAAACCACGGCAACAAGTCTGTGATCTCAGTGACAGTGCTGACCCTCAGCATTTCTACGAACGGTTTCAGAAGTCTCAGAGGTGAATGTTTGTGAAGTAAGTAACGCTGTAGTGCTCACTTATCAGGATTCAGCTTAAATGTTTTGCTCAGCATCACAAAAACTGGTTGTACAAGAGATGGGGAAATCATCTGTGTCTTCAGGGTGTCAGTCCACTTGATTAGTATAGAAACTGTCCTTCCTCTTTGCAGCTCAGTGCTTCATTTACTGCATGCTGTTTCTTTTCAGCCATGCATGTCACTGCAGGCCCTACTAATTCCCTCATGAAGCAATGGCCTTTGTAGTGGAAATCCCTGTGTGCTTGAAGACAAGCCTAAGTTAAGGTTACATTAGACTATATCAGTTATATAGACCCCCAATATTGTGCCCTACTTAGTTTTAAACCAAGTCTAATAGGGAGATGTAGTATCTTCTATTAGCGTATCTGGACTTGTGGGAAGACAAACTTTCAATTTGAAGCCTTTCCTCTTACATGATTTGACTTCATGACACTTCCTCCTACAAACCCAGTCTCTTTTATGTCCTCACACCACTGAGTCTACAGAAGCAGCCCCATCTTAGCAAAGCAAGAAGCAAAACAAGAGATGACATTACATGACAGCAAATGGAGTTCTCAGTGATTCATCAGTAGGTTAGAATGAGGAGAGTGTGACCACAGACCATTGAGTTAACAGAGTAACTGAGAATAGTTTTGTTCTCATCTTCTCTAAGCATCAGCTGTTGTGGGGAAATGGGTCCATCTTTTCTCTGTAGTTTCATAGCTGTCAAGACACTGGAAAGATGTAGTGATGTAGGAATGCTGAATTCTTTTCTGATAGCAAAAGGTGAATTCTGGTAATTTCTACCTGACTCATTAAGAAATTAGATCAACTGTCTCTGACACATTTCTACTACCTGCTCACCTTTTGTATGCTTCTGTCTGTCTTTTGTATCATGCTTTAACAATAAATTATTTTTCATAGAACTTACCTTTCTGTAGGTGTTCATACAGTTCCTGGCACAGAGAGGATGTGGTTCATGCTGGGGTAGTATTCGGTATTTTCCAAATGAACTGTATTTTTTTTCCCCAAATTGTGTAATTTTGGTTTTCATGAAACTGGCAAGATGGTCCTGACTTTATGGACAGTCTTGGCAATAAAAATTTAATTCAGGCTAAATTAAAAAAGGAGAAGGGAGTTGTAACAATCTGTCCAGATCTGTGAAATCATCTTCCAGGAATTTTCCTAATCACTAACATACAGGATTTTATAGGTCTGCCTTATAGAAGCCATACTACTTTGTAAAGATGATTAAACATTCCCGGGAGCGAAGTTTTAAACCCAGGTATCTGATTTCCCAGGAGAGCATCTTAGACCCCATGCTAGAAAAATGTTTTTGTTCTCTGACCTACATAATAATTTAAGTATTCCATGCAAAGCGGATCAGCTTATGTAGAAAAGAATGACAGTATCTTCTCCCAGCAGATTTCCAAAATCTTTAGCCTGGGGTATACAAGGATGAAATTCCAGGAGGTCCAGCAGTAGAACAAAACCAACTAAGCTGAAAGAGGCAGTGTCCACAAAAACATAAAGTACAAGTATTTTCTTACGATCCTGCTTGTTCTTATCCATGTTCTTCTGGAATTTTGTATTCTAGTTGTTACTGCACAGTTTGTTTCTGCTGAAGCATTTCAAGAGACATTTATCTTTTGTATCTTCAGTGTTTTTATTCCTGAGAAAGACTAATCGAAATCTGTCTCACATTCGTCTTCCTGCTCTATGGGATGTCATTTCTGAGTTAAGTTGAGGCAGAACTTCAGAGCTGATATAACATACCTAGAGGATTTTCCTACTTTTAATAAAACAGAGCATCCTTAGGGTTTTAGAACAGTTCCTGGAGGAGTCAATAGTAAGAAGTGTTCATCCTTGCTTAACAGGAAGCAGTAGTCCTCCCACTAAGAGAGAAATGCAGCACCACAGGATTTTTTTTTTTTTTAATCACTTTATATGAAAAAAGATCTGCTTCCAAATTCTCTGAGGCTGGAGAAACTTCGTATACCTGGAAAATAAAAACTTTCCTGTGTCTCGTGTGGCTCAAAGGACTAAATTTGAGGAGGAGAACGGAAAGAAACAAATGCAGGTTTATGAATGAAAGCAGAAGAAATTATTCCTGTGTGTGCTCTGAGGACATAAATGTCTTTTGGGAAGAAGATTTGCATAGAGTTGGCCACAAAGAGGGAAAAAAGTTTAAAGTGTGATCTGTTTGGAAGAAAGCTTAGTAAGGGTGAGATTCCTGAGACTGTAGAAGAACTCTTGCTGGATAGAAAGCTGAGTTTCAGTGTGTGGCCTGTAAATACTTAGTACTTTGTGTTCAGGAACAATAAAATAAGGATTTAAGATCAAACAGAGCAGTATTTGGTGCTATGTTCTATGCTAAAAGGAGGAGTTCTGAACTACCTGGAGAAATAAAGTAAATCTATTCACTGATTTGCATTATTATGTTCAGTTCATCTCATCCTCAGGTCACAAGACTCTGCTGTGTTAGAACTGTGGGTTTGGGTGCAGATAACCAACCAGCAAAGAACTCATAGCTCTCAGAGCACCGAACAATATTCACTATTCCCTAGTCACGCTGATCTTCTGTGTTGGAAAGAATAGGATTTTGCTGCATTGCTGGAAAAGTGCTGGCATGTTTAATGTAGGCAAGGGCAGGTTGTATGCCTGAGGTATGCAATGAGCTTGCAACTACCTGGGAAGGAAGAGATCACAGAGTTAAGGCATATAAGCTGTTAAATGGCAGCTCTCAGGCAGTAAGTGTCCTGTAAAGGCTAAACTAATCCACATTACTTTACATTTGCCATGGGCTAAGAGTATGCGCAAAGAAAGTTGTTTCAAATCAGCTGCCAAACAACAGTTATATTGCTCGCTGTAGGTTGTCTTTTTGCACCTGAGCCAGGAGGAGCAATTCAGCCTTTGGACACAGCCTGTTTGTGCCTTGGTCAATGGATTCTTGATCTGTGGGTGGTGCTATGACAGTGTTGGACTGATCAGTGTGAGCGAGAGCTATCTGCTGTGCCGCTTCAAATCTCAGACTAACTTGTGATCTTCTCTTGAATTATTAGTGCATAAAGCATCAGTATATAGTTCCTATCTATCAATCTCTTTCCACACTTCCTAACTATTGGTGAGGTATTGCTTTAATATGCCACTGATTTGGGAGCTGTATTTCTCATTTTCCCTGAGACTGGTAGGAGTCTCTCATCTCCTCTGCAGATAACCAGCTCATGCTCTTTCTACGCCTTCCCGGAACAAATGTCTGGATACCCCTGTGCTGATTATATATGCAAGATGTCTCCTTCACCCAATACTCATAAGGATACTTTACTTTCATGGCAATTCATTGTGTCAGTCTAGACTGAACTGGATAAGTTAAGAAATGGTGCACTTAATACAGATGTGTTTATCTACTAGAAGGTTAAATTCATTGCAATTATCTAGACTGTTGTGGTTCTTCTGGTAGCTCATAGGTCAGATGTAGTCCATGGGATCCATCCATCCATCCATCCATCCATCCATCCATCCATCCATCCATCCATCCATCCATCCATCCATCTCTTTTAGCCTAGTGCAGACAATAGGAAGCTGCTTGCTCAGGAAATGCTGCACTTTCTTTGCTTATGGAATAAGGGGAGCTGCTGCTGCCAAGGCTGTGTGGCAGATGTTGCTGGAGCCAGAGCTGTGTCTTGTCCTGTCCAGGCATGGTCCAGCATGGTGCTGGTTGTGGCTGAAAAGCATCTTCAAAACTGCAAAGTGCTACATGTGGTTGAATGTTCTGAAGTTGTCTGACTGACACCTTCCTTCTGCAGGTCATGGTCTTCCCTGAATTACGCCTGCTTTGAACTGAGGAACTGTTTGAGATTGAGTGTAATCAGAGAAAAATATCTGGTCTGATCTGAGCATGCCTCAATGACAGAGAATCCATCAAGCTGTTTAAGTCATGCAGTTGTTAATCACTTTACTCTCAACTGTGTGCCTCATTTTTCATCTGAATTTATCTGAATTTGTCTGGCTTCAGATTTCAAGCATTGATCTCTGCTGGGAGGCTGAAAAACTTTCTATCATTCAAAATATATGGTAGGAGAAGAAACTAGTACTTGATAAATGTGGGTTTGTGCTAATGTCACTTCCTTTTTTTCCCTGCCTTTGACATTTAATGTCAGAAAAAAGCCTTGGCTTGCTTCTGCAAAAGTTTGGAATGGAATTACTGCAACCGTGGAGGAAGAACTGCAACTTCTGTAGGTGTAGCCATGTCTGATAAAAGGCTTTTTTGACTGGATGCCATTAGGAATTTAGTCCTGGCAGCACAAACCTCACTGTGGGCTCCTTATGGCTGCCAGAAACAGCAAGTTTGTGTTCATGTGGCTGACCTTGCTGAACTTGCTGCTGGAACTTAACCGCTCCAGGGACCTGAATTTGCTAGAACAAAGCAAGTGTGGGCTGCTGTCTCCTATCACTGGGTATGAAGATATATTGTGTTTCTTAATTTATTTCTCCCTGATCCATATCCAAATTAAGTCATTTGGCATTTAAATATCTCTGTGGAGCTGGCCTAGAATTCTACACCTCGGGCACCAAAATGATGGATTCAAGGCTTCTGTGGAGAGTCCAAATGAAATACAAGGATAAAAGAAAGAAAAAGTGCGAGAAGAATGAGTAAGGAGGGAAACAGCCAGTTCACTTGCCCAAAGTAATCTATAGGTGTATGATGAAACACAGCAGCCTACTGACAGAAAAAGCAGAAGCAAAAATACAATAATGGTGGCAAAAAGACTAAGTGATTAGTCTGGGAATATGTGCAGAAAAAATTTTGACAGGGGCCACTACCGATGCAGAGGGAGAGATTAATTTCTCCTTCCTGCTGAAAGGTACGAGAGTAGATGGTAAACTAACTTGGATAACTTTGGGTGTGGTTAAATTAAAATTCATAGATGTTGTAGAAGCTGGTTTTCAGAGATCTGATGCTTCACCAGATACATCTGCATGTCCTCAGCACTGTGGCTAACACTGTTTTTCCTGGAGTGCTTACATCTGCTTTTTAAACAGACACCACAGGATGACCCTAATGTTACTCCATGGGCCAAAATGTTTTCCAGCTTAAGTTCTTAGCACAGTTGAAGTGGTGAGGAGAGAGGTGAGACCAAGGAGTTTATCTCCTATCCTTCCAAATCAGGCTTTTCTCCATAATACATTCTTGTGTTTGTCCAGCTTGACTTCAAATTATTCAAACAATGGACATCCCTGAAGCAGCCTGTTTCATAACTAGAATCTGAATCAGTTCACGGAACAATCCCTGCTGCATGCCTGAGAGCTGTGTGTGCCGATGTGGGATGGACTATGGACCATGGATTATAAATAGTTCATGGACAACCCCAGGAGTTGAGCATGGCCCTGTGATCTAAGCTGTGGCTCTTAGCTGACCATGTGCACGTTAATCTCTCTCTGTAGGCATTTTGAAGTAGCATTCAGTGAGGGCCACAGAGGTGGTCGGCTTCAGTGGAGCCTAGGTTACAGCTGCTGTATTTAGACACCATTAATGGGATTACTCATGATCACTGATTTGGCATTACTCTGCCATTCCTCTCAACTGCCAGTTTCCAGATCAATGTACAGAGCAGTGAACTCCTTCAAGGAGCTAGGTCAATGGAAATCCCCAAAGAAGAATTGGACTCCACATTGATCAGTTGGTGGTGGCAGGACAGCAAGGCTTGTTTTGCAGCTTTAGCTGTGCATGTCCATTTTGCCATCTGGAACAGTCCTGCACAGCTGGCTTTCCCTTCTGGGAGTGAACATCAAGTGTGGCTGAGCTTTGCCATATCTTTAATTTTCTGCTTCCGTGTTGCTACTGGAAAGGGGCACAGGATATGGAGGCCCTGAGAAGATTCACATCGTGGTTGCTGTCATATCACAAGGTGAGGTAGTGTGTCATGTGGCAGGACATGCATGGGCTGTTCTATTATACCTATCACAAACACACAGGCTGAGGGGAGCATCCATCAATCCTAACTCCTCTGTTGCTGCTGCCTCCTAGATTCTTCCTGGCACAGGCCAGCAGGAGAGGAGTTGAGCAATGCACTATCACAGAGAAATGAAGCAGGTTAAGTACTGAAACGGAAGATATGCAGCATCAGTACTGCTGTTTCTCAGCATCTGTACACTCTTTCCTCCACAACTGGAGATTTGCCAAAGATAATTAGGAGAGTAAACAATTCTCACTCTCCTTAAGGCCTTTTATGATTTGTTTCTTTGATATCAGGGGGTCTAAAAGAAAGCTGAAGGCACCAAGTAAATTCCAGTACTAAAACATAGCAGAGTGCATACTGGATCACACCAAAGGTCGAAACAGGTTTTTTTCACCTCTTGGACAACTTTCAATAGCGGTTGCCTAGAGAAAGAATATTAGACCAGTGGAAGCAGACTGTGTAGCTTCCCCCCATGTGTTCTCCCAGCAGCCTGCAGCTGAGAACTTTTCTGTGCCCAAGGTTGTGTCACTGGACTTTTCACAGAAATAAATATAAAATTCGGGCATACACAGCATTCTGGGGCAATAAGTGTCATAGTTTAGCTATCTTCTGTTGGGAAAGGTTAAGAATGAAATAAAAAGATCTTTTGTAAGAAGAGGCTAAAATAATAGTAGCGTTGCTGTTCCTGCACACCTGAGACCTGACATCCCCCTTCGCTGCCCTACCCCTGCAGTGAAGCCATCAGTTCTGTATTTCCATATATGACCTGGTCGGCCCCTATTCCCTCTCTTTCTAAGACATCAGTGGGGTAATTCTTTTTTTGGAACACAGTGGAATATTTTCCCTTACATCCTATCTCAGTATATCAGGGAATGGGGCTCCCCTCTGCAGTCCGAACTGCTGCCTAGCAAAGTGAGAGAAACGGAGTCTGACACAGGCTGCACCTTGTGTCCAGTCAGAGCAATCCATGGGCACAACACAATAAATTTGCCAAACTGTTCTAAGCAAGAAGTGTGCTATTATTTACCAGCGAGGTGAAGAACCCAGCTCGTTTCCCCAAGTATGGTGAAGGTCTGGATATTCTGGAATTCTCTGGATTGCATTAGGAGTAAGTTTGAAATACTCGGCATGGGGAGTAGAGATGCAAAGGGCAGATGAGATTACTGTGAAGTTAACATGCTGCTTTCCCAAGGTGTGTGTAAGCCCAGCTTTGCTGCCTCTCTTGCCCTCATGCTGGGTTTGGACTGGAGTGGAGAGAGGAAGGACCAGTCCCTCCTAAGCAGTGTGATGCAGACTTGGCTTTGATTTTTAGCTCCCAAGCTTGCAGGAGTTTCAAGCTGCTATAGAAGTTCTCCAAATTTCCAGGTAAAGAGGGGCAGATAGAAGAAAGGGAAGACAAACTGAGAAAGAGAGAATAAGGGACAGTGCACAGAAAAAAGGAGAAATGAATAGGTGTGTGTCATTGCTTTTCATCCACGTGGCTTTGCCAACAGGCTGGCATGCTTGTGCATTGTAATGCATTTTTAAAGCTATATGGTGATTTGAAGCCATGTCTGGTATCAGAGACTGGAATAAAGTAAAAAACTGTCTGTCTTCTGCCCTGAAATACACTCCTTGCCTTGGCTGTAAGCCACTATACCACAATTAAAATAGCATGAACACGATGTGTCACTGAAATGAAGATCACAGTGTTCCCTCAAGCCCTCTGGTTGTGCCCTCCAGAGACCCTGCGACAGAAGGTAAGCCTTGCGTATGGCTTGTATCCCTTGGGCACTGGTGTACAGGTAAAATGCCTTACAAGCACAGTCAGAAATTTGTGGCAGGAGCAGATGAGGATACAAAATCAAGAATATAAAGCAAGTGACAGAACTGGAAGCAAGGCAATTACAAGTAAACTGCCTCCTCTTTTTTCTCCCTCCTTTTCCAGTACTTTAGTACTGCGAACAGGTGCTCAGCATTTTCAGCAGTGTCCCCAAGCCATTCAGCATGTCGTCAGTAAATCAGCAATTTGATGATCATTGCAGCAGCAGAAACCCTCCTTTGCATTGGCTCTGTAGTGTGCAGTAGCGCGTTACGTGAGCTGGTGAAGCCATGCTTGTATGTACTCTGACTGCAAATTCAGGACCTAGGCTACGGTCTACATTGGCTGGTTTGGCCCTTTTGCTGTACAATTTCAGTCCTGAGTGCTAGGAGACTGGTGCCTCGCATAAAAGATTTTATAAGATCATTGTTTTTTAAGTTGCCTCATGATGTTTCATCATATCCAAGGCATTTGACAGTGACAGAGCCCAGCTCCCTGGCTAGTAAGATGATGTATCCTCCTGCTATGGGTCTTTCTGTAGAAGACTGTGCTGAACTCATTTGCTCAAGCTTGTAGTAACAGTTACCTAGATGGCAGGGTGCTCTGTCTTCTCCCACTGCTCCAAGTGCTAGTTGTGCCCCACATTTGCTAGTTCTCTGGCTCCTGTTAACTGATGGAACTCTTCAGCTCCAGAGCAGATCTGAACCTCTTCAGTGTCACATTGACTTATTTTGAGTCTGTGCCCACATCTACCTTAAGCATGCATCGTGCCCTCACCCCCAGAGACCCACCTGACCCTCGTGTGCTCTCTGTGTAGCTGCTAGAAGTCAGCTTGCACACACTGGCTCCCAGGCTCGGGGGCAGGATTTCCAGTCATTCTTCATGGGACTCTTGGGTCAGCAGAAGACCCATGTTCTCACAACGTACTGTTTTAAGCATGAGCTTAAAACTGAGCACCTGCAAGAGCTTTGCTGAGTCAGGGTAAGTGAGAGCAAACTGCTGTGCCATGAATAGCGAGGAAAGCCAGAAAAGATTTTTAAGGACACCATCAGCCTGAAAATCACACTCTGCCTGAAAATTCTATCTGTTCTAATTAGCAGTAGCCCCGTGACTGAGAGAAAGTAGCAGGGTATAAAATGTCTCTCCTTTAGGGTTGATAATGGTTCTCGTGATTGTGCTTTGAGGTCTGTTGTTCTTACTGCTTTACTTGTTTTCTTTGTGCCTGCTTTGCCTTTGCCTGGTGCACTAGCAAGATGGGCTCGCTCTTGCGTGTGACAGACTCCTTGCCTTAGGCTGTGCAGAAGGGCACGCTCCTGGAGCAGCAGCAGGACTCACACTGCTCTTGTGGAGCTGGGGCTCTGCAGGTGTCTTACTTTCCCAGTGAGTCCTCTGAGGGCAGAGGAACAGCCTTGCTGAGTTGTGTGATAAGCTCAAAGAGCAAGCAGGCAGCTTTCACTGCTGAGCAGGAGTGCCTTTCTCTCCCTAGCCCACCCACTGGATGAGGGTTAAGACTCTTTTTCATTTTTCGGGTCTCTCATGGCAATGATGGGGAACCAAAATGAGTAGAGTTAACCGTGAACTCCTGCGCTGGGCTGGAAGCAGAGCGCAATTTCTCAGGCAGGGTAAAACTTGTCTTTCATCACTTTGCTGGGGTTGTTTCTAGCTTGCCCACTGTGTGTCATCATGTGGCCCCACAGACATCTGTGTCACTGGCAGAGGATGGAGAAGGCAGGATGACTTTTGGCTGTGGTGTCAGCTTAACACATCCCCAGGCCATCTTTGTAGCTACAGTATTGGCACCACGGGGCAAACGGGCCCTGCTGTAATGAGAGTAATAGAAACGCAGTTAACCAGTTCTCCCAGCTGCTTCCAGTCTTTCAGCTATCATCCAGTCCCAGCTAACTGCTCTGTGGGTCACCTGGAGCCCGTACTCAAGACTTCTCTGCAACTCTTCCTCCGTGGTGCAGCTCTCAGCCTGGGACCAGCAGGTTGTGGTCTGGAGCCATTGGGCGGGGAAGACGTGATTTATGGGCCTCTTCTCCACCTTGCTACCTGCCTGTCCAGATGTGTCTCAACATGACAAGCTTTGTGCCAGGCCTTGCTGCTGCCTAGCAATCTGCAGGGGAAAAAAAACCAAAACCTGAAAATTCTGATAACTCCTCAGTTTGGAAAGAGTAAGGCAGTGCGTGCACCTGGCAGCTCTCAGTAGCGTTGCCAGCGCATCAGTAAACTGTGGCCGCAGCTCTAAAAATCCAGTGACCTGCTGCTCTCTGCGGCTCAAGTGCTAGTTTAGTTTTGATGACTGCTTGGATTTTGGTTTATAGCAATCATACAGGTATATAAGCTGCAACCACGTAGACCTTTGCACAACAGGAGGGAGGCATACACTGTGTATATGGTTCAGATGGAAACATATTTTTGTGCTAACATGATGCCTGTTTGGAAAAATAATTTAGCATATGGCTTTAAATGTTGCTGCTGTATATGAACTCTGAAAAAAAGGCTTTTGCCGAAGATCATGTACATCTCTGGATTTCACAATTTTCCCGTTGCCTGTGGAAGGCTTTGATTGCACAAATTGCACATTGTACAAGTGTGAGAAGTTGAGGACCCTGATTATGCCAGTCATTTATTGTCTCTGTGATTTTTTTTTCCAATACTGTGTGGTGGCACGGTGACTTCAGAGTAGTAATACTCAGTGCGTGAAATGTGTATCTCAGCTCTGCAGGTGTGGGGCTAGAGATGGGCTCAAGCGTTTTCTTCCCTACAGCAGCCTGACGGGCTGAGATGTTGGCTCTTTCAGTGGCGGAAGGATGAGGCTGGACAATAATTCTGTAGCACTGTGCGATCGATCTGGACAGAGTGGTTGTTTTCATTGACAAGAAGAGGGGGTGAATATGACACAAATTATTTATGTACATAATGGACAGTGGTCTTTAGGGTAGGTAACATGAACATTTCTCTGAAACAAACGTAAAACCCCAGATTTCTTAATGAAGACCTTAAGAGGGAATAAATAAAATTCCAAAGCATGCCACTGAAGGGATTTTTCCTTGCATTTTTCATATCAATCTCTGTGTAAGTAGGCAAGAAACCAAATGTGCGTATATGTATGGCACTAATGGCATTTAGTCAGCAGAGGGCAGGGTTTGCTGAGTAGAAATTCTTTCTTCTAAGAGAAATAAGGCTCAAGAAAGAGCTACAGAACCCCCGAAGGAGGAATTTTGAAGATGTCAGTGCATCAATACTTAGACTACAACCACTCCTCTCCCCCCGCTCCCTTCTCCCAACTTAATTCATGTTCTCAGTTTTAATTCAATGTTCTCTGTCTCAGCTTTGGCTTTCTTACTTAGATCTTGAAAAAATAAATATATATATTTCTGGGTTTCCATCTACAGCATATCCCTAACTCTTTCATTCAGTTAATCTATTTAGAATATATTTATGAGCTTTGTAGGTTCAGGGGCTATGTTTTAGTTTTGAAAATCATTGCTGGCCATATTGTCTCTTTTGGGAAATGTTAAAAAAGTGGCAGAGTTCAACAAAGTAAAATGGCAAAAGAGGAAGAATCACAGGAAATTTTTTCTGAGCTGAGATCAGGAAAAAGCCAAAAACTCTTGCAGGAAGGTGTTTCAATTACAGTGAACAAGAATAAATTCTGGGCCTTCCTGTCCTAGCATGGTAATAAGTACCAGACAGAAAGGTTGAGGAGATGATTATGTCGGCAGTCTCTTCTTTGAATCTGTGATAAAGACATTTGAGGCTTTAAACCTTCCAGACTGTGTGTGGCAAATAATTGAGCTATTTATGTTATCTGATATTGATATGTAATCCCTGTGAGCAGTGTGCTAGTAGGAGAGTTTGTTGAACTACATAAAACCCCCAATATTTTCCCTTCTTCGTTAAAATTAGAGTACAGTGCACAGTGCAAGGACTTATAGGCAGTGAATAAGAAAATGGATTCCTTTTAAAAATCCCAGAAGGAAAAGCTAATGATATATAGGAAGACTTAGATCTGGACCTGCTAGCTTTAAAAGTTTCTCTTTAGCTGCTCTCATCTTGGATGAATTTTGATTATGTTTCCATGTGGTTGCACATATAAAATGCGTGCAAGATTAATAAGAGGAAAATGTGCTGGGGGAAAAAAGGAGTCACAGGGACAATGACGAACATGTTGTTTGTAATCTCTGGCATACTTGAAATAGTTTATTTTTGTGTTAGCCTAATTGTGCTTTCATTAAACTCTGAAGTTCCTGTTGCTGTTCAGTGTTTATTATTAGGTGAGTTTTGTCATTTGTTGAAACAGTTAAATTCTGCAGTAATCTAAGGAAGGGCTCCCGATGCTTCAGACATGCCTAATACAGAAGGGATGAGAGAATTAGCTACTGTAGCTCTTTTAGTTTTCTTTCTTGTTCTGATGAGAGCCGCTCCACTGAGATGCCACTGCTCTGCTTGAAATAAATAGTCAGATCCTTGGAGAGGAATCAATATTTTGGAATAGTCATATCCTCTGGGGGGGATGTATGTTTTGTATGGGAGAAGCTAGTCCTTTTGAGGAGCCTCTTTTAGGCACCAGCTGATATTCTGGAATTGAGACCCTCAACCCACAACATTCTCTCACTTAACCAAATCATATAGAAGGATTTGGGTAGGAAGGAGTTAATTGGGTCATCATTAATATTTATTTCATTTGTTTCTTTTATAAAAAACCAAAAAACAAGGACTGAGTGTATGATGTCTAAGCAGAGAAGCAGTAAGATGTACCACATGGGGATGGTCTGGAATCCGTTGGACAGTGTGAAGTCCCACAACTTCTACCCACCAACTGAGCTGATGTGGTTTGTTACGTTAATGCTTGAAATGATCGCTGGTGAATTTAATCTGTCAAATAGGGACTACTCCAAATACCATTTTATAGGTGGCAAGTTGAGGGAAGACGAGGCAGAGAGTATTGCCTGTGCTGGCCAGAGAAGCCTATGGCACTGGAAGGAATGAACCCTAAATTCCAGGCTTACACTTCTGACCATGGTCCATCCTCCTTTCCTGCAGATTTTAACATTTATTATAGATAAAGGATTTTTTAAGGTTTTTTTTTTTCCCCTGTCTGGCTCTCTAAGCAGTGAGACTTGCAGATGTCTGCTCTTGGCTTTGCAGTTCATACCTACAATCTTTCAGAGGAATATAAGCAGGTAAAAGCTAAGTTTAAAAAAGTGGTTTTTTAGAACCAAACTTTCCTGGAAAGTTGATTTCAGAAGTAAGTTGTGGATTTGTTAGACAAGTTCAGATTAATGTGCACTGCAGTGCAGTGAATATTAAAGGAACTGTCAAGAAGGAAAGTCTGTGTACGGGATAAATTAGGACTCTCTAGGGATTAAAAAGATGTAGGATTTTTTTTAAGTAGCTATCCTACTATTGAAAAATAATGAGTAGTTTCCATGGCAACCTCACTTTCACATGGTGCACATATACCATAGCAACATAAAAAAGAACAGTATCAAAGAAGGAATAAAACTGAACTGTGCTATTTGGATTTTAAAAATATTCCTCCATCCTAAACTCTCTGTTTACAGTGCAAAGATCAGTAAATCACAGAGGATTTTCTCACCGAAAGTAATTATTACAACTTTCATCCAAATACTTAGAAAAAGGAAACAAAGTGAGAAATATTGCTGAAAAGAGGAATGAAAAAGATTACGGTTGTTTCCTGTCTGTACTGTAGCTTGAATAAAGCCAAGATGATTTCAAGTTATCAGCATCTTCTCATGGCCCTGTATCCCTACCTGAGTTTGGTATGATTGGGAGACCACTGCTGTTATTTCCTGAATGCATGTCAGGGTGTTTGACACACACAGTGCTCATCATTTGACCTGTGCAGAGTATTTGTGAGAAAGGCCAAGGGAAAGTCAAACTCTCCTGGCTCAAAATTCAGGTTAGATTCCTCTGCAGATTGACTAAGGGTTGTGATTTCTTCAAGCAAGGCTGGATTCCTTTATAGTTTCACAGAGAAATCAAGTAGAAATGACAATCTCAAAACAGAAAGTCCAACCAACAGCTGACAACTTTGACAGAGGTTTGCTGTGATTTTTGCATGTCAGTTCAAATCCAGTATTCCCAACAACTGCTGGAGGCCCTGAACTTCAGGGAACTGAAGCTCAGGAAAGTTTCAGGCACACCAACTTTGACAAGAGGATCACTCACTGTGCGTTCTGCTCAGGAATAGTTCTCTAAGACCTGACCCCACAGTCAGTATTTTTCTTTTCTATCCTGTATGTTATAGAGAAAGAGCAGAAGGAGATTTTTAAATGCAAAGAGGGAAGGGATTATAAATATAAAAATATTAAACCAGAATAGGAGCAAAGAAAACATATTAGTAGTAATCATTACAACAAATTAGATGATGGAGTTGCTAGACTTTTGGTAAAGAAAGACAGAGGTAATGACATGCTGCTAAAGATCAGGTCTCATTGGACATAACCTTTTTCTCCCTAAGAACAGTCTTAGCTGGGTAAAGGATGTAACATCTGAGGGTTTGCTGGCTCTGTACCACAGCCCCACAAAGCACTCAAGAAACTACAAGCGCACTAGTTCATGGGCAGCCTGGTTAGACTATCATCTGGCCAATGACTGCATCGCAGTATAATTTGCTTTGAGAATCATCACAGAGCAAATGTGCTTCTCCGTCTTGCAAGGGTTGGTTCTTGATGTACCCTCTCAAACCTTGTGCACATCACCCATAAGAATGCATGAAGCAACAGCAGACAGTTTTCTGATTACATTATACTGATCTTTGTGTCAATACTAAAGATAATGGGGCAAATTCGGAACGTCTGGGATCTGTTAACAAGCCAAAAGGACACAAAAAGCGTCTATTGCAAGAAAGTCACATACGAAAACAAAAAATATGGGTCATTGTTGAAGGGTACGGGAAGTAATGTGTGTGAAAAAAAGTCCTGGTGTCATTGAGGGGATATCAAGTGAAGGACAAGCTCCCTATGCATTAGTGTGTCCAAAAATGTTCATGTGTATTTGACCCTTCTATAAGAAGAAGGAAATTACAGTAGATCTTTGAGTGACCCTGATGGGATCCTTAATTAAAAATTACACAAGTGACTAGTGTCCATGTTTGAAAAAAAGTGTTGAACACAGTAAAGAGGACGCAGAGACTCTCTGATGTTCAATAAGAGAAGGAAAATTATGTCCCTCTGAGTTGAGTGACTATGAAATGTTTCATATGTCCAAGTGAAAGTTCAGGGCTCTATTGCATCTCTCTGATCTGCTTGAAAAAGAGGTGAAGAAAGCGTGGTAAAGGAAATTGAAGGTAGGAGAAGGTTTTAAAATGAGGCAGATAGGTATAGCCTGTGAGCTGAAAAACTTTCCAAGAGTTATTTGTAACGAACTTCATCCCGGGAAATTTTTTAGTCAGGACTAATGAATTGTCTAATTGTCTAATTAAAACCAAATTCAAATTCAGAGAAGACCTACAGCCATCAGGATTTCTGGATAAATGACTGTAAATGTTCTTTGTAATTGATGAATACATTAGTCTGTCTGCTTTGCAAAAGCTTTGCCATGTGAATCCCTTATTGCACTACAGGAATTGCTTCAGGACAGCTGCTTCAGGATTGTTGATATACACCATCTCATTCCACCATCAGCTCTTTGGGGCAGCTTCTCCCCCTTTTACTCAGGATATCATTCAATCAGTCCAGGCTTGATAAACTCAGCTTACCTTACATTTACATCCAAGTGCCAGGTCATGAAAGTGGGTATGTGTAGTTATTGCAGAGAAACTGATATCTAGTAATTTCCTGTGCTCAAGTCCTTTAGAAATGCCAGCAGGTAATGTACTATAAACCGTGATCTTTTTTTCTGCTCCTAGCTTTCAAAAATAAAAAGGAACTATTTATTACTTGCAAACAGGTGAAAAAAAGCCATAAGATCATGAGATTTTGCTTTTGCAGCTAGAATTCTTACAGATAGTAAGATGTGGTAAAATCTGCCCTTTAAAATGTGGAGAGCAGCTTAGATTCTGAAGCATCAAGCGTGGTGCCAGAAGGCTTGCATGCTTGAAAATATGAATTTGCTTATGTGATTTCCTGAACTGGCCTATTTTTTTTACAGGGAAAAGTGCCATTTTCCTCTCAGAACGTTGCAAGTAATTGTTTTTCTTGCTGATATTTTCCATCTGTTTTTTTCCTTCTTTCTCGTACAAAAGGTTTTCATATGGCTTTAGTTTCATTAATATTAAAACAAAATTAGACAAAATGAAAAGGGTCTGGTTTTAACTCCACAAAGACAAATTAATAGGTAAAACCAACAGTTACCTTAACCTTTCATTAGTACTACCCAACACTTCTAGTTGTGCCACTTGCAGCTATGGCAGCTTTCTTGATAAAATGCTTCTTAATGCCAAATGCTAATTATTCATGGGAAGATTGTTTTCTGGAGCCCCAGGTTGTTGCACAAAGTGACAGCTTTTGATATTACTAAGTAAAATAGCATTGTTTCTCCTGTAGCATTTTAGTGCATACCGCATTTAATGAAATGTAGATTTTTAAGGTAATTTCATTAGTGATGAACCCAATAGGGTTCTTTTTTGGTGTCTGATTGTACTGTAGTAATTTTAAAAGCAGGTTTCTCAGTAATTTTATTTTTCTACAGAGTTCATTAGAGTTTCTTGAACTTTGAAAATCTATTTACTTACATCAGAGAAAAACCCTCTTGTATGTGCTTGCTAGGAAGAGAGCTGTGATGTGAAAAGCTGAAAAAGATTCCAACTCATTTTGTTACTGTGAAGTTCTGAAGTGCATTTCCCCTTCATTGGCTATATGACTCTCCATCCCACATCACTCACTTTTCAATTAATAATTTTTTTCCAATTCCATGCTCATTGGGGAACATATTTTTATTACTTCAGGAATTCTCTGCTGTTTTTTACTGCTGTTTGGATTATATTAAATACTTAAGAATTCTGAAAACCTCTAGCTATTACAGGAAGACCTGGTGTTCACTGGAGAGGAGTTTTAACCCATGCCTGCAAGCCTGATCCTGACCCGTTTGAATCAGTAGACAATTTTGTCACTGATGACATGGAGATATATCCCAGCCACATGGGTGCAGCCTGCTGTGTTTTTGCAGATGAGGACAAGGCAGTGCCTGAGCTGTTCTCTTGGTAGGAATTTCCGCTCTTTGGAATCGCTCGAAGCCGTTGACCTGTGGGGGCCACAACTGGTGGCAAAAGATCAGCCTTTGCAAAGCCTGTCCCTGTGCCGTGTACCCTTGCAGGATGCTTCTGTCTTCCTTTTCCCACCTGCCATTGCTCCAAAGGGATATTTGCACTCCCAATAAGTCTTCTAAACCCATGTAGCACTGAAATGGTTAAATAACTGCCCCTTTTTAGGTACCACTACTGATGAAAAGCACCTTCTGTTCTTGTTTTAGCTTCATGCCGGGGCACGTCACTAGCTGCTGGTGGTGTGTCTTCTTCAAAGGATGGCTGCCATCCTTGCGTACTTCTCTGCAGAGACCAAAAAGCCTTTGAAAGTACCTTCTGCCTCATCGGAGTAATAAGCGCTTAAAAAAAAAAAAAAAACCACCAACTTGAGAGTCAGCTCAGTGGTTCAGAATGTTGCTGGGTTCTGTGTAATTAATTAAGATTTTTTTAAACGTTGGTTGCTCTGCCAGTCTGTGTATCTAGGTTGTGCCAGTTTCCAGGATTCCCCTCCACCCCCATCCCCGCCCCTCGCCCCGGTTCCTCGCACAGACGTGAGCAGCTGCAGCAATGGAAGACTTCTTTGTAGAGGAGGCAGCTCCAGTGGAACAGGTAGGCGGGCTGGGGTGGGCGCTCCGCGCCCTGTGCGTGCCGCGACAGCCGGCAATATTTAAAGCCAATGGACCTAGGCTCCAACCAGCTTACAGGCTCTTTCTACCTGCGGAGGAGCAGGGATGATAGGATCTTGCAGAGACGCGTCAGGTGTGGCTGAGATCAGCCTCTATTGTTGGATGAAAATGCCCTGCCAGAAGGAGGTTAAAAACTTCCCTGGGTGACCAGAAATGTTTTGCTCATGGGGCGGGTGTTGCTGTGAGGAGAGCTCTCTCTTCCAGAGAGAAGGGAATTCAGCAGGAATGGTGCCAAGCAGAGAGGCTCTGAAGTTTTGCGGGTGAGGAAGGAGAGGAGCAGGCTGGAGGTTTCCTGTGCAGGCCTGGGTGTGATGGGTATTTTATTGATCCCTGCTCAGATCGGTCTGTCAGCACCATTGTTACTTCTCTGACTTTTCCGTTTCACACGTTCTCGGAGCCGAATAACTGAGGACATCATTGCAGTACATGCAACTGAGGACATCGCTGCAGTTGCATCAGGACCAGATTACAATGTTCTCTTCCCACGGATTCCTTTTTCTTTCTTTTTTCTTTTATTTTCTCTGTTTTTTTCTTATTTGTTGTTGTTGTTAGTTGTTGTTGTTGGTTACTTTTTAGCTATTGACACCTCTGCTCTCTCTCTTGCTTCAGCCATGCCCTAGATAGGCGCATTTTCAGGCAAGCAGTACCCTTGGACAAAATGATTTATAGCGATTGTTGCGTGGTGAAGAAATTTGAAGCTGGTTAATGCCATGGAATTTGACCAAAAGGATACAGTGCAGCAGGTGACTTGCTAATGTTGCAGTTCCTCTAGGCCAAAACTGATGTGGGGACATTTTCTTCACTAGGAAAAGTTACAACTGCAGAGGTTACCTGTTATATTTCTCTTTTTCCACCATACTGATGCTGTAGTGTTTGAAGAATTGTATGTTACCATTGATCTAGGTTGCCTAAGATGTAACTGTACAAACTGAGATTTTCAAGGTGGAAAATAATGTTAAATAAACTCCAATTACTTGAACTGGCTTTATAACTGATGGGCCTATGTTGAAATGAGCTATTCTGTTAGACCACATCAGGAATGAGGGCTGAGTTTTGCAGCTATTTGAATAATTCCTATGAACATCTGCTGCATTAGCAGTACCAGAACCTGCTGCACTTTTCCAGTGATCCTAATCCAAATATAGCATGCAGGAAATAATAGCTGAGAGCACACAATATCCTACAGCGACAGATAAATCTGAGAGTGCGGGAGAAATCTGTAGAGTGAATGGGAGTCACTGGGTCTGCTGCCAATACGTGCAATGGTTTTAGGGACTATCCTGGGCTCTACTGCACAGATGGGCAGTTATTCATCTATTGGGCTTTCCGCCCTTCACTGGGGGATAATAGTGTTCCTTACCTCCTGGAGTTGTGGTGAGGATAAATACTTCATGAGTCTCACAGACACTATGAGACCGCAGCTACATAAGAGGCCTTAAATGGATAGATTATGTTCACTTCATGCCTTAAACGGTGTTTTGAACCTGATGGGGAGATCTGTGCCTCTGGTTAGAGAAGTTGAAGAATTTGAGCCCACTCAGTAACTTCAGAAGAAACGTTCAGGACACTCATCTGATGATAATATTTTGAAGTGGAAGAGTAATGTTTTGCAAAGTCGTGTCATGTTTCCTGACTCTTTGAAGTGAAAGTCCATTGTTTCTAAACTAATTTGGCAAGCAAATGTACGTTGAGCTTGGCAATTTTTCTTTATGGTTAGCTGACAGTATCTGTGAGAAGAGTGAGGAGTTATATTCCTGTGTTAAATAATGAAGCAGGCACATCAGTAATAGGCTACCACTTCTTTAATCCGATTTATTTGAGTGATTTAGATATAAGCTCATAATTCAGTCTATATGGGCAATTCTCCTGTGCTGGACAGCTCGTTTTCATCTACATCGATGCAGATGTTTGGCTGCCAAGCAGAACAGGACTCCAGCCTAATGTTAGTGTCAATCTGGAATTTATGACTTTGAAAGTGCCCTGTTTAATTGCCTGTTACCCCTGGGAGTGGTGTGTCAGCGTGTAAAGAGCACTGTGGGACCCCTACAAAGGGTTATGTTCAGCTGTTTCTCTTACAAGTACTCCTAGAAGGAGGTACTGGGGAAGAGTGGCTTTGAATTGGTCAAATTCTGAACTGGGGAATTTTTTTTTTGTTTCTTCTAATTAAAGGGCCTTACTTACAATGATTATACCTTACTATAGATTTCCGCATACTTGCACTCTTTTACAAAGGCTGATATCTTAATACGAGAAGAGAGTGTGCATGGTAGCTATGTATTTGTTCTGTAAGCATTTGGGATAATAGAATAAACAGTACAACTAAAGTTTGCAAAATTGGTAATTACAAGCACTCTTCAAGAGGCCAGGCATAGAATTTCAGACGCTTGTGAGAAATTTGAATGACAGTGTGAAATCAATAAGATAAAAGTCAATAAGAACAAATGCTAAGTATTTCCTAGGAAGGAAGGTCATATGACACCAGGACAAAATGGGGAATAATTGGCTAAGTAGCTCTCTGCAGAAAAGGGGCTTTGTGGCTTATCTATATAGTGGATGACAAGTTAAATATAGATCCCAAATGTGTGCAAATGCGGAAGTGATAGTGCACATTCCAGGGTATATTGACGGGTATGTTGTATTTCAGTTATGGGAAGTAATTATTCAGCTCTATTTGGTACTGGGGAAGTCTGAAATTGAATACTAGGCCTAATGCTTGGAAGAAAATTAGGGATTCTGGAAAGAGTCCAGATGAATTCGGAAGGGTTGAGAAACATGTATTTTCAACATGTGTTGTTGAAAAACTGTATTTGTTTAGTTGAAAAGAAGAAAACTGAGAGAAACAATTTTAACACTCGAGCTATGCAAAGACTTTTTCTTCTGGGAAATCTTAATTTGCAAAGGTGAGTTTTGGGTTAGATTTTGGGGAAAACCTTGTAATAATACATGGCTTTAGGAATGATTATTGAGTACTCTTTGGTGAAGCGAAAGATTCAAAACAGAGAAGACAAACATCTGTCAGTGGTAGTTGGGGATACTGTCTGTGCTGGAAGGGACAGGAAATTCTCACGGACTTTCTTCAACAGTGTGTTTCTGTAGGTTTTATTGCTATGGACAGTATGTGCTATGAAGAAACAAAAGGCTTTTTGTTTTGTGCTTCAGAGGAGTTTTGTGGTGGCATAGAAGAGATGTGTAGAAACAAGACCTATGTATGTACTGCTGATAAGGTCCCGTGCAGTCAGTCGCAGTGCATAGCATCCTCAGCTGCTGTGACTATTTCTCATAAACAGAAAAGTGCTGCTGTTGCTGTCCTTTGAGTTAAGTGCCAAGGAGGCATTCGTATAACTTCTGCAGATGAATGGCTTACTAACAAAACATGAGTTTATAAATGTCTGTTTTGGAAGAATTTTGGTTCTTCAAATGATAGAAGTGATTGATGCTACATTGCTCGACACCATTCTCCATCATCAAATAACAACCTCTCCCTACCGCGGAATTACCTACTGAGGCATTTGCTTGCAGAGATGATCATTATTTTGCAGCTTTCCCAGCTTTTGACTAAAAGGAGGATATTTCACTGTGTTTTATGTTGAGGTGAGGGACACAGGTATGAGGGTGATTTAGAGAAAGCTTTGGGGGTAGCTGCTATGATTACTTCGCTGGAAAAAGTCCCATTTTACTGCTTGACTCGCAAGGGAAGAGCTAAGAGAAAATGTTTTCCCGATGTGTTCCAGTAAACAAAATCAGAGATTGAGAGTTGTCATCTGTCCGATCAGTTCCAGGAGAAGATCTGTAGCTCTTGTGTAGCAGGCAAAGGATTTTTTTGGTGAGTCAGTATCTAGCAAAATCCTTAAATGAAAATAAGTAAATGAGGGTGCTGCTGGTAGCTTAGTATTCTTGGGTTTCTAAGTCTGGTGATATTTACCAAGGTTATAATGCAAAACATGAAGGACTGTTAATGCTTTCTGCTGAGAAGGGCAGTAGTTACAGCTTAAGCAAGATTTAACAGAGCTAACTGACATTTTAAGAAGCACACTGATATGTCACACATGTTTTGATCACTTTGGTGGAGTTCTTTTGGATTATCGGTTGCTGTGACAGTTCAAAACTTTAGCATAAAACATGAAAAGGGCTAAAGCCATTAGAATGTAGCTAGCAAACTGTTTTTCCTGGAGAAAAAAATCTGCCTTACCAACAACGTATTTCCTGGATGATCAAGACAGCACATAAGACTGAGTTTCCACAATAAAGTAAGAGGAAATAAAGAATGCTGTACTATGGTATCGCTAGAACTAGACCAATGAACAATTAAAATACATTTATCCAATTAACTTGGCTCTTTCATCTATTCTCAAGCTGTTTGCAGATCAGCCTTGTCTCCTGTGTATTTGTCTTTGCCGTTTGAGTACAAAACAGAGTTCAGCATCTAGATGCTCTGCAAATTATGATCACAGTGTTTTTCCTGTTCTGTGGAAGAATAACTAATGCATTTAAAAAAGGATACTGTAAAACCAGCATCCTTTGGTTGTTTAGATAACTAAACGTCTTGAAATTCTTAGATTTTTAGGATTCAAGATCATATTCTTAGGTATTTTCAAGAAAATCATTGTAGCCTTGTCCTGGTTTGAGGTAGAACACAACTAATTCTGTTCAGTGATTTTACTTTTCAGCTCAGTCACTTTCTGAAGTTAACGGCATATTTTTGCAGACAGTGTCTGCTTCTGGAAGTGATAATGCTTGATGTTTACAGTCACTACCAGGAGTTGGTGTGCAGAAAGGCTCTTGCTTGTACTTGCTCCTGTGCAGACCAAGGTCACTGCTAAATCCTGTGTACCACGGGTGGGGGTGCGGTACGTTAGAGGCTGCACCTGCGGGGAGGAGCGGACAGGACGGGTGACCCTGAACTGACCAGCAAGGTGTTCCATCCCATAGACATCATATTCAGTATAAAGTTGAGGGGTCACAAGGGTCAAGGCTCTTCTT
Organism: Bucorvus abyssinicus; assembly: GCA_009769605.1. Classification (NCBI taxonomy): domain Eukaryota; kingdom Metazoa; phylum Chordata; class Aves; order Bucerotiformes; family Bucorvidae; genus Bucorvus; species Bucorvus abyssinicus. Next base: position 7,553,622 of record CM020028.1, on the reverse strand, counting down.
CAGTGGCCTCTGTCCATTCTGCCTTTGATCCCAATCTGTGCATTACTGAATCCAGTTCCAGAATCCAGCTCCTGAATCCAGTTCCCATCTGCCACTGAGTCCAGTTGGGAACTTCCCCTGTACCTGCTCCACAGCATCAGTGGTGACAGTTACGTGATTGCCATCAGGGGGGTTGGTTTCAGTATTGTTATTGTATGTATCTGTATATATTTAATTTTATTATTATTATTTCCATTTAAGTAGGTTTATTTTTCTTTTTCAATCCTTAAGTCTCTCTCCCTTATGTCCTTTCACTTCCCCTTTGGGAACGTAGAGGGGTTAATAGAGAGCATCTTTCATTTGTCTAGTGGCCAGCCCAGCCTTAACCCATGACAAGCCTCCAGCAACTTCATGAGCCAGAGCTCTCCGTGTATTTAATAGTCCCAAATTAATTTTTCTTCTTGAATTTGTCCAATACCTTTTGAATCCATGTAACCTTGTAGGCCATTTTATTGATGTTGCATAGTTATTATGTTGGAAGATAGAATAAACAAGCATTTCCTGCTCACCTTCTCCATTCTTTATATACATCTCCTTATATAGACCCCTATCCTCTTCTCCCTTTCTAGGCTGAAGAGTCTGAGTTTATATAGCTATTTCTCATAGGGAAGCCAGTCTCTGTCTTCAGTCATCCCTCTTGCTCTTGTCTATATGTCATCCATTTCTACTACATCCGTTTAGGGGCAGGGATCAGCATGGGAACAGCACACTGCCTTCAGGATGAGGATGCCCCGTAGGTTTGTAGAGTGCTATGTTTTTTCTGTTTTTTTCCCTATTTCTCTCCTCATAATTCTCAGCATTTCATTTGCATCCTCGACTGCTCCTGATCACTAAGCTGACATTGTCATAGGTCTACGTATTATAATACAGGCTCTCCTCCCTGAATGCTAATTGCTCAAAACCCATCAATGTCTATGTAAACTCTGGGATTGTTTCTCCTTCGTGCATCACTTTGCATGTATTTACATTGGGCTCTGGTCAGCCATTTCCTTGTTCAGTCAGCCATGAGGGTTTGGTCTCAAGATACTTGACAGTCACTTGAGCAAATCTCAGTGTCATTCCTTTCCTATGCCACTAACTGTCTGTGACATGTTGGCTCTTCTGTCTTTACTTGTTATTAGAGCTGGTTATTGGCATTAATCTTAGTTCCACTGAAGGTGGTGAATACATTCACAGGGACGTCACTGGGAGAGATGTGTGCCCTGCACATGCTCTATCAAATTCCCTTTCCACGTGGTCTCTAACCTGTTGGTGCAATTTAGCAGTGGATAGTATTAATTTTCTTCCTGGCAGTGTGATCAGAGGTGTAGCCATTTTGTTAGGGAAGATAATAATTTTTTAAAAGTTATATATTATAATTCATAAAATAAACTGGCATTTTGGGGTTCATCTTATGATTCTTGCAGTTTTACCACTAGACCTAGGGATATTATATTACCTAAAAAATTTAGTCAGTCTATGGAGATAATTTGTCAGTGGTTTGAAAATTGGGCATGCTAGATTTACGGTTCTGGCAAACTAATAATTCTTTTTATAGTGCTTTGTCAAAGCCTGGTATGCTGCCCATAAGCCAGTTGAAGCCTTGGTGTCTGTAAGGGAATGTGTTTCAGTGATTAACAAGGTGTTGTTTTAATCATGTTGTTATTACGCGGAATCTTGTCGGAACAATTCCGATCTGGCACATTTATTAGATTGTGTCTCTTTATGTCATTGATGCCACTGTGATAGTTTCCTATGACTGGTTGCAATAAAATTTTAAAAAGTAAAATACCCAAAAAGCAAGGTATATATTTGCATAGATGCTGTAAAAGGTGTCCGGTAAAATATCACTGTGTTCTTACGTCTTGAATTGCAGCCTTCTGCCATCTGATAAATTCCCTGGGTCAGGTATGGTTGACTGAGTTTTACCTTGGAAAGTCAAAATGAAGATGCGTGAGTGGTTGTTTGGAGAATTCACAAGGTAGAAAGAGTGTGGAAGTTAATGGCTTTAGGAAACGCCATGAAGGTGGGAAAGTACATGTGCTTTCAAAGCCTGGAACTGTTCACACTTGTTCAGGTTGCATCTGTGATGTGGTGCGAACACAAATTTACTTCTTGATAAGCAGAAACCAAGAAAACTCGCTTTCTTTTAACTCGGTAACTTGAGGGAGTATCTGTGTCACCTTTTCAATGTATTTGATGTGAGTTGCAGTAACACTATTGCTCACTAAATCATGCTGTTAATAAATACTGTAAAACTGTAGAAAGCCTTGCTGTGGTTTAAAAATGCCTAAGGGAGATTTTTCAGCAGCACAGCGGACATTCAGGTGCCTAATGCTCTCTGAAAGTCAGCAGAAACAGTAGTAAATTTTGCCCCATATGATGCCAGGCCAAAAAAGCTTATGGTGTCGTGCCTGTTTCTGGGTTTGCACACTGTGCTTTGGGAGCAGCACAGCGTCACTCTACAGTGACACGAGAAACCAAATTCCTTGTGGCTTCAAATGGGAGGTTCATTTCCTCCCTTGAGCAGTAGTGCCCCTTATTGTGGTTATCTGCCAGGGCATTGCCAGCACGTGAGCCTGCTTCTTGCAGAGGTACTAGGATAAGAAGCAGCAGTGAAATAAGGCCACGGGGGAGGTTTATTTTATTTTGTTTTATTGTCTTTTGTTTTGGTTTACTTTATTTTTGCTATAGACAGGAGTTGGAGCTGCTAAAAATTACTGTTAATTTTCTCCCCAAATAAAGTGGTTTCCAATTTATGTTTTAAATATTTCCCAAAGAATCTTTGCTAGCATATACTCTACTGTGTCTATTAATGTCAGTAAAACCAGTTTAAAACACCCTGACTAATTAATATCTGCATTTTTCTATCATATTCTTATCAGGCGCTTTGCTACATAGATTTTCTTGCCATTTTTTGGTGCATCTGGTAAATGTGTTCCATGTGTTTTTGTCCTTCTGGGTCTCCAGTCACTTTTAAACTGGAGGTTTATTTAGCAGTTAACCAATGTCACAACATCCACTTGTTAATCAGGGTATGTGAAACCTGGCAGCTATTTCCTGAGTCCCAATAACAAAGAAGAACAGAGCAACATAGAGTGCCTGAAAGGACATTGTTTTCTCTGGCATCTGAGAGCATTTCCGTACTCTAACAAGGGTCTCCTGGAAGAGCCCTCTAGCAGAAGATGCAGTCTAAAACGCAGCAAGAGCTTTTTGCCAATGTAGCTAGCTGACCTTTCCACTAGCAGTGCATACACCAAGTCCTTACCAAAGGCACGTGGACCTGTTCATGTAGATATGTTAGCAGAAGGGGACAGAAAGTCAGCATGGGGGACAAGGTGTTAACTCACCTCACCTTGCTGTGCAAACACCCTTTTCCATTGTACACCTTTGCCGTAGCAATGGATTGCGGTGTAACCTCTGATTCACAAGGCATAGATGTGACTGTGTATTTTATCTAAAGCTCTCTTGATGCATGTGAATGCTGATGGAAATGTTGGAGGCTCAAAACGGACTTCTGCGTGGTGGGAGGCTGCAGGAGGATGTGTGTCAGTGAGGGTGTGCATTATAGAATTGTAGAATGGTTTGGGTTGGAAGGGACCTTAAAGATCATCCAGTTCCAAACCCCCTGCCATGGGCAGGGACAACTTCCACTAGACCAAGTTGCTCAAAGCCCCATCCAGCCTGGTCTTGAACACTTCCAGGGATGGGGCATCCACAACCTCTCTGGGCGACCTGTTCCAGTGTCTCACCACTCCCACAGTGAATAATTTCTTATATCTAAGCTAAATTCACCCTCTTTCAGTCTGAAATTGTTAACCCCCATCCTGTCACTGCAGTCCCTCATAATGAGCCCCTCCCCATCTTTCCTGTAGGCCCCCTTTAAGTACCGGAAGATCTCCTTCGCCTTCTTTGCTCCAGGCTGAACAACTCTTCCAGCCTGTCCTCACGAGGCAGGGGGGTGCTCCAGCCCCTTCATCATCTTTGTGGCCTCCCCTGGACGCACTCGAGCAGGTTCATGTCTGCCTTGCGCTGGTTGATTACACCTGCTGTAATCAAATTCAGACACCTAATGTCAGTCCTCCTGGCTATTTTGTGCTGTCTGTGCTGTGACACCCCTTTCCTTTCAAGATTTGATGTAATCCTCAGAACAGGTGCTTACTACTATTTCTCAAGCCAAAAGTTTCCTTTGAAAAGATTTTTTCTTATGCAGTTGTGAAGACTAAGGCAATCTTCAAATCTTTCTCCTGCAATCAGCTCCTCACCAGTGACCTCTCTTGCCTGTTCTTCTGAGGAAAGGCTTTGTGTCCTCCATCAGCCTCAGCAGCATATGGCCCGCTGTATCCTACCTCCACTGTGTGCAGGGGTTCAGCTGGGAGCCATTAACACTGAACTCAGGAAAAAGAGTGGGAATGATTGAGAGGTGTTTCAGGAGACAACATACACCACATAGGCAGCTAAAGGATGAGTGATTTATGTGATCAAGACTCATGTGGAAACAAGGTAAACAGGAGTTTCAGGTACACAACACATACCATCCTGGTGTATGTACTCTTGGTATGTTACTCAGCTATTAGATGCTTATGTACCATTGCAGATAATGAGTGCTCCTTGTTAAACAGCAGAGACCAAGCACGACCTCTCCGTAGGATTCACACGTGTTGCCTGTAGAAGAGGCTCCCTATTTGAGTGGGGGTGGTGGCTGTACCTATCAGGAGAGACTTTGTGTGTAGTTTTAAAAGCACAGCTGCGTCTATTTATTCATTCAACCTTGCCAAACTGTCATGGAAATTTATCAGTTCAGCCACAAAGACTAATCTTCCAGTTTTAGCAGGATGGAAATACTAATGACATTTTATTTGTCCATCAAAAATAATTAGTTGTCCCAGCTGAGTGGGCAAGTAGAATCTGCAAGATTCAATTAAGTACCTACATTTAGGAGAGTTGTATGATGTTCTTGTAGTAAAGCACTTTGATTCTTACCAGAGCTGTATAAATTAACCACTTCAGTGCTTTCTAAGGAACCTCCTATTGGTCAGAACTCAGTTTCATTGGCATCTTTTGCACTCTTGAGTGCTTTATGCTGAGAAGCAGGTAATAGAAGATGTCTATAGTAGTAAAGTAATTGCCACTGAATGCACTAGTGGTAAATGCATAATACTAAATGTATTATGATATATAATATGAATGATACATAAAATGAAGTGACACTGTAAAAAAAAGGACCAGTATTTTCTCAAATCTTTTAATGAGGTTTTAGTGCTCACTTAGCCAGTTAGGAGCCACGCATTGGACTGAGACCCACTGAAGCAAAGCCTAACAGTGAGAACTGGTGTGGAGCCAGTCCTGCTTGTGAAGAAATTAATTTCATGGAGAAACAGGGTTTCTCACATCTTGCTATTGAGCTGCCAGTATGTCCCGGTCTTCCCTGCCATCCTCCAGAGGCAAGCCTTGGGGAAGATGGTGATGGTCCCTTCACTTTCTGCTCTCTCTTGTGGAGAGTTGAAGAGAAGGCACTATGCTGTCCTGAGCGCTGCAGTGAGGAGATGCAGCTGGTTTTTAGAGCACCTCTTACGTTAACAGTGTGATGAGAGAAGTCCCTGGATTACAAACAGCCAATGTTTCTTATGAATAAAGCACAAGTTTATCCATGTACCATGAGCCTTCTTTATAGCTGCTGTAAGTCAGCTAGTGATGTTCTGGACAAACAGGGCACCAGTGGTCATCACCTGCAGGGACACTGCATCAGACATGCCTGTGCCTGCCTTTTTGAGGGAGAAAGATTTCTTGAGCCTGTTTCCTAGGACCTTCCACATACCTTAGCAGCTAAAAGCTTTCTTCCAAGTAGCTGGTTTCCACTGCTGCAAAGGCAAATGTTGTCCAGCTAGGTAGTTCTGGATCTAATTTCTGACAAAGAGGAGATTAGTTCAGGATTTATGTAATGAAGTCCTGGATGTAGGATAAATTGAATAGCTCCATTTGTTCTAACATAAATCACAAAGTCTCTGCAGTCTGAGTGACTGTCCCTTAAATGTCACTGGGACATGGGTCATTGTGGAAATATTACAGGTTTGAGTCACACACTTAAACAGAAACATGAAAACCAGAAATCAAGGAGGGCTGTCAATTCATCGAGCTTATCACCTCACTTGTACTGAACATGCCCTAGGACTCATCTGGAGCAGTGGCTGTTGGTTAGGCTGATACTCCACCATCAAATCAGTTCAGTGCAGATTTTGAAAGATATGAATCAAATATAAATGTGAAAGGCTCTGATGACCTAAATGAATTCAAAAAAACATTTTTTAAGTATGCCTGGCTAGGGCTTTGGATTGAATAATGTAAGAAAATAAAACGACTATTAACAAAAAAGACCATGATAGGAAGATTTTAGTGTGTGTTCTGACATGTTTTATAGCCAATACTGAGACAGCATGCAAAAAAAGGGCAAATAATAAAACATTTTCTTCTTAAAAACCAAAAAATCTCCCTTCTATATTAAAAACTACAGACCACCCACCAGTTAATTAAGCCTACAGCCACATAATGACCATTCAGCAGCAGTAAACACCCTGCTCTGAATTAGGTAACAAATTTGCTCAGCCAGCCATCGGCATTGAATAACCAGACACACATAACCTCAACTAGTCAATAAATCAAAGCTACGCAAAGTCGTTACTCCCTTGCATGTCTTGTCTTCTCTGAGATTTCTGCTTCCTTTTCAACAATTGTGCACATATTAAAGATGTTTCGAGGGCATCTATCAGAAGGACATCCTGTTGACATGGGCAAAGAGAGGGAACAAGCACCAAGCCTCAAAGGAATGGTCTGCTCAGGACTGCTTCCTGCAAGAAGGGGCTTACAGCTCCAATACCTCTCCTCTATGCTAACTACTAGTTAAATCTGTTATGAGTCCTTGTGGTCAATTTAAGCATTTTTACAGACAGTTGGTAAAGGCACTTAGTTTCTTTAAAGAGTAAATACTATCAGTTCCTTCCATCACAAAGAGAACAAATATGTTGCAAATGGTAAGACAGTCAAATACCAGAGAACTGGAAGCAAATAACTGGCTTAAATTATAGGACGTACTAGATCATGATTTCTGTGTTACAATCAACCCAAAGGCCTGTCTGCAAGGAGCTTCAGTTCATCCAGGGTGTTCTCCATGAAATGATCAAGGTTTATTGCATCACCCATGAGCAGGCACAAGGTGAAGCCTCCTGCAGAGTGCATCACATTGAGCTTATCTTACAGTTGCATAGTTTTCTATGTCTTAAAATCTAGAAGTTGCCTTATGTTGTCACAGGTTATATAATATAAGCCTCTCTTGTTTGAGCATGGTTGGGTCGTCCCATCAGAACAGGAAGTGAAGTTCCCACCATGGCAAATTAGGTTACTGATCAGATAGCTGCAGGGAGACAAGCCATGACCTTAGAATTGTCCTTGCCATCAGATTTTCATTCCCCTTAAGCCATTTATTCCTAAGCCTTCCCTTGAGCAGATGTCACTGGAGGTTTTATGTCAATATGTGACAATGTATTAGAATTTTCTCAGAAAAAAAGTGTTTATAAATTTCCAAATAGCTTTGCTGAAACTCTGAAATAAACTTCTACAGCTTCTGTTGCTTTCTATGTGACTCTAAGATGGCAAGAAATACAAAGAGCTTAGTTTTAAAGGTTACATCTAAGGAATGAAAGCAGTAAAGAAATATAGACAAGATAGAAATGCAGGTAGGGACCAAGTCAGTGGGTAAGAGGAGGGTTGAAAGAGCTGTAAAAAAGAAATAGGAAATTATCTGTCTGTAGCAGGCAGGAAAACGAACATGAAGTGTAGAAATATTTAGAGATAAACTCTTTATGAATATTGAACCATGTTATTCATGCTTTCGAAAAATGTTCTGGGAAAAAGAGGAGTCCGTCCTTGTGAAAGTCACTATTCAAAGGGGGAAATGCAGGACTGAAGAAAAGTGCTTGCTGCATATATGGTTGTGTTTCCTGCATTCTGTTATGGAAACTAGTCTCAAATTATTTCTCCCCCTTGTAATTATCAGTTTGTAATCACGGTGTCTTTTGCTGTAGAGAAATGTGATCTTTCACGAAGAAGAATCACAAATGCAAAATCAGGTACCTGTAGAACCAAAGGCTCCAGAAAGCCAGAATTTATGATTCCTATAACCTCTGTATAGCAGTTCCTGCATATTAGACAAAACATAGCAGTTCAAGATTGCCAGTTCATCAGGTCAGTCGAAAAGTGCATCACTCACTCAAGCTCCATCCAGCACCAGCTGGATTTCAGTCTCTGGCAAATCTGTTTAGACAGTAGAGGTGTGTGAACAAAACCCCAGCTGATCAGGTTTGCAGCACAAACCTAAAATGAGTTTGTCACTCTTTTAAATTCCCACATACACTGGTAGAAAACTGCTGGAAAATAAAATGAAGAAATGGCAGAAGCAGTTTAGTTTCCTGTCAGCTACGTGATGCAGACAGCCGTACACGAATATGATACACAAGCAACCTCCTGTCAGGGTAATGTGGGCAGGCGTGCTGGCACGGAAGAGAGGGTGCTTGGATATTCATGGTCCAAGGCTGGAGTCCTGTTCCTCGGTCTCAGTGGTCTCGTGACAGCAGTGGGTTTCCCTGTTGGCTGTCCTACCCTTTGCTCCTCAGGTCGGTTGAGCTCAAGCAGCTCATCCTTACAGCTGATCATGCATATATGAAAACAGTGGGAATCTGCCAGGCTCCTGGCAAGGTATACACTTGCTTAAGGTTGCAGTGCTCGAGCTCCAAGTTTCTCATGCCACACAGTAACTGATAGGTCTAATTTTGTTTAAATATGGGATTAAGTTGAAATCAGTGAGTTCTTTTTTCTGGTTATTATTATTACAGGGTTAGGTCATGCTGTTCACTTTCAAAGTGGGTCCAAGAACCTCACCTTGAGACACACTTTATATGTATAAAACTGTGCTCACGGTGAGTGATTTGGAACAGCCCCTCCTGAGTAGCTGTTCCTTGAGTAATTTCTGTTTTAAGCAGACACTTGTTACTTGATAGTTTTTATTCTGCCAAGCCCACACCTACCATTCTTCTAGCCTCCTTCTAGAGGCAGTTGCAATTGGAGAGGTTGCAAAGGATGTAGAGACCAATGGACTAGCATTACAAATTAGTGTTAATACTAAACCGGGCTCCAGCTGCTGTCTCTCAGATCTGTGCCCAGGTCTTCGGTACTGGAGAAAAAACAGGGGAGCAGAAGCGTATGGTATATGTTTGTGCATCGGAGGATTTCTCCTGAGAAGTGCTGAGTATTTTATTATTTTTTATTTAATTCCAGGGATACATTGAGAGGCAAAGATGCAAAGTCTCTCAAATGATCATTAAGTAGTTGCAACCCCAGTGTGACACACAAACTGGAACGGGGTGTGGGGTCATGCTCTCATACGACCGCGAGTGACTTACATAAGGAAACCCCTGTGATTACAAACAGGTGTCACATCACTTTTTCTATTAAAGTGATCAAATGGGTTGAAATCCCCAGAGACTCTGTTATTGAGGTTCATGCTCGGGGCTGCGTAGCCCAATTGCCTGCAGCCTCAGGGGAGGGGAAGCTTTGCACAGGAAATGAACTCTGGTTGGCTGAATTTTCTTTAATAATTGCCTCAAAGTCTATTATGTGTGCACCATGTCAAATAATCACAGGCTCTCCTCTTCTTTGTTTTAACCTGTTACCTAGGACTGTTTGGCTTGGAGAATTAAACCCAGTTATTTACTTCTTGAACTGTTTCTCCCTCAACTGCATTCAGGGATTTATCACTGGGCAGAGAAAAACTCAAGAAGGAATACTAGTCTTGAAAGTGGTGATTCATGAACTGGCCGAACAAGGTAAAGAGCACTGAAGTCAGGTCCTTGTTTCTTGCAGTGTTGCTGATAAGTGGAATAAACAGATTTTTGGTGTTCATAGGTTTTACAAACTGTTCCTTTGAGCCATTTTCAGGTTCATCTTTCATTTTGCATAGGGCAAGGGTATTTATTGAAAAGAAAGCATTTTATTTCATCGTGATGAATCAGTGAGTTTGTCCTGTGAAACCAGTGGATGTTTGTAATGTTTGGGAACCCTCTTTTAACTCCTCAGGCTGCTCCCCCAGACTTCTCAATGAGTAGGCTTCCATCTCCCTTCTTGTGAATGAAAGTCCAGGTTATGTGGTTAATTTTGCTTCGACTAATGGAACTCAGGAGCAGTTTTAAAGGGATGAGATGCCCTTCCCCCTGCATGATGCCAGGGCCCTTGACTGACCACACCAGGCTGTTACAGAGCCCAGCTAAAAAGCAAATACCTACCCTTGAAAGCAATCCTAGGCAACAGCCGACATTCAGCGGTGGGTGGTAAATTAGGCGCTGATTCACAGCCCTTCTTGGTGCTATTGGTCTGGTACCAAAGGGTGGAAAGTAGCACAAAAGCACCATATTTTCGCTTGCAATCAAACACTTTGGCTCTGATGGATAGGTGCAGGTGCAGCGAAGCACACAGATGCTTGGAGGGAGCTTTGAACTTCAATTTCTGTTTCAGGCTGGCATTTTTGGTTGCAGTGTATGTGTGTGATACAGTATAAATCACCACCGTGTTAAGCGTTCAGAATGATTTCTTTGCATCTGAAGTAGCAGCGCTTATCTCTTTGCATGAGGTAACATCCCAACTTTCCATGAATGCCCAGTTCCAAGTCCCTTGTAATTAAGCTGTTCCACTTCAGCCATAAATCTGGTCAAAATATGGTATTTTGTAGCACTGCAGCCATTGGACCGCGGTCCTTCTGCAGGTGTGCTGCAGTAAGCCATGGAAATGCAGCTGCCACGAAAGCGTGTGGGAGAGCAGGGCCCAATCACTCCAGCTGCATAGCAATCAGGCTAAATTGCTGTCAGTTTGATCGAAAGGACAAATAGGTTGACAATAATACACGGCTGTATTGACAGCCTTTCGCAACAGCTGTATAAGCTGAATAGAGAAAAGGTAGGGCAGGACTTCAGTGCATAGCCTAACAATTAGATTGCCCATTTCTGTTTTATTTCTCCACTAAATGCTATTATATTTGACATTTATGTGTGTTCATGCTATAATTTTAAATTGTATTATTAAAATAAAGAACGGTATGTGAAAGCCACAAATGATAGCTCATTTAGTGCTTTCCTTGTGGCTTTGGCTCATCAAGTTTTTGGACTCACAAAAGACTTGGCAGTTGCACAAGTGGGCACACTGGGCAAAAAAATACACACATTTTGGTCCAGCAGTATAAACGAGTTGAAACATCTTTGCAGTGGATGTGTGTGGTCTGGTAGAGCAGGTTCACAGATGGGGCATTTCTGTGGTCACAGGTCTTTGTACGGCCGAGCAGACTGCTAGCAACCTGCTGTGTGGGAAACAGTGGCATGATGGTTTTCTGACATTTTCTAGTGAGGCAGCAGGTTACATAGAGTTCAGCTCTCAGAGGTAGGACTGTTTCAAAAGGCAACTTAGAAAGCCAGACATGAAGGAATAACACAAGAATTTGGAAAGAGAAGAAACTGAGCCGAGGCACCGAACAACTTACAGCGTGCAAATCACCTAAAAGACAACGAGGAAAGGTACTATAAATGCGTTAGGAGCATGTGGAAGGCAAAAGAAAGTAAAAGGCAATTACTTAATGTGGCAAGAAAACAAAACAAGATGGCTGAGAAAAGGCTTAAACTTTTATTGTCCTTTGTTCCATTCTTCTAAAAGATATTTGTGACCCGATAATTAAAGCAAGTAATTTTAACAAGGAGATAGGTGACCAGGTGAAAACAGGGAAGGAGAAAAGGCTGCAAAATACATAGATAAGTCAAATGCATTTAGTTCAGGAGTCCCTGACTGAAATTGCCTGTGAGTGCTTGGGGAATGAACCACAAGGAGGGGAGAGAAGCCTGAGAAGGTGGTCAACCACTCAACCTGACTTTGCAGCCCAAAGGACAGTGGTTCTATCCATTAGTAAACTTGTAGAGCATAATAAGGAGATAAAAACAGACCATGTAGAATTGTCAAGTATAAATTTTGTCTTGCCTGTGAAAGGATAAGAGTTGCCAAGTGGATGGAAAGTGGTAGCTGTGATATATCATTAATTTAGTAAGGCTTTCACACTATTCCAAATGACATTTCCTAAGCAGCGTAGAGGAAAATGTATTAGGGTACAGTCATCTTGAAGTGGGTGTAGAGCTGCTTGAAAATCAGTAGAGTAACATATCGATGGCTTGCTGTTGAGCTGGGAGAGCATTTCACTGGAATTTACCCAGGCATCTAGCACTGGGCCTTGTTGCTGTCAATATTTTCAGCGATTCGGATGATGGAGGATAATCTACTCTTCTAACATTTCCTATTGCTGCCAGGCTGGGATGGGTTACCGACACTTCAAAGTACAGGCTGAGGATACAGAGCGACATGGGTATGTTTGCCAAATAGCCTAAAATCATTAAAATGAAGTTAAACACATATACTAACCACAAGTCTGAAGGAAGAGAAATCAAATGCAGAGATATGAAATGGGGAATATGTCACTGGGCAGCAGCACGTAGGGACCTGCTGTTAGAGTGGGTCATAACCTGGGTAGGCGTTGCTGATGCTGTTGTAGAGATGTAAGGGAATTTCATGTGAGGATGTATTAGTAGGAGTAACATGAGCAGGATGTGGGAAGTAGTTATTCTGCTATATATACTTTCTTGTGCTTTGAGCCACTCTTTCAGAATGATATGCACAAATCCAAGAGAATCCAGGGGAAAGCAAGAAGAATGACAAGATTAAATTAAAAAAAAAAAACCAAAAAAAACCCTGTTGGAAGACTGTTTGTTTGATTTAAAATAGGAGGATTTCAAAGCACTTCTAGTGCGGAAGAGCTTAGAAAATGGAGAGCAGTAAGTCAGAAACAGAATAAGAGTGAATGGACTAAATTTCCAGTCAGAAAGATTTAAGTTTATTAGCAGGGAAAAACTTTATGATTCTAAGAATAATTAATCATTGGAATAAACTTAAAATGGTTGATAGCAGAAATAGGAAATATGACCATGTCTGATTAAGGATATTATGCCCAAACTGGTGATGCTCTTTAACAGCACTGGAGAAACTTAGTAATTGTTTTCGCTATCTACCACTCGGGAACGTTTGCAGTCATCGGGGCTGTGGTGTAAGGGCAAGTCATTGACCAAGGCAGCTTCCATTTCCTGTGACTCACTCTTCTTCCATCCTCAAATTTAAGGCACGATTGCCATTTATCAGGTGCATCCTTGCAAAAAGGTCAGGTTCTTCCTTACTCTTTGCTGGTTATTCCCAATCAGTGTCTCATATCCAACTTACAGCAAACCTACAGTTGTTGATTCCTGATGTTTAATCATTGTTTAATGACAGAGAACTAAAAAAAAAATCAAAATGCAATGCTACTATACGTATGATACTACATGTAATATTTATGTATACTATTATAGCATAATATAAAATATTATGCCCAACACTAAACTTGACTTGAAATAATTTAATGAGGGCATTGCATGTTCCCAGATGATAATTAGCTCTGTTCAGCACCATTTTCCTGTGAGCTTTACGGTAGATGTGCATCAGTAGAACTGTGTGGTGCCAAAGACGGTGAATGAAATCCTGGTCCTACTGATATCAGGGGTCATAGTTTCAGTGTCTTCTGTGAAGGGAAAATTGTACGAAAAGGAATAGATAAAAGAAATGAAATACAGCCAGTTTGAAACTGAGAAATAACAGTAAGTCCCAACAGTTATGACTGAAGTCACAAAAATAGATGCCCAATCTGAGCACCCAGGGTTGTCAAGCCTGGGGTCGCAGGGATGTACTGTGCTTTTCCCCAGTCAGTGGCAGGAGAATTTAATCATTCTTCATAACAGACATGTGATGGGTGTTGGAGAATGATCAGCACTTGCAGTCATTGCATACTGGAATTTGTAGAGGTCACAGACAATATTTCAGTGAAGCTAAAGGTCTGACCTTGCACTCCCACCCAGGTACGGAAGTCTTTCCTTTTTTCCCCTATATACCCAAGGAAGATATGGGACTAACTCTAAAGAACTTTATAGTATATTTATTCTCTTAGAAGGAAACATATTATTAATAATTATCAGGGATAAATATCATTTACATCTTACAGATGTCTTACAGAGAGGGATTTTCTGGGAAAAGTTCATCACTAGTCCCTGGTGAGTTCAGCATACACTGAAACAGATACATTATTTTTTGGGAGGTTGGGGGAAAAAAAAAAAAAAACCAAGAAAGCTGTTCTGATCTAAAATTGTTTTGGATCAAAAATATTTTATTTGATCAGTGAATGAAAAAAAAAAATCAATTCAGTCCTTCTTTGGTCCTAGCTGCAGGCCTCAATTTGGACTAGACTTTGGGAAAGTGTGTAGGGGATGGTTTATGACATTTTAAAAAAGAACACTAATTGCATTTGTAGAATGTTCCGTTTTTAACATTCCTGTATATGAGAAAACAAATGCATAATGTAACATAGATCTTTGTATGGTGCAAGCTGTTTGAAATGGAAATGCTTTCCATTTCAGAAATTGCTGTTCTGAAAAGTTAAATATGAGCTTGAAAATGTGGAAATAAATTAGGTCTTTTCATTCTCTCACTGGTAAACTTTAACAAATAAAATTTAATACCCTTGAAGGACAAATGATTCAGAGCACTGAAAACAGAAAGCCTCTACGGATTTGGGTCATGCACTCAATCATTTCTTCTAAACTTAAGCAAAGCTACGAGAAACACCCTTAGTTCTTTATACATTAGAGCCTGGATCTGAACTCCATACTTTTGTCACAATTTGATATTGAGATATAAATCACTAAACAGAAATCTCCATAAAGCCTCATTGTAGAAGGGGCTTCTATCAGTATCACTGATTGATTTGCCGATTTACTGCATAGTCATCATTGGTCAGATGAAGTTCTCAGCCTGCTTAGTATATTCACATGCGTCAAGTGAAGGTGGTATTTCTGAAGTCACATACACTGAAACTCAGTTGTGCTTTTCCCAAACGTTGTTTGAGCTTGGTACACCATGAAATTGTAACATGCATTTGTAATCGTAAACCCAATTAAGAAAATTACTTATTTCTTAAAATGGGCTTCCAGTCCGCTGAAATGCACAGTATTTAATCTTATGTTGAATCCAGTTAAGCTTGTGCTTTAATTTGCCTGAATGCTAGCCATGGTTTATTATTTATGTTTTGGCATCTAGAAGAAAGATGCTTGATTTTGTTCTGTGCACACAATTAAGCTTTTGGATTCTTAATTCTGAAAAAACCAAACAACCCCCCCCAATATTTTCATTTCTATGCTTGGTTTTTTAATTATTAGTATTAGTTGATTGTTGTTATTATTGTTATTATTATTGAAATACAACTTTTGAGCCAGACAGATGCTTAAATGCAGAGTCTGCTTGACACGCTAGCAGACATGTGGTCTGAAGTATCCAAACAGACTCTGAGATACAGAGGTTGCAATCTCCTTTGTTTGAGTAAGTAATAGAGAACATTACTTCATGGCTTCTTCACAGAAGGAAGCAATTTCTCTTTTATTCTATTTTCTTCATTCAAGGGCATGCTCAGATTAAAGAAGGAATTTATAAGGTTTTTCAGTGCTATTGCTCAAAATAAATGCAGGCATTGAATTTTTTTTCCCATTTGCAACTCATCAGAAAAATACACCCATCACATTGGAAGCGCTTTGGTCACAATGGTGTGTTTATTTCTACTCAAGTTTGTCTGTCATACCTCCTATCTTTCAGTAGAAATAAAATGGAGAAAGTTTAAGGAAAGGTGAAGGAGGGAAAGTGTTTTCCTGGTTCAAAGTTGGAAGTCCTTACATCCAACATGAAATTCTTACTGTGGTTTGGACAAGATGAATAGTTTGTGCTTCCTCTAGAATACGGAGGGAATTTTTTTTTTGCTCTTTGTAATCTCTTTTGTCACTTAAGGTATGTCACTCTTGTTGTAGAGGACATTCTTTGTATAACACTTAATGGTCAAGGTACAGAAATGGTTGCACCACTAATAGAAATGCATGGATCTGACTTTTGATGTTTGCATCCAGAGTATGAGCTCAATAAAAAAATCAAAAGTAAATAAAACCACAGATTATGGCAGATACTTAATTTGGCAAGCCATACTTCATGGCTCATAGCTTAAAGCTTAATGAGGAGGGAATGTTTTTCATAAAAATCTTAGTGTAGTCTTATTCCAGCAAGAATAAAGAGTTCCTTCTAGAAGAAAACAATTGGGAAAACCACAACAAACCACAGCAGGTTCCACTTCAGAGAAGCAGGCATTCGGAAAAGCTTCTCAAACTCATACAGCACGCTCTTATGTGGGTAAAATGTGATCAAAACACTGTGTGATAGGCTCATCTTCATGCGCTACACACCTATCAGTTCAGTTAGCCTTCCTCTGTCTGATGAAATAATTACATTGAGAGCATGATGATGTGCTGTTTTAAGCCTGCTGTTGCTGATGACTTATTATTTTGTCTACTTCAACTTATAAAGGTGCAAAGAATGCGAAACCAGAATACACAAACCTCTGGTCTTACGTACCAGATTTCCTCTAAGAGCATGACTAGAATATCTGAGGAGGAAGAACAAGCATGTCTTGGAAGCAAAAAATGAACGCCTGATTTCACCCTGTGCAGACAGCTTATTTGAAGTGTGGAGTGTTTTTTTCTGTGTGTCAGAGGAACCAGGGCTGTCCCTGGACAGCTGCTTGGAGGAGGATCTGAGCCATCTTGTTCCACGCCTGGTCTTTTGACAAATTTGCTGAATACTGGACTTTCCCACGTTTATATCTGCTTTACCTAGGCAGCTCCACTGTCTTGCAGCACGACATGCAGAGCTCTGCAGTAAACCCTTTGCACTGCAGGGGCCAAGTTCAATTGTCTTAAGGTGACTTATCTACCAGACTCCATCTGGATTAGCTGTCCCTTTCTGTTAGACTTGTTTGTCCTTAAAACTGTAAATCCATTTTAAAAAGTAAGTTTCATGAGAGCACTCTGTATCGTTCAACATAATTATACTGTCTGTTCTAAGAACTGCGGTGAGACAAGTTCACTCTTGTGTCTTCTTTTAGGATGTTTATAATCCATGTTACAATGACAGTCAATACATTTTCCCCTTCATGACTTCCAAAGCCCTGAAGATACTTGATAATATTCAAAACAACATCAGAGTTGGTCGTTTCCAACAGAAGGATGAACTCTCCCTTATTTGGGGATTTTCATTATATTCCAACTCTAATACAGCACCCGTGATTTTTAATGTCTTTAAATGCATTAAGTGATGGTCAGCATCTGTGTCTGGGAGGAGAATGAGATAAGCTTTACAGCAATTGCATGCTGAAGAAGAGCAATAGGCCTTAAATTCAGATTGGGATGGTGAGAGGTTTTTTTCCCTCCTTTTGGTAATGAACATGTTCATTATGTCACAGGGCACAAGTGGGAACTGCACTGAGAAAGTCTGTCCTTAGTGAGGGGGATGTTTAAGAAACAAAACCTTCAGTCCTAGGTCGGTGTAAATGCTCTGAGCGATCTCATCAAAGAAGCTGGCAGCTAGATAAAGACATCTCAGCCTGTACAACCCTTTAGTTTTCCTTCTATGGTTCATAGATGTCAGATCTTGTTTCTTTGATGATTTACTTCTAGTTCTCTCCATCTCTGATAGTAACAGCTGAGAAGGATGAAATTTGGAATTTGTTCATGGTCAAGCAAGGTACTTAGGCAGGGGTAGTTTAATTAGAAAAGACAATAATGCTGTTGAGCTTTGGGTTGTATTATTACGGAGTTATTAAGGAATTAGTATTAAAGTCCCAGTAAATGACATGTCCTTTGGTTAAATGCAGATGTTTCCAGAACAGGAAAACCTTGGCTGCTGGAACCATTAGTCCATGAGTATGCTAACTTAATAAAGCAGTCAAAGTTATTGTTTACCTATCAATATTCCCCCAAAACAGCATCTAAAACACCTTCAACTACAAAGCCAATGTTATTTTTTAAGTCTTTTAAAAAAGACCCCACCGAACTCGTTCTGTACAAACACAGAGCAGACAAATGGTCCCTGCCCCGGGGAGTTGGACTCTGAGACCTTGCATTTCTCCTGGTGGCTTTCTGTGGTTTCTCTAATTTGGACATAAGCACTGGCAGGCCTGACAACCTTCTTAGCTTCTCCTTCCCCCAACATTTTTCATATGTATACAACATTCAGCAAAGCTTTGTACTTTTGATTTCTTTTTCTGTTCTTTCACAACTCTGTTTCAGAGTCTGAATGGTGCCGAGTCAATGCAATCCTTCCTTGTTATTGCATCCCCTAAAAGCTCTATCAATCAGGTAATTGTTGCATTAATCCTCATCTGCAAGCAAGCTGACCTTCTGGATGGAGGTAGAAACATGTGGGGCCTATTAGAAAGATGGGGACAATCTTTTTAACAGGGCCTGTTGCGCTAGGACAAAGGATAAAGGTTTTAAACTAAAAGAAGTTAGATTTAGACTAGGTATAAGGAAGAAATTTTTTACTAAGAGGGTGGTCAAGCACTGGCACAAGTTGCCCAGAGAGGTGGTAGATGCCCCATCCCTGGAAACATTCCAGGTCAGGTTGGACGGGGCTCTGGGCAACCTGATCTGGTAGAAGATGTCCCTGCTCACTGCAGGGGGGTTGCACTAGATGACCTTGAAAGGTCACTTCCAACCAAAACCAATTTATGGTTCTATGATTCTATGAATACATAATCCACTATGGAAAATTACTCTTTGCTGTTCAGTAAATTGTTCAGTACAATTGTACTGCTTCACGCTAATAAAACACAGATATAATATTAGCAGAGTTGCTATCTTTTATTTATAAATTAAGACTTATTTTGTCTCCAAAGAGAATAATAGTTCATACAGGCTGGAAACTTATAAAGGAAGTGACTTGCATTTTGTTGTGGAGAATAATTTTCTCTGTTTCCTTCCCTTTCCCATCCTTTTTTACTTGATTTGGCCATAAAGTTTTATGCCTTTTCAAAACTTTCCGTGTCTTTTTTGTTCCACCGTTCTGGTCTTTCTTTCCTCTCTGCCATCACCTCTTTAGAGGTAAGAAAAGAAGTATGGGTCTGTGCCTTCTCCTTTATTGCGGATTTACTGGAAAAGAAGGAAGGAGAGAAAAAAGGAAAGACAGAAGAAACAGGGAAAGATTAGGGAAGAGGATGGGAAAAAAGAAAACTTTCTATTTCACTATGATTTTTCTAGATAATTTCTAAATTTTTATTTTCGCTCCGAAAAATTCACAGAATTTTTTTTTTTTTTAAATAATCTACTTATATTGGAAATGTTTTAGTGGATTATTTTTCCTTTAGTTTTTCCTTCTATGTTTCTTTTTAGCTCTTGAGGTGTTCCAAGGTTAGTCTAGTATGTCTTTTTCCAGCAGACACCACTGTGAGTCCTAGTTTCCTGCTCACTCTTATCAGGCTGTAGAGTTCCAAAGTGCAGAAGGCACTTTCCCTACTCATGTACGTGTGTCTGAATTAAATACAGATTGTTATTTCACTGGGACAGGGGCTGCATCATTTGCTTTGTATGTTTGTACCACACCCAACACAATGGGATTCCTTAAAGCCCGGATCGTGCCTGTCAGGCTTTCTATCAGCTTGTTGCTCTTCTTAACTTCTGTATCTCCTCTGTCTTTCCCTATTTTCTGCCTGTTTCTCCAACACTGCCCAGTTTCCTGAGTGTTTAGTCTTCCTCTGTGGCTGCTGCACTCTTCTGCTCTCCTTATATCCGCTGCTTCCTTTGGTTCATCTATCCCCAGAAGCCAAGTTCCTGCCCTGCTTCACCTTTCCTTCTTTCCTTCCAAGTCACAGATCTCCCTGCCCTGTGGTGGCAGGGAACAGTGTGATGCATGGTCATGGTGTTCACGTCGTCAGCACTGGTACACACCAATAATTAAAGGGTTAGTAAAATAATGGAGTGTTAAGGGTAAAGGATGTCAGATTAAAGGTTATGCAATGAGTTCAATTAAACTGACAGTAGAGAGCTGGGGAGGCAGGGGTTCAATTTCTTATCCCAACTGCCAGTTATTTTACCTCCCTAGCTATCATTAAAGAGGAAAAAAGCTAAACCCTAGAAACATCCCTAACTGCCAGTGCAAATATTCTCATGAAAGTACAATAAAATCCTTAGCAAGTAGACAGGACTTATGCCTTCTAAGCAATGTACTTGACAGTCCTTAATCCTGTTGACTTAAGGCATTCTGTGAATATTCTTTTTGCATTTCTGTAAGAATGTCTGAAAAGTGGGACAGGAGATTTTCTGACAAAAATGGTACATAAGCATCAATCCATTTTTGCATCTTGCAGATGTAGATTGTACTGGAAGTAAAAGGATGTTTTTTTGAAGACAAAACACTTTAGATCAAACTACTTATAAGAGAAGTAACCTCAAAGTCAACTTGTTTTGTAAGTCCCAAACAGTATGTCAGCTTTTGGCTTCCCCATTCTGTAGCTGACCATATGATTCAGCATGAAGATAATTCCATTTATAGATGTTAAGGTCAGAAAGGACTATCCTATCTGAATTCCTGGATGAAGAGATTGTTAAACTTTCCCCTGACACCCCTGTTTTCACCCCAATGACTTTGAGTAAAGACCAGGATATTAAAACATACTGGGGAGAGCAAAACCAAGGAAATAAAATCCAGATGCAGTATAGCTCCTTTGCCGTGCTCTAAGTGCTAATGTTTTAGAAAAAGAAATGCTAAGCAGGTAATTCTGGTTTGTCATTGAACTAAATATGATAATCTATCCTTTCCATGTGATGATGTGGATGGACAAAGAATGTGCTGTCTTTTTATGTAGAGGTACTTTAAACAGACCTCATTTCTATTTTCTTACAGATTTTTAACAAGAATTGGGAAATGGGTAGTTGTCTGGTCATTGCAGCCTTTCTGGCTGCCTGCTCTGAACAGCCACTGTATACCATGTGTATGCCAGCCCGGTCAGAGGTGTTACAAAGTGCTGGAGGTGGCCTGAATTCATAGATTAAGACACCTAAATATCAGTGTCTGCGTGACCGTCTAAACTCCCGTTACATTTTATGCAGATCTTGCCAATACAGTCGATTGTGCCTAGAGAACCGAAGATGATTTTCAGGCTAATATAGGTCCTTAATTTTAGGTACTTTAATTTGCAAGTTGAATCCCACCCCTACCATCCAGTGAAATTCTCTAATAACCAGGCACAT
The DNA here is from genome assembly GCA_009769605.1 of Bucorvus abyssinicus. Classification (NCBI taxonomy): domain Eukaryota; kingdom Metazoa; phylum Chordata; class Aves; order Bucerotiformes; family Bucorvidae; genus Bucorvus; species Bucorvus abyssinicus. Next base: position 7,532,329 of record CM020028.1, on the reverse strand, counting down.
CTTTCCTGGAGGCTTCTCCAGGAAAAATCCCAGCTGTTGGGTTTTTAGCCTTGTTTCCACCCCATTGTACCCACACATGGCTCTGGGTATTTGCCTCGTCTGTGTCAGGTGCCACTTTTAGAGAGCTGCAGGGAATCTATGGCTCTAGGAACAGCTTCCCAATCACACCAGGGTTAAGGAGATAGAGAGAGCTAAAGCTTTTCCCCATTTGAAGCTCTGAATCATGTAAGACTTGTCTTCATCAGCCATAAAGTCATTTCCACCCCTGATAGCCCAGATCATTAATTATCTCTGCCCTCACTAGCGAGTCTGGCAACCTCCTCCAGCCTGTTCCTCTTTAGGAGTGTACTAGTATTAAAAGACACTTTGCTCCCCACCCCAGAAGAGTTGCAGCAGCACAAGTGACTTTGCCAGGAGATCAAGGACAGCATCGTATTAGTAACACAACAGCTCCTGTTCACGGAGGAGAGGAAAGGAAATGAAGAAACATACTGTCCTTGCAGAAATTTAAATGTTGTTTTACAGCTCCCCAGAGTGTGCCAGGCATTTTCCTGAAGTGAAATACTCAGTCTTTGCTTTCAATACTTTCCACAGATCCTAACTAAACATCATTGCAGCACATATTCCAGCAGGTGAGAGAACATTTCTTTGTGGTTGAAGATCAGGGAATCAGCTTGTCCAAGCTGTGTCAGAGCTGCTGGTCCTCAGCCTGGTCCTCAGCCAGCCTGTCTGCCCACAGTATCTTGAAGGCCAAAAAGGACTTTTGAATTCACCATTCATCAATGCCCAGGTTGGAGGGAAGTAGATGTTATTTCAGTTACTTACCCTAAGGATTTACCACCTAAATTGAACACGTAAGGAAAAATAACTTCCTATTAAGCTTATTATTTTTATTTACTATATTTTGATTCAGTTGTTTTTAGGCTGGCAGACCCTTGGCTTTATTCTTTTCTCATGTGAATTGGGTTTTCTTTATAGAAAAAGTGCTGACATTGCTAACAATATTATTATAGAAGTATTTTACATATCTGAGAGAGTCATTAAAAATCATTATAGTTTAACAATCACTCTTTCTAATATAAAAGCCCACACGCTTCACATGCCATCTGGAACTAGGCAGTGAATTCTCTTGATTACGTTAGGCATATAATTAAACTGAATGGAAATAATAGTTTTATAAAATATTTTGGTGACAGTTCTGGCACTTTACTAAGCATAAGAATTTCTGAGAAAGTAAAAGTTATTTATCATACTTTCGTCTGCTTTCAAGTGATGCCTTTCTTCTTGATGGGCTTTTGATGAGCTTGTTGTTTGTTAGGATATAGAAAAGCGCTGCTCTCAAAGTCATGGCCATGTTCTGATACTTCTTTATTGTATTAACTCCTGTAGCACCTTCCTCTCTTTCTCCAAGTGATGACTCTGAAACAAACCTAAAAGTGAACTATACTTTTTGCACTGCTCAAGGTAGAGTATGTTTTTTATGACATTCCTTTGTAAAGATACTGATTTATGAGATACCAACTTCTTCCATATTCCTAAAGCAATGGAATAATGCAGAACACACTAAAGTTAATCTGGACCCTACCAGTTATCAACAGTGCTGCCTGCTTCCACCCAGGTGGTAACTTCTCATCCTGGAAGTCACACAGAATAAAAAAGGCACTGCTCAGAAGAAAATAATGTACAGGCAGCAGCCATTGACAGGAGGACTATAAACATAAATCAACTCATTAGCTGGGATATTTACATTTTCTTTCAGTTTTTCCAGAATTTTACTTTTTTCTCTTTGTTGTAGAAGAAGGAGATGTGTCTTTCCATTCATTAGTGTACTTGATCCCAACACCTTGATTAAGTCAACAAATGAAGGCACAGAGTCCCTTGTTCTGTGGTAAGACAAGAACAAGTGGCTTTTAAAATAACCTCTGATGCTGAGGCCTGATGGGAAATACTGAGGGTCATTTTTTTTCAGAAGTAACAAGCTCAATTAAAGCAATGGGATACCCAATAAAAGACGCCTATTTTTCAAAAACATAGCTCTGACTATGCTGTTTCTTTCAGGAGTCTTTAATGAGTGCATATACTATTGTAAAGGATAAGCTTTAGGACACTGGAGTTTATGTGACCATGTATCATTGCAAATGATGTAGTGACATTTCTCGGGCACACCTCCAGACAAAGCAGAGAGACAGAGAGCAGCAATATCATTTCAACCGGATAAAATGTGTTTTATCTACAGATGTTTCAAGAACAACTGCATCTGACCGGAGCATTACCTAGAGAATCCAGTTAAAACAATAAAACTCATAACAAACTCGCCATTCTGTGGGCAGATACTATTCCTGACAGCTTTTCAATAGGTCTTTTGACAAACCTGGCTTTTTTTCAAGGTGCACAATGAGCGAGTTTTTATTCTATGAATTTTGCTTTACCATAGTGATTATCATATTACTAAAACTCTCTTGAAGTAGGGCAGTATTTATAGAAACCCAGATCTTTAAGAGAGCCCAGTTCTCTTCCTCAGTTGCTGGGCAAACATAGCAAGGAGTTTTGTTTGCTTTTCTGTAAGGATTAATGAAGAGAAGCAGATTCCAAAGTTAGGGATCACCGACAAACCTCTCTCACAACTCCTTATCAACAACCTTTAATCTGACAGATTCAGAGATTTTACTGTTAATAATGTAGCATTTTCTGTCAGACAGCTTACATGTTTCAGATGATAGTTTGAGTCATTTACATAAGCACTTCATATAACAAATAATAATTCTGCAACTCATACAAAGTAAACAATACAGCTGATACACAACAGGCAAGCAATACAACTCACCATACAAATACAAAACTGGTGCAACATACAATAGTACTATGACACACCTTTTTTTGGTGCCTCCGTCAGTGAATCCTGTCATTGACCTCCCCTGGAATTGGCTTGTGCTTCACCCAGAAGCTAGAGTGAAAATTTGAAGGGCAAACGTTTTGATTTTAATCCACCCACTGGAGAACATTTGGCTAAAGCTCCAAGAATGCTGAAAAAGGTAATTTTTTTTTTTTTTAATTAAATAACAAACAGATGAATTTGATACTAGTGCACCAGGAATGTCATTGGGTATTTAAACAGCGTAAGCGAATAGAAAAGGCCACTTCCAGAAAAACCATCCCTTCACAGGAGACAGCTGGAGCTCTGCTGGTACCTTATGGTTTGTTGGATGGCACTGTTGCCTGTATTTAGGCAACTGAAACAGCCCCTAAGGATGGGAACTAAATGGTAGGCTTCTAAATGTGAGCCAGCCAACTAAGCTCTCATGCTAGTTGAGGTTGTTGATTGAATTAGTGGAGTCAAGAATTCAGATCAACCTAAGACAGAAATCTATGTCTCATCAATTGAACTGTGCCTGAAGCTCCGTTAGCTGCACTGACTGGATCTCTATGGTGTACAGAGGGAACTCACAGACTTGGCTTGCATGGCCACAGTCAGGCGTCAGTCTGCAAGCCCTGTCCCACCCTAAATGCTCTCTACCTTTTTTGTTCTAGCATTGCATGAGACTTTGCATATGCAGATCATTATAGCCTTGTGGAGGTTGTCATAGTGGAAGTAACAAGTTCTAACGCAAGATAAATAGGGCATTTCGTTCAAAAAATACCTGGGAGGGATTTAGGTACTGTGTGATAATTATATTTGCCATTTTCATGTAAAAATCATCAAAAGGAAAACAGTTAATCAAGTGATTGTCCCAGTTCAGAGTTTATTTAAAGTTCACGGTTGAGAATCTCTTGAGGAAACCAGAACAGACATTCCTCTTCCCTCACATTCTGTTTCACAGCCATCTATACATTAAGGAGGAATCCAGTGCCTTTGCTTGGAGCACACATTTTAGGTTTTGTTCACAGCCCCTGCAGCTAGAAACAGCACTTCCACATGACACATGCAATCCTGTTTCATGTTAATGAAATGAATGTGACAGCAACCCGAAAATGTTGCTAATCACAACTCTGCCTAGGGATATGAGACAGAAAAGCGTTATTCCTGCTCCGTTTGGTAGCATATTAAATACTGATTAGACTCCAGTGAAAGTAACAGGTGTAAGAGAGAAAATGAGCTATCCCTATTTCAAGCAGTTCTTTCTTGTGTCACAGCAGGTAGTTTAACCTGTTTAGTCTCTATTTTTCTAGCTCTAAAAATGTCTGCAGATAATGCAGAATTACTGACTTCACAGCATGACTCAACACTTCTGGTTCTCAGCCTCCGTTAGTCACAGTTCTGCTCCTCCTCGGAATCCCTGTTTCTTCACCTTTCCCGCCCTCCCTTTTACAAGCAAACGGGCACTGCCATCCTGCTGCTCGGTGCACCGCGTCATTACGTCTGCCTCTCAGACTTTTTGTTGTGCAGGGCTTGGAGGGCTTTTGGAGTGAGGGGAAATTTCTGCTCATCCTTAAAGTGCCCTGGTAAGTGGCAGCTGTCTTTCTGCTGTGTCCTACATGGCAAGCTCGGTTCCGCCTGAAGAGTAAGTGAATGATGGACTCGAAGGTGGCGCAAGATGCTTTTCAAGCCATGCTTAATTACAAAGTGTGAAACCGGGAAAGAATGAACCTTTCTGTCTTTCTCAGATCCTTTCTAAGAGCCTAGTTTTTAATTTAAGTTTAACCTCATTGAACCGCAGTCCTCTCTCTCATTTTTACTGACGCTTCTAGGCAATCCATTAAGCCTACATCTAGTGACAAATAAGGAAAATTCAGTAGGAACAGATTGTGCTCTGGGCTTCTCAACTGTTACCAGTAATGAGGTTAGAATGAAAGAACTGCTCAAAATCTGGAATGTGTATTTGCATAGGGTATGAAGAAAGGATGCAGTGAAGATGAAGGTTTGGGTTGCAGGAGGCATGTGCTCTGCTGCTATCCTTGGAAAGTCGCTTCATTCCATGTCTCTTTGTTCTTCTCTAGTCGTCTGTAGGTTTGTTTTGGTTTTTTTTTTTTTTATTGATAGTACTTAATAGCCAAGAGTGCCTCCTGGTAGATGTTTACATGACAACTAGTCCACAGGCTCCAATTTCAGAAAGGGCTGTGAGGAAATTTATAAGGATCGTTAATTATCTCTTCTGTAAGTAATTGCATTTTTTTGGATGAGTAGCTTGTTTGCAGGACTATCAGTCTGCTAAGTAATAGCGACTTTGCATATTAAAAAAACTAAAGAGCAAGGAAAGTCTCTGCCCTCGAGCATCTGAAGGATACAGTAGCTAATGCAAGACCCTACTAGTTCTGTATTGCTATTTCTACATTTTTTTAGGTGCTGTTGACTCAAGTGAAAATAGGACAACAAGTCCTGAACTCGGTTCAGTTTAAAACCAGCAGCTATTTCTATGATACTCGTTGTGATACTGAATGTCCTTATCCCAAATTCATTGCAACCCTGCAGTGACATGGACAGTGAATCTAGTGAGATGTAAGGATTTCAGAGACTCTGAGGTGATGTTGGACACTTTTTTGATATTTGCCACTCAGGGAACCTGAAACCTAATGGCCAAAATGCTTAAATGAATTTAAGCATCACTGTGAGTATCAAAGACTTCTGATTTGCATGTGGCTATTATGAAAAAGAATTTGACTTTATACTCTCTAGGTTCTTTGTTGTTCAACTGTTTGGTCTGCTCTCAGGGCTGTTATTGTTCTCTTCAGCCTTTGAGTACTGAGGTCAACGAGGGACCAAGCTGTTTCTAATTGTCCTTGAAATGCAGGCAAGGGGAGGTTTTGCCGTGTCACATTGGCATACGCCTTCCTCTGGCATCTATTGCTTCTTTTGAAAGGAGAAATAAAGCAAAATGTTCAGTTTAAATACAATGTTAAACCTATAGGATTGTTTTCTTTGAATGTGAGGTAGGCAGGTGACTTTCTAAAGCCTCTGAGGTAGTTTTAAAGACAGGAAACAAATGTAAGTGTTTTTATGTCACACTACCATGTGACATTTATGTAAATGGCTGGTTGAATTGCTAAGCACTTGGGAATTCTAGAAATGCCCTTTTGAGGTACAGAAGCTATTTTTATACCTTGTTAGATAATTTCTGAGTCCATCCTGAAATAGTGCATCCCCTGTTTCAATCTGTGGGACCCTGTTAGAGAGGATATGTTGGGAAGGAGCCAAAGTGGGTCTTCCTAGCAAGTAAAAGTCAACCAGGAGCTGGGGAGCCAATGGGACCAGCAAGGCAGGGCAGAGGAAAGCAAGCAGAGCTGGTCCAGGGATGGTAGCTAGGGCTTGCCTACAGGCCAAGTCTCCAGACATGTCTGTGGGATGAGATAGATCTATGGTCAAGCCAGAATTCAAATCAGCAGGTCAGGACCAGCAGGGCATATGGCTAGGCTCAGGTATAGCTGCAGCATCACCCAGGCAAGGACTGGAGCAAAGACAGCTCCCGAGCAAAGGGGTCAGCCCCTGGTGAAGCCTCTCCTAGCTCGTCTCACACAGGTCATTTACCAGCAGCCTGCTGCCAGATTGCAGCCATGCTGCATTTGAGCTGGCTTGGAGCACCGACAGCCAAACCCTTGGAGATGGGACAAGGTTTTGCAGAGGCCGTTAGTGCACCTGGGATCTGGACCTGCTAGCATCTCGTACCGACTGGTTCCAGCCCCCAAGGGGACTGGAGAGGGGAATCTGCCCTTCCCTTGCTGCATCTCCCCTGCGTGCCTCCCCGCTATCTGCAGGACTGCCTGTGCCTGATATCCCCACTGCATGATGCTGGATTTTATAGACATTCCTGAAGCTCCTGCGGTGAGTGCCCCTTGCAGTGTCCTTTCTCAGCTATGACTTTTGGGTGTAGCAAAAAACTGACGTCTTGGTCTCTGCAGCTACATCCCCAGCCTGTTAAAGTAGAAATGATTCCTGCTCTTTCTTCACCACATTTCAGTGTGGAGAATTTAAGCAGAGAGATATGAATCACTCCTGTACTTTCTATGCAGAAGGTAATCTTTTCAGTATCTTCACCTTGGTGGTGTAATGGATGAGTCAGAGATGATAATGTGTCCTCCTCTGTGGTCAAGCCAACCAACATGTTTGTTGAAGGATGCTCTCTTACATGGAGAGCATGCCTTAATTCAAAGGAAGTTCTCAGGTCTTGGGTTCTGCAGTTCAGTGTCTAGTGTCAGCCTGAATGGCCTTTTCTTTCTTGTATGTATGTGCTGAAGTCACATTCAACTGAAAGTTAGACTGGTGCTTGTGCTGTCCTACTCTGGAAACATGACCTTTTGTTCCAAATGCAAACGCTTGGTAAGAGAAGGAAAAAAAATCAACTATAAAATATAAAATATGCTACATGATTTTTGTTAGACAGTACACCATGCTGTTTATATATGTCAGAAATATTCAGAAGAGCTCAGTTTTACATCACTCTACTACTCCAGCATCTTTGAATGCTTTGCTATATCTCAAGATACTCAAAGAGCAACCTAAGAGAACAGATGGTGCAGAACACCGTAGAGCTTCCTTATTCTGGTGCAGCAGCAGTAGAGATCCGATCTCTCCCTTCAGGGCTACTCCAGTATCTCATGAGAGTTGAATGGATGGGCTTGCAGTGAGACATGATGCATTGTCATTGCCACTGCTGTGATTCTAGAGATATTCTGGAGAGTCTGTTGACACTACCTGAGATTACTTCATGTTCTCCAAACTTCAGCAAATCAAACTAATATTTTTCTACTTCTATAGGAATACAGAAGGTTCATGGTTTATGGTACAGAGGATTCCAGGGTCCAAAGGATCCGAAGGCTCGTGCATTTGGGGGTGAAAAGGAAAGTGGAGATGGATATGGGTGTGTTAAAGAGTGGTGTCCCAACACATTTGCACCTCTGCGCGCAGAATGCGTGTTCACAGTCACGTTGCATGGTGTGGATGCATAGTGGTGTGTCTGTCATAGCTGCAGTCATCTCAGAGGGGTGGGAAGATCAGATTTTGTTCTCCATGTAAAGGAAATCAAGGATATGCAGGACAAAGCTATGCTGGAAATGCAGACTCATTTTCTGATGAACATAACTTGTTCACTGCAAAATGAAAGCCTTTTCTTCTTTGCTTTGATAGGGAGAAATGGGAGGTAACGTTAAACAAAGGTTGTTCTGAAGAACTTAAATAGGAACTCCTTCCTTCAAGTTTCCAGTGTTGCCTTTGGTGAGAGGGGCTGAAGTTGAAATGCAAGTCCCTTTTTTGAAATGTTTTTGAATTCACAAAGACTCTGTGCTGGTCTTTCTTATTTAAAAAAAAAATAAAGTGTTTGTGGAGGGGAGAAAAGAAAATGGAAGTGGTTAAACACTCAGGGGAAGTTCTAAGTAAGCTGCTGTGGAAAATGACAATGAATAGCAGCAGAAAGTACCTTTCTTGTAACATTGATAAGAAAGAGGAGAAACCTGGTGTGACATTGTTTGTGTATGGAGCTGACAGAGCCCCCCTCTTCAGTCTGGAAAACCAGAGCTTGCAAGAAGTTAGAAGTGAACAGGAATGAGGCTTTAAAGTTTTAGGAAAATTATACCTGCAAGGAGAGGCAGAGATTGCACAGGGAAAGACAAACAGAGCAGTGCACAAACTCTGCAGCCTGCTTCAAAATGACAGGAGACTCAACAGCATTGAACTGCTGTTAATAAATGAGGAGATCATGCCATGCTGTAATGGCAAAACAATACCTGTCCATTACTTTGCCCAGAAATTTTATGAGCTTAAATTGGGATTTGCATTGTGTGATAGTAAGTGGCCAAATGAACCGGGTACCAGACAAGGTAAGCTGGCTGGCCAGGAGGTGTCAGGTTTATGATCAAAGGTTGGAAGTCTTGTCACTGTGTCTGCAGCATGTCACTCTGGAATAAGCCGTTACCCTGTAAACCTCCTTACAAGAAAACATGGTGAGTGTTTCATTCGCAGGTTATTTGTAGTTCACTGTTTGCCCTTATTTTTTATGCGTACTGCTTTTCAAGTTCCTATTTTTTATAGGATTTGAGTTTACAAAAGACCATGGGGTCTTGCAAACTGTTCTTTTAAATTTCGCCTGTCTCTGGGTGAAACCCTGCAATTTGTGCAATTTGTCATCCAGGAAGACACCCCGGAGGTATACACACTGAAGAATCTTGCAATTCTCTTGACAGTGATGTACACCTTGTTGGAAAATCAGGAAAATGTGATATCTCTGATTTGACATGCAAGATGTTTTGTTTGGGTGAAGGGAAATATCTCAGTGTCCTTAAACTGGTTTTGTTTCAGATGTCTAAGTGCATTATGATGGATGCATTGATTTCATTCAAACGTGTTAATGGACATGCTGTTCAGAGGCCATGTGTTCCATCCTGTGCCCAGGCACATCCTTCATGCATAGAGGACACATGCATGGGTGTTGTGCTCATATCAACCGCAGCCAAGACTGAGACTCCCGAGGCTGAGATCTGTAATGAAAAGAGGGCTACCAGGCATCTGAGCTATAACAGAGCATTCCAGCAGCTCAGGACGAGGACAGACTGGGGTGTAGTTAACCCACGTGAAGATGTTTGCGTTAATTTTGACAAACCAGAACATTGTCTTTCAGTAGTGCAGATACAAAAACCTGAAATATGTGAGCAGAAGTATTCCATGGCAAATGCTGATTTTTCTGGAAATAGTGTTTTCTACTGCAAAGAAAAATGCATTTTAGTGGTATATTCCCAACCCACTCTAACACAGAGTCTGCCTGAATCTTAGTATTGCCATCTGGCACCCAGTTGGAGAACCACAACAACATATGCTTCCTTTATGTTACTATTTGATATTTATGAGTAAGACAACTTGGTAATATATTTGGCTAATTACTTTTTAAAATTCCATGTCCAGAAAATTCATGGGAAATATGATGCAAAACTTTGTTGAACACAAGTGAGAAACTGCAGGAAACTGCTTTCAGCCTGAAATAAGGAGGATATCTAAAGCAAAGAGCACACAACCGCGCTATAGAGGAAGGCTTTTCTCTGCAGCCTGCTGGGTTGGTTATGCAAGGGTTCAGTTCCCAGGCGGGAAGTGATGAGCAACCAGATAGCCAAAATCTTGGGCTCCCAAATCAGAAACATTTATAATAATGTTCTAGTTGAAAATAATTGCTTTTAAATGCAACGGGAGTTGCCATCCTTGGGTGGCCCCCTCTCTCCCATGCCTCTGAAAGATATTTCTGCCTTTTAAGGGACATTCGACTATGAAATTTGGATTGAAAAAACAATCAAAATAATCATAATTCTGTTTTAGAAATGACACCACAGTGTTTCATGCCATTCAGGTGCCTGATTCTCTGCACCGAGTGTGTCTCCATGTAAAGATGACAGCTTAAACTAACCAGTAGGTGATGCATCTCAGTAGGAGCAGATCACTAGACCAAAGCAGTTGATGTGGAGGATCCTCCACTACACACATTTCGGAGTTATGTCAGTTCAGATTAGAGTTACTCCGGTCTCCTAGTCCAAACATCTCCACCATGCGTGTGACTTGAAGCTGTCTGGAGAAAAGCTGTCCTACAAACTGTTGCTTCTGTCTTGCTTGCCTCTCTCCGTACCACTCCTGGGAGCAGCACAGTGCTGTGTTTCATACAGATGGCAGTACTATTTTGCTGTTCTTCCATCCTCACCTATGTGCAGCCTCACACATCAAACAAGCTTTATTTATGTTCCGTCTGTTCTGTTCCTGCTTGTTTATAGATGGCACCATGGCATCTGCTCCTGAACCCCATCCCAGTTCCCCATTTGGTCATCACCAAAACAAATGAACATTATGAGGAGAAAACTGCATGCTCAATCCTGCAGCTACAGCACCTATTTTTCATGAACCTTCTGGATAAACTGAAACCATACTCTCCCCTCTTATCTGGGACCTTCTGGGAGACTTCACTACTCTGGCTGCTTTGCCTCTGGGCAAGCTGGGAGACGAGCTGGTGAAATCACATTGTCCTTGAGACATGGGATGACAAGAAGTAGGTGCAAAAAGTTTTGAATTTGGAGTTGCACAGTAGAGACCCTCTGCCATGACCTGTTGGCAATGTTTCATCATTAGATGAAGTTCTGGGAACTTCTTTTGTATTCAAGAGTGGCTATTGCACTGTGCAGCCACATAGTGTCTGCCTCCTTCTGGCTGAGGGCTGAACGGTTTTTGGTAGGGTAGTCTTTTGTGGGCAAAAACATGATTTGAATTTTCCAAGGCCATCCTCTAAACTCTCTACTGGTGGTAAGACATTTGGGATACATGGCAAAACTAGCTGAGCATCTACTCTGCATGGGCTCCCAAACGTGTAGGTGATATTGAAGCATATAACCAGCTCAGCTCAGATCATCCATGATGGTATAAACTGTTTTTCTCAGTTGTTGTGCAGGTCCTGGTCCTGCACTGTCCTAGATTTACGGCCTTCTCAGAAAGTTTTCCCAAGAAAGAGATCAATTTTTTTTCATTATTTCAGTCTCAGATTCAAAAGGCAGTTTGGCACCTTTCCAAGCAGGGACAGGGTCATCTGTGGTCTCTGCATCCCTACCTTTATTGACAGAGAAGCTATATTCTTCCTGTGCAGATGGCTCATAAGCTTTGATAATGATGGAGCCTGTCTCACGTTTAATCATGGCCTTACTGCATACCACATGCCACATTGACCTAATCCCTGCGTCATCTCTTTAGCCTTCCATCAACACACACTCACAAATATACAATCACACTCCCTTGTGGCACTTAATCTCCCACCCTTTGGGCAAGCATGGTTGCTCCAAATACATCTCCCTGTGTCCTTTCTGGCATTGTCTGTGCCTTGGGGTTTGCCTGCAACTGCTGTTTCAGCAGTCCTGAGGAGACCTCGACCAGGGCCTAATTGTTTGCAAGGGTAAGCAGCTGATTCAGGAGGCAGCATGGGGTCAACAAGTATTTGGTGCAGAGAAGATATACTTGGAAGTGGCAGAAAGGAGAGAGCATAGAGGAGGAGAAACATGAGCTCTGCTAGATGCTAAACTTGGGTGGGTGAGAGTTGTGGAGTAGTAGGGAGACAAAACTGGATGATCCCTACACCATGTGGAACAGAGGTGTACACTCTTCACAAGCCAGCCCCACCGCCTGCTTCCCTCCCCAGTGGTGTGACAGCTTCTGTCCTGGTCCCTTCTGCTCCCTGCTCGAAGGAGAATGCTCCATAAATGATCCATATTTCCTATCAGTAGCTGAAACACTTAAAGCATCACCAGGCCTTCCAGGTTTGTGATGGGTCTCCAGAGCCACGTGAGATCTGGTGGAGGAGAGCAATTATGAGTGGGGACTGACATATTTGGCCCTTTACATTGTTCAAGAAGCTCTTCTGGGTGTTGCATGAGCTCATAGTGGTTTGAGATCATAATGTTGGAGAATGAGTGCTCAGTACGTGTTGGAGGACTTCACAGTCCGTTTGTTTGGACCTCTATGCTCCCCTTAATGGTTGGAACACATTATGTGCGCATCTGGAGTGGGTCTGCCACTTTGGTTTCATCCAAAAGGAATCTATTCGTTGTGCTAGAACAGATTCCTAGCCTGCACCAAGATGTGGTAATTGAGGACTATGAAGGGATCCACCTCATAAGTGCCCTACTGCTCTGAACTGAGTGCTGAGGTCAGCCAGCATTTCTGATGCCCTCTCTGCTTGAAGAGCCAAGGCCATGAGAAGTTGTTGTTGTTGTATGTCATGGGGTAGTCAAAAACATCTGGGATGGGAGGCAACTGAACAACAAATCTCCACTGGCACCTTAGCAGTGCTGCCAAGTATAACTGTTATGGATTGCCCTTAAATCATTTACTGCTGAACTGTTTGGTAATTCAAGAAAAAAGATGGGCTTTTACATTTTTGCTACACAGAGTTGCCACTTTTTGAGAACTATTTACTAAAATAACAGTCCCTTTGAAAATCAGTTTTGAACATCTCTACCATAATCTAAAAGAAAAAAAAAATTTACAGAGAAAAAAATTATGAGTCTCTTAACAGAGCAGAACAAAGAGCAGTGGAAGATATTACAGTGCCATGTGGAAACTCCAGTAGAGTTCACTGGGCAGTTACTGGAAACCTGTTAAGTTATTATTAATCAATAGCTGCAGATTTTTTATTGATAGCAGTCTTAGATGGAAAAACATCAGAACTTGATTCTATAGACCTTAAACTGATTCCAGAGGTGTTAAGGAAAGGACAGCCACCAACTTCTCTGGAAATTGGCTCAGATTATGAGAAACTGCAAGAAACTATACATTACTTTAATAGAGCCACATTTCACAGTGCAATGCAATTTAACAGATTTAAATTGCACAACAAAGAATGCACTGTTTTCTAAGAGCAGTATAAAAACTAAAGTTACCTTTGGTAGAGTGTGTGCAGAGAAAATGAGAAAGGAACAGATGGGGAAGCATTTACATAGGAGATGGCAGGCAATTTCATTTTTTCTATTGGCATGCTAATTAATGATCTTTCCAAAGAAGGAATGCTGTATAAATCTCCTAAAGGAAGGATAATAGCAAGGTCAGATGTATCTGCTAAACTATGCAGAAATTCGAATGCACAAGTATTGCAAAATCCCATGTCAGTTTAATAACCTGTTATAAAGAAAAATTTGAAGTACTTGGTAAATACAATTTGAAATGCAGATAGGAGATGGAAGGGGCGTGCATTGGAATTTCAAGTTTTGAAACTTGAACTCTTGAGCTGTCTTGTGTCCTGCAATTTGTTTAAATCTATTGCACAGGGTACATATTGAGAAGCAGAGGAGGCACTCAGATCTGTTATTTTCTCCCCCTTCAAGTCCGTGGATGTCTTTGAAGGTCTGCATAGTTCAGCTGAGAAACAGGGATTTTAAGACTTCAAAGCATTCAGTTTAGCTGAGATAAACAGTTGAAATAGGGGAGGCTTTTCTATAGCTTAGAGTAATAGACATAATATTTGCAGTACTTGAAGTAACCGAGAGCTCTGTAGCACTAGTAGCTCTGCGGAGCTGGTGAGCTGGCAATTAGTCTGTCTGGTCCAGAAGGAGGACAGCTCACAGCTACTGGGCAGCCCAGATTGCCTTGTCCGGGGTGCTGCTCAACAAAGGAGTGTCACAGTGTCTTACGCACACCAAACCCATGGCAGTGTAGGGTTTTTCCCTTTTTCATAAAATAAATGGTAAAATTGACTGAGTTCATCCCAACAAGCTCTGCCAGAGAACAGTAACCTGGGACTCTCCATCCCCAGCTTTGCCTGTAAGATTGCACTGCCTAAGTGTGTGTCTGCCGTCTCTCCAGACTCATCTCTCTACTTATCTCACAGTCTCTGACATTTTGGGCTCTCTTCCTCTATGATCCCTGCTGACTTTCTGTGCCTGCAGCCAAGTCCCTGAGGAGTCAGGGTTTCAGCATCTCTGGCTGTGCTGAATTATGTCTTTAACGCATGGAGATTTTAAACCTAAAATACACTCTGACTGGAGACCACTTAGAAAACATTATGAGTGGTATGATTGTGAGGAGAGCTAAAAGATGTATTTCTGAGAAAAGACCGCAGAGCCATGCTGTGCCTAACAGGCTGCCTCAGAACTGTGATTCTGGGAAGAGTTTGATCCATAATGTTTGTAGGAAATTTCTGTGCTTGCTCAGCGCCCAAACTGCTGGCTGTTAAACTGAGGGAGGAACTGCTTGTTCAGAGCAGGTATTTGATCCTCACTTTGGCTCAGTTCTGCTTGTAAATAACTCTGAACTAAATTCACGAGGAAGACCGAGGTAAAACTCCACAGTCCAAGATGTAGAGCAGGAACAGCCACCTTAGGAGCAGGAACAGCCACCTTAGAAGCAGGAACAGTCACCTTAGAAGCCCTGCTACTGGGCTTGAGCAGAGTGATGGGTGCCTTGGCAGCGTGAAGCTACATGGTTGATGTATCTCACATTGTAGGACTCATGGGCTCCATCTGTTCCACTCTTTGCCTTGGTATTTTCCATACTAGCTGAGGCTCTTCTGCACAGGGAATTTATAATGACTTTTCATCAGCTGTTAGTGGGAAGATGAGGATGCGAATTTCATATCCAGAAATTACCTTTGCAGCACTAAGGCAAAACTCCATATACACTTGCAAGTAAACCTTAGGGAAACAAAGAGAAAAGAAAAGATGCGGAGTTGGAAATCAAGACCCTGAACAGTAGTAGCACTAATGTGATTGTCAGAAGTAGCAGTTGACAAAATAATACAGTAAAGTCTACCAATGAGTATTTACACCTCATCAGGTGGAAAACAGTTCCCATCCCAGCATTTAAAAAAGAGGAATTTAGGTGGAAGAAATTAGTGTCAGGATTTTGTGCTGTACTTCCAGTAATAGGTGAGATTCATTAGCAAAATGTGACTTAGAGGACTTGACAAGCAGGTAGGATTCAGACGAGTAAGTCTACACTGAAAGAAAGAATGAATACAGCTGGAAATACAACAAAGCAAGCATTGAAAATTAATTTTAACCTTGAGACTGCAGAAAATGTTAGGTATTATGTATTGTTATATTTGTGTGAAAAGGTGCAGATTCTAAGCATTGCATGAGCAAATGAAGTTAAGATCTCCAACAATAAAGTTTCTGAAAGACTTTGTTAAAAAAAATGTAGAGGTAAGGGTGGCTATTACCTTGGCTGGGTTAGCATCTAACTTAATAGAAAATGAGGCACTGGCAATAAAATAAATAATGCTGTTTAATTACAGTCATGACCTTTAGTAATTGCTGCATTATCGCTTAGTATTGTAAGAGATTTATTGTATTTACTGAAACAATTGGTTTTTCCCTCTGCCAAAGCCATCAGACATTGGAATTGGAAAATATCTATTAGATTAGATCTGTTTGGTTTGTGTATCCCCTGCTGCGCAATGTCTTGTCCGGTTCTGCTGTAAATATCTTCCTGTGTTGTTTCATGTGAAATGCATTGGAAGGTTATTCTACAACCTGAAATAATGTTTATTCTTACCATGGAAACATTTTTGCCTCTGATGGTTTGAGATGGAGGATTAATTCCATCTTATTTCTGCTGGTTGGGTTTTTTTTTCATGCTTTTCTTCATTGACAATGGTTTTATTAACCCATTCTTCTTCACTGCTTTCACTCTTTTCCAAGAGTTAAACCCATATCAAAAGGGAATAGTTCTTATCAACTCATATGATGGCTTTTCTGATATTGAAGAAACTATGAGAATGTGCATTTTTTCATCAGATCGGTACATTTGTGCAATTATTAATGCAAAAAAAAAAAAACAACAAAACCAAAAAACCCCAAGTAATGAGAAAAGCAGAGCTGGTGTCCTTTGAAACTGCAAATTCAAAGGATTCCCTGCTACTCCTAATTTCATAGCATCCTAATGACAATGGAAGAAATTCCTAGGGCAACAGGTAGCAGTTTAAAAGCAAAAAACCCAAACAAAATAAAACCAATCCCCCCTAGCACTTCTTGCCTGTCCAAGCCTATTGAATAATATTGGAAAGGCTTTTTAAAAACTGCACTACAAGGGAGGAGAATAAACGCAGGGAACTATGGCTAATATTTAGGATGTATAACCAGTAGACGATAGTCTGGCATGTGTCACAGTCTTCCCTCAGATCAAAATCTAAAGGATTATCAGAAATCTGCAATGATCTGTCATTGTGCCAATGAATTCATAGCATTTGGCTTTATTGAGTGGCCAGGTGAACTATATAAGTAACGGACAATAAGGGACTCCTGGGTATATGTGCAGAGGTTGACATGGGATGTGTGTGCATAACTCCAAAAGTTGATTAAAAAAATCACTTACTAAATGTATCTAATTCATGCATCAGTTATACAAGGGAAACTAAGAACTGCACCTCAAACAAACAAACAAACAAAAGAATAAATCAACAAACTTGTAAAAAATTACCTCTTTTTAGAATAAATAAATGTGCTCAAAGAGTCAGTGTTGAAAGGACACCGAACGGTTATTTGGCACCCTCTGCTGTCACTCCTAATCAGTCCCCTGTGCCTCAGTTTCCCTTCAGCGTTGCCTTCTCACTGGTTTCTTTCAGAGGCATGTGTGAATAAGTGAAGACAAGGGTCATTGTCATTTGTATGGCAGAAGGCAGATTCCAGCCTCAGTGGAAGTTGAATGCCATGAAGGGGCTTGAAATTAAGTAATTTACCCATATGAATAAAACATCAAGTGTTATTTTTAGAAACTTGACTGTTCTGACAGACCCAGTAATTTTTCAGCTAATCTCACCGCTGGTCCTCCTGAGCCCAGGGCTATCCCCCGTCCTCCAGAATTCAGAAAGTAACATCATTAATGATAATACTATGATTTTGATGGAATCTGCTACCTTTCAGCAAAGCACATTCCACTGGGGCTGGAGGTGCGCTTCAGAGGCAGTCTCCCCAAGATAAGCTATCTTAGTCAAACTTTCAAAAACTCATTCAGATTATTTAATTGAACATCTCGCTCTTGCAAGGAGATACTGCTTATACTCAAAGATGTAATAAGTCTCCTGGTCTAGATAGTTCCCTCTCTGATCATTACAAGAGGCAGGGCCATTAATATCAGCTTATCAAGCTTTGCTGCCCCATCATATTTTCCCTTCTTTTAATTTTACTGAAAGTCTTATATTAGCACAGTGCTTCTGAAGAAATAGGAAGTTTTTTGGCCTGATTTTCCTCCTGACTATCCATAGTTTCAAGATAGGTTATTCTGTTCATCAGCCCATTGTAGCAACAAGCCTTTTATTTCCTTCTCAGTGGATGGGAAACACAACTTGGCAGTGGTGATGGCTGCCAAGGGGGTCTTCATTGGGGTTTTACGGATGCAGCCAGACCTAGAAATTTTTCTGACTCACCTTTTGTCAAATCTAGACCTTGCATTGCCTCCTGCCACTGCACTGAGCTGAGCTTGTCAGATCAAAGCACCCCATCTCCAAGCTTCAGAAGACCACGTTACTGTAGGCAAATAGCTGTATCCCAGCTGTCTGCAAATGTCTGGTGTTGAACCCTTCTAGGAAGGGAGTTGATCAGCTTATCTGGCTAACATTGCTATCTGATGTTACCTCCAGGTATCATGGGCAAGGGAGTCAGACTTTCTGCAGGTAGGAAAGCTCTTCAGAGAAGCTCATGTCCACTTTCTCCTACTTGGGCTCCAGAACTACCTCATTGAATCCAACCTGAGGACATATTTGCTTGTTCAGTTTGTATGCAGTATAAGTTGGGGATTTAAATAGAGCATAGATGTCCTGTTGGCTTTTTTTAGCCATTTCCAAACTCATCTCTTATGGGAGAGAGCAGCGTGGACTATAGTTTCCAATGACAAAAATGATCTGTCTTAGGATTCTCTTTCTCATTGAAAGTTGCCTGGATTGGTGATACCAATTCAACTGTATCTCTGATAGACACACAAGAGGTTCCCAGGATCTTATATTAGCTCACTAAATTCCAGTGGCAACAGAAGAATGTCAGCTTCAAAGAAACCAACTGGCCAAGAGATCCAACAAGGAAGCTTCTCTAATCATCCCACTTAAGTACTGAATAGATTGCATCCATCTTTTGACACTTGTAAAAATCAACAGAAGTGGTAAAAATTGCCCAGTAATGCTTCTGATATTATCTGTCAAGAAAATCAAATCTATACCCTTTCAGAGATCTCAGCAGGATGTAGCTTTTTCTTTGTTCCCCTTATTGTTCATTGTATTCAGGATGGAATTAATGATTTTCTCAAAGGCTTATTATTTCAGAAATCAGTTCATAAAAATCATCTGTCTTGTCGAAACAGCCAGAACTCTTCCAAAACAGGCCTTTCTAACTAATGGATTGCTCCTTGAACTTTGGTGACCTTCACAAGCACTTCAGTTCAGAGGAGGTAGCTCTCATCCTGCAGACGTGTTTGCCCCAGTGTGCAGGTGAAAGCAGTGTTACAAATGTGCATTACCTACCCTACCCCCCACGAATTATGAATTTTTCCATGTGAATATTAATGTAGTCTTGAACTTGCTTAATGTGACTTCAAACAGTTGAAGGGTTTGATGGAGGCAGCAGGGGGAAAAAAGGAAAAAATTTGGAAGTTGTTAAAACGTCTGTAGATAGGAATCATCATTTCCTACTCTAAATAGGGGAAAAGATTATGTTCTATTTTGGGAGCTACTCTGTCCCAGATAACAACATTTATTCTGTCTGTCCTCACTTTGTCAGGACTGGGTATCTTTCTGTTTGGCACCTCCCTTCGCCTTTCAGCAACCTCCCCCTCCCTTAACCTTTGCTTATTCATATTCTTCTCACCAGGCTGCTTTATCACCGTTTCCTTGAGATTCTCTATTTCTTTCTTCCCTGGCCTTCAATCTCCTCAGATGTGCTTTAAGAGGATATTTTTTATCCCATATCTTTCAGCTCCAGGCTTGCCTTCCTATCCCTCCTCATACATTCCTTCTCTCTCAGCCTCCTCTCTCTCCCTGCTCTGTGGGAAGGCTCAGGTAGAGGCAGTCATACAGTATATGGTCCTGTGCCTCCAGAGGGTACCCATCGCACCCCAACCTGGTCATTTATGGCCTCAGGAGCAGCACTTCTGGCAGGTTACCTCCTGCCCTTGGGCACAGCAGCCCCACACTACTGCCACAGTTGTCCCTCTCTATGCACTGGCGATTTGCTGCTGCTGCAAAGGTGGTTTTGGGGAGGTATGGGATGGCATGATGAGGCAACCAGAAACTTCATGTCATATTTTACACAAAGTCCTAGAACTGAGTTTTCCATACCCCTTGATGCGAATGCTGCTTTTTGCTAAATACAGGCTTTGTTTATGTATGCGTCCTCTGCCTTTTCCCCATCCCCAGGTGCTTCCATCGCTGGAACAGCTGATTTGGGGGCTTGCTATGGAGTTGGTGAACCTGCTGTATGAGATTGTATTAATTCAGGCCTATATCTCAAGATACTTTAATTCTTTATGTAAAAAAAATGCAGTCAAATTATTCAATTTAGTGCAAATCAGACACTTGGCTATTCAGGTAACACAAAACATTTCTCCAAGTGACATTTCTGAGATAAACGCTCTCTTGGATGCCATTCCACTGCTCAGGACTGCCTGTGCAGATGTACTCTCACAAGTCTGGGTTTAGTCCAACTGGTTTCTATTGTGAAGCAGAAAAACAAATCCGGCAAATGCTTGTTCTGGAAGAGGGGCCACACAGATGTGAGGGGTGAGCTGAAAAAGAAGCATTTCAGCAGGATAATATGCTCTGCCTGAGCTCTCTGAGCAATGAGTCCCTCGTTCATAAGGTGTACAGAAATGGCAGGACCCTCTTGCCCCTAAAGGTTGGCTTCTGTGGGCTCTGGCTGTCTGGTACAAGGGTAGCATTTGCCTCTGGTTGCTCCAGAGTGTTCTGTTGTACTCTATAGCATCACATGGGATGGAGGGCTGCGTATCTGATGTCACTGGTGGCGATGCAGCTTTGTGCCCTCTCTACTCAGTGAGATGTCTTATTGGTACAAACCCGCCCCAGAGCAAGTTCATGCAGCAAAGTCCATTTAATCAGTGATGAATATGTCACTCCTGGTGCAGCCCTGTGAAACTCATTGGCAAAGTCACCGCTTTGACATTTCATCAGTGTCACTTAAACGAACAAAAGCTGGCCAAAAAATGACATGAATTTTCCTATCAACCTCTGAGTGCAATTATACTCTATATTTTAAAAGACGATACAGCATCAAGAAATCCTTCATGAACTCAACTGGAAAACAAGAAAATCTATTTCTGCTGGGGGTTTTCAGGCCTTATTCAGTTTATAAAAATCAATGGAGGAAAATTATCTACTTTCCTGTGTTATTTATTAAAAAAAAAAAAACCCAAACCAAAAAACACCAAAAAAACCCTCATTCAGTTTCTCAACTTGTACCAGCCTGTTCTAACAGAAATTGAGGCAGTTTGCCAAAGGCTAATGATTCAGTTCTATACAATAGTTTCTTTAGCCAGATCCAGATATTTAGAGTAACTAATAATTTGTTACACTGCTAATCTCTAAAATGCCTTTGAGGACTCGCATCTAAGTACACTATTTCAGTCATGACACATTTTGATCATGTTTTTGTTCTATGTTGGTTGGAATTAATATGTTAATGTAAGAACAGAATAATGATAAGATTATATGACCCATATAATTTTTCACAGCTTGGCATCATAAGGATGTATAAGCAAAAACAACATAAGGGAGAAGTACCTAGAGAGAAGCTGGAGGATTAATGACAGAAAGAGATGTGGCTATAAAATTGCCAGCATTATACATAGCTGACCTTGATCAATCAAACTGTCCTTAAGTGGGGGCACAGCCTAACCCTCTGACCATGTTTCTGTGGTTTAGGACAGATTGGTATTGCAGAGTGGCATTTCAATGGTGCCTCCTAATTTGCAATGCCTTTATTCTTACGTGTAACATGGAAGGGAGTCTGATATTCAGAAATGTAGTGAAAATCAGTTCCCTTTGTGATCGCCTGTGGTGGACCTTTTGGACTCTGATATGCTCAGAATTACTGATCATTTCTAAAAATGTAGCCTTATTGCATGTTGTAATACAGTCTTTTGTTTCTGAATCCCTCTAAGTACCAGCCAACACAACTGGGGTTCATAAGGGAACCTTCAGGCATTGGTACGAAGCTGACTGTA
Organism: Bucorvus abyssinicus; assembly: GCA_009769605.1. Classification (NCBI taxonomy): domain Eukaryota; kingdom Metazoa; phylum Chordata; class Aves; order Bucerotiformes; family Bucorvidae; genus Bucorvus; species Bucorvus abyssinicus. The sequence goes on along the minus strand of CM020028.1, from coordinate 7,510,731 downwards.
ACACTACTAAACACTGCATTTACTGGTCCATATCATGCAGTACTTAAGCTTGTAGAAAGTTTAAAAGACATCTGCTGAATCTGCAGATAACAACTGTGAAAAATGTTCTCCTTTTCATTGTGTATCTGAAGCAGCAGTGGGAGCCCAGCTCTTGACTCCTGAAATCTACAATGCCCTTTCTTCTCTCCAGGTACTGTGCTGTGAAAATCACCATTAAGGAAATAAAATGCTTCTCAACAGGAAGGGAAGAGTGGGGAAAGTTGTGCTTTTCCGATAATAAAATTGACTCAGATTGGGCTCTGTGGTCAATGCTCATCTAAATTGATGTAAAAATTAACATAGGAATTACTAGATCAGAATGTCACAGACTAACGTTCCATCTGGTCCAGTGTTCTGTTTCCAGAAGTGACTTACATCAGATGCTTCAAGGGAGGAATAAAACATTAAACATCTAGAGATCTATAAGTGCCCTAACTAACCACTGATATGGTCATTGGGCAGCTGCTAGGAAATCTAGTGGCAGAAAGAGCCTGCCAACATTTCTGCTCTTCTAGTAAATCGAGCAAAGAAATGCACTTATTTCCCTGTGTGGTATCAGTGTCTGCTGTGCGCATTTATCATCCCTCCTCATCTCATGCGCACACGTGCATTCCGATGCACAAACAATTCCTGTTGTCTAAGTGCCCAAAAAATGTGCAAAGGTTGCAACACAATGGATTTTGTCAGAGGTGAAAAGATGCTCAGGAGACGCATGGAACTGAAATCGTTTTAATCAAGCTAAGACATTTCCATCTGATCTAGTCACCCTAGGCTCCCTTTATAACCAAAACAGCAATACCAGCACTTCCAAGCCATGGCTCTTCTGACCGGAATTAGGTGTCTGTGTTAGGAGACGGTGACTTCACTGACTTGAGCTCCATCAGTTGCAAAAGGAGTCCAGGAGACAGAGACCTGTACAGGGCAGATGTCTGTGTTTCACCAAGCGTATCCCACCTTTGGAAGCAAAGCTAATGTTTTAGAATGATAAGGGATTTTAAAGAATTAAGATCCAAAACAGTTAAGGCACTTGGGGACATATTTCAGTCTGCCCCTCTCCTTAGTCTCCCTTATCACCTAGCAGTAATTACATCTAATAGAGTCTAGATGATTATGGGAGTGGGATAAGGAGCTTTTTACTTTTAACTAGCAGCTCAAAATGATCCGTCTTCATAATGACCAAAATGTGTTAGCAGTAGATGGCCATGAATGGGTTGATAGCATCGCTAATGGTTGATCACACAAAATGTCCTCTGGATTAACATTAATTGGTCACCTTGGTGGAGACTTCAGATGAAAAATCTGTTGGAACAGAGACAGTGATTTGGCTTCTATTAACCTTGTAGAGTTTGTGCTTTAAAGGAGGTAGAAAAACCCAGAGGGGATGGTTGCACCAACCGCTAGATGTGCAGAGAATTACCTGCCTTCTCCAAATCTGTTCTCTTCCAAAGTCACTGCCTCTGTGTCTGTCCTGATTGCTTTATATTTCAAGTTGTTTATAATTCAATATCTGGTTACCTAAAATACAGTTTATGTTCTTAGGGGTCGAAATCAGTTTGCTGTGTATTTTCTTTAAGTCTATTTTGCTGGTCTTTCATTTTATAAATTTTTGTCTCACGTGGTTGGGTGCTAGCTGGCTTTCCGTGGCTAAGCAACTGTAGTGGAAATAATACCAGGGCTGGAAACCCATTACCGTTCCTAACAACCTAGGTCTACACAGAAGAGATAAACAAAAGCAGAAAACTGCAAGGCACAGTGTTGTATCACCAATCAATGTCAGAGAGGAACATAATACAGAAACACAAAACACACTCCCCCGAAGAGCAATACACCATTAAATACTGTGTAGAAATATTTATCTGTACCTAATGAAGGAAAGAAACTGAAACTGCCTTTACAAAAGAACATATTATGAGAATGACTATTACACCATGGGTGGAAAATTAATCTGTGAGTTGTAAAGCCAGGTATTGTTTAATGCCTTCCCTCACAAGGACACACAGGGACAGTTTTTATTTATCTAAAGAGTAATTGCAAAGAGGGAGAAACTATCCCCACGTCTTGTGTAGGCATGGCATAGATTAATGAGCCTGAAAAACTAGCTTTCTAGCTGTAGAGGCTGGGATAGATTGCCTACAAAAGTTGTCAGGTCTCCATCTGTGGAAGTTTCTAAACTAGGCTTGGACTAATATCTGACAGGAATGGCTCAACTGTCTACTCCTGCTTTGTAAGGTGGGTGTTTTTTTTATTTTCTTTCAGAGAATCAGGACTTTCTTACAACAAGGTGGAACATAATTCACTATATTTTGTTATATGTAGGACAGGTGTACAGTGCCCTGGTTTCTGAGCTCATTCAAACTACAGAAATTCAGCGTGGGACAGCCCTGGAGATGCTTGTCCTGACAGGTACTGCTGATCTGGGCAGCCCCAGCTGCAGGGTACCTGGAAAGCTGAGATGCTCAGACAGATCTCGTAACTCAGTCAAGCGCATCTTCCCACTGACCCCAGATCTCTTTTCTATGCATATTTCACAGTCTGTAATAAATATAGCCTCTTAATAGAATTTCAGGATTGTTGAGGTTTGCACTGTCTTTTGTGCTCTGTCTGTTCTTCTGTCTATCCAATTCTCTCTCCTGCTCACTTTCTTAGTCCTCTTGCTTCCAAGCAAGAAGTGTGATTCACCCAGAGGTCTCTTGAAGTAGACAGTAGTCCCCACAGTCCTCAGACTCTGTTGCTGCTCCTAGACCTTTCTGTAGTGCAGAAGTTCAAGATGTTGTGCTCCCGAATGCAACACTATGTCATATAACACTGGTGCTGCTGGTGCCAGGACTTCCCCGGCACAAATCAGGGGTAGGTGTTGCTGTAAGACTGCCATGTGTGTCAGAATTAAAGTTTTCAGGGGGTTGATTTAGAAAACAAAATAAAAAACCTGATTAATTGCTGACTGTATTTACCTTAAATATGAGTAAGAAGGTTTTGCCTCTCTTGGGACTGAATTTCATGAAGGCATTGGGTATCTTGAATAGCGTGGTCTAAACACACTGGTGGAGATGTGGGCATGTTGTTGCTTTTCGTTCTCTGAGTTCAACAACTTTTATATATGCTGAGACTTAGAAGATACGCATTGCAGGGAGGAAAACCCTATTAAATGCCTCATTCTGGAACCCTACAATCTGTGCAGCTGAGTTTGGTGAAGACACTGCTTGCTAAAAGTATAAAATCTATAACAAATGGGGCGTTTTGTGACAGACAGTGGTGATGGCAGGCTGTCTCGGAGTATTTTGTTCCACCCAGAGCACATGCTGCTTTCAAGACTTCTCTCCCACACTTCCTGCAAACTGGAAATCAGACACCGAGGGCAGCTTTGAATAACTAAGCGATAGGTGCTAACTTTCGCAAAGGCTCCATGCCTGCAGGTGTGCACACTCATATATGAGGAAGGACTTTTTTTAACTTTCATATTTCTTTAGCACAGTGCGTGGATGTGGCTGAAGTATTCATTTGAGTTAATATATATGCAAATAATAGAGACCATTAAATACACATTATCTCCTCGTGCTAAAGATCTTCAGCACTTTTGCAGTGCTGTACTGTGACTTCTTCCCGGTGCTTTTTGCTTGCAAATGGCTGATGCTTACCCTGCGAGGGCTGGTGTTTCCAAGGAGCAGGGGGCAAGTTCAGAAGTTCATTGCCGCTCCCAGCATGAGTGGCTGGAAGGTAATGCCAGCAAAGGGAGTTCAGCTTGGCAACATAACTGCTTGCACAGCCGTGCTGTGAGCCAGATCAATGTGCTGCTAAGTGAACTGGCCTGCCTTGAAAATAACCTGGTAAAAAAGATGAATTTTCTGATCCACCTCACAGCGTGACCCAAAAGCAGTTGCATTGGCACAGCCGCGGGGGCCGCACACTGCAGTGTGCGTCACGTGTAAGGGAGTAACGTCATTAGAAGTTATCTCCTGTTTTTGTCTGTAAATGTTTTTGAAGTAAAATGAACACGAGTTCACGTTCAGCCATCTTTGTAGCTCACATGGACACCATCTAACAGGGCGATGTGGGGTAGGCAATGAGCATGTTGTTCATTAGTCTGCTGATAGTGGCAATCAGCAGGGAAATACTGTTTGGGAGTGACTTACCTGACTGCTGCAAACAGGCAAAGGTTGCCGTGCAAAGCCCTGCTTCTAAGCATGCAGCAGAATCAGTGCTGTTAGTGGCAAGCTAAATACAACCAGTTCTGGTGGCAAGGGAAGAACAGAGCACTTCAGTTGACTGGGTTTTGGACAAAAAGCCGCTGCTGTCTTTGGGGACAACAATGAACAACTCAGCCTGGAGAGATAGGGGAAAGATCAAGGTGTGAAAATTTTTCCCCCCAGGCTTCTGACCATGAGCCATAGCTGTCTGTGGGCAGAGCTGGGCACAGCATCTACCCATCACTGTAGCATTGGGTGTTTGCACCCGTTTTCGTAACAGTAAGTATACTCAAGTATACTAACACGTGTCCAAGCCTCAGCCATTATAAGATCTTCATAAAATAAGATAAAGAGGTAGGTGTTTCAGTTCACCTCCTTTTAATTCAGGCAGGTGCTGCTTTCATTGCAATAATACATTAATGTTGTTGTCTTTTTTTCCCCGTGGGTTTGGCTTCTCACTTAACCCGGCCATTGGTTTGGGCTGTTGCTTCAGGTACCATACCGTTTCCAGAGTCAGTTCATGAGCACCGATGGGAGTCAGTGTGTGATTCTGCTCCTCTCACTCATGAGAATGTCATGAGCAAACAGGACTGCAGATTGCCATCTTTCCCTCTCTGTAGCTTGTCTTTGGGTTTTTCTTATATTTTCTTTGCTCGTCAGAACATTCTGCATCCCTACCTTAGGTGTCGTCATGGTATTGTGAAGATATTAGTTCTGTTAGCTATTGAAGAAATCATGTTGTCCCCCAAATTCCTCCCCTTTATAATGATGTGGTATGTTCAAACGATAAAGTAGCTGCTCCATCCTGTGCAGCCATTATTTGCATCTGTTCCAGTTTTGCTTTCATTTCTTGTGAATATGAGTGACCCAGATTGTACCCACTATCCAAATGAGGTGTCAGCAGCACTCTGTGATTTCCTACTAATATTTTTCAGTCTTTGTTGGAAAGTAAAGACTTTCCCAGTAGCACCTTGCATTGCAGATTTCTTTCTCACTGCCTTCCACACTGGTGGTTTATAATCCTATGATCTATTACAATCAAATCTTCTTCCTCTTTTGTTGGTTTGAGAGCTGCTATTGGAACCTGACGATACTTACAGGAACACATATAGTGCTGTTGCTCTCAGTAAATGCAGCTGAGGTGAGATTTTGAGCTTGCAGTACATATTCTGGGATGATTTCACTCCATTATGTTTAACTAAATTACTGGGTAAAAGCTGAGCATCTCACCTTACTGGAAGCAAAGCAACAAATCCTACAGCAGCAGATGTTGCTGGATGGCACAAAGAGCGTGTTAATGTGTAACCCACCAAGGCAAGCAAATGGAGAAAGCAAATATCCAAGTGTAATCTTTAAGAACTCAAGGAGCTTTTGATAGTTTTCATATCCAAAGAGTTCTGTTGCTTTTTGTACAAAACATCAATATGACTTTTTTGTACCTGTATTTGTCTCCTTTTCTTCCTCTGACTGTTTCTTGCAAAGTGCCCGTTGCATAGGAGAAGTTCTACAGTTCAATGAAGAGAGGACAGGAATTAGACTGACACTTCATGTTTGCTTTCAGGAGGTTTATTTTGAGGTCAGAGTTTATGGAAAGGAGTTGGGAAACAGGAGAGAGTGATTTGGTCATTAATACCTGGGCTCTACTCCGACCTCGTCCAGCTCCCTCACCTTGTTAGCAATGCCTTGGAATTGGCAGTGCTTTGAGATTTGTGGGCTTCCTACTTCTTAAATCTAGGGAGAAGCTATTTTCCTGAAGTGCAGCTGTCAGTGTAATGAGGGTAGTGAAGGAACTATGCCAGTTTATTTATGAATTCGGATTTTATCCTGAAACCATGATAAAAATGTGCTGGAAGCCACTTTTCAGCACATTACCATGTCAAAAGCCCTTAAATTGGTGAAAGTGTTTTGAATGATTATGAAGCGGGTTTAATTCAGAAGAAATATTTTTCTTGGCTTCTAACCATCACATTCAAACCACAAAGAAGAAAGCCACAAGGTAGAGTCATGTTTGGCTTGACCTTGGCCTGGATATGCTGTGGTATTTATAAGCCCTGATCACACCAAGCAAAAGGAATGTCCCGAACAATTTCACTTATTATAGTATGTAAAGCCAGGAGCTCGTGTCCATCTTTTGAGGACAAAGAAATACAAAGCAGATTCTTCTACTGCTTAGAGGAGCCATTTCAAGGAATGACTCCATTTCATTTTGGGGGTCGCTGGATTCTAGGAAAATGCCACTTCAGCCGTAGGTGTCTCGTGCTGCATGAATAAAGACAGTAAAGAGGAGAATAGCGATAAGATACTGACCCAGCTGTTGCTGGACAGGCATGTGTTAGCATAAAGCTGTCAGTCTTGTTTTGGTCAGAGGCGCAGTTGCATGCAGAAGTCGTAAAGTGCACCTTACCTGCACCTGCATTTCCTCCCGTAATGCCACTGGTCTGCATTTAGCTTAATTGCAAGTCCTTGGAGCCTCAGTACTAATTTGACATAACATCCAGAAGAGTTTCTAGACATTCTTTTGCATCTAACTAATCATAAACTAACCTAACTAGCAATAAACAGAAAGAAATCAAAATATTTTTCTGTCTTATCAAATGGCAGGCAGATTAAAAGCGCTTTGTCAGAATTAAAATTAAGTCTGAAAAATTACTGTTCTTAGATAATTGAGAAGCTGATTAATAAGGAGGGATGAACAGAAAATCTAATGAGGTATAGCTAGTCCTTTTAGATAAAAATGAGACATGAGTCACTTTTATTCTTTTCTAACACCTTCTTCTAACAAAGGTCAGATTCTATCGCCATTAAAATAAATTAGAATGCTCCTAGTGGAACAACATTAGGACTTTGACATCAAATGTGAGAATAAAATGATCAAATAGACACCCAGGACCAGTCTGTCACTTCTGAAAATAGTACGTAACAGCTCTTGGTGTCAACTAAACTTGCTGTCCACAGTTGAAATGGAGCTTTACATTTAGTGAAACATCTAATGACCATTAGAAAGCATGGATCAAGTCCTGAATTACTGGTCAATGCACATCCCCGTAAGGGTTTTGCTATACTATGTAAGTAATGACGCATTACACAAGGAGAATCTTGCAGCTTCTGACCTGTGGCACTTCTGTCTAGACCTTTCTTCGCAGAGTAAGAAAGGGCAAGTTTCGTAAGGGCTGTGTCAGTATTGACCGGTAATATCCAAGGTGACACTATATGCAGCGTAATCTGATCAAGTACACACTGCACAGTATTTTAGAGATGGGAAGAGAAAGTTTCTGTGATAACACCAAGATAAAGACACATGGTAGCACAATGTGGCAAAGAAAATAGTATTGTTTACAGGAGGAAGTGGTGGTCACCCCTTTATTCTTGTGGAGAGAGCCAGTCTGTATACCAGATACTTGAAGCAAAACCCTTTTATATGTCTCTGTTGGATTACTTGCTTCCAGCCACCTGGGCTCTTACACTACCAGGCTTTCAATTAGAGCTGACACTTAAAAACGGTGTCCTATACATAGTCAGATCTGTAGAGACGGCTTATTGCACACCACAGCACACAGCGGGGCGGCTTTGACGTTGTAGCTGCCTGTAATAAATCATAACGTTTGTCAAACAAACTTACTTTCTCGTTCCGGAATTGAACTTGAAATACGATGTGGGTTTTTTATGGTTTCCCAGAGAGATCTATTTCACACACTTTCTGCTTTCTTTTCCATTTCTTGAAATTATAAAAGGGAACGTAAGAAGCCCAGATGTATGAACAATAAGCCCAAATGGCTCTCCACTCTTATAGTGACCTGTGAGCTGGATAACATGAACTGTGATCAAAATTCTTCCATGGTTGGGATTTTCCATGGGTCTCCCTCCTGGATAGAATCTCTCACAGCTGCCTTTCCCTTAGAATAAGAATTAGTACAATTTCCTGAGTCATTCATTGATTTTCAGGAAATGTAAACATGAGCATCTTTGAGACTTCTATTTTATATGACTTTTTGTTTTTTATTTAAAAAGGGACAAGGGGTTAAAAATCGTTTGGGAGGAATGACAGGTATGCACACTCCCACCATCATACAAACCTCACATCCTTAGGAAACCACAAAATAAAGTAGAAAACGCTACATGAGGCATTTCTCAGCATCATACCATTGCAGCACGTTGCAGACATTTTTCTAATATCATGTGATTTCCATACATCTTAAGTAGCTTGCTTTTTTTTTTTGCTATAGGATTAAAACAATCCCTTTGTAAAGACTCATCATGACAGTGCTTTAAAGTGCCATGACTGTCAGCTCACAAGTCTTCTTAAAGTTGGACGGCTGACATAATAGCATCTTTTTTTTTTTTTCCTGACCTAAATCGAGTATTGGATGGATCAAGACTTCTCCCTCTATGATCTCAAAGGAGGGATTTTGTGGGGTTTTTTTTACTGTCATGTTCAGCTATTGGTTACTTTATGCTGAGCTGTGAACTCTGTGGTTATTGGGAGCAGCATTAAAAGCTAGGGAGTGCCTCTGTTTTCAAGAATATCTATCACTCTACTGTTTTAGGCACCCGACTGGTTGTAGAATACATTTACAGCCATATAGGATACACATTTGACCTGCAGGCATCAGAGATGAACAAATCCAAACTGTCCAGAGTGAAGAGATTAAAAAAATTATGGAGGGTGAGTGAAAAAAAATGCATTAGTCTATTGGAAAGATTACAATGGTCAGGAATAAATTGCAAGCAGATAATTTTGATGTTTGCGGATGAGCTGTCCTGCTGCATGCATGTTATTTGATCAGGGTTTGATTGTACCTTTATTGTTTTTCAGATGAGTTGCCTCTTTGTGAATTTCTAGAGACGTTAAGCGTTCAGATTAATTTGACTTTGGAGAAAAGTTTTAGAGAATTTGAAACAACAACAACATATATGCAGGAAAAACCCTTGAGGAAACTAAGCTAAACCGATTTCCTCTGAGGCCTTTAAAAATGCCATTTAACGGTGGATGAATATAAAAAGAGAATTAAAAAAAAAAACCCACCTCCTTCCCCTCAAGCTGTACTTAGAGCTAAGATATATTGTAAAACTGAATTATATGGAGCATGCTTAAAGCCCATGTAGCATTGGAATCTAGCGTGATGGTCAAATGAATTAAATAATAATAGAAGGGCATATTTACTGTGTAAACAATTGCATGTTGTATCGGTTGGAAATAAACCACAGGGGAATTGAACAGATGATTCTTTACCAAGTTAATTTGGTGCAACAAGTGAAATGGGCATCTCTCCGATGCCTCATAGACTTTTTATCATGGGTTTTCTTGTGAAGCTTTGGGTCAGTTTTTCCCACTGTTATGTATGATGACAACAGTAGTCATTTTAAAAGTAATTTTAAAGTCATTAAATAAATTTGGATGCTTTCAGAAGACAGGGCTCTGATATCAGTTAATTAAGTTACATAAATTAGCTTGCATTATTAGTTAAATAATGTGTATTTTCCTCGATCTGAAAATCTGTTGCCTTGCTTCCTAATAATATTGATGTAAGTATTTAAAAGTAGCTTTGATTTGAGATTCCATCAATGATGGGAAATGGTTGATTGCCATAATATACAGCAATTTATAGTCAGGGGATTGAGTAGCAGAGGATTTCCACATTTTAAAGTCTGTCTTCAAATAGAAGTCATGTCTCTGTTTACGGCTTTGTTTGTCAAAAAGTGTTATTGCCTGAGTGAAAATTATATTTTAATCATTGTACAACTTTCATTTATGTGAACAGGCACAGTTTCCTTAGAAATTAAAACATATCCACATAAGCCTAAGGAGATATTATATCATATTAAGTGACATGAGATTATTATTGTAGTCAGAGCATGATAATTAAATGGGCTCAGGGAGTGGTTTAGTTTTAAGAGGCAAAATGTCCTCCTTGGGTAGAAATATTTTATTTGCGTATAGCTGTGTATGTTGTTGTGCAACTGAACACTTTGTCCTTTACCTCCTATTTGTAAAAGCTATTAAGCTGCAGGCTATTAAGCATCCTTTAATTGATGCATTTTCTGCTTTTCTCCCTAAAGCATTTGTCTATTCCATCATTGCGGTACCTGATATTTCAGGGTAATATAGGTCAAAATTAAATTTCTGCAGAAGCAAATGTCAGTTTTAAATGTTACTCTTTCTTTTTTCCTAGTAGAAACGATGCTGGATAGAAGTATGTCAAAAATCTCGAAGAGGGCTTTTATGTTCGGGATTAAAACAGAAGGGATAGACCTTTTATTGTGCAGAGTGTGCATTTATAAGCCATAACATATTTATGCAGGAGATTATATGTCTATGATATGGCACACACTCACTTTCTCCACTTAACTCTCGGCATTAACTTGCTCAGTATTTATGGATATATCAAAATTATGATTTACATTGTACTTATTATTAACATCCCTTGCAATAGCTCTCCATAGTTCTTGCCATCCTTCAGAATCCAGCAATAAAATGAAGAGATTAACAGATAATTAAATTAAATCCTTAATTATTTGGGGATGATAAATTCACTCTGTGATTCCAGAAAGGTATAGAAACCCTTTTTCACAAGCAGTATAAAATGAAACCAATGGAGCTGTGATGATTTATGCCTGCTTGAGGATCCAACTCATACTGTTAATTATCTACTCCCCTTTTAAAAACATATTAATAAAAATTGGATGTAGGAACTGTTTATTAAAATATGAAGCTTTCAAGACATTTTTGAAATATTATATACATTCAAAGATAGCATTGCTTGAAAAGTATCCTTCATTTTTCACAGAAAATGGAATGTCCTTCAGCAAAAGTCAGGGAAACTTAACTTTCATTTCTCCAGCAGTTTCCGACATCCATGGGAAGCCTTTCATTGTTTTCAATTAATTCTTGATCTGGCCTATGTTTCATGCAGATCTCCGAAGTGTTGACATACATCGCTGACAGTTAAATCTTCCAAAGTGTTCGGCAACTATTCACTCCTGCTGGTGAGGTGGCTGGTAACTAAACGCTCCTGAAAATACAGCCAACTCAGCTAATTAAGGACAGAAAGCCAAACTTATTGGAAGAAACAGGAAAATGAATTATGGGGTCAAAATCAGCAGCAACAATAAGCAATTAATCTCTCTGTACTCAATTCTGAGTACATTTGCCTAGAATAATCTCCCTACAGTCATTATAAAGAAGATTACAGATTACAATATTTAATGGGCATGCTGGGCTATTGTAAGGAACGAAGGTTATAATATTTAACTTACATACTGAGCTATCTTGAGAGCTCATTAGGAATTGTTAATGATACAGAGATATTTGGTAAACAGTTGCACCAAGCTTGGAAGGAACACAAGTTTCGTTAGCAATAAAAAAAGTAAAGCAATCATCGTGGAAACCTGAAAATTGATATGAAAGTATATAGTGGCTACTTCAAAGCCACTGAGTCTCTTGTGTAAACCTTTATTTAGAAAATGCTTAAAGCACACATTATTTACTCAATAGTACAACTCATTGTGATCCATCATACCTGTAAGTATTCAAGTTCCATTTTTTTAAGTTGGTTTTTGACCCAATAGACTATGATGGCTGTAAAACCCTATTTTGGTCTTTCATGCCAACTATTCGAAGTGATTTTTGGAGTAAATGTGCCTTTAAAAAAAAATCTCCATAGTTTACTCTGTAAAGTGCTTATGGTGGGGCTGAAGCAATTTGTTCTCTTCAGGAACAGCTCCTGGAACTGTCACTGATTCCACCAGGAAGCTGTACTTTCCTACTTCCTCATTTGAGTAGTTTAGGCAGTAAATTGGAATAAAAGCACTGATTCTGGAGTAATTTCTCTATCTGACTGCTTCTTAAAAACATATCTCACTAATAATAATTTAGGTGGCTTATGTTAGTATGCATAGGGACTGAAATGTAAAAAGAATGTCCTATTTAAGTGCTTTTAAAATACATTATAATTTTAAAGAATTATAGCCTGACCTCTCACCCCCAGAAACAACAAGGCTGAAGTGCTTAAAACTGAACTTAACAGCATGTATACCCAGTCTTGTAACCCTGACTGTAGAGGCTTTCACTCTCCCTCAAGTGGCAGTGACCTGCAGTTTCATGAGTGAAAGTTCCATCTAGAGTAGCCTCATGTATTGTTTGTTCTCCATAACACATCCATCAGGCAGCAATATGGTGTAGCTTTAAACCTTTGCAGAGAATGCCTTTTCTTCCTTGCAGTGGGCAGGACAGATACTTCTGGGACATTCTGTGTCAAGGCTGTTTTGCCTGAGAAAGTGTAGGCGCGTAGTAAAAGCTCATGGCACAAGATTTGAACAATCAGAGATGGATTTAGGAAGGGAGCACGCATCCCAGGAAATTTCTTGATGACTTCTTTTCTGCCTCTCTCTCTAGTAGCTTTTAGGGAGACTAATGGGTGTAAAAGTCCATCAATTAGCTCTCCCTCCCCACCCCCTCCACCCCCACCCCGCTGCTTCCATTTTTAAGGGTGCCACTCATCCTATGCAGCAGGCACTAATGGGAGAAAGATGACTGAGAGAGGAGTGGGAAAGAGGGAGGAGGCATCTGAAATTCTTCAGATGACCCTCAGCTGAGGCAGTGAAGAGCTTGGATAGCCTCTGGCCCCTGGCTGAGCACCTCCTCCCTTTCCACAGCAGAGAATGAGCCTGCAGCACCCATGGGTGACTACACAGGCAGAGCTGGAGCAACCCTCCTGCAACATGAACACTGGGGACCCAGCCGATGCTGATCTGGTTAGTGCTGGCAGGTAGGAATGGGGGTTTGAGAGGCACAAGGGTGACAGAGACCTCTTGAATCCAACGTACAGGGGTGGTGGAACTGCTTACTGTGTTGGCACAGGACAACAGAAGGGTCAGGATTTCTGGTTTTGTGGTCCTTCCTTTGCTTTCTCCTCTCCTCCCCTTCCATGGCTTTCTGATCAACTGGTGGAGGAAAGGAGGGGGAAGGAGGGATTTGTTTGCAGCATCTCACAACACTACTGCTTCTCTTGAAACCAGCTCCCATCCCTCAGAGTACTGTGTCCTTGGGTAAGGAGCAAGAGTGAGTTATGTGGCTTGTTGTCCCCATGTTTGGGAGAAGATTTGGCCTTGTCCCCTTCAAGTCCCATACAAGTCCCCTACTTTCAAGGACTTCCCATGGCTGTCGGGAGGCTCTGTCGTTCTCTGCTCCAGACCGATGGTTTGTGCCTCAGCGCAGGACTCAGCCATATGGAAAGGACTTGCTTGGAAAGTGCTTGCACAAGTGAGCGAGGAAAGCTATTAAACATCAACCAATTGCTCGTAAATGCAAATCAATCACTTATTACTTCTGCTTATGAAACTGAAAATGTCCAATGTGTCCTCCCCAAGATGAAAATGGCACTGCTGAGGATGGCTGAAAACAAACTGCATAGATTAAAATAAGAATGGAAAATATTTTAACATATTCTTGAGCATGGCAATTAGTGCTACAGAAGTCTTCCCTGCAAAGATAGGTTTGCTTGAACTGGTCTTAGTTATTTGGGTACCGTCCTTGGTGTTGTGAAACTAGTGAAAAAAACTGTAAATCAATAGAAATGTAGATTATACGTATTACTATGTATTGCTCCTTTTATAACTCTTGTAATGTTTCTGATTACACTTAACTATTAATATCTGGTGTATTGGTTCAAAACGGGAACTACTTAGTTCCCTGTATATCTCAGTGGTATGCATATATATCGCTGCTCATTCCCTGAGATTGGTAAGGGACTCCCAAGTAGAGAAAAGCTTGGGAAACTGGATTAGAGACACCACACATGCTTACAAATCTCAGTTACTAGGCTTTAAATTACTTAATTTGATTTTTTAAGTGGACTTTGTAAAGCAATCTACAAATAGATCCTATTGGAACTTTAGATTAAAATGTAGAATGAGTGAAATTGCATGTGCTATTTTAAAATGCTGCTTCTGCTTTCCGTTTGAATTTTGCAAACCACAATGGCTAAAACACAATATTGAAACTTAACGCATCTATCCTGCAAACCCTGATTAATGTGATTTCACTTGTGACAACTGTTCTTTTAGTTTCTGTGGGGACTGCCCATAAAATTAAACATATCTATAAATGTTTACTGCACCATCAGACAAAATGGTGATGAATTGCATTGTTAAAAAATGAATGAAGTTAGGTGTTTACAGTATTGACAATGTTGTGGGATTTTTGTATAGAGTTGATTGTAATGTAGCTAAGCCATAGCTACACAGATCAGCAACATAAGAGGGGTCTTCTGGTGGACCTCCCCTGTGGGATGTATGACCCTGGCAATAAACTACCAAGGAGACCTCCTAGGGGAAAGGGCTTCTTCCAACATATTGGTTGTCTTAGCATGTTCCTTTTGTTTGGAGGTTATTTTGTCTGAACATACAGGAGAGGCTGCCTGTTTATTACCTTTGTTTCAGTTTGAGGTACAGTCATACTGGGGATGACATCAGGATCTCTTTAGCACAGGGGCAGCATTTTAAACAGGCTTTTACGGAAGAAATCGTGCTCTCAAAGTATCACACTGCAGTTCGAGCACTTCAGCAATGGAAAGCTAAAATGGAGAATTGAGCACGCAAATGAAAATTTGCGTTTAAAACTTTAATTTGTTTACTTTTGTAAAGCCCTTCTCACCTGTGATCCTCAATTCATGATAGAACATGCTAAGAAGTTGACTGTACGTCTATTTGGAAGTCAGTCTTGCTGATGCTGTGCTAATAGCTGTTTGTAATCACTGTTAGCAGTACGGCATGCTGTACAAAGTTTACTTCAGCATTTCTAGTAGCATTTGCACGGTGAATGATGCGATCTGAGGTTTCTGGAGTAAAACCCTGGCCCGCTTGAAGTCATTGGCAGACCGCCATCAGTTTCAATAGGTCAAGAATTAGATGCTGAGGGTCTTCCGGGTGAATGCATGTAATTTAAGATGCAGCGTGGCACAGGGTCTTAGCTACATTGTTTGCACAGTTAGGTAGCTCCAAATATTCTGCTCTTATTTAAATGAGATGCAACATATTCTTAATTGATTTAATTTATTTTTAAATTCTCAAGAGAGGGGAAAGGGGAAGGGCAGCACTGCAATTCAGCTTTCCTGTTCAGGAACAACATAAGCAGCTTCATTTACCTCCAGGGTGGAGGGACCTCTTGCCACCACAGCTCAGTGTCCTTTTGCTCTTTTCTGAAAGTACCCACACGAGATGCTTCAGCATGTGTTTGGCTCCCATGAATGAGCTTTCGGCACTAACAGAACAATGACGGGGAGCCAGTACTTGGCTTTCGATTCATTTTATACAGCCACAGTGGTCTTCTTGGTAGAGTCTTGAGGTTTACTAAAACAAAGGATCTGTACGCCACTATTGGATATAGGAGCTTGAGTCTAGTCCTCTTAATTTAAGTTCCTAAATAGGATCCTCTCTGTCCAAGCAGGAAAAAGGGGAGAGATATGAACAGTTTTATCTTCCCAAAAGTGTTAATGGGGGAGAAGCTGACATGTAATTTATTTACATTCAGCAAAAATAACTTTTTATGCAAATAATTATGGACTTTTTATTACCCATATTTAAAGGACTTACTGAATGCTAATGTAAAATGAAAGCTCCCATCTCACATGTATTCAGTACTACAAATAACTTCCTTGCTAGCGGGATTTGGGGGATTTCTCTGCCTGAGAACAGACTGCCAGTGGGTTGAGTTGCTCTTGATGGGCAGTTTCTTGGTCCTTTGAGGATGTGTTGAGACAGATGGGTCATCCTGCTCAGCCATGGTCCCAGTATGAAGGCAGATCTTCTTTGGGATGTGCTACCTCCCCATCATCCAAAGCAGTGAGGGGTCCCTGAGGTCTAGCGGGACTGTGGGAGCTGAGATGTATTGTGACAGATGTTGCTGGTACCAGAGACGGTGACATTGATCCCCTCTCCAATATAGAATGCTGAGCAGGGAGCATCCCTTTCCCTTTTGCTGGCATCTCTATTAAGAAATGCCTTTCTTACACAGCTCGGTTACAGCTTGCTTCCTCCAAGAGGAGAGCACATGTTTCTTACCCAAAGGCTCATACATCTTTGATACGCAGAATAGTTTACATAAGCAAGGAAGCGTGTGAGTCTCGTCCAAGCTGGCACCTGAACACCACTGCTGGTTAATCTTGCATGTGCCCTGTACTAAATTGAATAATTAATCTGAAAATTTTGTAGTTTATACTCATGCAAACTACTGTGTAGAATTTAATGGCAAATAAGACAGGCAGTGAAGGGCTGCTTATAAATATTTATTGTAGCTTTTTGGTTGTTTTGGGTTTTTTTTTGTTTTTTGTTTTAAAAGAACCCTTGAGATTGTACTGGAACTCCTCTTGACCCTGTCTCCATAGAGGGTAATGCTGACTTCTCCTTTGCCCAGCAACAGGGCTGGAGGGTAGGAAGGTGAAAGTATCTTTGAAGTGTGGCACAGAATATCTGTTTAGTAGATAACTGCTGCATTTAGAGAGGGTACAGAATTAATGTTGTGGTGTCCGTCTGGGAAAAAAATTGCACATATTAGAGAAACGGTGCTAACAGCTCAGAATGCCTCTGAAAATGTGGAAGTTTGCACAATCATCACACAAATTTGGTGAGAGTAAAAATAATAACTTCTGGTAGCAGAAAACAAAATGGCAAGTCTTTCAGTTCATAAAGATTTGTTTATGCAAACTCTGAAGATTTCTGAACTCTAAGGACTCGTTCCCTTTGCTTTCAAGTGTTTTACTAGGTGCTCAGGGACAAGATGTTTCCTTGCTGCAGTTATCAATCAGTTCATGACTTCACGCAGGATGACCTGCTTTTGCCTGCACCTCATGTCATATGGGGAAAATGAGAGTGGTCTCCAGCCTAGGCTGAAGTCATTCTAAGGTGGAGAATTGGTCAGGAAGGGCGTTACCTCCCTCCTTTCCAGTGAATTTTGGACAGTTTTACCACAGGATAATAAACAGAAGAATTTTCCTTTCCATCTCACTACCAAAGCAACTCCCAGATCCACTTTGTCCTTGCTTCAGAGATATCATCATTGTATTTATGGTCATATTTATGGCCATTTTTTCCCCATCATGATTTCCTTTTATTACTCTTGGCTTCCAAATAAATCATGTGTGAGGCAAGGAGAAAATGTATTTCTGTGTGTTGACTCTGTCCTCTAATAACTACAAGGGGAAGAAGGAAGACTCTGGCAGCTTTCTGAGGTCAGCCTCAATTTTGTCATTCTTGCTCACCAGTGAAAGTGAAAAGCCCTTTCCATTTCCTGCAAAAAGGAAAGGACAACATCTGGAGCTGAGAGATGCAGGAACCGTCATGTTGGTAGAAAGTGCAAGAGGGCATATTTAACCAGGAGGGTGGATGGAGACCTGTTAGGGCACATTTGAGAGCTTAATTCATTCAGCCTCAGATGCTGAGAAAGGGAGAAAAAATGTCTTTCTTAGTGTGTTGACTGTTAGCCTTAACTGTCTGGGAAAGCTGTTTTTGTTACCAAAAGCTCTTGGTCATTCAAAGCACCCATTTGTTTTGAACGTCTCTGTTGTGTTAATGTATTAGAGTAGCTGAACTGCATTACATGTAGTAAAGCTGCATCCCACAGATGTTCTCAGAGAATGAAGAGGTGCAGTGACTCAGAGAAGGGTATGCTGATTTACACCAAGATAGTATTCATGTCTAGACTTTGGAAAAAGCTGAGCCCTTGCAAGCAGGGAGGCCTTAGAGGTGACTTTGTTGGCCCTTTGAGAATATGGCCAGACTCCTAGCTGGGTACGCAATAGTATGATGGAATTTATGATCATTTGGTTTGCAGCTGGGATCTGGTCTGTACAGAGTGTAGTAAGGATTTCTAGTGAGCTTTTCTTGCTGTTCCTCCTCTTGTCCTGTTGTTGCTCCCCATAAAGCTTGGAGCACACATTTGCTGGACCACAGGAATGAAAAACAGGTTTATGGCTGCTTCCTGCATTTCACTGCTTTTACTGCTTCTGTGGATTTGTTCCTGAGAACTGAATATCTCTCAAATAGTAATCAGATTGACAATAAGGAGATGGGATATTACTCTCCTCAGCACTTGCTGCAGCTTCAGGCTATGTATAGCAATTGATAGGGCAAGAAGTCCTCTTACAGAAGGACTTATCATTCCACTGTCTTTCTTTTGGTGAAGAGCAATCCCTCCTGGAGCATATCGAGACTGATAGATAGCTGCAACTAAAAGCCATATTAGGATGGACTGACGTTTTTTGGCACTTCGTTCTTCACAGAGGTACTGCAGAGAGGTGTGGCACAGATTTCCAGCTATCTGCTTCAGTCGCGTCACCTGACAGCTCTGCCAGAATCTTTTGTTTACTCAGAAAATGAAGCAGTAATAGCATATATTACTTAGAATAAATTCAACTTATTTTAAAAGCAATAAAATAATAAATTGAAGCTGAGATCTTTTGTGAAAGACACGTAGATGTCTCTCCACAAATCATAGGATTTGCGGTTACTCATAAATTCTTTATGAACTCTTCTTCACAATTTTTTGCCTTTCAAACGTGAACTAGCATTTTTTGGTTTATAACTAATTGGTTTAGTCGTTTTGATACTACAAAAGCTGATATATGAAAACTGTAGATGTTAAATACAACAAAGTCCCCTACTTTCCCAGTTCATCTCCCTAAAGCTTGATGATTGCCTCAGAATTTGTATCTTAGGTATGTATGCACATTAGTTTTGACCATGGCAGATTCCAGACTTGATTTTGCCGTGCGGTTGCATACAAGGCATCCATTGAGCACATCTGTGATGCTCTCTTAGGTTCAAAGTCTGTGCAGTTTCCTCTAGCTGTCCTGTGCATGGAACTCCTCTGGATTACAACCTAAATTAGACCCTGGTGTGTGAATACTAGGTACCACTCTGGCAGAAGCTATGCCCTGCTGACAGAGCTACCAAAGAGTAGGGATCGTGTTCCTTTTGGCAAGACTCAGCCTACTGCTCAGCCAAGCTATTAGCTTCTGTAAGAAGTCCTCCTCCTGTACTAATTTCTCCACTTCTAATCATGCCTCTTTATAAACTGATAGTATTTTTAATGTGTCTGCTTATAAGCACTCTAAAACCACTGGTGTCTTCCAAGGACCATGTCTGAGTAGCCAGACAGTGTTTGCAGAGGTTTCGCAGGGAGAACGAGCTCTATGAAATATTATTAAAAACTCTCAGGCTCTTTCCTTCACCACTGGGTCTGCTCCTGCTTCCCCATCACTGAGTGCTCAGGGACCTGTGGGAGTTCCCCAAGGAGTTTGCTCCTTGCTGTGGGGTGCAGTAGGTCTGGGCACAGCCTCATGCCCAGGGCGCTCTGCCTCGCAGGGGGTGCCAGGTGGATGTTTTGCTGCTGGTACCCTTCAGATATGTGTAAACTGTGCCTATTTGCTTTCCTCATTCTCTCTTCACCCAATTTCTTATCTGCCTGTTGTACCTCAGGACAATGTAGAGAGGACTCTACATCCTGTTTTGTGATAATGGTGTTTCTAAGAATATCTTGAAGAGAGAGATCCCCTTGGCCTCTCTTCCTACCATATCAAATCCAGAAATCATATATGCCTTACCCCTGTTTGCTTTGCTATGAGTTCATTTGCCTCCTTCAGCATTCTTTCATAGGAATACACATTGAGCAAGAGGAAATGGTTAAAGGATTGGAACAATTAGTGTATGAAAGAACATTAAAACATGTATAAATTCTCTGATTTAATGATGAGTAATTTGAAAACAGGTTTATAACAGTCTGCATATTTATGAATGATGTAAACATGAGGAAAACCAGAAAATATTTGTCATAACAAGTTGGAGTTTAATTTACATTTAAAGAATGAAATTTTAAATGGAATAATGTATGCTGAATATAAAGCAAAGCTTCCTGCCTGTTACATCTCTTCAACTATGAAATAGCTCCCAGGGGATACAGCTAAATCCCTTTGTCATTATATGGAAAATTTTCAACTGACCCTAGAGGAAACACTAAAATATTGATTCAGGAGAACAGTTTGCATCAGTAAAGAGGTGATTTGGATGATCTGATGGCTGGGGCTGTTTTCCATCACTAATTCTCAGGATCCAGTTATCTTTGAATTTGGCAAGATCTGCAGAGAGTAAACAATCCCAGAGACATAGTTTCTAGTTTTTGTGTTATTCACTGAGGATAGAGAGCAACTGCTGCAATGAATTCCAGCCTTCAGGAGGCTATCGTGGTGTCACATCTAGTTGTTTTGCAGACTATATTATATTTTAGCTTGATGTGGCTTAGGGAAAAAAATTTTTTTTAATTCCTTTTTGCACCAACAGTGCTTTGAGAAGTGCTAATGTTGTTCTAGCAGAAGTGCTAACTGTGCAGTGTGCTTGATGTAGGTCCAGAGAAAACAATCTGTTAGACTACCTATAGCAACAGTTATTTCTCAGCCCTTCCACAACATTTAGAAATTTCACAGGACAACTCAAGCAGTAATTAATTCTCAAGCAGCACTCTGAGGTGGGCAAGCATCAGTGTCCTCATTTTACAGGCTAGGCTCCTCAAAGATGTTAATTGTCCCCCAGAGTTAGAGGCATGATGTAGGTATCCATTCCTGCATGCGCTGGAGTTAGGCAGCACCTTCAAAGCCAGCTTACTTGTGAATGTCTGCAAATGGGCTTAGATGCCTAGCATCAGTCTTCTAGATTAGAACACTGTATCTTTACACACCAGCCCAAAGGAACTGATGGTAAAGACAGCACTATAACGTAAAGTACTAGCTTTTTCTTCTGCTCCAACTTTTATACCTGTTTGCTTTTAAACAGGCATCCCACATTCTAGTGTTAGCAGTTTCTGCAAAGACTTTCCAATAGTGTCCGCCTGTCTCACAGCCCAGGTGAAGCTCTCCCTGCTGAATGGGCAGATGAGGGAGATGGACCCAGCCTGCAGGTCCATGGGCCATGATGCTTCCCCGTGCTTGCACAGGTCACAGCCGTGCCATCCTCTGTGGCCTGGCTGTTACCCATGCCAGTGCAGACCTCCTGCAACCTCATCACGCAGCTGGGACCTGGCATGGCATCCCTCCCCAGAGGTCCAGCACTGAGAATAGTCTGGGGGAGTATTTCTCCTGGTGGGGAGATCTGCCATAATAGAAGCAAAGAGACGTAATACCTGTGCAAGGCTTTCAGAGCCTAAACGTGGGTTTTATTATCAAAGTACATATACTGTTCAAGATAACACACTGGTATGCAATTTGCTCTGTAGATCCAGATGTGATTTGGAAACCATGAGATTCAAAGGAAGAGCATTTTCTAAAGAAATTAAGCTCTTAAAGTACTAAATACAAGTAATTTTACATACTTAGTAAAAGGCAATAGAGAGGTGATGTGACAGATTTACACATTAGAGTCACACAGAATATAGGAATGTGTGATTATGTGGACAGGAAGTGATAAAGAAAATAAAAGTGGAAAAAAAAGGAGAGAATTTGTTAAAATCAAAACAGAAGAAGAACAGTAACAGTCAGCTAACCTAATCAGGGAGAAAATCTTTTCTGACTTACATCAGTTCAGAGGTGTACTTTAAGATTCAGGAGAAGTTTCAGGCCATCTGCTATTGTAAAACAGGTTCAGTGCCAAGGAAAGCTAACTTGGTATGAAACCAATCTGCCTTTTATTATCCTATAACTTGTATGAAGTTAGCTTAATTTCTCTAAGGCAACTAAATATGTATTATTAAATTATCTTAATACAAGCATGGTAAACAAATATCCATACTGCTAATATGAATTTATTTTACTCTGTGAGGTAAGGAATATATCTATTCACTGAGTTGGAACTCAGCTGCCTTTCTGATTTCTGCCTATAGAAAGCTCCAGGCCACTTCTTTTGAATCTCTTTTTACTTCTAATGTTTTCTGGAAATCTTTATTTTCTATTAGCATAACTAAACAGAACAGATAAAGCCTACAGTTATTACTTGTCTATGCCAAGATCTTGCATGTATGGTTACATTATTCTGGTTATCTTATTATTGTTCTTTATATTATCTTATGCTAAGTAATACATATAGGACTACAGAAAGTCTTAAGATCAAATGATAAGACTGCGCTTAGCTTAGTCTTTCTGCCATTCTTCAGCATTACTTGGGATTTGGGTCAGTCATCTAAAGATTCATCTCCTAACTAGCAGATAGGTTTCTTTGAATCATTAAGTCTCTTGGGTCTCTTCTTCCTACATCTCTGAAGTGGTTCATGAGAGGCTCTTACATTTATAAGCTCCTGGCATGCTCAGATAACTTTCTTACATGGCTCAACACAGTATCAAAGTCCATTATTTACTTTCCAGCTGTAATCCCTCCTCTGGCCTCCCTGCAGTGGAATACAGCCGAAGTACCAGCCTGTGTGGGATTCAGCTGAACCCTGACTGAGGGATGCATCATGCAAAAGAGCTTTTCATAAACGGCAAAATGCCCTCATTTGCAAGCCCAGGGCCAGCGGGGAAAATTCCTCTTATCCTCACAAACCCAGTACAGGGGAAAAGTAGAAAACAAGGCAAGGAAATCACTCAAAACCAAATTGGCTGTTTGACATAGATGCGGAGTTCTTCATATCAAATGTGAGTCAAAAGAATTCAGAAGCAAATTCCCCCAAATATTCATATTCCACTTTTACATGTTGGCATATATATATATATACTTGCATATACACAGACACGCAAACTCCATATATGCCATAGTCACATTAAGCATGGCTGTGCATGTACACATACAGTAGTCATTCTCAGGGAGGAGATCTATATTGCTTCACCAAAAGGTATTTAGAGAGAACTTTGAACACTGTAGTGGTAAAGCCATTCCAGCAGTACAAACCTGGGGAAGATGAACCTCTCTTAACTTAAATGAACTCTGTGTAGGTTGAAAAACTCTCCTTCAACAGTGCCAAGTCTTTGAAGTGGAAATCTGCACGTTGTGAGGGAATGATTGAAGTGTGAAAACCACCTGCCTGTGAGAAGCCTATAAAGGATAACCGCCCGCACTGATCAGTGCGACTGTGTAATACAAGCTATTGATGTATGCCAGTCTCTCTTTATACTGTGTATTTCTCCAGCCCCAGTGTTGGTATACAGCTAGGGCCGTAGCACTGTGGAGTTGCCTATCAAATGCAATGTCACAAGGCCACCCTGACAATATAAAGCGCCATGGGATATGGAACTGGGGCCACCAGCTTTGCTGGTGGGCTGAAGCAGGCTAAGAGGATAAAAAGCTTTATAACCCAGGGATGCAAAGTGAAGTTTTGCAATGGGCAGAGATTTGGTATTTGAGTGGCGTTAAGTTGCATGAGCATGCCAAAATTCATAGGGAGCTTAACTGGGAAGAAAAGTTGACCTAGGTGAAGACTTCTGGTTTTTGCTTAAGGGAGAGATACCCTCTTGTTTTGGTTTTGCAAAACTTCTTGCAATAGAATTGGGCTTATGCAATCCTTTGGCCAAGAGACCAGCACCTTCCTACTCTCATCTCCATAGGCACAAGGCACTTTCAAGAGTCTCATTCCAAAGCACCAAGAGGTGCTTAAGATCTAAGACTACATTTCCGTGGCACGTGCAGGCCCAGCCTTGTGACTTGGGTTTGTCTCAATCTTTATTGGCTGTTCTTTGTCACAATAACAAGCCAGATTTCAGAAAAGTCTCATCAAGATGAGAGGATGGTTGCAGGCTGCTTGGGTTATGTGATGCCTGAGCAGACAGTAAAATAACACTTGGATAAAGGTACTATTAATTCTGGTGGTAGATATGAATTTTTTTCTGCAGGAAGAAAATAACCCTTTATTTATACCACTTTTTTTTCTTTTTCTTCTTTCTCTTTTTTTTTTTTTACAGTACCTTCATGCTCCAACTGTTACTAAAAAGCAGCCACTGCATGCATATGAAATGGAAGGCACACTATGATGTCTGTTCAGAGAGTTTGACAATGTGATTGGTTGCGAGTCCTGTAACTTCTGAATTGTGGATCTTCTATAAATATTTTAGAACTACTTCTTCTGCCACAGCCTCGCTGGAATCCATACTGAGGCTTCATTTCTCTGACAGCTCCCTTTGGAGTTGCAATTCTGTCTGGTTTTGCTATTGCAAAACTTCATCAAGAAAAACAGGTCATTGCTGGTTTGAGCCAACTCTTGAATTATTTGGTTGAAGCTTGTATCGCAGTCATCACTGCCTTCTTGCACAGTCTTGCAATCTCAGGCCATTTTCCTAGACCGACAGGCTATAGGTCCCTTTGCAAATCTTTGCATTATTGTCAGGGACTAGTTTCACCCAGCATTTATTTTGAGGCTGTGGGGAGCGGCTACCTGGAGTTTACAGCCCTTTCATAAACACGGTGCCTCTTCTACTGCCTTGTTTCCCTTGGGACATGTTATGTGCAGTGTCCTCCATGCGTCAAACCTAAGGCTCTTTGAGAAGTGGGTGAGAAGGACAGTCCCCTGGACAAGGCATGACTAGAGAGCTAGGTCCCATTCCCTCCTTAGTTACAGATGCTTTGACAAGTATTTGCTTTATCTTGCAAATTGATTATCTCTATTTTTTAAAAAAATGGTTATAGTAACATTTCCAACTGCACAAGCATGCTGGGAAGATAATACCCACTGAGGAGGGAGAAATGTTCAGACACTTCGGTGATTAGGGTTGGATTTGGGAATAGATCAATGACAGTGAAACCTCTTGAATACTCTCTGCCTCAAAGCAAAATCTTGTCTTGCCTAATGATCTCATTTTGTCTTGTTGGGTGACTAAAAGGTTATGATAATCTCAAGGGATCCTGTAATTCCTCCGTCGAATGGCTATGGGCAGCAGGGCTACTTTTTCTACAGAAAAGTGAAGGAAATTAGAGTTTCAGGGCTTGGTGGCTGGAGGAATTTCCGTAACAGTTTGGGCTACAGAAGGAGTACAGTGTCTGCCCCACTGTCATTTTCATGAGGGTCACTGACAGAGAGGTGTAAATTAACCCCAGCCTGTGAGCACCGAGTCAATAATAATAGCATGACTAACAGAAAGAAGTGTAGCTTTTAAAAAAATGTACCCTTTAGGAATCAGTATAATTTTCTGATTGGCTTACATTTGTTCTTCTTACCTACTAATACCAAACAATTATCTATAAACACTCGCTAGAAAGCTTCTAGACTGACCAAGGACTTAAAATCATATTTTAGTATTAACTGATATCCTGTAATATGCACGTGGCTTTTACTATTGCAGATGTAGAATCTTCCCCCATCTTCCAAATGCTGCACTTATGAAAAAAGCAAAAACCCTTGACCGACTCACTGAAATATTTCAGAGGGTCACTGCAGTTGTGTCTTGCTTTCTGCGCTCTGTAATAAGTACCAAGCAATTACTCTGTGGTTATGCAATTTGTAAAATTGATCTGCTAACTGAAAGTCTAATTCACTGACAAAGAAAAAGTGAAGGCAAGTGAAATGTCTTCTGTAAAGGTTAAGTGCATATTTTATTTGCAACAGAGGATTACGGAACTTCCCAGCAAAGTTTCGTGTATCTGAACAACCTTGTGAAAATTAATTTTCTTTATTTAAAAGCCTTAGTTCTGTAGTAGGTGAATTTTCTGAACTGCTGTGGACAGTCTCTTGGGTAGATTCTTCAGTGACTACTATCACGGTTGTATTCATCATCTATCATTTTGTTCCGTTAACTGTCATCTGTCTTCCCTACCATGCTGCCATTTCCACAAAACTTCTGGGGCCTTTTATATATTTTTTGAATATTATTTTTTTCCAAACTGTGTTGAGTAGCCACAAGTCCAGAAGTCAGCAGGGCAGACACGCATACAGCATAGTCGCATTAGATTTGTTTCCTTAGAAAACCAGGTTTAAAAAATCAGATTAAAAGTAGCAGCCAATGAAGATTCTGTGAATCCCATTTCCAGTGTCTTTGAGGACATGATGATGCTCTGCAGGGTCTCAGCAGAGTTGGCTTCCACAGTCAGAGGCAAAATGAATGAGAGGGGATTTAGGTAGCAATTCAGGATCCTCTTCAGCAGATTCTTTGCAAATAGAGTGGGGGATACGGCAAAGAAAAAGGTAGACAGAAACTCATTTGAGCAGAGAGCGACTGCAATGTGAGGTAAAGCTGGAGGTAGCACAAAGTGTTCACCCTTTCCCTCTGCACCTTTGGCTTTCTGGGGACCACGTGATGAGAGGTCATGCAAAGTACTTCTTCCCTGTAGTTAGTTTTTCAGGCTTTGACGGTAACTGAGCTGCTTTCCTAAATCATGAATCTGTTGCCTTTGAAGGCAGATGGGGCAGCATTAGTTTGTATTGTGCTCCACTCAGTAAAGCACAGTAAAGTCTGGGAAAGAACCCAGACTTGATTGTTGCATGTAGCAAATCTTCCTAGAATATTTAGTGTGAAAATCATTTGTGTAACTTCTGTATGCGGTGTCTTGTTCTTGAAGTTTGTTACACCTATTCTAGAGCACAAATACCTCTCCCAAAAGACCACAGGGTGGAAGAGGAAGCATAGATCTCTTATCTTTACAGTCAAAAGAAAACATGCTCCATATCACATGAGGCTCCACTAAACAGAGAGCAGCCTTTAACTTGTGAGCCAACCTGTAAGCCAACGGCACTCAATTAAGCTGCACACAACCTTTTCTAGAGCAAGATGAAGTGATGTTTAAGCACCCCACCAGTTAATGGGTGATTAGTGTATGCCTTTGCTCATTACTTCGTCAAGAAACTTGCTCTCAGTCAAATGACAAGCAATAAGAAATGCTTAAATTGTTCCTAAATTATTTTGTGGTAATTAGTCAGCTGCAATCCTAAGGAAAAGAGTAAGTTGAGGATAATGGCAATATTTTCTGAAGAAATATTTGTACGCAACAGTGGTTACCTAAAGGCATGTTAACACATTGCAGTCCTGTATGTGTCTGGGAGAATGTCTGCCTATACCGGAGTCCTCAGTCTTTGCTGCATGCTGAGTACTTACCAGCCGAGCATAAACGCCAGATTTCTGACCCTTTTTACATCTTGGGTTGAGCTTCACACTTTCCCCAAGAGTTAATAACTAGAAAAAGCATAAATAGGGGAAATTTATATACTCTTTAGGCTGTGTGATCTCCATTGTAAGGTTAAATCTTGTAACCACAGTTGTCCATCCCATTGCCCTCCATTTACATTGATGGCTTAATATGTCTGTCATTAGTCAGTTGTTAACTGTTGCAACATGGCTCTTGCTTGAAGGTTTCTTGGCAAAATTTGAAACCCACAGAAACAATTCTATGAATTGTGGCTACTGCATCTTCGTCTATCTAATGGTAATGCAGAGATGGCTTTCAGTGTGGAAGCGGAAAAATGCTTCTAAAATTGAATGTGTACAACTAATTCTGTGACTGCATGAAAATTCTTGTGCTTGTGTATTTGCAGACACAGGATTTGACGTTATTTCATTAATGGTAATGAACCAAAACCAGGTAAAGGCATGACTAAACAAATTGTTTAGGATCAGAGCACTTCATAACATCACTGATAACTTTAATACTTCTGGGCATGAAACACATAATTCCTTCTGTAATCATAATTTTGGGATATTCCCAAAATCTTCCACGTTGATCTAATATGTGACTGTTTACTTTATCTAGTGCTAAATACTACATGAGTCAGAAATTCTTTTCTTCTTTTTTTCTGAGTACAATTACCAGTATCGTGGTGTCTGTTCTGGACAGGTAATCGAACAGATGGCACTGGTCCTGTCAATGAGTACAAGAGGTACCACAAAAGTAGCCTGGCAGTTTTTCTTCTGTAGTTGTAACTTGCACAGTGCATCCTGTTTTTTATCCTCTGTCTAAATCAGGCAGCTGTACAGCAATTACCGTAAGTATAAATTGAGCAAGCTTGCAAATTCTCTTCAAAGTCATCCAAGAAAGCAAGTTTATCCTTCAGAGTACCTGAAATATTATGTTGATATTATATACAATTATTGAGATAATTTATAAGTTTTCTTTGGGACAAGTTAAGTGCACTTTATGTGTTTTATCTGGCTGACTCCTAATGCATGGAAATGTGAATTATTCATACGTTGCTTTCTGGTTCTAGGAGTCTTTATATAGCTTTTGTTTGCTAATGCATTTGAGAAGCTATCTTGTGCATTAACACATTATATAGATAATGTTGGCAATAAAATAAATGCTAAATTATACATTCTGTAGTTCTGCATTAAGAGCTGGTACAGTATGCTCCATCATTTTTCCTCTGTTCTACTTCACAAATCTAAAGATAATTGACACTGTGAAGCTATCATCTAACTCGTTGAAAATACACTGCCGCTGAACTATTACTGTATATGTTGATGTAGAAGTGGCATTGACCAATTTCTTACAGCAGTGCAAAGCTAAATATCTAACCTGGAAGCTTCAATATAATACTCAGAGTCCATTTGGTGCTTCTTAAATTTGTAATATGAACTAATGGAATTTATAGTTAGCATCCAAACAAGATTAACTGATAGTAATCCTGAGTGCTTGTGCGTGAGTGTTGGGCTTTAGCTAAACTGATGACCTAACTCCCCCCTTGCACAAAGGAAAAAAAAAGGAGGTTGCTCTCTCCTCTTTTTCTTTTTAATTTTTCACCCAAAAAGACACAAGATATAAAGGACTACAAACATATGTTGCTTCTTTTTGTATCACAGAAGGTTTCTTATGGATGAAAACACTGACAAATCCGTGAAAGTCTTCCACTGCAAAATAGTGAATCTTTCCAGCGGACCTACTTAATTTGGTCAATACGGTGCCTTGAAGCTACTAAGTGGACCAGAGCTTCATTTTACTAGAGTCTGTTATGAACCCAAAAGGTGCCTCCTGTTGGGAAGAACATACCCATTGCTTTCCTGACATGTTATTCACAGCATGAATGAATCAAGGTAATTTAGGGAGGACTCTGCAAAAACAGAGTACTATGTGATGTGAAGGTGGCACAATAGCTGGCTCGGCTTCCTCCTGCCAGATCCTCTGAGGTAACAGCTTCCTCATGCCTTTCCACAGTCAAGCATTGCTATGATAATAATTAATAAGCAGCTTTAATACAATATGGAATTTCAAGTGCTAATCATCAATTAGTAACTGAGTTAACAATATTCTCTCATGCCCTGGGGCACTTCGCACTGTTGGATCTCCTCAGAGACAAGAGCGACATGGCTGTTAGGCAGGGCTAAGCCCTTTGCTTTGGGTTGTCCACACTGTCCTTGGAAACAACTGACAAGATAGCATGGCTCACAGTCATTTTTCACGAGCAGAGTCTTCTTAATAGACTTCTGCAGTCTCTCAAAGCCTTTATTTAGATTTATATCTCCTCTCTACTGACCATCTTGATGTAGGATTGCTCTCAAACGCCAGGTTTGCACAGCTAGATTGGGCATACCTTTCCCCTCAAAGGTCAGCATTCAAAGGAACTGTTGAATGACTTAGACCCTACTGCAGACTTCCTATACACGTGGCAGTGCTCACTCTGCCCCAGGTATATAAAGTGGACCCTTGTGGATTTGAACGCTTTGGGCCCACAGCATCATTCATCTTAGTGAAAGTTCCTATTATCAAAATGGGGCTGCTATGGCAGATAAGTATCCCTCAGGCAAGCTGAGGAGATTTTTCACTGGAAATGGATATTTCAACAGAGACAGCAAAAGAAACAGTAGCCCTAGAAGGCAAGTACCAGTCACAAAAATACCTGAGTTATCAACAGAGGCAGGACCAAGAACTGTCTTCTAAATTACTAATATTACCTCTTATGTGGAATTTGTAATTTTGACTCTAGCCTAGTGCCTTGGACATTTCCATAGCTGTGTGGATCCATAGGTCTACCTTATGTAAGATGCATTTCCTCACAGCTACCTGAGCACCTTTTAGTGCTAGCACTGTGTGTTACCTTTACGCTGTTGTTGAGAGGCACTGGAGTAAATGGATGTCCTGTTGCCTGTGGGGAAAACAGTCACCCTTTGCAATTTTGCACAGTGTTCAGCTTGAGCCTGGGACCAGATTCGTGTTCCAAGTCCAGCCTGAGTCCTGCTTAATGTCTGGTTTGCTAGTTCCTATCAAAAAGGTGTTCATATATTAGGTTCCTATCTTTGTGTCCTCTGGCAATGATCAATACGTAATGTTTCAGAAAAGAGACTGAAGGGGAAAACCCCTCAAAACATAATGCACTAAACCCATTGTACAACCCTATTATTTAATTTTCGATGCCCTATAAGCATTTTTGTGAACTTTCCAGCCTAAGCTGAGTCTGGCCTTAGGTTGCATAAATAAAAAAATTACTGTTAATGAACATTTTTAGCATCTGGATTAACACTAGCCTATCTTAATTAACTCAGAACTGCTTTTCCTGAGTTTTTGGAAAGAGGAGCAGTCTGAAATACAAATAAAAGCCAAAGAGGATTTGCAGTGCACATTTTTCCGTGTTATTACAGTCCACCAGAATTCTTATTGCATTGGCAGTGTTCAGGTTCATTTATTTAACTTTTCCCATTCATCTTTTATGGATTCATGTACCTCCCACTGATATAAACCAAAAGGATCCCATTAACAGCATGGTACCATTCGTAAGGATCCCTGGTTATCCTCACCTGTGAATTAAGTTTTGAAGTAGTTGAAAAACAGTGAATGTGTTAGCATTTCATGCGTTAGATTAACAGTAATTACTTAAAAACAATCTTCCATTGATTTTTTTTAAATTTGCTAATGGTTTCTCAGTGATGTTCTGAAAATATTCTCCTTCCCCGCTGCATTATCTCTCCTTTTGATATGGATTTTTATTGCTTCTGATAACCTAGTTTATAGTCATTTGAGCATATTTGTTCATGGAAGCTATAGTTACCAGGAAAAATTGCAAGAGATAGTTTCTACTTTTGAAAAAGTTATCAAAATGGTCCTTTTTTAAAAAAAGAAAAAAAAAGGTATCATTTTCATCTTAGAACTTCAGAGCTTTTCTGAATTCCCAGGGAAGCCACTGGTTAAAAGTTATCAGAGGATAGTTAATAAATGCTCTTGAATTGATAGTGTGGATGGATGAGCAACTTTGGAGAGGATCCAAATCTTCATAAACTTTGTGAATTAGGATATAAGCACTTATTAAAACATATCATTAAGCTAATAATCCTTAATATAATGAGAGCCTTGTTTCTATATTACTTAATCTTTATGTTTATTAGTCAACAAGATATTTCCAAGTGTAGTAGAATATAATAAGGATTACTAATGATTACTGCTTAAACTCTGTCATAGGAACCTGTTTCTCCATTGCCTTGTGACTTGAGTGGTCTTTTCACACTAGGGAAGACTTAAGATGAAATACTTCTAAATTAGAATTCTCCATTCACATCACTTGTAGTCTGATGTCACCCCAGACTTTTTTTCATGGAGATGTAGTTATATATCAAGACCTGCAGACTCATATGTTGCACAGCTTTCTGGGATTGAGAAGACTGTGGAGATAGCAACCTTTAGAGGATGTGTAGGACCAGAGGTATGTAGAATGTAACCACATTGTCAATCCTAATGAAGACTTAACATATGTTCCTAATGGAGAAAGGTCAGCATGGTGTCTTACTGAGAAGCTTCACCCCTTCTGCTCCCTTTTGGTCCCTCTAGAGCATGTTATAGCTCAGAACATAATAATGGAAGAGGAGTAGGGAGCTCATTAAGCTTCTCTTGGAACATTAGGATTGTCAGCATACCCAGACCTGCTGCAAAGGCACAAGTTTCATAGAAAATTTCATTTACCCGGTCATACTTTGTTAGCTGTCATCTTCTCATGGAAATGACTGCTGTGGTCTAGTCTTAATCACATAATAGGTTTGAAAAGTAATTTTTCAAGGACCAGGATATGGAATGGAGTGTTGAACACTTTGGAGATCTTCTGGTTTAGATTTTGCTTGGCTTGCTTCCTGATTAAATAGGCTCATCCAAACAAAGAGACTGTAGAATCAATTGTAACTGTTCATTCACTTTTGGAAGTAAAATTTCAGATAGGTCAGCTGTAGAATGACAGCAGAAGGACAAATGATGGAGAGAGCTGTGCAGCCTGAAAAGTCAGGTCCAGTAAGCAAGACATGTTTAGGAAAGCGATTTCCTAGAATATTCTTATCACTCCAAGAAGTAAGAGACTATATACTTGCCCCCTTGAATCTATCAGCAAGGATGTCTCTGTCTCTTTTCATGCGCCACACACCTATCCACATTGAAACCAATGATGTGGATTTGTTTTGGGTTTTTTCCACTTGCTACTTCTTTCTTCTCTGCTTTCCTTGTTGGGAAAACAATTTACAGAAGCCAAGAGTTGTGGTTTTCAACTCTCCAGTTAATTTTAAACATAATACTGCAGCCGGGCTTTTCAAAAAGAGCAAATATAATCTCTTCAGAAGTTCTTTCCTGTCAAGATGTAAATTGCAGAATCTCCCAAATATAGTCTACAGGATCAATGTTAAGGAGATTAGGCCAATTTGTACAATTGGTTCTAGAATCCCCTAATTTAATAAAAACATGAAGCAAGTGTGGTCATCCTGAGGAGAAGAGAGAATATTAACGAGGCAATCATAAGATTTGATCTCCAAAAATAATTTCATTAGTTTTTATTTTAACAGGGTGATTAGAAAAAATGATTCACATTTTACTGATTTCATTTCCTATAGTCTGTATAAGGACATAAAAGTTATTAGTAAAATGTCTATGTGGAATACTGATTTAAGTATATTCTTACGTTCCCTACTTAAATTTTGTGTTCGTCATTATTCTTCATGTATCGCTGTGCTTTACAGCTGAGATTTCTGAGGTATACCCTTCCCACTGACATTAAGGGGAATGGCTCATCCAAATCCACTAGGTGGCTTTGAAAATTTCTGATATATTTTCAGTATACCATGGAAATACTGCTGAATTTATCCTTACACCACCCCCCAGAGACAGGTAAATATCCTTTAAATGTATTTTATTGAAGTTGAACTTTGCAGAAGAGAGATGTGACAAACATAATGGGCCTAATCCTATTGACTTAATCTGGCATTGGAGGCATAATCACGAGCCAAACCCATTAAGCTTTCATCAGCAAAACTAGCCTGATTCCATATTTGCCTAATACTATTTTAAAAGATGAGTTCAGAAAAAACCTTTGGCACTCTGAGTCGTTTTTTTGTGTGTGGAGGGAGAGGAGTGTATTTTCATGTAATTTGAAGTGAAAATCAAAATACGTATTTATAATTAGCACTGTAGTGCTTCATGGGAGACATAGCTCATGAGTTCCTTGTTCCCTTCTACTTGGCAGAACTACATGTTTTCTCTCTTGGACTCAAGAGCACTTCTGGTCATGTCCATCACAAAATAAATTGCCTGGTTACTGCGAATAGTCTGGGTCACCCATAGATAAAGTGGCCAACCCTCCTCCATTAGTCAAACCAGCATTTTTTTTATTGCAGTCATTTGGTATTAAAATTAGCACTTGCTGCAAAAAGGAGAAACCTGTTATGAACATTTTCATTTTGTTGGAAAGAGATTCTCATCAAAACAATGTTTACCAGCTGATTATTTATCTAACAGACTCCTCGAACTAGGCCAGACACAGATTTTTTTTTTTCCTCCACTGCCTTTAATTTCTGTACAATTCTTCTGCATTTTATAAATGTTCACCTCTGCTCACCACTTGTGAGATCTCATGTGGGGTACAGTGTCCAGTTTAGGGATCCATGGAAAAAGGAAGACAATGATGAACTGGAGTGAGTCCAGAGGATGCCACCAAGATGGTCAAGGGCTGGGGAAGGGGCTGTGTGAGGAGAAGCTGAGGGAGATGACTTTGTCAAGCCTGGAGAAGAGCCAGACTTGACACCTCTTGGAGGTGCACAGGTGAAAGGATGACAGGGCAGAGACGCAGGTTACAGCAGTAGAAATTAATGAGTTGCTGTAGAATCTCATTTAAGTCATTATGCAATATGTCTTCACAATAAGAAATAGCAACACTGTGACGGGGCCTCGGTTGAAAGTGTTGGAAAAAAGTGTTATGAATCATGGTTTTGTTGTGACAAGAAATTACAGGCTTCAGTAATGTGTGATTGACACCAGACATTAGCAAACCATGGTAATGTTAAGCAAAGTGGGGGGATAGGATCAGCTGTCGGTAGTGTTGGATCCCCAATACTGGAGGTAATGGGGAGGTCTTTCAGGACATCCTGGACAAGCATCTTTCAGGAATGGCCTAGGGGGAGTTAACTTAGTTTTTTTTTGAAGGACAGTTAGACCAAATAACCTCTCCCAGCCTCTTCCACACCTGTTTTCTATGGTTTTTTTTAATGAAAGTTTAGGGCAAAACTTGGGGTCGGTGCCTTGGCTCAGCTGCAGCCTTCTTGTGTGACCTTGCATACATCAATTTGAGCTGTGTTTCAACTCTCCATATCCAAAATGGAGATTATTATTAGTGTTTAGCATGAAAGGTGCAGTGAAGGTATAATCCATTAATGCTTTTAAACCACTGGCATATTACATTAATGATAGAGATAAAGAAATGTCCTGGCCCTGCAGAATTTAAAATCTAAAAAGGTCAGACAAAGAATGTGAGGGGAAACATCAATATCCTTGCCTTACAAACAGCAGAGCCTCAAGGAGAAGTGATTTGTCAAATGTGGTAAAGCAGGACTGAGACAAAACACCCAGATTTGTCATGTATTCCTTAAAGACAAGACCATTCTTCCTCTTTTAGCATAAGTGATCGCAAACATTCTAAGTGATTTCCTTTCTTTAAGCTCCTCAGTCGGTGTTTCTTCACAGGAGTCATTTTTCCTGCCAGCTTCTGTAGCAATAGTACAACCTGCAGCCATTCGATTTGACTTATTTTAAGACAGCAGCAAGTATTTCAAAATTAACAGGACTAACCCACTGGCATAGCACATCCTCCCATCTTCTGCCCAGTCACAACCTTGTTCATATTGACGTCTTTCTCAAAGGGTGGCTTGCTTTGTGCTGTGCAGGCACTGCTATTAATAATCCATATGTTACTCATTTTTTATTCCTGCGATTGCCTGGCATCCCTTTGTGCTTTTTGACTTAAAAATCTTTGTGCCAGAAATTCTGCCAGTCACAGATCCAACACTCCCTCGTGT
This sequence comes from Bucorvus abyssinicus, assembly GCA_009769605.1. Classification (NCBI taxonomy): domain Eukaryota; kingdom Metazoa; phylum Chordata; class Aves; order Bucerotiformes; family Bucorvidae; genus Bucorvus; species Bucorvus abyssinicus. The sequence goes on along the minus strand of CM020028.1, from coordinate 7,475,375 downwards.
TCGGAGTAGTTGTCCTCCAGACCACCGTGAGTGCCTAAGTAAAGATGATCTCTACAGCTTTGATGGGTTTTGTAGAATTTACTGAGGCCTGAGGTAAAGCACATTAAATAACTTGTTTATTTTTAAAAAATAATTAATCCAAGAAAACACATGAAAGGGCTGAAAAGCACTTCACCTTTGGGTGAGAGCTGTTTTCTCTACACCGACTGAAGGCACACACAACCGAGGACTCATGAGATTATTGTGTTGTTGGAACAGCCTCTCATAGGCTGATGCATGATGTCATGGCAGGACTTCATCTCCTAGCAACCGCCCAGAGTTGCTGTCGTTACATTTAACCCTTCCAAATTTCCGTTCATGCCAGGATGCCACCAGGATGTGTTTGCACAGCAGCTTCTGCTGCAATTTAATCAATACTTCTCTTCCACTATTCTCTGAACAACATGGGGCAGGCCAGAGTGCTCTGACAAATTGACTCAGCTAAATGGGATGGATCAATCTGCGATGCAAACGTGATGGCATGAAACTTATTCACCTTCTTTTCCCTGTGCTTTTTGGAGGTGGGATTGTTTCTGCTTTATCATGTGTCCAATAACACTTATGTTTTCAGTGAAGTCTACCTTAAAATATGCTTCTCTGCAAGGCTCTGAATTCCTGATATCCAAAAGGAATATTTTTAAAATGATCAACTGGTTTAAATAAGGCAGAGGAAGATCCAACAGTAATCTGAACTTTAAGACCTTCACTTTGTTATGGACTGGTAGGTAGATGATGCAGCTCCATGATGCAGCAGCTCCTCTCCCATTCCTAGTTCCTAACACACGTGATACGTGTGCCATGTGACAGCTGGAAAGATGTTTCCACATGGAGAGGAAAATTGGTAACGAAACACCCTGGAAAGTCTTTCGCTACACTTTTCTGGAAGAGAAGGGTATAGGTGGATTTTATGGAACTAATTTTATTTCAGCAAGCTAAGGAAAAGAAATCATAGTGTCATTGATTTAGAGGTACACAAGAGATAACCAGGTGAAAAAAGGTACCTATCAGTTGTGTAATGATAAAGGGATGGCTCCTGCCCAAGTTGCTGTGTTTACTGCACTGACTTTTGTCTCAGATCATGACAAAAATGAGCCTGGGTCTTTGTTTAACTCTTCTTGTATGTCTGTGCCTTTGTGTTCAAAAGCACTTACCTGAATGAAAAGAAAATTTCATGTTTTGCCTTGGATCTAATTTTTGAGTCATTTAGGCATTCATTTAAATGGCATTAGGGAAGTTTGCTCAGTCCAGTTGCTGTTGGAAGTGTGCTGTTTGTACCAGTTGGGTATATGAACTGACAACATTATCCCTGTGCTTTGGCCTTGAGTTCACATGCTTGTTGGCTGTCCCATCTCAAACAATACACAGCATTTAGACCTTTTTATACCCAAAGCCGGTGGGAGCTGAGCAACTGGCACTTGCTGAGCATGTGCAACTTGCAAAATTAATTTGAAATTTGAAAATTAAGACTGAGTCCTCATGCCTCATGGTGTTTCTCCATTCCCAGATTGAGTTGTGAATGACTGAGAGGGGTGGGAAGTATGCAGAGACAGAGTGCACACACTGCCCGTCTTCCCAATATAACCTCATGGTGGTCTTCCCAATATAACCTCGTGATGGTCCTGTGACCTAAGGTCCTTCACTGATTTCTACTTACCAGCACTAAAATCCCTATTGCAAATCACTTCAGTAGTAGCTGTCATTAATTTATTTTTGTGAATTACCTCACTGCAACAGCACCACTGATTAACAGCAGTGCTTTTCTATGTTCATTAAAGAAAAAAGTTTCAGACTCTTCACAGGCTTGTGTAGTATTGCAAATCTTTCAACATCTATTAGAGCTGAAGCTTGGGGCTTGAATGCTAATGGTACTGAAACTTAACACTGAGGTGATCTGACAATGTTGCCTAAGGAGGTTTTCATAAACCTTTTGTACAAAATCTCTGCTTCTTTGCCAGTGAAAATTAACCTCTACTTGCACAAAAACCAAAGCTTCACCTAACTCATTTAGAAATAGTGGAGGGAAAGAGAAAATCAATCTGTAATGAACAGTATCACATTAAGAAAATCTAATTAGAAATGGCTTCTCTTTTATTGCACTGATAATGGTAAGCTTTAAGAATGATATCATTACAAAATCCAATAGCTTATAACTGAGTGAAGTTTTTAAAAAGTGTTTAAACTAGTAGATTGATGACTTTACACACCACATAATTAAATTGTACAGAAATTCTCAATAAACACTAATGTTAGAAATGTGGTACTCTATTTTAAAATAATTTGTATCTTATCTTGTGCTGCATGTACTTCTAAAAGTTGTCCTGATACTTCTGAAGAGTGAGAATGTCTCTTGTACACATTACACTGAGGACAAAGTTTTCTCTACTTAGCTGGATTTGGGTGGAATAGTTTTCTGGGCGTATGCACCAATTTCTCCCTAGAAATGCTACTTGGATTTACATAGGGGTTTTTTTAATATTGGGTGTATTGGGTTTGTGGCTGGCAGGGTTTCGGTAGCAGGGGATGGGGCTGCTGGCGCAGCCCTTGTAAGAAGCTTCGAAAAGCTCCCCCAGCTCCAGTTCAGCCCTGCCTCTGGCCAAGGCTGAGACAGTCAGCGCCTCCACGAATAAACCTATTTAAGAGAGAAAACCAGTTTGGCAAGAGCCTTTGTTTTGGGAGGTCTCTTTTGTTTTGGAGGGGGTAGGACAGAGGGAGAGACAACCATGTGGGACACAACCATGCGGTCACCCAGGTTAGTGAAAAAGAGGTCAGGGAGACACGCTGGAGCAGCCATTTCCCTTCGGCCCATGACGAGACGGCAGGCTGAGTCTTTGCAGTCCTCAGAGGTCACCAGTAGAGAAAAGGTCGATCTGCAGCCCATGAAGAAGCCCTCACTGGAGCAGGTAGTTGTAGAGAAGCCCGTGCTGGAGCAGGCAGTTGATCCTGAAAAAGGCTGTGACCCTGGGTGAGAACTGTGCTGGTGCAGCCCATTGGAGGCCCCCACACTAGTTGGAGAAGTTCACAGAGGACTGTCTCCGGTGGGAGGGACACCACATTGCCACAGGGAAAGACTTGAAGAGTGTTGCCCTTAGAGGAAGAGAGAGGCAGAAGCAACATGGAATGGACTGGGACTGACTGCCACCTCCCATCCTCTGCCCTGCTCACACTGAGCAGGGGGTGCAGGTAGCGAAGCTGGACCTGGGAAAGAAGTGAGGGGTGGGGGAAAAGATGTGTTTGAGATCCTGTTCTTTTACATCACTGTCCTACTCTGATTTGATTGGTGATTTGATAGTGGTTTTGTTGTTTAAATTGGTTTTGTTTCTCCGAGATAAACCTGTGTTTTGCCCATGACCATAATTGGTGAGTGAGCCCTCCCCGTCCTTTGTCTCGACCCTGAAGCTGTTTGTTGTATTTTCTCCTGATGGAGCAAGAGAGTGGCTGCGTGTTGCTTGGTTGCCAGCTGGGTCTAAACCATAACAGCAGGACTTGAAGAAATAGAAAAAAATAAAACCTCTTTCATGTAACTTCCAGTATTTTCTTTTCAAATTATTCTCTTAATTTCCTCAGAAAGAAACAAAACTAAGAACACTTCTACTAACTGGAAACAGTCCCTAATTGTAACATTTTATCCAGGGTTCCCTGTTTTCCACAGTCTCCAAACCAGCAGGTTCACAGAAGTAAAACACCCACTAATGAGTTCTTATTCAGCCACTGCGTGATTTAATACTTGGGATAATCCATCAAGGTTTGGATGCAGCTAAAATACGATAATGTGCTGCATACCCGTTACATCCAATAGCCTAAGGTATAATTTAGCAGTTGCAAAATTATTTTTTCTAGATGCACACACATAATCCACACTCGCATATTGTGCCCACTGAGGGAGCAGCATATCTAATGTGTAATCTTTTTGTAATGAGCCTATTACTTTGGTTTCTAGGTAGAGTTACACGAGGTATATCTGTGGGCAGTTCTGTTCGTACTCTCATTAAAAACCGTCTTAGTAAGATTAGCTGCTGTTTGGCAATTTGCATGGCTAGATATATTTGTTTATAACAAGAGCAAGAGATAATTAATATGCTTTATACTGAAAGCTTCAGCCATGAAAATAAAGAGGAATAAGATAAAATCAGTTCTATTTTCTTTTTAACCAGTGGAGTGTTGCAGGAGTTTCAAAAAGTGTAGGAAAAGGATTCAAGGTTACACAACAAAAGAATTTCTCTAGCATGGAACTTGCAGATAAGAAACAATGTGCTTCACATAATACTTCTGAGATTTGAATTAAAACTGCCAGGGATATTGTCAGTGGAGATGAGCACTGTAATGCACTGTTCTGCAAAAGGAGTTCATCACTGGTAACAGAATTTGAATTATACTTTACTAGATTTCCTGCATATGTCAAAAATAAGTAATTGCCAATTATCCTGCTCAAAAGAGCTGGTGGGATACAATCATTTCACTTAAGCAAAAGTGCAGAGCTGCAGAGTGCTGAGGAAAAAGCTCTGCAGAGGGAAAGCTTCAAGAAGTAGTGGCTGATAAATCGAGATAACTTCAACTAAAGCAAAGGCTAATTTTAAATTTGTCCTGGCATGCAGATGTTCAATAATACTTAATAATCTGCAGCAATGCACCAACTAAAGCAATGGGTTAATTCCAACAATATGCTTTCTCAATAAGGCAGTACCATTAACTTCATTCCTCGGGAGAGAAACAGCCACAGAGACTCTGGCTTCCTCATAATAATTGTGGACAACCAAGAATGAACCTCAGCCTCTTAACCTCACCACCCTATCTGCAGGACTCTGCTTTCTCTGGATGACCAGACAAGAACTAGTGATAAAATAAAGTTCCTTACAGAGTAGGCTTTTTTCCCCCCACTTTTTCTTTCTTTCTACAACATTTATTGAATCCATATAGGAGCCAGAATAGGTTAGATCAGAGTTCAGAGGCAGAGGGCCAAATTTCTGTTTCAGGTTCTCCTGCTTCATTTTAGGCAGGTCACTTGTTAGCTTCTCCAGTGACTGAAATGGAAATAATTATATGGAGTTTATAGTGGTGCTATAAGACATACTTTTTAAGATTGCTTTGGGATCTTTGCAAGAAAGATGATAAAAGAAATGTCAAGTGTTGAAGTATTGCAATCTTTTCACTGTGTGAAAAGGTACACCTAGAAACTGTGTACACAGTAAAAAAAGAAAAAAGGATAGAACAAAAAAAATTATGTAACCATATCATAATTGTATAGGTTTGCCTATAAATATACTCATCTTATACAATGCTTGGTATGACTAAACTCCCTCTGGCACAGGTAGAACTAAGTTTGACTCCAAATGTCAAGCAATTCCAGGTTTTGTATTTTGGGGTGTTTCTGAATATGTTTGTGTGATAAATGCATTGGATTAAGAGGTGATTTTCTAGATAGATTTCTGTGAGTCAGGCTTGATTGCAGTTTAGAAGCATTGGGAATTCTCTAAAATGTATCCCTCTGGTCCTCCCTCAGTGCCTGCACATACATTCTCAAGACCTGAGGATTGCAAATGAGACTCCTTGTGTAGGAGTCAGACAGAGAACTCCCCAGGAGCAAAGAACAATGGGTACTCTCCTGCATGAGCAAAGCAAGTGCTCTCAGCTGCATTGAGTAGGAGAAACTATCTGTAGTATAACTAAATCCTGTAACTACCACACCTGTGCAGAGAACCGGGCAGATCTGCCCCAGATGATCCTGGGCAAGCTCTTTTCCTCCCTGAGTGCAGAAGGACAGCTGTCAGCAGGTTATGCTGGTGCCTCCAGGCTCACAAGACATTTATCTCAAGTGGGAGCTCATGGAAGTCTGGCAGGTTCCTGTAGCCTCTGGGATCTGCTCAGCGCAGAGAGTTTTGGGGACTGGAGTTGGAGGACTAAAAGTGCTGGCTGGTGCTTGTGCAGGTTGCACATCCTGGAGTCCCAGCTGAGCATTTGATCTGGGTGGTTCCCTAGGTCTAGACTTGGATTCCTGAAATGATGGACTGAAATTGCTAAGAGCAGCACAGCAAGTGGTGAACTTCACCCCTAAAGTTGAATGGATCTTGAATTACCTTTTAAATTAACCTGAGAGTTTTGGCCTGACCCCTTCAAACCGTTTACCTGACCTGACAGATCTGGCAGCCAATAAAAAAGGGAGTGCAAGGATTGTTTTCTCAGAAATTTAGGAGAGAAGCTAAGGCAGGCAGCTGTCTCTAAAAAATCTTATGAGCTTCTTAGTTTGTCTGAATCCTTAATTTAGAGGAGAATTGAGGGCAAAGAGACTGGTAAATTTATTTGTCTGTGAAACTCCAGCAAGATCTGAGATGGGTGCTGTGATTGTACCATCCAGTTTGGGATTTTATAGTGTAGAACATGGCTTGTGGTCTGCAGGGTGACCTGGTGCCTGAACCTGTCACAAGGGTCATGTTGTTTCCTCTGCCAGCTCCAAACCTATGTCATCTGATATAGCTTCATCATGTCCAGTGAGGTCACATCTATCCTTTTGATAGGATTGTGCCCATCTTAAGAAAAGAGGGTCAGGAAAAAAATAGTCTTTCAGGTGAAAGCAAGAATAAATCAGGTAAAATATTTTGGAGGTGTTTTTTTTTAATTTAGTGTGAGTAAATAACGTGCCCATAACCTTTCAAGCAGCTTGCTTGGAGGCTTGGTAACTCCTGAGCTAGGCTGACCTCTGTGAGGAAAATCTATTCCCTTCCCTTTCCATGAGGGACTGTGGCCTCAGCGGGATTCAGCTGTGGAATGAAAGTTCAGCCATGTTCACAGCACTGCCTTCCATGGGGAAGCAGCTGCTGCATTTTAATGACTGACTGGACTGGAAAGAAAAGTAGGTTAGAAGATTTTGGTGTCCCCCTTGGAGCTTCATCCCTGGCTGAGTGGATAATAGCTCTCCAGGAAAGCACTCCAGTGGTCTGGTGTTTTCAGTCCTCCCCCTCTGCAAAACCTACTTGCTGCTCTTCCATAAGGAGGTGAGGAGGGTGAACTTTTGCAATTAACAGCTGATCCTGCATTGAGGAGCTCAAGAAGGTTTGATTTGCATTTCAGATATGAGGTGCCTTTGAAACAACTGGTCCATAATCTTCACTTGACATCTCTCAGTGTTACAGAGCAGCTGATGTGCTGCAGGCATGACCTTGTCTTGCTGTGAATCTGGTCTGTGATGTTGGCATGTTCTATACAAGCTTGATACACATTTGCAGTGGGCAAAAAACCAAGAATGGTGCCTTAAAGACAGTGATGGCAGGCTCTCCGGGATACCTCTCTCTGAAGTATAAATGCCAGAAAAATTCCTATCTGGGTATATATTTTACCTAGTTACTCCAGGCTCTTTTTATAGTCATAGAAGATAAAGTGGCACTTTAAAGGTGTGGTTTCTGACCCAGGTTCCCTCAGGCTTCCCATGGAATATATTGGCAGATAGTGGTTGACTAGAAAGCCACCAGTTGTATGGAGAGCTTGGGTGTGGGTGTCTTCCTTTAGACAGGTGAATCTCATGCCCAGGAGCTGGAGGAGCCCTCTGCTTTTAGGACTCTGCCATTATCCTGCAGTGTGCCAAGAGTAAGTGCACATCTAATATTATGCTTTCTTTTTTGAAGTGTGAGAGAAGTCTATTCCCCTCTATGCCTGAGTTATTACCTTAATATCATCCTGAGGACACTGTGTTTGGAAGGTGTTATTTTTCAGCTTTTTTGTTATGTCTGTTCTGAGAAAGAGTAACATGCTTAGTGGCTTGACCCCAGCTTCCCCTTCTCATCTTATTTGGCTCAATCGCTCTGGCAAATACTACAGTGGCTTGTGGATTTGGCCATATCTGCCCATTCTTTATAATAAGCACTGAATTTTTCCCTTCCTTTCCTTTCTCATTCAGTGTCCTCTGCCCTTCCCTGATACGGAGGCAAGGCTGGCTAATGGTAGCTTCTCGCTGTCTCTCATCCTCTAGCATCCTTTTTAATAGACATTGCTTTGGCCACCTCCTCCCACTTCAAAGCTGTGATTCAAATGGTTTAATAGTAAAATATACATTTACATTAGTCGCTCACCTTCATTTCTTCTACGCTTTTGGAGTGATACCAACCAGCTTGAGTGATTTACTGCATTTTAATTTATTGAACTGTTCTCTCACCTCTTTTCTCAATACATCTGTCTTTGTGAGTGCCTTGGCTTCATTACCTGTAAAGTGTCACCTTGGGATAGATATTTCCCCTTCAACTTCTGAAATGAAAGAGAAATTAAAAGAAATCCATTTAGTTTCTTTGCTCTCAGACTGAATCATTTACCTTTTCATTCTCCTTGATTGCCACTTTTACACCACAGTGGTGCTGCTAATGAACTTTCCTGTGGGCTTCTTTCTGCTGGCACACTGAGAACCGGGTTATTCCTCACCTTCATAGTCTTAGTTAATTCTTCTTCACCTCTCTACCAGTCCCTCTTTAGTAGGAGGTTTGCAGTAGACCTGCAAAGTCAAAGTGTGCATGTGTGTGAGTGACTTTATTACTTGCCTCGCTCTGCCTAAATGTTTTTCTGTCCTGATCTCATGCATCCTGCTGCTTAATTGCATTTGGGGAAAGGAGAGGAGCTCTCTGGTAGTTCTGCTTATTTGATTTCTGTGGACCTTCCTGGATTCTTGCAAGTTGGGCATTGTTAAACTGCACTCAGGTTCCAGGTTTTGGTCTTGTTTTTTTGTTTTTTTTTTTTCCCAAGGCTGTCTGGGGAAAAAAAAAAAATAAAGAAAAGGGATTTTCAATAATTTACAGTGACTTTCTTTGTTATTTAGAAACTCCCTATAAGGAAAATCTAAGAGAATAAGAAAAAGTGTCTTAAATCAGCATGGCAGTAGGTAAGGAACACCTTGCTGCAGTTCCTGGAGAGTTGTCAAGTCAGTAAACAAAAGCAAGCACTGTGCGTATGAAGAAATGGTCCATCTCCTGAAGTTTGTGGCTTTAAACCACTCGAAGAAGGGAATTTCTTCTGGTACTTCAGGGCTTTCCCTCTCCTGGGCAGTGGGTGGATGGCTCTGATATTCCTGGGGCTGTTTGTTTCCCCCATATATCAAGAGCACTATTTCTGCTGTTTCTAGCACAATATAACTTCAAGATTAATCTGTTTAAAATGTGGCTGTTTGACTTGTTGACTCAGTCCCCTTTAATTACAGAGTCAGTGCTTGTGTGATACTGGAATTCATGTAATCTCTTAATTTTTCCTCTACTGATTTAATTTCTTCTCATTCTACATTCTATTCTCAGTATTTGAAATCTCAGCTCTTTCTTTTTTTTTTTTCAATTCAGAAAAAAAAAAAACAAACAAAAAACCCCCCGAAAATTTATAGACACTGAGCAGTTTCCAGTTTAAATTAGACATCTAATTTTTTCCAAGATTTAAGCATCAGGATTGACTGCATTTTTTTAGCAGCACCAGGGTTAACTTCCTATCAGGCTTCTTGGATTTGTTCTTGTTAGACTATGCTTTCCTACCCCCGACTGCCAACATCTAAACCACAATCATCAGATCCCTATAAATACATAGTTCTAGCCCTTGTAGGATTAATAATCTGACATGATTCTTCCAAAGCACCTTTTGGCTTCTTTTTCCCCACTTACCTAACCTCTTCTACCTGTTGCTCAGATATTATTTAATTTCATAACCAACAGTGTGCATCATTTTTTGACTGGTATGTAAATTGAGTCTTAATAGGCTCCATCCTCAAAAAGTTCCCTGGAGCCTGTTTAAGTTAACCATTAACCACCATTCTTCCACCTGTCACGTCCTTAACACATGGAGATGTGGCAATTATGTTTTGGGGTTGGGTTTTTTGGGTGGTTTTGATTTTTTTTTTTTTTTTAAGTTAATTTAGCTACATCTTCCTTCACTACCTTAGCTTCTCCTTAGCTACCTTCCCACCACACACAGGCACCTGACATGGGCGGTGTCCTTGCATTGTTTGTGTGATACAGAAATTGAACATTGTCCAAATACAGAAGTTGTTTCATTTTACCATTAGGAGCATAGATAACACAACAGTCCTCGTGTGGAGGCGGTGGTTAATCTGGGCTTGGTGCACACAGCTTGGGGCTGGTGGAACCTCAGCAGCAGGAAAACCCCTCTGGTCAGTATAAACACGTGGGGGCTCTGCCCAACAGCAATAGCGACAGAAATTAGGCAGTGTAGATGGGCTACAAAGCAGGGGCTGTTGCATCTGGGAACCAGAGCAGGCAGGAAGAAATATTTTTACTTGCTAATGCAAACGTTGAAAGCTCTGCATTGAGTTTGCTCTGCTTTACTTCAAAGACCTGTCATTTAAAAGATTCTTGCAAAAGATAAACAATTTTCAATAGGAAGATTTTTGGTTTTCTCCCACTAAAAATGTCTTTCTTTTCCAGCCACTTTTCATTTAAAAAAAAAAAAAAAAATTCTGAATCACTTAGATGCCCAGAATTCCTTGGAAGTGAAAAGAACAAAATAAACAGAACTTGCTTGAAAAACATTACTGTTTTAAAAGCGTATGAGAAAGGATATGTCAAGTCTGGGTTTACACAGAAAATCTGCAAAGCGGTGATTAATACAAAAACTTCCTGATTCAACATCCAACGTCTCCTCTTCTAAATACAAGTACCTGTACGAGGAGATAAATCACTAGAGCAAAGCCAATTGTTGCAACTCCGAGAAATTCACAATGGAGAATTAAACACTAGAGATGGGGATGAGGGGAGGTAATTAAAACAAATTGGAAATCTTAATAGGTAGAAATAAAAATGGGAAACTTTCTGTCAATGAGTAATCTCAATTGCCAAAGTACTTGCAGATGGCTTTCAGCCTAGAGGATTTCAGCTGGGAGGATTTTCAGCAGTACAACGAGCTCTGTGAGTGCTGACCCAGAGCAAGTATCTAAACTAATCTTCATTTAAAATATCTGGGGAATCAGGAAACAACTGACTCTTACCCGAGCTTTTCTCAGGTACGTTTTGCAGAAGGCTCCCAGCAGACAGAAGCCTCTCACAAAGACATCAGTAATCTTCCCAACCTCATCTGTTCTTGTACAGACTTGTATTAAAAATGAAAGAGCCATGGTGAAATTAATGCAAAATACAGTTGGGAACATAATGAAAACTCTTTTCTGACAGTCTTTAGACTGCTGCAAGCATCCCTCACTTCTCTGTTCCAAAAAGAATATAATAGTCTGTTTTAGTGTTTTGTTATGTTTGAAAGAGGAACACATAAGTGTTTTCTACTTTTTTTTAACCATTTTTAGGAACCTAAAATGCAAATTGGGTGAGGACAGCATATAATGTCCTAGTTTATGATTTTTTTTTTTCCTTGCAGAAAAGATACGTTCAGTATTTTAATAGCACCATCTGTCACGGTAGCAAGTGCCAAGCTGCAATATTGATCTTGTCACTTTGGGGAATGGTATGATATTTAGGATTATAAATAACATTTTTCTTTGCTCTGTTCATGTGTTTAGTTTTTATATAGAAACCAAACTCAAGAAACCACTCTTATCACCTAATAAGACAAGTACTTAGAACCTGCAGCAGAGGTATCGTTAGGATGATGACACAATACTGAAGCAGTATTTGTATTATTAGCCGTCACACCTTAGTAATATGAATAATCTAATTGGTCTATGCAATTTATATAGTGACAACCATTGTCACAACTAAGCAAAGATAATGGTTTCTAGTGACCATAAGTCATCACTAGGCACTAGGTTTCTCTCTGTAAGAGAGAGATGATTATGCTGATGAGATTTTAAATGAAGAGTACTCACACTGAGGTTAGAGAGAAAGCAAGTACTGCATTTTTCTCTATTTTATATATTGAGCAGCAGTCTTGGGGTGTTTAATGGCTCTGTCCACTTTGTACCAGCTGGATTTTTTTTTAAATTTTCATTTAGTCTGCCTTGGAAAAGAGGGGATGCAGTTTGTAATTTGTTTTTTAACTCCAAGTAGACTATCTGGAGAGGCCAGAATGGTAGAATCAGGTTGAGGTTATCATGAACTTGGAAAGGTTTCAGTGTGTTGAGCTGCTTGATGCAGAAAGAGACTTTTCCTGGCACGTTGCTGATGAGGAAGAGGCTGTTCTTCTGTTAATGTAAAAACTCAGGAATGATTCCTTCTCTGTTTGCATTTCTGGATGAAGGTGAGTTTTTCAGTGCACTGGGCAAAAAACTCTGATGCTCTTAGATGGTTGAAGACAAAGACGCTGGACATATGTAAGGGGTAATTAAATTTTCCGAGTCATAATGGTATTTTCCAAGATATACAGGGTTAAATACTTCTGTATTTAACAGAAGTAGTACTGTGTTAAACATTATTAACATTTTCTTAATATGCCAGAATTCTTTTCCTGCTCCACAAACCTCTTTCTTTTTGGTTGAATATTATATAAGGTTTATACCTGCTGTACTAAGATTCCACCAGGGATTTATAATAGAATGTGTTAGAGTAGAAATACTTTAATACTGTTTCTTCTGTTAGTAGTTTTCCTGCTGCTGAACATATATTTATCCTCTGCACACAATTTCACTCACAACATCAAGGCAGCACATGGTGCTCATAAGTGCCGCATTTTACAGATTTTCAGCAGTTGTCACTAAACATCTCTCTTGGAGAAAAAAATACCAAAAAAATTTACGCAAAACATCAAAAGCTTGTACTAAAATAATCCATTATAATCCCATTCTTCAATTCTCAGTCTGTGCAAATCAATTTCATGTAAGATATTGCCCGGCTACATTCAGGGTTGAGTTGATTCTTTTATCTGTTTCAATTCCTTTAACTTAAAGAGATTTACAAAGTGCTGTATTTTTACTGGAGAAAAATAAAATCTAGTAAATAGCTTTCTGGATGCTGGATGGTGGGATCCAGCTAATCCATTCTCCACCTCATGGCTTGTTTTTGCTGCCTGATGGCTCAGAGGCTTGCTCCGCTGTTCCTGAGTAGAAGCATTTTATTAAAGTACTACCTGGTGTAGAGGGCAGCCAGGCTGTGGCCGTGGATGTCGTAGAAATATATACAGGTGGCACATTGAGCTGCTTAGAGAGGCTGTTGTGTATAGATTTACAAGAACTCTGTAGTGGAAATCAACCAGCCACTACAGAAAATTTCACATACAAGTGTGTGTGTGTACATATCTATGTATAGTATGAAATAAGGGCAGTTGCCAAAGTCTCCATCGTGGTTCTACTGCTGCCTTTGAATACCTAATGTGATTCCTTTCCTAGTGTTTCCTTTGGAAACCAACTGTGAATTCTGGGTAGCTTTTAAACATTGTGTGAGGCTTTGACAGGGGCTGATCGGCAGCTTTCAAGGCCACGAGAAGCCTGGTCAGGCAGTGTCCAGCCCGTGATTTGTGGGAACTCGTCCTGCTCTCCATGGACCTTAGCACCGTAGTGGATGGGCAGCACCATGGTCTGGCAGAGTCAGTGATCCCTACTTCTCCAGAAGGAAACAATAGATTAGCATAGGAATGGGCGTTATTTTACATATTGTTGGGTGGATTAAAAGGAGGCGTGATTTTTTAGGGATTTTTTTTTTTTTTTTTCCCAAGCAAAAGGAAGTATCTACCCGACCTCCTTGCTCTCTGGCAAAACTGGCACAGAGTACTCCTTCATGCATTACCTCATGACTGTAATTATTCAGTACTAGTGTTTTCCTATACACGTGGGTCACTGCTTACAGGAGCTAATTGCTAATCTAACCTCCTTTACTAGGTCAGTGATGCCTGGCTGCAGGTGGGAAATGAGACAACAAAGAAGCATTGCTGCATTTGAGGCTTGACACGGTCGGCTTTTGCATATGTACTCCTCTGTCTTTTGCTGGTGGAGGGGAGCTACGCAGTCATTGTCAGCCAGCAGGATGTTGTAGGGGATGGGTTTTTACAGTGGATTCAACTCCCCTGGTGCTTTGTGCGTCTGTCTGGCATCCCAGGTGCAGGAAGGGGAGGAAGCACTTGTCTGCGTTGGCAGGAGCTGACCTGCTGGGGAGGAAAGCGAACTGGCAGTAGTCTCCCCTTTTCCTTGGAAACATGGGGTGACTTGCCTGGCGTGGAGACATCAGGTGGTTGAGGTTCTGCAGAGAGCAGGGGCAGGAGGAGAGCTGCAAGGAGCCTAAGGAGATCAGGTGACAGAGTGTTTTGTAGGTAAATGAGCAGAGGGAATGGGGAGAAAGGACTACAGGAATCTCTGTGATCAAAGAAAAGATTTTTTGGTCTTGTTTCTTCTCTTTGGCCTGGATTACACAACCAGCTCTCAAACAGATTTCTGAAGGAAACACAGGTAGTTTTTCCCTTTTGATGATCAAACAGGAGAGATGCGTAGTTTACTCCTAAAGTGTCTGTTTAAAACCAAATACCCCCCTTCCAAATGCCCCTGCTGACACTTGTTTCCAAGTACTAGAAGTTTTGTCCAGCTGTATGCAGCCCATACAGACAAGGCTATACCTGGGGAAAAGGAGCAATTAATATTCCAGGGAAGCAGAGGAGGAGGTCATGAGTGCAGCAGGGAGCACAAACCAGAGCAGAAGCATTGCTCTGAGGAGAGAAAAGAGAGACGGGAGTTGGGCACTCTGAGTGCAAATTAATTAAGCAGCACATTTAATCTGGGGCTTATGGGCATGAACATGTCAGACTTATTAAAGTATAAATAGATTGTACGAATACACAAATCCAAGAGAGCATAAAAAGCAGCTGTTTTGGAGATGATGGCAGATGTAGGAAGGTAGACATTCCTTCATCAGCATGCTGGGAGTGGCAAGGAAGGGTTTGTGGGGATTAGTACCCAGTGTGATGTCTAAGGAGGGATGAGTGGAGAATGATGCATGGCCTTGTTTGTTAAGGAAAAGGAAAAAGAGGGAAAATATTTGTCTCTAAGTATTAGCAGAAATAAAAACTAGAGGCAAGTGCTTTGAGGCAAGTGATCTCTGGTAATAAATTGTGCTAAGTATCATGACACCTCTTCATTAGAGAGGCCAAGGGGTTAGTTAGAAGTGTAAAAAATGCCAATAACATAACTGTAGCAGGACCTGAGGAATATCCTGCTTCAGCGAAGGGCATGAAGGACTGCATCACATAACAGACAGCAATGCTGCAAGAAACTTCCCTCTCCTTAGTGGGCAACCAAGACCTACCTTTCCTGAAGTGATTTACTGGCTGTTGGCTGTCTCTCTTCCCTGGTGTGGGTGTCTCAGTGGAGCACCCAGAACTGAGATGCTCTCTGATGATCAGTGGGAGGACTTTCACCTTGGCCATGGTGCCATGAGTTGCAGTGGTTCCAGCACTTGCCCCTTATTACAGCACTTGCTGAATTTTCTGCCCTTGAAATGCAGATTTGGCAGGGGACTGAGAATCTGCTGCCTCACCCATGGGATCTGAGGGGAGATGCAACCCTGGAGCAGCAGTGGATGTGGTTTTGGTCTAAAATGTGAGGCTCAGGACTGCAGGGCTTCTGGCTGTGATGGCTGATGTCTGTGAGAGAAGTTTGAGCAGGCGACCTACGCAATCAAAGCATCAGAGAAAATAGGAATGGAAAGGATCTCTAAAGGTCATCTAGTTCACCCTTTTGTCCGAAGACAAGTTTAATTATACCCACACCATTCCTGAGAGATGATACGTCTCCTCGGTCTCTGCCTTTCTAAATTAAACCATCTGAATTCTTTAAAGTTTTTCTGTGATATGATGTATTTTTGGAAATTTGTGAGACTCTTCTGGACTCTCTTCTTTTGATTTGTGTCCTTCAACAGCCCAGAGCTGAGAGCAGCTGCTACCCTATACACAATCTCTCTGACTGGAGAGAACCATGGATCACCGGTTTTGTTTTATGCCATTGATGACTCCATAGATGTGTTCAACTTTTCTTACCGATTTGGAGGGAGCATCTGCAGAGATCAGTTTTAATGTCTTGAAGAGCTCTTGGGTTTGTGTTATGGGCCTTTTTTAGTAAATGCTGTCAGGGTAAAATAATGGGCCAAGCCTGAATGTGAAATTCTGTAGAAATTGCTTCAATGTAAACAGCTTTGAGTGGACTGAAAATTAGTACAAAGTTTTTGATAAATGGCAAATACTCTATTTACAAGGAAACGCTTATTGCAGCTGTCTCTGTCAGGTTGAGTCTCATTTAGCATCTTCATTTAATGATCCTGAAGAGGGAGTAAACAGCCTGTTAATGAATTTGTGTGTGATGCTGTATAGGGAGTAACTGTGAGTAATAGGCAGAAAAGAAAAAGACCACAAAGGGACATAGAGATGATAAACACTCACAGATAGCGGAGTTAATTTCATCTCTGCATAACCCAAATTAATGCGTTTGGATGAAGTCAGGAAAGGGAATATGCTTTAAAAACTCTGGCCTAGTTGAAAGCCTTTTATGAGAAAAGTAGACTTAGGTTTATCAGATGATATTTCTCCCAGAAAACTGAATGCTGTTTGGACTGTTCAAGGAACAGGTCACACACATGTGGGACACGGGAATCTCTCATCCCTCTTTGACCACTACTGATCTGTGTGATTTACTACTAAGGAAATATTTGAATATATGCAACAAATAGTAGTGAAGATGAAGGGGCAACTGCTTAGCGAGACTGGATTTAACGAACTTAGATTGGCTGATTAACCCAAAGGGAAGATGTATAAGAAAATGCATCCAAGAACTGCTAAACTGGCACCAGCAATAAGGTGTTAGAACTCATCTGTGATGGCTAATTTAGCCTGGTGCTTAGAAAAGTCTGTGTAGTATATGGGGAAAAAACAGTAGGGAAAAGCTGAGTTGTTGGGAAAGATGGCATAGAGAATAAGGGGTGTTATCCTCGTTCTTGTTTTAATTTATTTTAACTTCCCCTCACATTGTTCTGACAAGAGTAGCACAGGAGGAAGCTGAACGTAAATAAGAGTCTGGCCCTAAGTGTCTCTGCTGACAGCAGGTTCCCTTCAGGGCTTCAGCCCTTCAGTCCCTTCTGCAAACAGAGATGAATAGAAGGATGAGACATATCAGAAAATCAAAGATGTGGATGTAAAGACTCAGAGGTTTGTATTTCAAATTATTTCCTCTCTTCCCCTTGTGAGTACGCCAATGTGCTGGAGGTTTGAATAAAGATAATTACCTACCTAAACTAGAACACTTCCAAACCCAATTCCCAATCGCATGTGTGTGTGCACGTGTATAAAAAGAGTGAGGCAATGTTTAATTATGGCTTTACTTTAAAAAAAATGTAGGCCCTTTGTTCAGTGTAGATGTCGGTCTTGTCACATCGCTGTTGTGAGAAAAACTTAAAATAACAATAATCATAATAAAAAAATCTGCATAGAGAAAAGTAAAAGGCATCCAAAAATTGAGCTGGGCCATTCAACAAGGGCGTTAGGAGACATGAATATGGAGTTAACAGATGAGGTTGTCATTGCAAGAGCCTCCACGTGTTCTTTGCCATTAGTATTAAGAGAAAAAGCTGAAGGTCATATCAGAGACTAGAATACATTTTCCTGGTGGCAATACGAAATGCTAAAAGGTTTTATGATTATGCCAGAGCAGATAGTTAGGCAGTTAGAGCTGTTAAAAGTTGACAAGGCACTGGGTCCAGATGAGTTACATCTGAGAACTGAGATGGAAGCAGCAAGTGGAATTGAAAGCTTTAGGAGATATTTTTTGATCCATCTCCAAGGATGATGTGGTCCCAGAGGTCTGGGTAGAGGGGCTAATGCAGTTGGTGCATATAAGCAATTCTCGTGAAGAAGATCCCATGTCAATGCAATTCTTTGGTAAGAATATAACTGGTAAGGGAGCAATATGTTTCACTTCTGCAGGCACATGATAGAGGATTGTTTGCTTGGGCTTAGGGGAAGGGAGTTCTTGGCTTATAAATTTGCTTGAGTTTCTGAAACACATTATTGCACCAGAAGACAAATGTCAAGCGAAGTCTATAATTTATCTGACTTTCCTGAAAGCACGGCATGCAAAATATTGATCTACTTAACATACACACATTATCTCCTGAAAATTATTCAAAAATAGCTCAGGAAGAGCAAATAGTGTCAGTAACATTGCAGAGGGCTAGACAGCAAATGTATTGTGCGCTATCTACTAGCATTAGGTGGGCTTTTACACATCATTGTTCAACACTTGCATTGTTTTGAACATTAGAGGAAAAAGGGGAATCTTGTCCTTCCTTGTGCCACAGTTCAGGTTCAGCGAGGGGCAGGACCATGACGAGCCATTCAAGGCTGTGCATGATAAACTTTAGTCTGTGTAATATCTTATGTCCACCACTGGCAGAGGCTGCCCTTCAGGCACAATTCCATGTTCAAAGGAGCTCGGGTCTGCTGGAGGTGATGGTTGGCTTCAAAAGTATTACCGATGGCAAACTAGATTGTTTCAAGCTGAATGTGATGTCAGGAAATATTTAACCGAAGATGAAGAATGTAGTATGATAGTCCAACATTTCTCTCTGCACTGGGCTCCTTCCCCAGGGAGGCTTCCCACACTTGTTTGGAGTCAGGAGCCCCCAGAAACAACGGCAAAGGGCAGCTGTCCATCCCCATCCTGTCTGTGATGTTCTGCTTTGTCTCCTCATGTTTCCAAGTGATAGAGGTCAGTGTTACATTGACCCTGCCATGTCCCAAGGCAGTAGATGTGGACTGGAGGGACAACCTTTTATTCCCCCTTGGTTTTGGCCATGTGCATTTCTTTCTCGGGGCATTTTGTCTTCTTTTTTTTTTAGACAGAAAAAGCTGTAACAGGTTTCTTGCAAGTAAGATTTTTATTCAAAGCAGACGGAACTATAGTCGGATCATGACACTGTAGGATCTGTCCCATGCTGTAAAGGGAGCACACTCTTAATGCATGCCTTCGCTGCAGTTCTCAGTGTTGCACTGTACCATGCCAGCACAGCCCTCTTGCACTGACCCAGCAGGAATGCAAATAGGAATTGTAAATACTCAGCACCTTCAGGGATCTGGCATTGTGGTAATCTCCTCCTCTAGCATAATCATCATTGCTGAACTACTGTTACTGTATTCGCTATTCATCTGTCCTAGCATTTAAATAGTAATTATTAGTGGCGTATTCTTTTGGGTGATCAGCCCAAAGCTGCAGTAGAATAGTGTGACCTTGAGTTTTTCTATAGACAATGGAAATTAGTTGGTAATGGACAACAGTAATTGCTTGGATGACAGTGCACCTCCGGAACTACATTACCACAATATATCGCTGAGGCCAGGAGTTTAGCAGCATTCAGGAAAAAAAAAGGAATTAACAAAATGCAAACAAGATGTTAAAATGTATAAAAAATAGGATGGAGGATAATACAGAAGGTAATTATAATGTAATTATATAAATATAATTTTATAAGTAAGCAGTGTAGCTTCACTGGGAGCACTGTATGCAGGGCTGGGCTCAGAGATGCCTGATGAGCATGTTTTGAAGTTTGAGCAAATCTAACACATAGGAATTATGTGTTAAATATTGGTGTTATTTTCCTTTGGAAAGGAGACCAGAAAGAGGACATCAAACTGCAACACAGGGCTCTTCAGTTGTTAATCTACGGGCCAGATCTAGCCATGAAAGGCAAGTGTCCTGCCAGGAATTGTCATCCGCAATTTTATCTCACGCGTGAGAAGAATGAAAAGTGGTGGATGAGGAGCTGAGGGCACTGTAGAGAGGGGAGATGTGTGGTACCACTACCTGTGCCGTGGGGGATGAGGAAGCCTGGTGCATGGAGGATGGTTGCAGAAGAGGGATGCAGTGGCATGGCTGTGGAATAGGAAGGTCCTGGAACGGGGGATTTGGGTGAGTATTTGAGAGGTATTGAGGTCTGAAGGAGTTGGGCAGAAAGGAATGGTGTCCTGTAGGAGGAGATAAGTTGTTGAACAAATAAACCTAAACAGTCATTCAGCAGTCAGGCAATAAGAGTGTGTTTCTGATTGGCGATGTACAAAATAATCTTAGGGCAGGAGAAGGAAGGGATGTGTGTGGAGCATAGGCCCAAGGCTCCTAGAAGTTTGGAGCCCTTTTCTCTCACAGTAGAAGAGGATGAAGGAAGGGGATGGGACTAAACAGATTATCAGGACATCTTCCCTGCCCTTCCTGGGGAAGGAATGACCCTATGCACCAGCCCAGGTTTAGGGATTGACCTGCTGGAAAGCAGCTCTGCAGAGAAGGACCTGGGAGTGCTGGTGGACAAGTTAACCATGAGCCAGCAATGTGCCCTTGTGGCCAAGAAGACCAATGCTATAGTGGTGTGCGTTAAGAGGAGTGTGACCAGCAGGTCGAGGGAGGTTCTTCTTCCCCTCTACTCTGCCCTAGTGAGGCCACATTTGGAGTCCTGTGTCCAGTTCTGGGCTCCCCAGTTCAAGAGAGACAAGGAACTACTGGAGAGAGTACAATGAAGGGCTCCAAAGATGATGAGGTTGACTGGAGCATCTCTCTTAAAAGGAAAGGCTGAGAGACCTGAGTCTGCTTAGCCTGGAGAAGAGAAGACTGAGAGGGGATCTTATCAGTGCTTATAAGTATGTAAAGGGCTGGTGTCAAGAGGGTGAGGCCAGACTCTTCTCAGTGGTGCTCAGCAGCAGGACAAGGGGTAATGGGAATAAACTGAAACACAGGAGGTTCCATCTGAACATAAGGAAAAACTTCTTTGCTTTGAGGGTGATGAAGCACTGGAACAGGCTGCCTAGAGAGGTTGTGGAGTCCCCTCCTCTGGAGACTTTCAAAACACGCCTGGACATGGTCCTGTGCAACCTGATCTAGGTGAACCTGCTTTAGCAGAGGGGTTGGAATAGGTGACCCCTAGAAGTCTCTCCCAACTCCTACCATTCTGTGATTCTTCATGTGCAGATTGACAAATGTCTGTGGACCCTGTTGAAGCTACAGGGAGGAAGAAACCAGGGTAGCAAAAACCAGAGCAATGAGATTCCCCCCTCCAGAATCCTGTTAAAAAGTTTTCCTTCTTACCCCAAATATTTCCCTATATCACTTGAAGTTCTGCTGCACAGCATGATCCAGAGAAGGGAAACCAAAAGCTTCTGAACAAGTAGAAAGCCTGATGTTTCCAATGTCTGAGTTCAAACTGAATACAAGGACAGTAGTTTCACACACATGGGACTTGTTGTCATGAGAAGGTGCTGAGAATTCTTCCAGATTGGGGAAGAATATGGAAACTCGTACCAAAAATAAGAATACTGCTGTTCTGATTAGCAGTAGTGGATTTTGGGAGGGATAGTCAAACTCCATGAATTAAGTAAAATTTTACATCTTAGCAATGAAGATAAAAGCTAACCACAGAATCCTTACTGTTTTTTTCTGGAATTATTTATTTATTCTTTCTACAGAATTACTTCACCCACTTGTACTTCCTAGGCAGATCTTCTCTGTGCTTCTGTGTTTACGTGGAAAAAAGCATTCACAATTGTAAGCATAAAGATCAGAAGTTGATAAAAAGAGCTTTAGGAAGGAATAGTAATATCTCTTAAGAATAGAAAATCTGTGCCTTTAAGCAGGTTTGTGAAAGTCTTTTTGCACTTTGGCTGGTTCTGGCTGTCACACTACGAGCTGCGCTAAACTGATCGTTCATTTGATCCAATGTAATGTATTTTGTGTTTTTTATCTTGCCTGTGGATGAAAAGATATTCTTTATTCAGAAATGGTCTCACCTGTCGAGTGGCTGTAATTACGGGCTCCAATTTTATTACAATGTTTGACAGGTGGATGCACTCATTCCATTTAGTATTGCTGCATCACAGATAACAATAGCAAAACTAAATCCAAAAAGAGGAAGAGCCTTTAAATTTTACATAGTGAAAACTAGCTTAAATTCATTTTTGGCCAGGCAGAATTTTTCAAGCTGAGGAGAAAATTTATAATTTCATTACCCTGTGTTAAACTGTTATTTTTCCTTACAGTTTCTCCAGAAAAAGCAGCATGACCACATTCTTGTTCACTTTTGATTGTTTTTTTCATGAAACTTGAAAATGGGTAATATTTCTGTGATTTTTCCATTCCATGGTTTTATGGTTGGGACAATATTGTTTCTGTTCCAGCTTGTGGGCAGTACTTTGTATCTGTTCTTAAACAAATCTGATGCATGAAATGGTGATGTTGCTGTGCTTTCTCAGACATTGAAGTTATTAGAGCTAAGTATTGCCAAGTTTGCTAAGGGTTGGGGTGGACGAGCTGCTGTACTGTCAGACCTGACTGTTCAGGAAGCGATAACCCGTACTAAAAAGAGTATCGGCACTTAAAATAAAGGAAAAAACATTGGCATTTTAAAAAGGGCCTCTTTATCTCTCTTCTGGGATTTGCACTTTTTTGTATTAATGAAGTCAAGCTTTTCCCTTTCTTCAGGACGGCCAGAAATTAATTGTTTTCTTCTTTTTAATGGAATTTGGGCTTCTCACCTGTCTCACTGAGTGAGGAGTTTACAGAAATCTCCGTACACAAATCTTTCCCGATGATTCAGTAGCACAGTCTAGCAATCTCTCCAAACATGCCTGTCCACACCATCCTTTATCATAAATACTTTCCCTCTTTGCAAATGTATTTCAGCCCTGAGCGAAAAGTTGATAGCTGAGGGAAATCCTGGAAAAAACTGGCCAGCGCTATTCCTTAGTTGCTGACTAACTTGTCAGTAGGAGTTGCTGTGATTTGGGAAGAGTTGCCTCACTTCACCCCAGCACTGCCTGTCTTTCTGTAGTGGGTAAAGCAACTATTGTCAGTTTGTCTTGTAAATGTTGGAAGGCATCTGCTGTTCCTCTGAGGTGAATAGTGAAACGGAAATTGATGCCGATAATAAACATAATTATAAAGAAGTTTGCTGGAAAGACTCCTGATCTGTAAAGGAAAAGTGACATTTTAAGAGCTGTGCTGTGGATCTAATGAGAATTGGTATTGCCTTTTAAACCATCCTACTGAGGCTGGAATGATATGTCTGATGAAGTCACACCCATTATGTGACAATGTATTGCAAAAAGTTCTTCTCTATCAAAGGTCCATGATGGCACAATTAATTAAGTCGGAAATTCTTTCTCCCTGTATCTCGCTTTCAAGCCTGTGGGTTTAGGGTTTTGTTGGGTTTTGTGTTGATTGGTTTTTTAATACAGAAGGGAAAGGAGTCAAAGACACACCCCTTGAAACCTTTCCCGAGCTCAGTAAGACTTAATCTGGTCAATCCAAACCATCTTCAGAGACGGATAGGGCTGCAAAATAGAAAGAAATATGAATGCCTGGGTTTGGTACAAAGCGTCTGGCTTGATGTGCCTGCAGGATCTTGTTTTGCGAATAGCAGCGACAAAGAGGAAAAGGATGAGAACACATCTTATTCTAGAATATTCTTGCTACCTGGTAGTATATGTGCTAGGTGTCTAGACTGAGGTTACAAAATATCAGCCTTTGAATTAGAGACAGGTTTTGCAAACGCCAGGGGCAAAAAAGTTGAGTTGAAAATAACATTAATAAGTACTGTGAGATTAAAGGACTGTTTTGAAGTTATAATCGAGTTTGATGTGTCATGATTATGTTTTTGGTAGAGTTCATGGCTCATCCAGCATTATTATTGTAGAATGGATGTTTTCATTTAATGTTTTCTGGATCGTTGTAATCTTCTGTGGTACTTAATTGAATAAAACACGAGATTCATTTGGAATAGATGCAGATACAAAGTACTAAATTTCTCAGAGGAAGAATGTTCTCACTTTGTTTAACACAAAACATTCGTTTATTTGCAAATGTAATTCATACCGTCTTGAAGAGCATTCCTAGAGTACATTAAATGGGACAGCCTTAACAACAGTATCAGATTTATGGCAGAAGAGTGTTAATAGTGCAGTATTAACTGCAATGTACTCTGGATGTGTCCCCCTACGTATGGATCAGGACTCTTATTCATGAACAGCTCTTTAAATGTGCATTGTACAAAAGTAAAAAAGCCCTGTACTTTGAATTACCTCCTGATACGTAACACAAAGCTGTACATGTCTGTAATGCTGAGCTGCAGGCTAAAGCCCAGGTCCTGGCGCCCAGCATGACCTAGGTCTTGATGTCCAAGCCCAGCACTGCAAGTAGAAACACAATGTTGAGTTCAGTGGAGGGTGCATCAAACCTCAACTGCCAATGGAAGACTGACAGGGGCTGGAAACCTGTGCAGGGAACTGCACCTTTTAAATCCTTGCTCAACCCAAATGGAGATGTGACATCAACGAAAGCTATTGAACAATGAGGTGAACCAGTCCAGCTTTTTGTACCTAGGAAGGGTACTTTGAAACAGTCTATGAAAGGATGAGGAGAGATGCAATGCTGCGCACACAGTCTTTTAACGGGGTGCCTCAGAAGTGAGCACTGGAAAAAGAAATGTCTGTCCTGTGTGGACAGAGAAACTCGCCAATAGCAAGAATGATCTCTTGTGGAATAGACAGCGGCATGCCGGGCAGATGGCAGGCAGGATATTCTTCTTGGTTCTGTAACTTATTTTCAGCAGGGTCTGCTCTTTTGGAAACATCTCTAGCACAAAGCACAGGGAACCCTGGGCCGTGCAGCTCCTGGGTGCTGCTGTAATACAAATAATTTATAAAAAAGGTTTATTTTTCATCTAGTTTCATTACAATGAATTCCTAATGTGTTGACTATATTGATTGCATGCAACTATACTACAGGAATATTTTATGAACAGGTGCTTTTTGCTTTTGACTTCAGCACACAGAAATGGATTTTCATTTATACTGTCTGCATTGCACTTCTCTGACTGTGTAAGGAGGCTTTAAAATTGATGTGCATTGCACTTACAGCCACTCATAGCCACTTTACAGAGCCAGGGTAATGTCAAGGAGCTTTAGTGCCTGGGAGAAGAAGATGCATAGGATTTTACCAGGATGGAAGCTCTGTCAGCCTTTTAAAGCAATAAAATATCTTTGATGTTTAAACCTCATTTACAGTGTAAAATCTGACAAATTTACTTAAGTTTCTGTCTCCCAGAAAAGGATTCCTCCAGGTAAATTAACCGCCCCTTTTTCCTCATGGAAGGAAAGACAAAGCGAAGAAGCGTTCTGGTACCATGCTTCACCACACAGTGTAGGCTCAACTCTCTCAGGAAAGGTCTTCATGTATCTTAAGCTTTTATTCTACCGTCTGTGTTAACTTCTGTTGTCATGCTGTACTCATACTGGGGAGAAAATTAAATCTTTAAAAAAGGTTTCTCTAAGGGAACTGCTTGAATACTCTAACCATGTCATTAAAGAATATATATGTACCACAGAAATTATACTGCAGAGTCTCTTTAGCAATGAGGTACAAAGGAGTTCATTTTTATTACAATTCTTGTCATCCTAATGGACCAATTGGTAACAAAACATTAAAATGTAATGCTGGATGGACTGTAAATTAGTATTTATTTGTTTTCTACAACTATACCACATGGATAATCCAACAATCTCAGGCTAGTACCTAAGTGGTAAGGTGAACTATTGAATCAGGTGTATGTCATTCTGCTGCCAATACTATCTGATATGAAATCAGTTTGAAGAAAATCCCAAATTAAAGCATCCTTTCAAGACTACAGCTTACTGTTCTGTTATTTTCTTAACTTTTAATTACATGCAGCCTGTCTCTGGTATCTATGAAACGGAAAAAATGTTGAAAACAGATTAATTTGTTTTGGAGAGCTTGTCTCTTGACTTCATTTCTGGACATAATTAAAAGCCTGATCTGTTGGTTAGAATTTTCCCATTTACTTTGACTTTTTTTTTTTTTGACTACTGGAAGGGGAAAAGTGATCAAGTGAAGTACAGTAAAGCATCCTGTCAATTAGAGCTTTGTACAGTAGTTTCCCATTCATGCTGAGCTCATATTTATGGGCAAGCATGAATGCGTATACTTTTCCCATCAATTTGTTATGCTTTCTCCTCATATTAATCCTTTCAGAGTAGCTGTTGCTTGTTCTCATATCACCAAACTACAGCACGAGGTGAAAAATAGTTAAGCAACTATTCAGTGCTCTGGATTGCTTTATAAGGCAGATGGAATTGATTTTTGTTTTCCACTGGCCAGCTTCTGTTTCCACTATTCCAGGCTCTTGTAGCTTAAGCCTCTGAATGTCCTGTTCTGCAGCCACTTCCCACAGCAGCAGAAATCGTGATCTATAGAGGAGAACAATAGAAATGAAAAGACTGCTGATTCCATGAATAAATATAAGCCTTAAACTGCCTTATTATCCCTGGAAAATGTGTCCAAAAGACTGTCTTTGGGTACTATTTGCAATAAAAGGCTGATAGTGTTCTCAAGGGTGAGGAAATCTGCCTCTTCTCGTTTTAAATGTTCTCATTTGCTCAACAGCAGAGCATGCAGTGATGGATGTTGCAAGTTTCTCCAGTGTGAGTTCATGTATGAAGGTGAGGCTTTGTAGGCTTTCCAAATGGAACACGTGGCAGTTGCAGATATTTCACAGGTAGAGCTGGGCAATGACCCAGGGCCTTTCAGAACACATTGTTTATAGCAAAGCCTTGTCCGAGCGCATGATATTGATCTGCTATTGCCTTCTACTGCTGACATTTAGCCTATGGGCTTTAATTCTTTCTGCTCCTCTTCTTGGAACTAGGCCATAGGTTTGGATAACAGAAGGCTTGGCTGACAGCTGGAAGCAGGAGTGGGCTCAGGTTTTGTCTCTTTGTGGGCATGGTTGTTGTACTACAGCACATGTAGGCAATCGCATCTGCCACTTGTAGCTGTAATGTACACATGATTTGAGTTTTTATATGGATATATATGATGGGCATATTACATATCTGTAATTACGTGCAATTTGAGAGGTATGCGAATGAGACATGCATTCATTATTTGTGACAAGCACATGGTTCTGTCTGTACCCTTGAGCTCAAATTTCATACTCACAAGGTTTCCTAAGGGGGGGGAAAAGTACACATTCTTGCATAGCTTTGTTTTAGCTCCTAGGGTTTGTGGGAGTTGTGTAGCAATGTTATGGAACTTTCTATTAGTCTCCAGATATCTCAAATTCCCATTCTTGTGCTATTTTCTAAGCTAAAGGAAATCACAGTTATTCAGCTGTAGGCTACTTTGAAATATTTCCGTCATTTCTTCTTCACTGTCTCCAGGATATGGTAATATGGAAAGGTCACAGACACCATATCAAACAATAATATGGTGAAAAATGTGTTACCAGAGACAAACTCACTTGTGAGTGCTATAGAAAGGATGTGTTTATTGATTTGGGTTGTGTGGGGGAAGGCATGACTTAAGTATATCACAGTAAGAGTCTGTAATGTTTTGGGGAGGCTATAATGTCTTTTATTCATATTCACGAAAAACAGTGAAGTCCTGCAAACTGTAGTGGGACAATCTCAAAGTCATACTGAGTCACTGCATGTTAAGCAGAGGTCCTCAGTCCCTTAATGAATGCTGCTCACCACTCCTGGGACCCCACAGCAGCACTTGGACATACAGAGCAATTACGGGTACTCAAATCACTGCCACTTGAGCTTACTGCTTTACCCTTCCTCTGCCTGGCTGTTAGACCTCAAAGAAACAAACGTTTCAAATGGAAAGATGCAGGGAGTAGTTTTGAACCCTGGCAAGAGACTTTTAATGCTCCCTGTACATTTTGGACATCCCACCTCTGCTGCTGCTCTTGTGTGGCCTTTCAAAGCCTTGTTCTTGCCTCCAGCGGAGACAGGTGGGGACAAAGCTGAGGCACTCTGTCATTTCAAGTAGACTTGTGAGGGCTTTCACACCTCCTGTGCCTGCCACACATCCGACACTGTGCAAACTGCCCTTGCTCCAGCTCTGCCTGTGAGCCTGCCGTGACAATGCTGAATACCTACTGTATCTCTGTAAATAATGAACATTAGCAATGCTAAGTAAAGGATGTCTAATCCCCTTTTAGAGGTCTTATGCTGCACTCCGAGCCCTACTGTTCTCCAGAAGGTTTTAGTAAGATGTATAGTATATATAGATCCTACATATCCCTTCTGCATCAATTCTCTTGTGTTACAAGCAGAACGAATAAATGGATGGGAACAGGACCTTGCCACGACATTACTTGAATTACTTATGCTATTTAAGTTTGTATTCAGGCAACTTATTCTTATGCGTTTGCACATCATGCAGTAAGATTTCTACTTTCTTTGCTGTGTCGTCTGGTTTCAAGTGAGTTGGGAATGTGGTTTGGTGCAGAATTCTCAGAACTGAAGAGCGCCCCACTGAGGCAGTTAAAACAAAGACATAGTGCTAGCAATGCTTTGGAAAAGCACCTCTCATTTGCTGACAATGAAACCTCTCAAAGGTATTCCAAGTGTCACATTAAAACTGCTGGTCAATTTTTAAAAATTAGAGCAAGGCATTGTTCTGGTTTCTGTTTGCTTCATCACAAGGAAAGCAAACTATTGAGCTTGTACTAGTAGTAAGTCAACTCTGTTCATCCCCTTTTCTCTCTTTTTTATTAAAGACATACCTTTTCCTCTGTGTTAGGGGTTCTTGGTAGGCTTTTCCATTTGGCCCATTTTCCATAAATAGCATTTCCACTAGAGGGCATTCAAAATACTGGTAACAACTTTTAACCATTGTCTGCTTTAGTACATGTACTGTGTAAGACATACAATCCAGAAAGGTGAATGCTGGGGGGCCAGCACAGAGGGGGAAAGTGAGTGCAGTGACATGTGTCTGTGCACCATTTGTTTCACCCAACTAGGGAAGCAGTTATTCTCAGGTGTTGTTTTCTGCCTCTTCCTTACATCTTCAAAGACTTCAGTACAGGAATCTGAAAATAGTTGGGGGTTGCCTTCTCCAAAAATAAAGACGTGAAGCAGACAGGAAGGTCCTTGGATCCCTTTGTGCCTCTTTTAGAGAAGACAAGCCTCTGCAGTATTTTTGTTGTTCAGACTCTCAAAAACGGTATTTTGGGCTGGTGAAAAAACTTGTCTTCCATGGAGCTAGTACGAATGCAGCAACGTATGTTTACCATAACAAATTTCACCCCAAGGGATCTAGAAACATTTGAGAAAAAATGCACTAGTGTACAAACCTTTGCAGTCATCACAGCCCCCACAAGTAACTGAGGGCAGTGTCCACCACAATCTATCCAGCTCCACCGAGCATTTTGGGGAGGCAATAAACACCAGTGAAAAAACTAGTGCAGGTGCCAGAGCTGACACCAGAGCTTTGCCCCTCTTTGTGTTGTTCAGGAACATTTGTAGGAAGTTATCATGAGGCTGCTATGGTGTTCCATGGGTCAGCAGTCATCAGGGTCCAATGGTTGCACCCTTTGCTACAGGTGGTAGCAGTCACAAGGAGATCCTCTCCACTGTGTAAAGCTGGGCTCAGCCCTGCCCGGTCTACAGAATCTGATGCAGTCACCTGTCAGGTTTCATGTTCAGAAATTGAGGGCACTTGGTCCCTATGCCTGCGTCACTTGTAAGACCCCATCAGCTGTGGTGGTACCTTCCAACTAAATATAACATCTTTAAGATGAGCGTATATTATGTGCATCAATCATCTGTATTTTGCACAGCCTCACTATTGAAAGCGTACAGTTGGTGTTGTAAGTTCAAGTTTGGGGTTTTTTTTTATTTTTGGTTACAGCTGATGTAAAAGTAAATGGAAAATAAAAACCATTTGCAATGAAAAGTGTACTTCATAAAACAAATGCTTAAATAGCCACTTGCTCCAGCTGTGGCTTTTATGTATGAGGATCTCTCAGGCAATTGTATGTGCTTTCAGAAGAAGTCTTTCCCAACGTTTACATTTAAACCAGTCATCATCTTATATGCAGATCATTTATTCAGCCTATAAATTACTGTTAGAGCTAAAAATGAAGATGAGACTTTCCCTTTCCAAAGCAGTAGGCTGCTAAATAGCCTAATATGTTTGCAGATGTTTTGAAGATGGGGATTCTCTGTTTGACAGTAATTGGGGGGAGGGTATTTTGTTATCTCTTTTCTCTCATCACTAATAGTCCCTTTTACATTTTTTGACCTGGATATTTGAGTAACAAAATATATATTTTGGCTATTCTGTAAAACTTATGTTTAAATAAAGAGAGGAAAAAAAAAAAAAAAGTAGGGAGGAAAGAAATAAATCCTTCCTCTCCTAAACAACAGTCAAAAAGAGCCCAAACTGAATCAATGAGGAAGAGATTCAGCTACTACCCAGAAATAACCAGGGGTGGGGGGAAATTTTCAGTGAAGATTGATCTCTAAGACTGCAGGGAGCAGAAACACTAAGCCAGGCTGTGAGGAGGCAAATTTTGAAAAACCAATTTGGAGACGATTCACAGCTGGCGCTGAAGTTGAGGCCTCAGAAGTCCCTTTCACACAGATAAACAAGCAAGAAAGAGGCATCTGTTGCATTACAGCTGCCAAGGTCACACCCAGCAGGAAGAGGCAGAGGAGAAGAAAAAAGCCAGTGGTACAGTCCTTGTGCCTTGCAGGGATAGCACAGCGCCAAACAGCTATGGCACTGCTAATCAGCGGCTGGGATTATCTATTAGAACATATATGCTGACTCAAAAAATAACCCCACAGTGGATCAAAAGTAACATTTCTGAAAAATATAATCCACTTAAATAGGCAAGTCTGATGGTACACACACTTGATCTTGAGCATAAACAAACCAAAGTGGATACATAATCCAGAAGTGAGAAGGGCACAAGTACCTGCTGCATTCCCCAGTCATGCTCCAATTTAGGCAGGAAAAGTGCTATGCAAAGTAGCTCTAGCTGCACATGAGTGAGCAGACTTCTTCACAGCTTGCATCCAGTGTTCTCTTATTTGTTTACCATGAACGGTGGGATCTTGGAACTTGGAGCAGCAGCAAAGTGGTAGAATATGATCTTGGTCATGGGCAATGCAAGTGTGATCTATTTTTATCCATACCTATATTCATAATGTGTTACTGCCTCTAGCATGTTCACAGAACCTTTGAAATCCGGAAAATCATCTGAGTGGATCCCCAAGCCACAGAGGTCCTCAGTGGAGCCTCTGAAAATTCGTCTGGACGTAGAGACTCCCCTGTGACTAACCCTTGGCAGAACCAACATGGTGGAGAAAACCAGACAGGGGTGACAGCAGCAGGGTTGGTGCAAGATGAAGCTAATTAATACATATCCTTAAAGGCCAAAGCTTTTTTCCCCCTTTATAATGAAATTATTTTTGGGATGCCCTTTGACAAGCTGAGAAATCTTGGCAAAGATAGGGATTACTTTGAAACAAGATTAAGTGTTTTTGTGTTCTTGTAACAGGAGGATGGTTGAGAAGCAGTGCTGTGCATGATGCGTGAGCAATAGAGATGCTCTGCCGCTTTGTAGGAGTAGGGCTGATGTTGGCTTATCTACCATCTAGATGTTTCAAATTCCCAATTCCAACTGGGGACATTGCTGTGCAATAATGTGATATTACCGTTGTCACGTTCTTGGAGAGGGGCAGGGCACAAACTGTGTTGTCAGAACAAAACAAAATTAAATTCTCCCTCTTCAAAGCTTATTCAGATGAGCACAGAACAGATATCTCCATAATAAACAGCCAGGATGTCTGGCTGCTTTTACAGCATCTAAAAGCATAAACTGCTGTGAAGAGGGTTTTTAACTGTACAGCCCTCATGGTTTTACAGCTCTCTGTCCTGCTCTGACATCTCTTATATGAGGAGCACTTGAGCTCCAGAAGAATCTGCAGGGGACCAACACAGATCTCTCTGACTCGCTGCATCAGGGCCATAAAGGTCCAGAATGAAGAAGGGCTGTGCCATTGCTTTTTGTGTGGATGAAATGTTGGTACGGGGCCTGAGGAGAGTGAACTGGTCACCAGCATGCCTTGGCACATCCATCTGCCATGGACAGCCTGCTTTTTACAGACCCTTCCCTCTTGCTCCTCTTTGAAATTCTGTAGGAAAGCTGGAACAATGGGGCAATAGGGCAGCTGCAAATGTATTAACTCAGACGTGGAGATTAAATGGATTTACCTTTTGGGGAGCATGCCGCTCGTCTTAGAAGAGTATGGGTCAGGTGGACCTTCTTCTCAGATAGTTGCTACAGGAGTGGCCAGGAGCTGTCAGCCTTGTGTCCCCACCCTGCTGTCTCCCCTCCCGGAAAGCAGCGCCGATACATACTGAGCACTGTTCCCCTTGCAGCCTGTGGGCCTGTTTTGATCCAAGATACATCAGTCGCCTTTCAAATGATTGAATGCTAAAATCCACAGCTACAACATTTTTACAGGCTCATCTCACCTTTCTTACTTAGTGGGTGTCTGTGCTGACAGATGTCTGTAACTCTCTTCCTGAGTTACCTTACTAACATGGCTACCTCCATAACACTGTATCCTAACAAAATGTGTCCCTTAGGACCTTTTATTTGTAAACAACCTGTGAGAAGGTTTTTCCTTCATCGTAGTTTACCAGAGTATGTGATTTCCTGGGCCGTGTGTCCTCCCCGAATGAACAGGAAAACCAGCGAAACCAATGGGAGCTGGTAGTGAGTCCGAAGCTCAGAGGAACTGGCTGTACAAAAGCAGATCGTGTGGTGTGTCCTGCTGCAGGTAACACGTTACCACATCCCAGGTACTACTGGATTAGACCCACTAAAGAATTCAGATATGTAGCTCTCCATGGGATCTGATCTTTATGTGCAGAGGCAAGAGCATTAGCAGACTGTGCAAAGATATAGTTAATCAAGTAGAATTCATTTCTACCCACTCTGCCCACTGGCTTAAATTTCATGATAATGAAGAGGTAGTAAATAGCCCAGAGTGGTGCAGCCAGAACCCCAGGATTCAAAGGAGCAGGAGGGTTCTGCATCCAATAACTATACTTGCTGCTGCTGCAGGCTTATTACTGCCCTTGCTTAGTCTATGCTCCCTTGAACAGACATGCAGCTGGAGGGCTCCCTGTGAGCACAAGCTGCTCTTGCATCTGGCCTCTGTGACATGCAGGAGATGGGAATGCTCTGCACATGCCCCTGAGAGCCCACTGCTGCTTCCCATGAAGGGGTTGCTCTGCATCCATGCACAGCAGAGACCTCTACCTACATGGAGGTGCAGAATGAAGGACAGTCTGAGTGAACCGATCTGCTTAAAATGTTTGGGACCAGTAACAGCCTGCTTCTTTCCCTAGCATGTGTTGCTGTAATGTGTGGTCATAAACAATAATTATTGTTCTTTAACTCCTGAGAGTTTGTAGGTGTTCTTGGCAATGACTTTTTAAGATTTTAGTCCACCTCGTCTTCCAGAGCCATTGCAGCATTATTTTCCATTTGCAACATGCAAGATTTGCAACAGTCTTTGAGCATGAGGGAGTTTTGCAGTGGCGGTAGAGATGCTCTCCAAAAACTCCAAGGAGCATTTTGAGAATAATTCCAGACCACAGTCCTGTTCCTGCCAGACTCAGGAGAATGAAGCACTTCCCTTCTAACAGGAAAGGCTCCAGGACATGTGTGACTAATTTGTTAGAAGGTAATTAAAAATCATCTGTCTTCAGCACTGCATGATTTTGTTGAAAGAAGCACTCTGGATGAAGGTGCATTAGGAGGCTGGGAACGGTTCCTTTCACCTGTCACTGGTTCCTCTCCTGATGGGAGGGAAATGTCTGTCCTGCCATGGTGCTGGAGGAGCTAACTGATGTCAAGTGCAGGGATGCCATTCACGTGGCTGTTAGTTGGCATTCTGAACATGCATCTTGTTTAACAGGGAGAGCTGTCTGTGCAGTGCTCCTGAGCTGTCCCAGTGGTGGCATGGTGTGGACTACATGGATTAGTGGAGGATGCTCATGATGGGAGTGCAGCTTGTATTGCAGCCAGCAAGCCTGAAGATAAACCCTGCACATAGCCCAGGCAACCAGCCAGTGGAAACAAACCTGTTGCAAATGATGGGTGGTAGGGGGTGAACAGCCCAATGCATCTTCAAACCAGGCAGGGGGGGAAAATGTACTGCCCTGTGATCAGCTGGGATGTCGTGGGGTGGGACAGATTGGAAGTTCATATTCCCAGGATCCTTATCTGCCAGTGCCTCCTGCAATGGCCTGAATGCTAGGGTTGGCAGATACTGATTCTTGTCCTGTGGTAAGGATGTATTAATCTTTCATAAGTGATGACTCAGCCCGGTAATAAAGTTGGTACCCTAACATAGCACAGAGGTCAGGATGGATGGCCTCCACCCTGCTAATATGAGAGCAGATTATTCCATGCTTGTTAGTAATGAGTATTTCTGAATGGCAGTGGCCACTGCTTCTTCCTCTAGCATCACCCCAGGAGGTGTTTGGCAACCTTTGAACCCCTTTGATCGAGGAAGGATGCTGGCGGAGAGCTGGAGGATGTGACTGCCCCCTGCTTCCATGGTCTCCTGGCAATGAGCAGCAGCTTGTGGCCATCTGAGGGGCTGAACACCACCCCACCCTACCCAGGAGTGACAGAGGGGTACCGTGGGGTATTTTAGTAATATCAGGGTAACAGTGCCAAAACATTGGGAGGTGCAGCTGGAACAGTCAGCATTGTAATGCGCCTATGTAATGAGGCTAGGCCATATGCATTTGCATAGCTAACTACTGGACCAATTAGCACAATTAACTTCTTATGTGTCCAGTAACAAGCTTATTGGACAAAATCTACATTGTAAGGAAGAGAGGCTATTTCCAGAGCTAGTGAAAACTGTGTGTCTTAAATTGTTAACTGTGAAAGAACTGAATATGCCTGGGGAGGATATGCAAGGGTAAACAGACGGGTACAAATATATTTCTTTTCAATAACAGTACAGTTAAGTTCAGTGTGAGTACTGAGGAGTGAGGGACACAGTCAATGGTCTAAGTTTTGAAAGGGATCTTGTTTGACAGAAATTTCCAGGAAGTAAAAGGAAGTAAAAAAAAAAAACCAAATACAGTTTTGGTTCACTTGAATTCCTCTTGGAAAGAAAAATAGCAGAAGTGTGGAGTAAAGCAAGCTTTCATTATTACCCACAACAGGTAGAAAAATAGACCAAGCCAATTGAAAAATTCAAACTGATCCACTTATATAAGACCTTGAAAACAATTCTGTTCTGATGGCTGGGGAGAAATGTATGAACAGGAATAACCTCACTAGAATCATACGAAATATTGTGGCTAAAACTATTGAGACTAAAGAGATGAAATTGCCATATAAGCTAGGACTGTGTCGTAGTATAGCCCAGCAAGAGGTTGACACAGGCTGGTAGATTTAAATGTAAATTATTGCTTCATGTTGGAGAGACGCTATTCACTGGTTTTTATGAACTGTTGCCTGCGTCCTGGTGTCTGGGACTGGGCAGGGTTGTTCAGTTTCCTTCCAGCTCAGTTCCACGTTGCAAAACTTTTATGTTTTCATTTCTGTGAACTGATGTGATATGTAATGGTGCAAATGCAGAAATGCTTAGGAGGTCTGTGTGGTGGCTGGTAGATAATCTCTAGGAAGATTTGGCCTGTTGTTGATCTGTCTCTGAACCAAGGATCAAATTTATCCCAGGTGTAAGGAGACGTTGCCTCTAGCAGAGTTGTGTTCCTGGTGAATGTGTCCTTGTATAATCAACCTCTGCTGTAAAACTGAGGATCAAATGGATCATAATCACTTCCTTGTCAAATAAATACTCTGATGTTCCCCTCCCTTAGCTGGATATCTGCAGGCTCAGCAGAGATCCCAGTATCACGTGCACGAGAAAACAACCATCTTTAGACAATGCTACAGCACCGAGGCGAGCTCTGGGCTAGATCCGACCCAGTATGTTGGGTGTGCTGGGAGGGAGGTGAGGAGAGGAAAAGCAGCAATGTGGCAGTTTCATGTCACTTAATGTTCAGATGAGCTAGGGCTTGCATCAGTCCTGAGCAAATACTAAACAACATTCAATTGTTTTAAGTTTTGTCCAACTCTGTAAGGTCCCCTGAGGGTTACTGGAAAGTGGTGCTTACTCTATGCTTCATGTGCAGGCACGCCCCATGTCGCCCCATGCTTACAGCAAGGTGGGCAAGAGGGCTAGGGAGGCTTGTTTGACAGCTCTGCTGTGTTGGAGAGATCTCTGTTGTGGCAGGGAGGCTGGAGGGAGCGAGCTGCGGCAGCACAGAGGGCAGCAGGCAATGCGCGTTGGTGTGTCACCCTGCAAAGTGACCTACAAGACAGCTGCAAGCGTGCAGGAGGCAGCCACAGTACTGGAAATACAAAGTGGCCCCCATGGCATTGGAGACATGGAGAGGGCTGGAGAATGCTGGGGGCACGTTTTACCCTGGTGAATGTGCCACCCTTTGGCAGAGGCAGGCAGCTCCCAGAGCAGCATTGGTGCTCTCTGCATCCCTTCAGTGGGAACCTGCTTTCCTGGGAGTGCACACTGCACCCTCCAAAACTGCCCTGGCAGCGGGGCAGAGGCTGCCCTTGGCATAGCTTTCCCCCATAGCTGGGGACTGCCAGGGCATTGAAACCTCCACAAGTTGGGAGAAGATGAGAGCGCATCTGCCAGAAACTCCACATCAGTGGGACTTCCGTTGACGACATCGCAGGGAATGCGAGACTTAATTCCTGAGTGTTGGGTGCTTGCTGCCCCTTTCCCCTGGCTGCGGGAGGGGAGATGACTGCTGAGCTCCGGCTTTGCACATCACCAGCGAGCAGCACATTGTGCTACAAGGCAGCCGGTGCATGCGCAACGCGCGGGCTGCCGCCGTGGAGGTGGGGAGTGAGGACCACATCGCTGCCTCCCGGCTCTGAGCTGCCAGTTGCTGGTTGCCAAGCACTTATCATTGTTTCTGTGACGATTGCAGAGGCTGTTGCTAATTGAAGAAGCCCCCACAGCATCCTTCTCTCTGCTTCTGCTTCTGCTTTTATTTTAGGGGCACAAGGGGGAAGACAGCTAGACTAGTGCTTTTTTACATTGTATTTTTATTTATTTCTTTTTGTGGGGGTGGGAAATTTCTCAGCTGATGATTAAGTGATGGACTAGTTACTCATCCTCATCCCTTTAGTCTCTGTGTGTGTGTGTGTGCGTGTATGTCTGAACACACAGACAAGCTTGCACACACACACACACACACACACACACACACACACACACATTGTGAAATCCTGTTTGCCACTGCAGTGGGCACAAATAGGTGAGCATGACTACAGCCAAGGAGCAAAATGCATCAGGGAAACAAGCCCAGCAACAAGAACAGGTAATGTTTATTTTCCTCAATTTAAAACAAATATGGATTTTCATTGTATAGCTCTGTGTTTCTTGTATGTTTTTTTTTTTTTTAATCTTCTTGATGTGTGTTCCTAATACTGTCAACTGAGTCACCAAACAGTGGCAGGAGGAAAGTACTGTGTAGCTGGGTTCAAGGTCTGCTTTCTCGGTGTGTGTGGAGGCTGGGGGGGGGAAGCTGAAATTGTGCTATTTTTGTACCTCTTGCTGAAGGCTATAGAGGTTTGTTCTGTACCTTGTCCCTTGCGTGCATGTGGCGGGGAGGGGGGGCAGGATATTGGGATAGAGGCCCCTTCTCGCTGGAGGAAGGGGGTAAGGCTTTTTCACAGCCCCTCTGAAGATGGATCTAAAAGAGCAAAAGTAGGTTTTAGCTTCTTTCTTTGTCATGCACTTTCAGGGATTTTTTTCTTGTCTGACATTTTCTTGGAGGGACACTTTGGAGTACAATGTGTGCTCAGGCTGTGCATGTTGGGGGGTTGGCAAAAAGCAGCTGTAAGTGTATTTCCCATTGTTTTAGGGGAAAATTGCGGTGTTCACACCGTATCTGAACTCCATTCATTTATTTCTCTTGGTATTTTCTCTTTATGTGGTTCTATAGAGGTAGAAAGTTAAAGACTTCATTTTCTCTGTCATGCCTGTTTTTTAGAGTGTATTCCTCTCTGACTGCACTTACCAGGACAGAATGAAGTCAAAACTTTCCCTGTCAAAAAAGCAGCGGGTAGCGGGAAAAGGGGACATATCCTCAGCTGTAAAGGGTAGGCATAGTTAAGAAGTGGTGGCATAAAGGAAAGTCTGGCTGCGATCTCTGAGCTCCAGCTGAGGATGGCAAAGGTTCGTGGGCTCCTGGTGCATCGGCAGATCAGCAGCTCCATCCTCCTTGGCACCAGCTTCCCCTCCCCGTGCTCGGCCCCATGCCTGATGGGACCACGTTGGAGCCCGTACGCTCCAGTTCTTCAATTTTCATTGTCTCCTTAAGACATTGGAAGTTCACTGCTTTAATCATCAGTTAGGACAGCACAGGAGGATAATTTAAACAGATCTCTCAGGGCACAAATTAATTCTTAAAATAGTTCTTCCTGGCTTGATAGGCTGAGAGCTTTGCACGTTGTTTTTCTTTTTCTTTATTTTTTTTTTCTTGGTGCTTTATTTTAGGGAGTTGGGGAAGGGAAAATCATGGGAAGACGCTAGGCACCACAAGTAGCATCATATAATCTGCATTTTCAGGGTGACATTTTACTAATGGCCAAAACAGGCTCAATGGTTCAGTGAAAACATGAAGAAAACAACTTTGATAGGGAGGGTAAAGAAACTGTGCCTTCATCCAGCCTTACATCTGTGGGGCTTCTCTGTCCGTTGCTTTTGGAATACATATTTTTGTCACTGCTGCAGACTAAAATTAGCCTAGCTGTGTTTCTGGACAGCAGGGGTGTATAAGTGCCTTTAGTGAACAAAGAGAGCTGCCGGGCTGTCCCCTTCTCCCACTTAAATCTGTGTAAAAGTGTTGGATTCTGTAAGTCAAGAAGTGGAAGTCAGTTGCCTTTTGTAAAGGAGCAGGGGGTTTGTTTCAAGTAGTGTTACCTGCCTAATGCCATTTTGCTATTGGTGTGCCATGCCTTTGCTACTTCATCCTTCCCATACAAAGTGTGGAATGCAGAGAGTAGGTCTTTAGTATTATGCAGATTCTTGATTGAATATATTCTATAACTGATGGAGTTGCAATTATACCCCCATGGTACGCGTAAATATTCTGAAAGTACGTACTCTCCCAGCTCTGTGTGAGCACGAAATAGAAATATCAAGCATATATAAATAAATATCAATGATATTGATCAATATTAATGTTTGAGTCTGAAAGAAACTTTTCTCACTCCCATAATTTTTTGTTGTTGTTGTTGTTTTCACAATGTTATTAGTAAAATGGCTTGACAGTGGCAGGGGGGGGGGTGGGGGGGTGGGGGCGGGGGTCGAACCAAATCTGTGTCCATTGATTTGAGTGCACTTTTATCTTCCAACACCAAAAGCAGATCTAAAACCCTTAATTTATTTAAAACAGTTCATAACAGGAAAAAGGTTCTATCCAAATTCTATTTCCAGCTGAATTTCTATTTCCAAGCTTTTGCATGTTAAGAATTGCTGAGATTTTTTTCTTCCTTAAAACTGATCGAGAAAGTGAAAATTGTAGCTGGGAGAAAACTGAAGGCAAAGTGCTAGTCTATCTGTAGAGGACTGTCTTTTTCAGAGGCAGCTGCTGCTGTCATAATAGATTGTGACCGTCCCTTGTCCGTGTTCCTTGCTGTGACATTCCCTGGATCCAAAGTGACACAGCTGGCTTAAGCCTATGCTGTGTCCTACCATGCTAACCCAAACAGAAGCTGGGCACAGAAAGATACTTGGAGGAACAGGGTGGGGAAAGTTTGAAAACATCTGCAGAAGCTTTGCGGGCATAAATTTTAAAATCTAATTCAGACCCATGTGTCTACATGCAAATGAAGGCATGTTCTGTCTTGAGATTTACAAAAATTATAATAATTGGAAAATGATTGGGATGTGGGGATAAGTAATGCACTGCCTTACCTGCTTCCCTTCGTTAATTAAAGATGTTACTGTACAGTTTCTTTCTGATAATCAATGTTGCTCACCTCCACGCCAGTTAAACTATTCAGAATTTTCATCATTTATCTCCTTGCTTATCTGTTTCGTGAGTCTGAACTTTAAGTCCTTTGGGCATCATGCACAGAAATTATTCTCTAAGTCACATGTAATACTGTCTCTTACTGTCAAGCTGTGATTGCTCGATCAAGATGTAAGTTGAATGCTGTTGCCTCTGTTTGCTTAGGTGCTTTTGACACACCTGTGGTTTCTTGTTCCAATGGCTGGAGTTGGATACCGTGCAGTGTACAATGATTACAGCTGGCTTTCTGCTAGCCCCAGTGTTCAGAAGACCGTAGAAAAGCCTGCAGACACTAACAGACTTAGGATCTGGCTCAAGAGGACTAGTGAATCTTGTTCTCTGTCTTGGGGATCGTTTAGCTGGACGTGTGAATATACCATTAAAACCACTCTTCTGTTTAAAAGGGAGAAGAAAATAGCAACAACAGGTCAAGTAGTGGGTCAATATGCTTTAGTATTTTACCCTGGCTGAAGATCTTTGTTTCAACATAAGCCTGTGAATTTGTTATCTTAGTTTAGCCCAATTGTTACTTTTAATGGCCTTTGGATGCAAATAGCTCTACAATCATACATAAAAATAAGGAGGGTGGGTTTTTTAAGAAAATGTGGTGATAAGCATAATACTAAAAATGAGACTTTTAAGTATTTTAAAAAACAAGTCAGCATATCAAGGGTAACAGGATCACAAATTCTCAAAGAACACCTTTTATAAAAGATATTTCAAGGGTTGATTGGTTAATTGGGTACTTGAACACTCAGAATAAATGATTGTTTCCATTTCTTTTGCTGTGTAGAGGAGAACTGTCATGGACTCAAAGGGAGTGAGAGTCTGCTCTGAAGCGTGCACGTGTTCTGGACAAGGTTGTTAGTGATTGTTTGCATGCAGCTCCATGTAAAGGACGAAAAATAAAGTAAGGAGGGAAAACAGCTTGAGGGCTGCCTTTTATTGAAGTGAGCTCCGTGGAGGAGTGGAGTCAGATCAATAGAACAGTTCTGCCTATTAGCTGTCATTAAGGTAATCATTTCTGAATTTTACAGAACAGATGGAATTCCAAATAACAGGTGTCTGCAGGTGGAGAGAGAACATACTTAACTTGGAAAACCTAGGCCAGACTCGGGAATAAAATGATGGAAAGATTAATATTTCATGCTCTTAATGTTCCCTTGACACTCTGTACTTCACAGAAATAGCCTGTAGTATCTTAAAGACTGAGTACAGTTGGAGTATCTCATATACTATGCTGAAATGTGCCTCTATTTGAGCAAATTTATCCAAATAAGGAAAAAAAGGTGCTCTTCAGGTGCAGGATGCAGGCTTTTCTGCTATCTTCTGTCAAAATAGGGAAGGGACTTTGCCCTTTCATTTGTCAAAACCTTCCCTGGGGTATGCTAGACCACAAAGAGCCTCTGCTGCATCCTCTATATTTTCTTAGCAAGGGTCGAGATTACGTCTTGTAACTTTATATTAGGAAACAGACTTGAGTGTGAATGTGTTACAAGAAATCCGTGATTTACAGTGCCATTAACTGGCACAGGCAGAGTCCCCACTGCAGCACCCCAGTGGCATAAAATCCACCCAGAAGAATTGGAGAGCATTGTGTCATACCTCTGCAGTACCCAGCTTCAACGGTGGGCTGAAAGGAGCTTGGCCTGGAGCTGTTGTACAGGTGGGAGTGAGTCTCCCAGGAGATGAGCTAATTTAGCGTATTATCTCAGGGACTTGTGATAGCAGAGCTCCTACGATCTTGGCTGGAGTTGGAAACTGTCGTATCCCAAAGGTGAGTCCCTGCTTGTGAGAATCGCTCATTCTCACTAACTTGCTGCAGTATTCTGGCTCTGATTATCACAGCTGTGCAGATATCAGGGATCAATGTCCGCTTTTGGAAGGTGTCCACCAAAGAGAAAGGAAGGAAGGGAAACTGGAGTCTGACTTCCATAGAAAACAAGGTTTTGGGGGTTTTTTTAGTTTTAATGAAATTGTTTAGTGTTAGTTGTTTAAGGGCACAATTCTTAAAAAACATAACTGTTGATGCGAGACAATCCCTTTGTTTTTTTTGATAACAACTCTGTAAATTACCTGTCTTACTGTAGACCCAATACAGACTTTCTCCAGGAAGTCATAGAGAACATTTGTGTTTCATTCTGTTAACAGTATCTGATCTATTTCTCAAGAGATTAAATTTCTGTAAAAGTGCTCCTGAGAATAGTGTATTCAAGAACATGAAATTGCATCAAACTGGCAGTCGTTTCAAGATGTTAATTTGCTGTGAGGAATGCAGGCAGCTAAGCAATGGGGAGGGGGACACAGAGATGGAAAGGAGCACATTTGGCATAAAACTGGAGTCTCAAAAGGAGAAGGTTGTAGATAAGCTTTTTGGTGTTCAGTACTGCAATGGAGGTGCTTCTGGAAGGCCTCAGATATGTCAAGACCGCATTATGGTTGGTGATCTTCTAAGCACCCATCTTCTAAGTTTTGGTATAACTCCATAGGACGCTGCTTGAGATTCTATATGCTTTACACTCTGGTTATACCTTGACAGGTCAAGTGGGATGACTCTGCCACTTGTCCTTGGGACAGTGTTGATTGACTCCTGCTCCCTCCGTTCCTAGCAGAGGTACCTTGTGCTGCAGTCTTTCTCATTAAATCTTTCTATTTGGATCAAAACAGAATATTTTGTTTCTGAAGGTCACCAGTTATCTAGGGGTCATGAGAGTGTATTTTAACTCCACAAGAAAAAAAATTATTATTTTTTTTTTTTTTTAGCTGCTCAGACCATCTAATGCTTCACTCCAGTTGTGGTCCATTAACAGTACTATTCATTGCTACAGTCATTTTGTGAACAACAGTTTTACCTGCTTTCAGTTCTTATGCCTTTAATGCTGCTTCTTTTTGATCTTTACCATGCATTAAGTTGTAGTCACTCCTGGACTATGAGAGAAGGTAGCCAATTTTAAATGATGTAGACTACAGTAATATCTATTATTTATGTAGTTTATTCCATATGTTTTGCGTTCAAGTCTTTTGTTCTTTTGCCCTTTCTTTTTTTCTTTCCTTTCTTTCATCCTTTCTTTTGCCCTTCCATCCTGCCTTTTATGACTCTTAGGTGGGATTTAAGTGAAATAAATGCAGAGAAAGGAGAGTGCCAGCAGCAACAGAACAGGAAAGCTGAGCGCACTCCTTCTCCGAAGGGCTTCTGCAGATACTGAAGATGGAGAAGAACAATAAAAGTGAGAGGAGAGCATTGAGCAAATTTACAAAATTAAACAGTTAAACAGAAATTTGGAGAGGAACCTATATTTGAAATCAATGAAGGTGATCAAGAATGGAAAGATGAGTTAGTATCAATTTCTGATTGAAGAGCAAAGTTTGAGTGGTATTATCAGGTGGCTTTGAATGACAGTTCAGTGGTTGGATCAAGGAACTTCATGCTTCTTGTGCTGCAGACTTCCATCATGGCTTTGATCTATAGTGATAGACATAGGTCCTCAATGGCAGTCAGCAGCTGCTCTTCTGAGATAGTCCATTGTCACCTTAAGTTGGGAAAATAATACAAACCTAGGGGTCTCCTGAGGATAAGTACATGAAGTATGAATTTCTGAGATACTGTGGTAACTCAGGCTGCACAAGTACCTGAGATATCAGAGAGATGAACTCCTTGACATTTAGAGAATGTAGGGAAAGGGTCATAGCAGAAAACCTGAAAGTTAAAACTCATCCTGGTGACTCAGATATGAATAAGAATTTCAGCAGAAAAAGATCAAGATAAAGGTAAATCCTGGCAGGACTTCACATAGTTATAAGAAAACTTGTAAATGAGAAAGAGATAATGCATAGAATATTGGGATTGTATCCGATTCTAAGATTTGGGGAACTTGAAGCAATTTAATAGTTTGAGGTAAGATAGAGACACATCTTTCAGCATCCTGTTCCATAATGCAGAGACCTTCTCCGAGAAGGAGTAATTCCAATTTTTCTCAATAGGAATACTGTGGTGTAATTAGGAGCCATA
This sequence comes from Bucorvus abyssinicus, assembly GCA_009769605.1. NCBI lineage: Eukaryota > Metazoa > Chordata > Aves > Bucerotiformes > Bucorvidae > Bucorvus > Bucorvus abyssinicus. The sequence goes on along the minus strand of CM020028.1, from coordinate 7,431,504 downwards.
GAGATGAAATGGAAAAGTAAATGGGGGGATGACAAGCCAGGGCTATGTGTGGCCAAGGGTAAAAACAAAACCTTTCAGAGTGGAAGCCAGATGCTGAAGTTCCATGAGTTTGATGAAGATCATCTTTCTGAAAGTCAGGATGAGGCTACGAGCCTAGTACTTGTAGAAAGCAAGCCCTAACAAAAGTTGTGGAAGGTGTAGAGAGAGCTCCTAAGTCTGATGGAAGTGGAGAGATCATGCCCACTTTTCACTACCATTGGTGAAAATCCTCCACAGATCAAGGAAATGGGAGAGGATGAGTAGGCTAGAGAGTGACGATTAACTGTCTGGAGGAGACATGGGAATTACAGCAGAAGTATGATAGGATTTGGTGGTGAAAGATGCTCGTGGAGAAAGAAGCTGCAGGTAGGTGGCTGGTTCATAAGGGAACACATGGCAGGACCCTTCCCGGTCCCACAGGGAGGTGGCAGCAGGAACAATGAGGCAGGGGAAGGAGGAAAATCAGCTATGGTCATGTTGTATGGGGTTATGGTTAGATCGATGGGCCCCTGTGCCACAGCCAAGTTGTACAGAGCAACCACGACACTTGTCATTCCCGGGAATGTTTTCAGTGGAAGATCTCAGCAGGTTTTGCAACCTTCCTGAGGGCTTGCAGTGAGGGACAGTGGCTGCTCTCCACGAAGCATGTGGGTGATGCGGTGGCACCTACAGAGGAATGAGGTACAAAGTGAGGACTAGCTGCAAGCCTTGTGTGAGAGAGGGAGTTTAGAGAACTGACTCTTCTCTTGCTTTTGTTGGGCATTCACGTTGTGGCCTTGGGCCGTCCTTTGTCTCCCTATCTCCGTCCTGTAACACACTGGTAACTGTTTACCTGCCTGCCTTGAGGGAAGCAGTGAAGATGGCTATATTTTTGTGAGCTCTCGGATATCCTGTGTCTCTTCAGAAGTACCCTGCCTTCAAAATAAGTACTTAAATAATGCATTAACTACAGACACTGACTTCTGTTCTGTCGTATGTGGCGTGCAGTGGGGAAAAAGCAGCAGTTGTCTCTGCCAGGGGAAAAGATTCTCAGAAGAACAAGGGGAAGAAAAGGGTTAAGGTCCTCTCCTTGCCCAGGGAAAGGGATCTGCTTCTCTCATTGTCCCTTGCATTACCCATCCCTTAATGCTCTGATTGCCTGTGCCTTTACAGCTGCTGGAGTAAAGCTTTTATTTGAGCGGCAACCTGTGTGCTGTATGCATGATGTACGGTAACTGCCAGGCAAAGTATGGCTTTGCTATTATAAGAAACTATTTTGTGATGGAAAATATAGGTGAAAAGTGCAGAAGGACCATAATATCTCAGAGTGGGATTTGTCCCAGTCTGCTGGACAACATCTGGTCACAGAGGCATAACAGGGACTCTGTTTTGGGATCTTCTCATGTTAAATAGCTGTGCAGTGCCAGCACCGCGGCTGTGCCTCTGGGCTCGGTGGCCTTGGTGGAAGAGTCTGGTGAAAAGATGGGTCAATCTCCCTGCATCCCTGCGAGTGAGGAGTGCCATTGGAAGGCATTTCTCTATTTCCATGGTCACCTGAAAAAAGCCAAATTACAGCTGATTGTGCGGAGGATAGGCTATTTTTGTTAGAACCAGCATGTGCTGGGATGGAGAGTTAGTTGATGGGATCCTGATAAGTCACCGAGGAAGCAGGAGTGTTTAGACATTGTCTCTCTGCTGCTGCCTCAAACTTGGTGTGTCCCTTAAAGCTCTTCAGTGGGCATAGGCACTGCCACCATCCCTGCGTGGGAAAGACTCGTGCTCTCGTTGCATCCGCTTTTACAGTTGTGAATACACAAGTTGAAGCTGAGTGGGGAATCAAGCCCTGAGTATGTCTTACGGTGAAGGAGGATGAGACAGGCTGAAGCACTTAAGAAGAATTAAGCTGAGCTTACGCATGAAATGATCATTCAAAAACCCATTAGAAAGGGGAAGGGGCAGAGTTTGAGTGAAATAGTAAAACCAAGCAAATCTGAAGGCTGAACTGCTGGTTGGTTGGGGTTTTTTGTAACCCTTCAGCATCCTTACCTTTGTCAGTCTGAAAACAAATGGCTGTTGCTTTTATTGTTTATAAAAGCTAAGGGAGATAAAAATAAAAGTAAATTTTAAATAAAGATTCACAATGCTTTAACTAAAGTACTTTATATTACTGCTGAACCGCTGCTGAGCTTGAAATTGGAGAGATAATAAGCCTTCGTCTGAAGCAATTAGTGTGCAGTTTTTGACTCCATTACCTTCACTTATGCCTGTAGCTGACTAGTTACATGCAGGTATTTAAGGCTTAGTTGTAGTATATTATTGTCAAAAGTGAAATCACAGCTTAGACATTAATCTGTTGTTAATTTAGTTTGTCAGAGATACCATGATAAACATGTGATTGACTGGAGGTGAACGTACACAGTAGCGTATCATGCAGAATTTGTTCGGGTCTTGTAATTTAGCTCAATCACACCCTGTGACCCACCTCTCAACTCATTGTGTAGGGTTTAAAGGGTCTGATACCTAATGTGGTTGTAGGAATTAATGAGTGGTACATGAAGTTATAACCACCCTTAGGTATGCTGACAGCCTTACACTTTTATCTTTCTGTTTTCTTGGCCAGGAGGAAACAAGTTATTTTCAAGTGCGTATGCGGCGTTTTGTGACTACTGGTAGAGAGCAACTCTAAGGATGGACAGGGCAAACATATTGCAATTTAGCCCATAGTAAAACATAAGAGAGAAAAGGCACAAAGTCGTGAGTTTTAAATTGTACAAAACAGTCTGTGGCCAGGCAGATGGTACAGCTTGAAGGACACAGTAAGCAAAAACTTCAGACCTTTTATTATTCTGAGATACTGTGGTACTAGATAAAAAGGAGGAATTGCTCAAGGTGGGGAAGGATAGTGAAACTTCTTTTTTTCATTATTACCTAAATTTCAGGTTCTGCAGATGCCATTGCACTGAGTGTAATAAGCATTGGCTAGAACTTGTAGCAGGAAATTTGTATCTAATCTTGTGTCTCCTACTTAAGAAATCCTGGCACTTCACTGTTTAGTAGAATCTAATAATAGCTGCAGCTTCCTTTTTTATAATTTTCATGTCCAAATATCTTTGCTGTAAAAGTTAATTTAAAAACGTTGCTGAGAATGCTGATACATTGAATCTAACGAGTATTTGAGATTAATCTTTGTGAGCTTAATCATTGAGGGCTTCAGTTGCATTAAAATGAATTCTTTTTCATGGTCTTTTCCTCATGAGGTATAATACATGTTTTTCCATGGATTATATTGATGCTTGACTTTGCTGTTGCAAGTCATGCTGTAATTAGAAGCTTTATTCCAACAATCCAAGCTAAACCAGCCAGATAAAACAAAGAGCAGTTGTGAATGTATGGGTACAGCAGAATCCAAGGAGAAATTGATGGAAATAGTGCTGGAAAGTACTTAGCACATAAGGTTCGTCCATTAGTAAAATGTATATTGATTAGGAAACGTTTAGACTTTTCTTGCTGAAGGCTTTTCAGTTCCCTCTTGTTCAAATAGGTATCTCTTGGTAGGACTAGCTGACTTCAGTTACTGTTCATCTTCTTGAGAAATTTTACCTTTCTACCCATAATATCTTTAAAGTTAGTAGTAAGTAGATGGATGATGTCTTCATTGGGTTTTGTTCCTTGTTTACAACACGGGTTTTCCAATGCCCTTCCAGGAGATTAGGAGACTGTGTTGTTATCTACAAGACTCCTTTCACTCAACTGTGTGGAGGAATTCAGCATTGATACTAGGCTGCATGTTGATGGGATATCCCTGGATAAAATAGAGATCTTTAAGGAATTCTGGAAAGTGCATGTATCTGAAATATGATGAAGAGATATTTAGAGCAATTGGTCAAATTGAGAGTAATCTATTGACCTCATTAAGCCTTCAGCGGGCCCCTATGCTATCTTTCACTACTCTGAAACCCCCTATATGGAAACCTGAAGTATTGAATCTACACGAGCAACAAACTTCTAACTAATAGTTTTATTCCACCTGGCCCTTTCTGTTTTCATGTCTTTTCTATGACAGAAAAAGCTGACATTTTAAGTGCCTCTTCTCTGTTCTGTCATTATGGTGAGAAGAAGTCAAATTCCTCTTAGGTCCTCAGATGTATGAATTCTGACGGAGCTCTGTCTGAGAATGGACTTCAGGATAAGGACCACAATATAAATAAGGCCATGTTGACATGCTGGAATAAAGTTGCAGGCCTGATTTCCTTATCATTTGTTTCAGAAGAATTATTTTGGCACCCATTGTCTCCCGTCCTCTTGCTTGTGAGGAAATACCGTTCACACTGGTCTTCTCCTGACCTTGAGGTGAGAGTTGACCAGAACGCACTTGGGGAACAAGTAGGTCCACTGCCAAACCTCCATGCCAGATAGTGTTTCTCCTGTAAATTCCTGTAGGTTCCTATAAATTCCTGTAAGTTCCTGTAAATTTTAGGACTTCTCTAGTCAGTTATAACACTTTTAACATCTTGGTTGGTCAGTAAATAAATTGTCATCCTTTATGTCATGCCAGAAGGGAGCAATATTTTTTGCTCTTCATCATCCTGGTGTGAAATCCAGAAAGACTACAGTGACTACACAGCCGCTGTCACAGGCTAAGCCCAGCTTTTAAGTCTTCAGTGTTCACTCTGGTGTAAATTAGAGCTGTTTGAAACAATGATGGATAGGGTTGTTGGTTTTTTTTTTTTTTCTGTAGAATGCCGTTCATTCATGTAGGGATATTCCCACTAAATCATCTAACTCAAAATATTTTGGGGAGACCTTTCAAATATCCATGTTGAACATGTTTGGACCATAAATGTAGTTTTACTTCAGAATTTATATGCATCTATATTAAAACGGGAAACTAATAAAGACTGAAATCAGGTGTTGATGGGATGAGGTACTACCAGACCAAAATATTCTCATTGTTCTAAAAATTGTTTCTGCTGCCACAATATGCAATAAGCTTCTGGTTTTATTCTTGAGGATTTAAAATATCTGAAAACTGAAACTTTTTGTCCCAATTTATGATACACCCCCCCAATTAATATCAGAAAGCTCTTCCCCTTCTTGCTCTGGGAAAGAAAAGAGAGCTTGGCTGGTTGCTACTTCTCTAATAAAGCATTCTGGAACTACTGGTTAATGTACACAAAGGTATGAAGTAATTGAGCTCAACAGGCCATGTAAAATACACATGAGAAATAACGTATGTACTTGAGGCTAAAAATATAAGCCTAAATGAATCCTAGGGGGATTCTCAGTGCTTGTGGTACTTCTAGTCCTCTCACTGAAACTAGAGCTTATTTCTCTTTGCTTTTGTTTCCCAAATAGCTTCTTTGTCATTTTTCCTTGACCTCTATGGAAAAGTTTGAGGAAGAATAAATTCTTTCTTCAGCTAAGTGTCTGCAGTGTGGTCTATTGTAATACACAAATTGTGCGTAATCCTGCAGAGAAGAAGAGTCGATGTGGCAGAGATTTGGGGAGGCAGTTAATGAGAGATTATAACTAAGCTACCCAAGTCTGCTCTGTCTCTGGGGAGTCACTCTGTAGGAAGACAGCAATACACGCTTTTCAAACCATGATCCAGATTACGTTTCATTCTGTTCTATCCATGTGCTTGTAATTTTGGTCACAAATGCTTACGGGCTGCAAGAATCTCAGCCTCCAATATCGACTGAACCTATGCTTTGTCTTTTCTTGACCCATTTCTTGAGTAAATGCTTTAATCAGTCAAAGGGAAGCAGTTTTTGTGAGGAAAAAGGAATTAACTTGTTGAAAGCCATTCACCGAATACTGTTTGTACTTTTGCGTGTGGTTGGCTCTCATCAGGTGTAATGCATAACTTTTATTAATTTTTATTGCTGAAACTGCTGATAAAACAAGAGATGACAATTGGTATAAGGAGACTGAATTTAGGTAACACTAGGATGTTTATGTTCCATTACTTTTCATTGTCTTGACAGCTTCCATAGAATTACTTTCTAGTGTATAAGCCTTCAATTACCGAATGAAGACTAGTCCCTGGCCCCAGGCCAAAAAAATGTTGCACAGCTTTTTTTATATTGTTCATCAACATGGACAATCCAACTAACTCAAGAGTAGATCACCTTCAGTCAAGGGATTCTTCAAGACTGTTTGAGTTGGCAGTGTGCAGAAGTGAAGACCTAAGCCTGTCTGAAAAAGGTGTGGCGTTCGGTTGGTCATTTGTGCTAATTGTCTTTGCAAACGTTGACTATCACTGCATTTTCCTTTTGCTTTCATATCCTGGGAGGGAGAAGAGGATAAGCCAGACTATTAGGTTAAGCAAACAGGCAAATAAGATCATTGATGTCTGCTTTGTGAAATTCCAGTGAGCAAGAAAAGGCTAGGAGCTTTCTTTAAAAAAAAAGAAGAAAAGAAATTAAAAGAAAGAAAGAAAATCCACCTGTGACTCTTGCCTGCAGGAATTACAGATTTAAGGGAAGAAAGGTTTTTGCAAAAGCTGCTGCTTTTGCTAGTCTCTCTGATTCCCTCCCTCTGCCTGGGAGGTGGTCTGCGAAGGGGTGGGTTGCTGGGAGGCAGTTGCTCCCCGTTGCCTGGCTGCGGCATTCGTCCTGCCGGTGCCTCGGTGGCAGCTCTTTGACACCACAGCAGAGGCAGATGGCTGAGGGTGTCACTAAAGGCTCCCATCCATTTTTAGCAACAGATTTCAGTGCCTGCCGGCCATTTACTCTTTGGGCAGTGCTTCAAACTTCGGCCAAATATTCAGCTTTTTAAAAGCTGGGTAGGTTCTGATTTTTTTTAGAGTGTTTGGGACAAATATCCTCCTAAATTCTGTGTCAGTAATGCCACTGAAAGAGGTGAGCCTGCTTGTTGTGAAATGCACTCTGCATGCACGAAACACAGCGCTGGCTGAACAAGCTGCAGGGTCTTATTTAGATAGCTGGGATTTGGCAGGAGATGACCAGTTCACACAAAAAGCCAGGAAGAAAATCAAATAGTTGCGGGAGATGTTGAAAATAACAGATGAGAAGAGGCTCCTTGCAGAATTTTGATTCTACACAATAGATTACTGCTGGCAAATTGAACTACTGCCCACTTTTCAGTAATATTAGAGAGTTGGAAATGATGCATATTTTGTCCAGGCAATCATCTACTGTATTTTATTGACAGCAAATAAAACCTGAATAGGGAAAAAGACTAATTAATCATGACTTTATGTAACCTTTACCAGCATGATACAGTTCTGATATCTGAGTCCTAGTGTGCAGTGTTCGTTTAAATTAAGCCTGGTCTTTTTTGCAGTAGGATCCAGGAATAAAACATGTGGAAATACTGAGGGTTGTTTCAGGGGAGCCAAGTAGAGTTAGGAGTCCAAGTCCAACTGAAAATGTCAGTGTCAAATGTTTTAGCTTTCTGTATACCACATAGTTGGTAAATAATGCCCAGGGGGAAAATTGTTGAGTCCTGATAAATTCTTGAGCATCCAAGAGCTATTGTTGGTTTCACCGGGGACTGCTGAAAACTCAGTGCTCTTGAAAATCCAGCCAATTATGTAGGTGCTTATGCACGGGCTTTGACGGCTCACTTTTCTTGTGTATTAAAAAAGCATGTTTTCTAAAAAGCTTTCTGCTGTTACTGGCTATTTATTTTTCCCTTTGTTTTCTTTTGACGCACTTAAAAATGTAGCACTCTTGAAACAAACACATTTGAACTGCTGTGTAGTCTAATTATGGCATTTAATTTCAGGAAGCTGAAGGTGGTCTGCTGGTCAGTAGTAGGAGGGAAAAGGCAGTAGTTTCTCGGGCTTTGGGGCACTAGATAATCCTGTCGAGTTTTGCCATTTTCTTTGCATCCAAGAGATAATAATGGAATAGAATTGCCATTTTAGTGATAGAATATGGTTTGTTTTCTTTTTTAATTGGACTATAACAGACTCTGAAAGACCGTAGAACAGGAGATGCTTTAAAATAACTATTTATACCATTAACAATAACGAAATATAATTATAGGCTTATGTTATTTAAATACAGCCTCCTTACAGAAAGGTGCGGTTCTTTCCACACGTAATAATAATAATAATACATAATGTGTTCTTTGTGCTTTATGTCTTCAGATTGCTTATATACAGAAAAATTGTATTACCCACATGTGGCAGAAAGGGAAGCTTCGTATGAGAATTAAGAGACTTACCCAGTGCTAAATTGCTCCTGTGTTTCAGCCTCCGAGCGCAAGCGATGCAGCGTTGTTTGGTGCTGTGGGGACTATCAGTTCGGGTCAGCACTGGCTTCAGGCAGTTTGTTGCAAGGTGTAGACGTGTGCCTCATTGCTTAAGCATTTTGAAAATGTTAACAATTTATTCAGTCATTCATTCAGGTTTTGGTGCTTTTAAATAACATCAGACACCCTTGGGTTTTTGGATCTTTATGGGCACCGCCAGAGATTTGACAGCCGTTTAAAGAAACTCCTCCTAAACCAGACTCTAACAAGTGACTGTGGATGTTAACACTGCATCAGGAGAACTTGTGCGCACTATGATTATATATTTTCATGCATACAACCTCACCATGAAAATCATCAAATGAATCCTTGTGCCTGCCACCACCTGTTGAACTCTGAACCTGAGAGCAAGAAATCACTGCCTTAAGGCCAAGATGCTTCTAGAAGGTTGGTGGGCAGTATCTCTCCACTTTGAAAGGCAGCATTTTCCAGCTTCCACTGGATTTCTGCTGGTCTAAGTAATAACTGAACTAGGAAAGAAAAAGCAGACTGGTACACCATGATCAAAAAATACCTCACGTCTAGAGTAAAGAACAGTGCCCTTCCCCTGCAGATGGGTTTAAATTTGAAGTGGTTTGTTATTTGTTTCTGAAAAAAAAGAGGAGTTTCGTGATATCTGCTGGTTTGTGTAAAAAAAAAAAATCCGAGTGCCATCAGTGAATGCTTTGCAGTGACAGGAGAAAATGAGCCCCGGAACTGCCTATCGTATGCACTGATATAACCTCCTCCCGTATCTGAGTGCCTCACAACTGTTAATGAATTTAACCTCAGCAGCAGGGAGGCTGGCATGCCTTATGAAGCCTGAACAGACCATTTTGGTTACCTGCTTAGTCTTCCCAACTATAGCAGGCTGCACGCTTACCTTTAATTCGAGCTTCTCCTTTCACAGCGAGAGGATAGAGGCACAAAGAGATGATCCAGCTCTGGCTCAGAGCCGGCACTTAACCCTTGCCTCCCAAGTCTTCCATGATTTCATGAGCGAACCAGCCTTTCTCCTAGAAAATTCAGTATCTCCCGTCCTCACCCAGCTGTGACAGGAGTATTTTATAACTTACAAATGTGTTCGTTTCCCTTGAGGGGCAGAATATATGTCATTCCTTAGTGGGCAAATAGGAACAAGTGAGCAGTGCTGCCTTTAGCTGTCCTACTAGACAGATAGTTCTGCGGCCATGGGTCGCTGGCCTGGGAAAAAGATTTATGAGGAGGCTTTCAGGAAAACCCCTGAAATTTCTCTTTGCTTTTCATAGCGTGGAGAAGCAACTACATTTTCAATAAGCTACAACTAGTGAGAACAAGGAGGGCCTTAAAAAAGTGTGGAGGCTGGAGGAAAGGGAGCCTTCCCTTGAAAATAGATGTGTTAAAAATATATATGTGGGGAAGAGGAAAAATCACTAGTAAAAGAAATCATCATCCCCCTCTGTTTTCTGTTCTTCCTGGCAATTCTGCATCTAAAAACAAAAGACAGTTTTTGTCCTGAAATACTCCCCGTGGTTTTTTTTCCCTTCCCTGTGGCTCTAGCAGTGTTAGTGGCATAGAGGTGGCTGGACAGTTCTGCATTTTCCAAAAGTCAAGAATTCTGGCACTTGGTTGACTGCAATAAATGCTGTTTTCAAGAAATGTTTTCCAATTATGTAAGATAGTCCTTTGCCTCTAATAATTTCAAATTACTCTCCTTCTTTGGCTTAGTAGTTCAATTTTAAATGTATTTCTAATACATACACTTTTGTTTGACTAACTTTGACAACTTTGTAAAGATTCATAATATGGAAAACTACCCAAGGTATTCCTTTTATATTCACTACACCCATGTATTATCAAGCAATACACACAAATATGTCCATGTAAATGGGCATAGTCACCCACCCAAACCCAACCTCTCCAATCCAAAGAAAGAACCAAATAAGACTTGAGCCAAACGATAAGAAACTTGAAGAAAGCCCTCATGTCTAATTTAAGTGTTTTCAGTACAGCAGCCTTTGATATTAGGGTGAATTATAAGTAAGCATGATTTTGGAGTGTAATGCTGATGAGTTTACTATCTAGGACTTGGGTTCAGTTGTTGAAGTTATCAAAAAGGGTGTAGGGACTGAGGCAGAAAGATGATCTGGCTGAGGAGGTTAAATGCTGTCATGGGGTCACTCACACCCTTGTGGTGTAGTTTCTGTGTGATTCTGAGTGATCGCCTTTGCCAAATTTATTACAGGTTCCGCAGTTCTCACTTATTCCATTTTTTTCCCAAAGCTCAGCTGGGTGTAGTTGCTCGGTAGGACTCTGGGTTCTAAACTGATCTTTTTTCCCTGACTTTCAGAAGTGCTAGACATTTCTAGCTGCAATTGAACTAGATAAGAGCTATACTTAACTACATAAAGTTATGATAATTACTCTGAAAAAAATCTGATTTTAGGTATCTGAAATTGGACACCCTAAATTAGCAAAACGTTTGACCTTCATCGTTCTCTAACTCAGCTCCCCATCTGCGCAATGGGATAATATCGTCTCTTCACCATGTAGAGGTGCTTTGGAAAGAAAGTGATGAATATTTGAAACACTCACATGTTGTCATGATGAGCTCCATAGAAACTGCTATGAGAAAACACGTAGCTCTGCCTTTAAAGCAGGTTGGGGTCGTGTGCTGCAAATAAGGCCGCGCAGCCAGCGGTGAGGATCGAATGAAATACCGAAGTGGCCTCGTTCCACGTGAGCACCAGCCACTTGGTGTCATGTCTGAGGCAGTTGAAAGTGTGGTGGACGCGTAACTAGGCGCCAGCACAATACGTCTGCACAGGCAGCTGAACTACATCTTGTGGACCTTGAGGCTTAAGTCTGACATTTGCCAACTTGCTGCCTGTGTGTGAACCTTAACCTTAAGATAGATCTTTTCTGTTATTGTTGAATGCAGGTGAGATTTTCAAAAGCTCTTGGCTCCGTCCTCTCTCTGTTGCTGGTATGGATAACAGACCTTTATGGATTACTTTATTGGGAGCAGCGTTAGGCCAGTGTTGAGTAGTTTCATGGTTTGTGTTGCAAATTGTCTGAAAAATACGCTGGGAAAAAATGCAGTGCTCAATGCTTGAACTCAGTGAAGCTCTTGACATTCCCAAGGGCTGTTAGCTTTCTCTATTGAGAACAACCTTGCATGCGAGATGCTAAAATTAGGTGTTGGCAGTGTTTATTGTTTGCTAGTGCATAACATGAGTATGCACATTTTCTCTTGTTAACCTTGAATGAAGAATTTCATTGACCTCATTCTGAACATCAGAAACCTTGAGGTAACCTCCGGAGGTTTTTATCTGACATGCACTGAGTGGTATTTAAATGACCCAGAATCAAGTTTTAGTATTATTTATATTACAGCAAGCATCAGAGATCAAAGCCCTGTTGTCTCAGGTTCTTATCAGACACTGCCATGAATATCTGGGAGTATAAACTGATAAACGAAGCTTTCTTATTCTTGTTTCTCACACGGAGGAGGCAGAATCTGGCCTGCAGGGAGCGGAACTTGTTTTACACTCACTGAAGAAGGGGAGAAACTTCCTCAAAGTCGGGCACAAAATCTTTAGCAGAGTCACTAGCAGAATCCAGAGCCGTTGGGTCAGAACTGTAATTTTAGTAGCATTAATTCATTTCTTAAATCCTTTGTGGATACAGCCTTCCAGCCTGCACGCTGAGATGTTGCTTTTTTTTTTCTCCACCATTTTGAGACTTTTTCTATCCCTTTTACATATGTAATGTCTTATGGTAGTAGCAAATGATCTTCCTCTACCAAACAGAATTTTTTTCATCATAGCTTTACTCATAGCACCTGGCATATCCCTTTGGACTTTGGAAATCGAAGCGTACTGAAGCCAACGCTAACAGTGCGTTCCTCCCACCCCCAGCATAATTTTCTGCCATACCCTTGGCATAGACTCCCTGATCCTGCACATTTTCTTAGTGGTAAAGAAGAAACATTTTAACTGCTACAATTTATGAGACCTCACAGGGAAAACATTATTTCCTTAGCAGCTGCAGAAGCAAATAGAAGTATTCCTCAAAGTGAGACTTCAAGTGAGCTAGCAATTGAACTGCAATACCTGTCTTAACACCAGGAAGCTCTCCGCTTCCACAGACTAAGGGACTGCTTTGGAAAACGTCTCCCCCATGGAAGCCCGCCAGTCTAGCACACTCTTTTTTCCAGTGTTTCATGAGTTCCACCTACCATGGTGAGTTGTGATATCAAATAGCAATAATAATCTTTCTGTAGCACAGCTACAGCTAGGTACAGAGATCACGGAGGAAGGTCTCTTTACCATGCTGGACAGAGTCTATCACTGTTTCAGAGAGGACTTATTTTTCTATCTCAATTGACTTTCCAGCACCCTTTATTCTCTTTTAGCCACCAAATCTAACTCCTGTTTTTAGGTTATCATGTATCTATTCATACTGTAATAGTATCTAGTAGCTCTGGTCATTGCGATGGTCTCTATTTCCAAAGAAATGAAGTTTTGCATGTAAAGCAAGAGATCATGTTGATGAGCGCAAACAGTGAAGCAGAAAGAAACAGGAAGACAATAGAAAGGCCACTTTCTTCCTAGGATTTGAGAAGAATCCTAAAGTATGGGTTATACATTGAGCACATAATAATACTAGGATCTATGAATAGAAATGAGTGACGAGCTCATCCCAAAAGAGTGTGACTTTTTGAAAATCAGTGTTTTCTTCAGTAGGACTCTCTCTGAAAGGGAGTAAAAATGCACTCGCAAGTGGAAGCCCTTCTCCCATTGTGGTATTCAGGAGGGAAGTTCAACCTGCAGCTCAACTGCCGGGCTGGATGGTGGCACAAAAGAGAGACTCTGCAGTGCTTATTGTCTGCAGTGGTTCTGGCATCACAATTCAGAGGGGAATTCGAACAAAGTGATTTCGTTATTCCTTCTGTCCTAGTATCTCATCTCTTTCTGTTTTATGAATACTGAACTCTCTGTTTTAAATCTGTTTTAAATTGCTTTTCCGTATTGTTTCATTTTTAATTGTGTTTATTATTGAAAAAAAAAAAAATTCTACCCACCTAATGAGATAGTAGCAGTCCATATGATGATGAGATTTTAAATGTTAGATATAAATTAGTCTTAGGAATAACAAGGTTTCATTCTCTTACACAACAGGAATGTATCACTAAATCTCTAATACTATGTGTTAAATGTGTTCTTCAGAGCAGTGGGGATGTCACATGGTGTGCACTCATATAAGCCCATCTGTAGGAGATGAGTCAACTTCTGGAAGTCTCTGTTATTTTGCAGCTTGGAATCTCACTCCTCTACCTACCTCACTTCAAAATTTACAAGGAGCAAGATTATATTGATGAAAGACAGAGACCAAACGCCATGTGCTAGTGCACACCTCTGGATTTTGTGGGCATCGTGAGATTGCTGACTGTTCCTCTGAAGGAAAAAAAATCAGTTCCTTGTTCCAACTTAGCTGATTTAGCAAGAGAGAGAGTAAAATCTTTGATCCCAGTAAATTTCTGTAAGGTAAAGAAAACATATGAAAATGAGATTTCACCAGAAATTGAATTATGGTGTGCACTACAAAGCTCCATTTAATAGTGAGGTTAATGACTAATGTATTTTCATAGTCCGTCTCCTCTGAGACTTCAGCTGTTTTTCTAGAGTTGGATGGAGATTCTGTTCCTCAGCTGAATAGGAGCAGCATTCATCATTACTGCAGCAGGACATATCTTGGGAGAAGTTTATAGGACATAACTTGCGTCAGCTGCTAGAAGGTTTCTGCAGCTCTTGAGCTGTTCTATTTCTGCAGGTTGGTCCATTGAAGAACCTGGACCATCCCTCTCTTTGAAGGGTATCTGTCTGCAGGAGCCATTGCAAATGGGTCCATGATTGGGGTTATTTTGTTGTAGTGAACAATATACAGTCTGCTATATCTATGGATATCAGTATAAATACTCCAGTTACAACCTTCTCCAAGCCATAACAGAAAATACTTATAACCAAACCGTTTAACTAACCAACCAACCAACCAAACCTGATTTTTAATTCTTGGAATTGGCATTAATATTGATAAATCGAAAAAGAATGTAGTATAACCAGTAACTACACATCAGGCCTCCTGAAATATAAAGGTTATTTTAAAAGTACCTACAAAACAGGTGATATTTGGAGGCAGTAAACCCTGCTACTTGAAACACTGTTATACTTCTAGTTATATTGATTTCTTTTGTGAGTCTTGGTTGCTTTCCCAGGAACTTACAATTCTTGCTAAAAGCTCATGTTATTTATCTTCCATGAACTCTTGCAGATCTACGATATTTCAGCAAAATTCTATTTCTTAGCAATCTGCTCTAGGTGACATTTTTTATTCCAGAATTTAGCCACAGGGTAGACTATTTTTCATCTGATAGCCAAATTATTCAAAGACATGATGTCTGAAGAATACTGGGAGCAATAAAAGAGAAGGATTCCGGAATTATTGGGTGCAAAGCAACTTGAAATCAGGATTTATTTTAACTATCTCTCTGAACCTTCGTTCAGCACAGCTCTGAATTAACGTTATTTCATGCTTTCATCCCTCCTTGCTCCTCTTTTGAGCTCAGGATGCCAGTCATATCATTGTGGGAAAATATCTGCAATCTACTTACAAATGTCTACCAGCAAAGAATTTTGGGCTCAGTTTTGCTTAAAGTATACCTGAATTATAGGTACTATTCAATAAGTCTTAAATTACACATTTACTACTACTGCATCTACTACTGTCTGGTCTGTCAGTAACTGCATTGCCTTCATGTGGTTTCTTCCTCAGACATCTTTTTAATAGCGAATTTGGGTGAGATATCCTCTCTGTGTCCGCTGGGGCAATGTATTCTCATAAGAAAAAGGAAATAAACTGCTGGTGTCTGCGATTTGCCTGTCTGCAGTTATTGTATGCATTTCTCTATTAGCAAATAAGCAGGAATGAGCGCCTTGGAAGCATTTTCTCCTGTGCACACATTATGAGCCTTTCCCTGTATAGTGTTAAGAAAATACTTCTTGGTGTTCTGCTTTTAGCTTAGATACATCAAAGGCATTATTGATGTCTCTTGATAAGCAGACTTCTAGTTTTGCTTAGTGGCGTCTTTTATTATAATAAATTTGGCAACTTTTTGTGAGTATGACATGAATAGTTCACTGCATTTCGATGAGCTATTTCTGTCTGTTCAGTTTTATTACTAATATTAGAAAGTACGTGGTATTTAATAATTTTATTTGATATCTGTAAACAGAAAAATGGATGCTCAGCACTGCTTGAACTTTGATAGATATTTTTGGCTAACCGTTATTGCACAGGAGAAGCCATTGATTCACAAAGCATGAGTTCGCTTGATTTAACAATAGGACATTGGAAGTTCCTGTAGGAACAGTCTTGCAGTGATTTGTGCATGTTCTTTGGAGTGCTATGTTGGAAGAAATGATGTATTTCTGATGAAGGTTTCCTATTTGAAATGGTATGAAACACCTGTTACATGCTTCAACCCCTTGGGCTAAACATCCTCAAGCATTAAACTTGCATTCTTCTTAACATCTCTATGGTACCAAGGCAAGGATAATGTTAAGAAATGCCATTGCTGGCTATAAGTGGGAGTATCATTAGCCATCAGAGTCATAATTAAATTATATGATTTGTTTAATGGACCTACAATATATTTAAATTACCTTTTCTCCTACATAGGGAGTTAGAAGAGAGGGCCTACAAACACACTGAAATAGAAATTTATGTGAGACGGTTCTAGTAGGAACTAGACTGGAGACTGAATTTCTGTGATAATTACTAATTGTATAAAGCCTTTCTTATTTCTAAGAGCTGGAACTTGGTCCCATTTAAAGATAACATTTGTGTCAGACGTTTGTACTTTAACCTTAAGTCAAAGCATGAAGATGGGCCAAAACGACATTGCACGTAAGCCGTCATTACCTCACAGTTATTCATTGTGTCTGCAAATGAGTCCAGATATGACTGTGGGTTTTTTTTCCTAGCGTTAAGAGTGGCATTCAATTATTTAAACATAAATACCTAGTGCCATTTTCACGCCCTTAGATGTCCAAGATACTTGCACAGGTTTGACATCTGCCATATACAGAGAACTTAAGACCTTCATCTTTCTGAAGTGTAGAGGGAAACCAAGCAGGATGCCCCATGACATCTGAAATAGTACATGACATCTATGATTAGGGAACAAAATCCTACTCTTACCCTTTTAGTTATATTCATTTTTTATTGACCTTTCATTTCTTTCTGGTTTCCTGCAATGCTCTCTATCAGCTGATGTTATTTGCCTTCCTTGCAATCCTCCAGGTCCACAACAGCTCAGCAGCATTTACTTTTTTAGGAGACTGTCCAGCTAATGCTCTTTTTAAAGATTTTACATGAGTTGTCTTTCCTGTAGTGTCTCTTGTTTCCTGTAACTATAGTTCCATATTAAGTTCTGTATACCTCATCTCAGATAATAACTGTATACAGTTATGAATGACTTAAAGTTATCAAGTGTTTTTACAAAATAAACATTATTTCAAATTCCACTAAAATGAAAGAAAGCTGCTTGGCATTTACAGAATATTTCTTGTCTATCTGAAAGAATTACAAGTAGGACTACCTTCTGCATTCAAGTTTCTAGTATGCAAAAGTCATTTTATTTTATCTTCTATATTAATCTTGAGCTGAACATCGCGTATATGAACCACAGAATCTGAGATCTATTGGTTCAAGAGAATGTAGGCAGAATAGACGAAACTATTATGAACTAAATTAAAAATATGTGACATTTATACAGTCCTCTAGAAAGCAAAATTTTTGCATTTGGCAAGAACGATGCGATAAATTGTTTTGTATGTCTCCAAGGACAACAATAATTACCAAACCCCTACTTGCTGCAATTCTTACAGAAGAAATGTCTCACTTGTTCACATTAAAACTAGATGTAAGATAGCATGCAACCCGAGAGGATTATAAAAGTAATTCTAGTGTAACTACAAAGCCCAAAATTCTGGAGGTACTTTTTACTCTGGAATGCAGCAGGAAATGCAGAAAATGGTTCAGTGGCTGCTGAGGAATGAGAAAAATTACACCAGAGCTAGTCATATAGACAGCTTGTAATGTGACCAGAAAATGGAATAAAGTTATTTGCAAGATTAGTTCATGCCTAAAACTATATGATTTGGTAGGACAAAGTCTTTGCGTGTTGATATAAAAAAACCTCTTAATTCAAAAAAACAGGCTTGATTTGGAAGGATAAGTACAATATTGGTCTTTGTCCATGGTTTCAGCTTTCTGTCCATCTCTCCCAATAACTGTGGAATCCAGCAACTGATTTCAGCCAAATGTGAGAGAGCAGGCTGTGATCTCAAAAGTATTAAGTCTGAATATGAAAACTAGTGACTGCATAGGAAATAAGAAGCTCAGATTAAAGCCTCCACAGCGGGGGAGGAGGTAGGATGAAGGATGAACTTGACAGCTTGATGATCTGCACATGGAGTAGTTTCCTTTTCTGTGGCCAATTGTTTGACTTGGGCTGTAACTCTGTCCAGACCACAGCTGTAAAGTTCCCTGACCCTTTTTGAGTGGATTGGAAGAGATTTGATACTCCGTTTTGAGCAACGTAACTTTCAGGGAAGCAAGATAACCCGAATTCATAAACTGTACATAGGCAAATGTTGATGTTGAGTAAGTGTCTAGAGTGTGAAGTTAGGTTCTGAGCAAAAAAGTGGTGGAAGTTGTTCAGTTTGGCTGCAATCCTCAGGATTCCTGTAGGTTTTAGCACTTGTCCCTCAAGTTTTCCTCAAGCAAAGAAATTCAGATTTCATACTGCTTAGTGGCAGCTTGGGAAGTGGGCTCTAAATCCTGGGTGGCTGAAGTAATTACCGAGGGGATAGTGTATGTCGCCACAAATAAAGTGTGAAGCTGATTGAGAGCTTTTCTGTCTTAAATACATCACAGAGAAAACACACGTAGTCAGGACTTTGTAAATCTCCATCTGGAAGAATGTAACTTGCTTGAAGGACTCCAAGCAGACTGAAGGCTTCCAGGTAGAAGTGCATGTATGTGGTTTTTGTATATTGTTACCGTAAGTAATGGATTTCTTTCCTGTGAAGGTCTGAATAGGGAAACAGTTCTAGAGCCTGACAAATCAAGAATCCCCAAACAGAATATATCCACTTGAGATTTATAGCCATCATGTTATCTTTCCTGAATTTCCATAATTTTATTTATTTCTTCTCCATCAATCTGCTCATACTCCCCATTGTTTTAACAGAAATAAACTGACTTTCTTATGGTTTTTTTTTCCCCCCATCATAAACTCTTCAGTGCTCTTTGAGTCAGCTTTTTTTTTTTTTTAATGCATGAAGTTTTGATTACGTCAGCTTTGCTTATGTCATCCACACAATCAAATTCCAAGGTTTCCAGCCAAAATGAAGATTAACGTGTGCAGAAGTCACTGTGTCATTTCCTTTGCTCCTGAAAATTCAGGACTTCCCTGATGCCCAGAGCCAGCAAGTCGATAATCACATATTGGGAGAGTTCATAGCCCCAGACCTGTTTTCCTGTAGTTGGCTGCTGTCAGACTGGTTGTTTATGCCCACGCAGGACCATGCGGTCTTCACTAGGGCTCTGCATTGAGGAAAACACTCCTCTAAGCAAGAACTGTTACAAATGGCACTAATCCTCCTTTATGGTTCACGCATACCTGCAGGATGTACTCATGGAGACGAGGCTGCCAAACGAATTTGAAGTCATATGAAATTCAGGGGCGGATCTGTATATCTGTTGATTTCTGTAAAGCATCCAGGATGCTGCCATCCTACACAGATGTTTCGGTACTGTGTATTAATCTGCATTACTGAAAAACCACCTGAAGGCCAGGAACAATTTAAGCTGTAATGTACTGGGCATAAATAAGAATAACAGCGAGCGACATGGCCCCCAAAGGGCTGTTGTTGAAAGACAGCATGGACCATGTGGAAGAGATGGACAGCAGCAGGAGGCACTGAGGGGAAAGAGAAGCAAGTAACTACTAATGAGATAAATAAAGCACAACAGACACCAATATTAAGTGTGAAATAATTCTAGTTAAAGAAATAATTTATTCAATAACAAATATTACTATCTTGATGAGCTGCTATCTTTAGGAAGATGAGCGTGGTAGAATGAGGATGTCTGTTTTCCTGTGTGTTATTGTGATTCCGTGTGTGTGACAATGCTTCTGATTTCTTTCAAATGCAGTTGAGACAAAGAACTTACAGCTACTTCAGAGCCAGATAAAAGTGTCCCCAGAAAGCTTAATTTTTCAAGATGCGTTAAGAATATATATGATTTAAGGTGTAGACCAATGCATTTAAATAGAAAGCTGCTCTGTGCCCCCTTTTTCACCCATATCTTTTGCGAATCTTTCTATTTCTAGTTACATAAACATGTTAATTATGTATCTGTAATGAATAAAGTATAAGTTGTTATTACAGTTACTACTTTCTCAAGCTGTTCTATTACTGGTTGTGTCATATTTATGGGAAAATCCCACACACCTGACTTAGGCAACTAGATCCATTAAGTTTAGAGGAGGTATCTTTTAATTAAAAATTGTTCATATAATAGTGACAGACCAAACAATGATATTCAGCTGAAAATTTGCCCATCAATATTCAATCAATTTTAAACGTACCCATGAAAACACATTTTGTTTTCTCTGACTCTCCTCCCTGCATGAGGTATAAAAGAGAGAGCGCTATAAAATTCTCAGTAGTGGGGCTTTAAATCCTACATAGCTATTGGGATATCACGGTCTGAATTCTTTCATGCAAGGTTTCCCTGCTGTCTGCAACTCAAGGGAAACAATCCACTGCAGGGAAAGCAAACCTATTTTAAAAGCATAAAAGACCATTTATTTTATGCCTAGATGTATCTATACTTTTATTGTCTGCATTTGTAAAAAATGTTTGAAATATCAAGAATTCTACGTTTTGATTTCTTATTTTGAAGGACTTCACAAAGCCAGTTGTGCTGTCTCTTATTTTATTAAAAGGGAGTCCAGGCGATTGGATCTATCCCAAAATCTTCCTTTATTGAAAATTGTAGGTAGTCTTGGCAAGACATTATAATACACATAGCTACACGGAGCGTAGTGTTTTCATGGGCAGTCTATTTATCATAGTCACCAGGCAACAGAAAGACCTGTATCAAGTAGCGGATGAGAAAGTATAATGGAAAAGGAAGCAAACTTTTTAAGTCCTTTTTTTTTCCCCCCCCCCCAGAAAGAAGTGTAATTGAAGTGTGGAGGTAAAACTAAAATGCCTCAGTGTGTGAAAGGCTTCAGGATCATGCATGTGTCTATGTATGTGTGTGCATGTTCATACATTTATGTATATGTTTTGCATGCAGCTTTATGGAAATATTAGCTCTAATTTCCTATTTATGTATATCATACACAATCTTTTTTTTTTTTTTTTCTGAATAGAGAATTTTCAGTCTTATTAATGTAGGTTATTATTTAAACTTGTTCTCAGTACTTTGATATCTATGCTTGGAACATCTATTTTAAATAATCTGCTGCTTATTTACTGCCTGTTTAATAGGTTGGTTCAGTATAAGGCCCCTTTACAGGCTGTATTTTGATTCAAGAGAGAAGCTCTTCCTATGGTAGCTGAGTTTCTTTCACTGAGGCAGCAGGTGTTGGCCTGAGGGCACTCATTGAGCTGGCAGTAGCAAACAGGTTGTGATTAGGTGCATCAGAGAGTGATATTTTACATCTCTGTGCGCAGTATTTAGCTGGAGATTATTTCTTTACCCCCAGCACATTTGAGATAAGAGAACTTTTTTTCTCCCCCGTGGTAATGCTCTCAGTTTTAACTGCTGGCATTTTATTCTTCCTGTCTGCCAAACAGTTATGACTATCCTGTGTCATCTCTTAGTAAATCTATTTTCTGGTGTCTCTATCAGATGCTGAATTATCTCTTGCTCAAGCAAATCAGCATTATGAAGGGTGAAATTTTATCCTAGTGTACCAAGAGCAAACAAGGGGCCACCACATAGCCTTAAATAACAGTACTGTTAACCTTAATACACAAAGATAAATACACATAACCTCCCTTCCTAGAAAGGAGATTAACCAGGACATGACTCTGACCTGAGATTAGTCCTTAACTTCCATTATAAAATCAGAACTGAAATGACAGAAATGGCCTAAGAACTTAAATATACTGAAATGTTCCTTTGGTGAGCCTGCAGTATCTGCTTTTTATTGAAGTAAATAACATTACTAAATTATTCAAAGTATTCACTCAATTTGGGAGCTTTAAACTAGCCCATAGAGGGCCAGGATTTCTGCTTATCTAATCCTGCCTGCTGTCTGAGGCACAGCTCTTCTTTATACTGAAATGTGCTGTTATCAAAGAGTCCTGCTTGTTCTGGGTTCCTTGTAGTTGTCTGTGGAGCACATATGCATCTCTCTGAGGTTAAAAGTGCTAGTGACACTTGGAAATAGGGTACCCACTCACCTAGAGCATCGTTCTGATCCTCAATATAGAATCTAAGGTTCGCTTTGTTGTTTTGTTCAGTTTGATTTTACTTGACTGGCGTTTTTGAAAGTACTAGGAGAATTTTGTCAGTGTCCTATTTCAAGAAAATCTAATTAATCACTTTCGGTCACCCTGCAGAGATTCTTGCTGTGTATTGTTGCTGAAGAAGGAAATTCCAGCCTAATATTCTCATTAATGATTGCAGAAAGTTGGACTGGCACTACTTACAAACGCTGAACCAAGAGGGGTTATATGAAGACTTTCGTTATGTGAACTACATCGTAAAAGAAAAGTTGTACCATGGTCATATTCTGCCTCCTGTAAGGATTATACTACATGAAAGCAGCAGCAGCTAAAGCAGTTACCTGCAGAGAATAGTAGCCTTGAGAAAGCACCACAGGTATTTCTAGCTGTCTCTTAGTATCTTGGAAACTTGCAAAAATATAAGGAGTCAAGTTCTCAGTGAGTTGTGGAACCTTGTAAAGTTATTTTTAATGCAGGTTAATGAATGCTGTGCCAGAGGTGCACCAGCACCATGTCAGTATCTGCTTCGGTGGATGCTCAGTGCATTTCCGTAACCAACAGCTTCACCCTTTCTTATTCAAGGATTATGTACTATTAAAAAAAGAATTCCAAACCTTCTTGTGCAGAATTGCATAAGAAAGTGAAGTTTGGGCTAAACTTCCAATTTTCAGTTGTTGGTGGTATTTCTCTCTGTTTTATTTTTGTTCTTGTTTGCCTGCGTGGGAATCCACATTACCTTTTTTGGGGGCCGTTTTGTGAACTGCTTGCTGGTGAGATGTGGACCAGCAGTGGCCCAAAGACTTTTGGTTGAGGACACACTGCCAGGCACCATAGTTTGGGAATCCGTCGGCCAAGCTATTATCCAATGAGTCGTACCTCATGAAGTGCTTGTTCCTCTAAGAGGACAAGACCCCTCAAAGTCTTCTGAAAATGTAGTTTAAAATTAGATGCCTACAGTTACTTAGGATAGCTAATTTGCTCTCCCACTCATCTAGTTTAAACGAAGGATCAGTATTTTGCTCTTACTTATAGATAGTTATGTATTTGCAGACTCCTGATTCATTGGTCATATTGATAGATGACATGAGTTGGTTGTTGAAATGTATTTCAAATCCCATTCTATTTGGAACATATTCCAAGTATAGAGCTTAATGCAGTGTTTCATAGTGATTCAGAATAGATACAGGTGACTCAGAATCAGGGAGAAGTGACTAAATTATTTTGACTGCTCCTGAAGGCATTCCTGTCGTAAGGAGATACTGGGAAAGGATGTGAATATTGCATCGGAAGGGTATAAATGAAGTGAGAGAAAGAAAATGGAGTGCAGGAATGGAGAGTATTGATGCTCTGGATTGGGTGCAAGATAGGAAGCCTGTAGAACAGATGAAAGCCGGTGCTGGCATGCTCCAACATGCTGTTTGGAGAAATATAAACTACAGCCTGCGAGATTTTAGAGAATAAAGAATTTAGAGAGCAGTACTTACGGAGCAATATTGAAAGGGAGAATTAAATCTTCTCTGTGAAGACAGATATAACTAACTTGATGTAAATTCTTCCTGTTTTAAATTAATCGTGTGTTTGGTGTAAATTAGCTTCTGTATCCTTGCTTAGCATTGGAAGTATTGCATAAACTGCAACAGTGCTTTGAAAAACTTAAGTTGTCTCTTTTTTTTTTTTTTTTTATTTCCTCTTGATAAATTATTTGCTTAGCTTGTTGAAGCAGGACTTTTTTATTGAATTCTGGTGGAAGCCTCCATGAATGATGTATAAGGTTTCACTTAATTGGTCTTTTGGTCTTTCCATTGTCTACTGAATTCACTTTGCTTCCTGGCTGAGTTTAATGAACTTGCTGTCTGTAGAGAACATTGATATTAACGCTGCGGTAGCGCTCAAAGGCCCTGGGCAGGACTGGTACGTGGACCTCAACTTCCTTTTGCCAAACGTTACTTCAGTTTCACACGTGCAGCAACTTCAGGGACCGAATAGCTGGGACCATTAAAAAAATTATGTCAGGTCTGTCTGTGTCCGCAAGTGGGAATTGTGCGGGAATAAGGGCCTCAACAGCTCGCATTCTCCAGTTTAATAGAAGAGTAGCGTGGAGCACAGAAGTGCTGGAAAGGAAAAGTCGTTCCTCTACACACATCTACTTTAATGAGAGAAGAGGAGTTTTACAGAGTGATGGACACAGAGCTGTGTAACGCTTGTCCTGTCCTCGCACCAGCTGGGCATGTCTGATCTAGCCTTGTGTGGTAGCACAGGGCTGGGGCACTCGCAGACCTCACAGTCAGGTGGTTATTGCAGAGGCCAGCGTGGACCTGGACAACTGCTCTGGCGCCAGAGAGAAATGGTGATATTCTGTCTTTAGTTCTCTGGATGTATGATCAATAAACAAAAGAGCGTGCAGGCTCTAATCAGGAAAACGAAAAGATGGAATTGATGTGCAGGCAGAATTAATATTCATTAATTAAACTATTTTTTTTTAATTTTACATTAATTAATTTTAATAGACTTGTTTCTATAAGGCAATCTGACTGCTACAGTCAGTCATTGTGATCACCTCTACAATACAGTTGCAGAGAGAGAAGTACTCTTCCAAGATTAATGTATGGAAACTGGACTGTCAGTGTTCCTATTCCTGTTTCCAGTTTTATCTCTGATTATTAGAGTAGCCTTGGTAAAATCACTTATTCACCCTGGACCTGCTTTCACTTCTTTCCTTTAAAAGAACTTTGTAGAGTAGCTTTTAGATCACAGAGGTAATGTAGGTTAAGCTTTGCCAAATATTGTGAAGTGTTTTGAAATTACCAGATGAAAACAGGTTATCGGTGCAAGGTATTGTTCAATTATTTCATGACCAAATGACTCATCCCAAGAAGTTAAAAATAGGGTGCCAATGGGCTTTTTCTTCAGTTGTGTCGTGACTCGAATTACATTATCGCAGTTGCATGGTCGACTTAAAGGCCACGTCGCCCTACAGTAAGATTTAATAAGCATCCTCCTGCTCTGATGGTCTGCGGGTCTGTGCGTTGTTTGTATCTGGGGCAGATGTTTGCAAGACTCGAGCGGGGGGAATTGATATAACGGAAAAGAGGTTGTTGTGAGGGAAACCCTACAATTCCTCAAACTGTAGTCTTGCACTCAGAAATGCATCTGTGCTTTTTGTAACTGCGGCTGGAAGCTGGGCAGAGAGCACGCCCTACGTATGCGTCTGCTACTCTGCCTCAAGTGAGTTTGATGAAATACTCCGTTACTCACCCCTCAACCAGATTTATTTCCTCATTCGGGCTAAGCAGTTTCTGTGTGCTCCACAGTCAGATCGTTTAACAGTCATGGTAAATTTATAGCCACTTCTTCATTTTTGGTTCATCTAGTTGTGGTTGTTTTTTGGTTTTGCTATGTTGAGGTAGATGAGGACAGTGGGAAAACAAAACAGGAAGAGGTGTGTGTGACTTCCCACAGCGATTTCTGTTGGTTTGGGTTTTTTAATCTGAGGTCAGACTATGACATTTAAGCCTTTCTGGTTTAGAGAGGTATATTAAACCCCATCAATGAGTGTTTTCTCATTCGGCACCAGCACAAAGTTAGCACAAGTTGCATGTGGCGGGAGGAGAGATCAGTTCAGCATTCCCCTGCCCCTACCTACTCCATCTGACTATGACACTGAGTGCCCAGATTCACACAGTCTTGGTGTCACCCACATCCTAGAGGTTTCCATGCCTATAAAGTCTTAGAGGGCAGCCAAAAAAGAAGCACTATGTGTTGGGATCTGAATGAGATCAACCTCTGTGAAACTGGGCCAGTGGTGCTCTACAGAGAGATCTGCTCTTTTTCAGAAATTTCTTACCAGTGAGTTTTGCTCAGGCCACCCTTTTCATTTCTGCAGAGGCAGTGTGGCTCTCCTGGGAACTGTGTATTGATGCTTTCCATCTTTCAGCTTCCCTCTTTTATTTGATAGAGCTTTTCTAAGTTCAGAATAGGTGAGGTATACACAAAATACTCTTTTCAGATGTCCTGCTCCCAGGAATTGGGATGTTTAGAGTTAAGCCCTGATGCATTCTGAGATGCTGGAGCCCATGAGTCTTCCATGAGCTTTGTGTCTGACCTTTACAGCTCACTTTCTAAACAGGTTTTCGGCAAATGTGAATTTCTGTGCTTACTGATTTCAGTAGCAGCTCTGATTGCTGACTATTCATGATGAGACCTAAAAACTCATTTCCTTTACTTTCCATTTTCACATTCCTGAATGATGACAGGTAAGGAGGTGCTTTGGTTCTATATCGAATAACATCTGTAATGTGAGCTGAATTATTTGCTGCAGCAGTGCATGAAGTAACACAGGCACTTTGTACATCTCTGTAAAGTGGCCTGGGAGGGGTCAGAGACTGGTGGCTCTATTAATTTGACAGCGACCTTTGGTGAATCAGGTTGATTCAGCCAGGGAGGACTAGCCCTTCACGCAGTAAGTCTCCTATATGAGACTTCTGAGGAGCTACAGAACATGGATTGTGACGAGAGAGGAAAGCAAACCAGAAAGGTAGACTAGTCTAAGTAGGAAACAAGGCAAGAGCATCTCAGCATGGTGCAATCTGGTTCCATGCCAAGAGTTACAGCTTTCTTAAGGTCTTACCTTGTGTTTTTGCAAAGCAATTATACTTTGAGATTTCTATGAACTTTCCCAGAGCCAGATTTGCCCATAAATCTAGAGGCTTGCTTTGTTATCCCAATCCTCTTTAAGATCCCCAGCCTACCCTGAAGGCAGTTTCCAGGCAATATCCCCAGGCTTACCTGGGACACGTGCATTTTTTCCATGGTCTGAGATACTTTGCGTACACAGGGTTGAATGACTGGAAGGACTGTAATACTGAGATAGAACTGGAGAGCCCACTAGCTAGCTGAATTTCTCTGAACATCTGGCACGTCCTATCTTCCCAGTGCAGTACAGCATCTTGCAGCTTTCCAGGAGTTTTGGATGCTTTGCTGGAGATCTTGCATGCCTCTGAAGACCCAACAAGTGTCTCATGCACAAGCACATTTCTAATACAAGTAAGAGATGTGTGGTTAACTAAGAACATGTTTGTGTAACCTTGATATGTCTGTGTAAGAATTAGCCTTTACATCTGGCAAATAAAATACTGTGTAAACTTTCTGTGACCAAAAGATGACATTAACACAAAATGAGTTGTAATTAATCTTAGTTGACTGCTAATTACCTGTAAAATCTGATTAAATGGAAAACTAAATTTGCCTGCAGTCTAGTTAGAGTTTCGATATGAAGTCTCTGTCCATGTAAATATGTCTAGTTCTCTGTGCTAATTTATCGCCACTATGAGCTTTTTTTTCTTTCTGCAAAGGTTACAGAGAATGAAGGATAAAATTAGCATAATGAATCTTTGTTTATTAATGTAGCAATGGAACAAATATTGTATAGACATTTTATAGACTCCAACATTACGGTATTGTCAGAGAAACAGTGTTTCAAACATATTAGCATAGAAATAGGTTCATTTCCTGTTACTTCGAATAGTTCTGCTTGCACTGGTTTGTCATTCAGCTGTCAGTAGAAGGGCAACAAACATTCAGTGTGAATTGACCCCCAAGAAACGACTAGTGATTCTGCTATTCATTGACAAATGGATTTTGAAATATTCACAAAATTAAATCCCCAGAGCAAATGGAGCTTAATAGCTGACAGGGTTTTGTAAAGCAGCATAAAATCACAGCTGGACATCCAGAGTGAATTTTCAGTAGGGATAGCAGGCAAGTCCATAACTGCTTACTAATGTGACTGAAAGGAGTAGGACATGTAATTCTCCAGTCTGACAGGTAGAAAGTCTTTTCTCTGTCTTTTTAGCACAAATTCGTTAACTACCCTGTCCTCCATCAAATTGTCTCAAGAACATTCCTTTACCAGGAAAACTTTGTAAGTCGCGTGTTCAACAGCAAAAAAAAAAGCAACCTATAAAGTATTTGTCATAGAAGACTCACAAATGTACACTCTAACTGCTACACAGCAAGCTATTATTCAAAACACACCCCCTGCTCATGATGTAGTTAGACATCACAGCGTCTGCACTAAGGGGAAATTGCACATAGCCCATCTTAGCCACCTAAGCACAACTTTGACGCATCAAACTACTTTTCTATGGAAATAACTACAACTTTGAATACACCACCTGAACAACACACTTAAGCACACTAATAGAAAATGCCTAGGGGCTTTATGCTACTACCCCAGGTGGGATACAGAAAAACACTCCTTGATTACCTCCGGCACTGGAAAAAATGACACATGCTGATCCTCTCCCTTCTATCCTTTAAACAGCTCTCCCAAACCTCACCAAACTGATTATCAGAAACTTTATAGAATCAGATCGTGTGAGAAAAACAAATGCAAAAGCTGCCAAAAAATCTCCAAAGCCACCACAAAAGAAAAATTGTTCTTTACAATGAAATCATCAGGAAGCTCTACACATGAAAAACTTAGAATGTGATGTACTTTCTGTAATATACCAAATACTTTTCTGGAGTTACGTGAGTGAAACAGTGACTTTGCACCAAAATATTTCTATGCTGATAATTGGAAAAGGATAGAAAAGCCAGCGCTCATAGAAGAACATTTCTTGCAAACAACTACTTTATCTCTGACTTGCCGAGCCTGGTTCTCAAGGGAGATGTACAAAATAGCTTTGAGGAGGCAATTTGGGATAAAATGCATAACTTTGCCGAATATTAGAACTACAGACACAACCGATTCATTTTCATTTTGAATTACAATTTTTTTCTAAGCCTTTCTTCTTGGTAAACCCTTTCTGTTCCACCTTCTGTCCAACTGATAAGGAAATGAGCCTTATCACCTGCCCCCTTGGTTACCCTTCATGACGCTCTTCTCTCAGGTTTTTTAGCTGATTAACATAACTAAACGAAGCTTAGAACAGCATGTCCCACTTTGTAGTGAGATTTAAGTTTGCTGCCTCTGTTTCAGCCAAAACTGTATCAATTGCTCAATAAAGGATATTGAGATCTTCAAATCTTGCCAGTCTTATAGAGATAAAACATGGTATTTAGATGTTTACAACAAGGCTACTGGTAGTTCTCTCCTGAAATTGCTCTCCCATGAGAAAAAGGGAGCAAAATCTGAGGTAGGTTTTGTCATTCAAACACGAACTGGAAAGATATCAAAGCAGCTCCCTAGAAGTGATCCCCTTTCTCTGTTTCTCCTTGGAGTGAGTGGATGATCTCCTAGTAGAGAAGTACCCTCATGTTCTGTTTATCCAAAGTTAAATAAAAAAACTGTAAAAGTTATCAGCAAGATCTCCAAAGAAATTCAGTTCTGAATCAGGCTCTTAGCACTGCCTTAATGTGTCCAAAGATTATAGTACTAATGGTTAATTACTAAATGATCATATGACACAAACCATTACACCATCTTGTATGCCTCTGAAAATTTGTACTGTCACAGAAATCAAGGTGGAGCAGAATTTGTTCCTGTACAGAGAAATTGATAAAACGTTCACGTAATTTAAGATTGATTTTATTCTTGATTATTTCTATGCAATCTCATAATTTTCAAGGTCTAGCCATTTGTTACAGAGAGCAAAATTTACTCAGAAATAGAAATAGGCAGTATATGAAAAAAAAAAAAAAAACAAACCAAAACCCAAACAAAAAAATCCAGCAGAAATAGTTAGTTTAACTGGACAGTCCACAGACCAGAGTCTTGCCTGGCGATTATTCAGTGGTTTGTGTAGTTCTTAACTGGGCCAATAACTTCAAGAAAACTTCACGTCTGTGAAACAACTATGCTGTTTGTCACCCCGGGAACTGTTTCACCAGAGGTGTCAGAGATCTTGACTATGAAACCTGAGCTGTCTGGTTAGCCTTTGAGTGGACTTTTGCACGTTCAGAAATGTGAGAGTGTATATAGGTAGCTAAGACCTTACAGTTTTCTGTCCATTAATGTTAATTTAGCCAAAAAGAAGGGATACTATCTTACAAACTAATGACTACTTGATTCTGTAATAAAATTGACACTGAATTTGAAAATGGTCAGGTCGTGCATCTATGGGACTGCTATTCTGTTCCTGTCATCTTTGTTCTTTCTCCCTTTCTTCTCCAAATTCAGTTACTTCATGCAGTTCATATAAAACTGTACTTGTCTTTAAGCTGGAGTCATGTGTCAATTGCAATGCCTGGAACTGTGAAGCAGTTTTGACACAAGCCTTTTGCAATAGAAATAATGATGCAGTGGAAACCTGTCTGATATGCACAAAATGCTGCAAAGGCACTGTAACTGATCCTTGTGGCAGGTTTTCAGGTTACTATGTTTGTTCTCGTTTGGGGATGAGAAGGCATCTCTCATTTGTTTTATTGTGGGGAGCAGGTGATAAGCTCAACATCATTTAAAGAAATGCGCTGCAGCAGTTTCCTCTGATATTTATTTGATTATATTTTAAATTCACCCATTTGGTTGTATTTTTCAGGAACTGTCGGGTCAGTTGCTCATGTTCAGCAGATAGATGGAAGCTCAGATGGTTTTGGTCATTAGGTACCTAAGAAACTCTTCTGTCTACTCTTCCCTAACACTTACTTGCATTTTACACAGAAACAGTTATAAAATTGCATCCCTGCTTTAGCTGCTCTACAATTGGCATAATTCTGAGAGGCTGAAATACTGATGCTTCCTTTGGCAATTCAGCCCAACAGAAAAGCCTACAGATGTTTTCGCCTGTTTAGAGGACAGGGAGTGTATCTGTATTTCATTCCCGCAGTGCAACTCTCTAGAAATCCATGAAGAGGAATATGTGAATCAATGCTCTCATGACAGCTTGCTTTTGTCCCAATACTGCTAATACAATCTAGATTCTCTGCAAACAGGACTGGAGTTATACGATAATAACTTACTACTTTGACAAGTTTCAACTACTAGGAATTGTTTGTCACTGATTACTCTTGTAAATATATTGAAATCTGTGTAGCAGATCCGAACTTCTTCCAGCAAAATTGTTTAGAAACCTGAGACCAAGAAAAAGAGTAAAAAAATCCATAACTTGCATAACACCTTTTTCTTGCTCAGTGTTGCAGAGCTTTTAATCTTTTTGTCCTCAGACTCTCTGGTCTTCCAGGTTAGTTCATCTCGTAGGCAACCGTTACATCCTGCAGTACCAAATACTTGTTTTCTCACAAGAGCTAATTCTGGCGGACCTGAGTTGGTGGGAAAAGGATAAACTGCTTGTCCATTGTGCCACAATCCCGAGCTGGACCAAGGGCTTGCTGCAGCCTTTCATGCTTGGTCTTTCTTCCTTGTAGCTTGAATTTCAACTGATTCTCCTGTGATGAGAACTGAATGCGTTGAAAACACTTAAAAGACCCCCAGGACGAGCAGAACTTAGAGCATCTTCATGAATGGCAATAACTTGCCTTGCCAGGAGTAGCTGAGCTTTTCACGTCTGGTAGGAAGGTCCTCATGACATTGTCCCTTTGACTAACACTGAGAGCTGTAAGCGGTAGTTTTGAAACAAGCTGCTTGCATTTCTCTTCTTTTCCTGAATGCTGTGATGTAGCAATGATTTCGGGAATGAGTGTCCCAAGTTTCAGAGAATATGAGCCTTCTTCAAAAAAGCAGCCATTCCAATGAGTGGGTGGGATTTTCTCTCCAGCACTGGGCTGGGTTTGGTGTCCTTTCCTATGCCGTGTTGCTGAACTTAGGGGCATTGTAACAGGATGATACTTAGAAACGTAATGGAGAAATAAGGTCATGAACCTTTCTCTGCTACAGAATATTTTGTACCAGGATGATACATGCAAATGGAAGTGTGTCTCATACTGCCAATGTAATTAAAATGCAGCAGAACTGTCATTCATAGGTAAAACTTTTAGCCTTAATATGGAAAAGGATAGATTTGAAAAGAAAGGCAAACCTGCATTTTTTGAATGTTTTACAATAATTGGAAAAGGGAATTTATAGGATCAGATGAAAAAAAGTCTTTATTCTCATGGAAGAGCCTGTACCTGAA
Organism: Bucorvus abyssinicus; assembly: GCA_009769605.1. Classification (NCBI taxonomy): domain Eukaryota; kingdom Metazoa; phylum Chordata; class Aves; order Bucerotiformes; family Bucorvidae; genus Bucorvus; species Bucorvus abyssinicus. The sequence continues at coordinate 7,399,634 of CM020028.1, read as the reverse complement.
CATTTTTGGATGGTGAAAGGTAAAAAATGCAAAATGACTGCAACTACCAGGTGAAATTTCCTATGGACAATTTAGGGACAATTTCATGGAAACTGCATAGGGTAAAGTATGCCTTTCTTCTCACAATCGTTGTAAAAAAGCTTGTAAAATACCTACCCAGATTAAAAGATCTTTGGTTATTAGGCATTGGCTAAGGGAATTTTAACAGTGCTCCCTTTATGCAGTGGGCATGTGGGGTTTTTTGGCACCAGGAAGAAGAGAGGGGTCTTTTTTTCTCCTAGTGTTGAGACTTAGCTCTGATTACTGAGGCTGATTCTTCTTTATGTAAGAGACAAAAGCAGCCAATGATTCAGTCTAGTAAAGCTGAACTGTATCAGAATGACTGGTGATTCTGTGCTGGAATCAGCAATGGGCTACTGCTTGCTTTAGGATAAAAAACAATCCTGATAACATCATTGATTCAAGACTGTCAAGTCTACAACTTTAAAATGCACAAGAAAAACAAAAGGAGACTTAACTGCTGAATTAATCAACGCAGCAGATTATCTTCAAAAGAAAAAAGAATAGAAGTAATTTTAAAATAAAGTTAAACAAACAAACCAACCAAAACAACGATAAAAACAAACAGGAAAAACAAAAAAGCAAGCAAGCAAACAAACAAACAAACCCAAAAAACTGAGCAAGCAGATAAGAAAGTTGTATGACAGGAGTGTAAAATGGAAGCTACAGAAAAAAACAGAGCATGAGCAAGATTTGTACACCTCTGAAGCCAGAAGCCAGGTAAGATTAAAACCCTCAGCTTCTCCAGAGAGGAGTAGAACACTCTTCCCCTGGCTATTGCAACAGAAGGAGGTGTGAGAGTGTGAGACAAGCTTGCGTATCTTTCAATGCCATTTCCAAGTGCCTTTTTTTGCTTCTAATTTGTCTGTTATTTTGACCGCAATAACCTGAGGGCTAATCATGTGCTTGAAGCATTCTCCAGAAAATAAACAGCATAGCAAGACAACCCAGCAAGATACGTTGGATGAATGCTGAAGGCAGAAATAATGTGCATCTTCACAAATCCTGAGGAGAAAATGGTGAAGCTGGGTAGCCCTTGCAGCAACAGCACGCTTCAATCAGTGCCAGCCAGTTTTCTTCCTCCTCCCACTCCCCACAGGAGCCAGAACCCTGAAAGGACTGATGCTGGTTTTCACTGCTGGAGGTTTCTGGAAGTTTATTTAGCATAAACTGCTCCTCTCTGCTGTTTTAAGTCTTTAAAGGAGGTGTGATCAATGACAAGTCAGGGTGAATGACAGGTTTTCTAATTCAGATCATGTCCAGTAGTGGATTTTGTATCACCAGGCTACTCCACATAGACTGCGTGGCCTGAGCTAGATTTCCCTTTAAAATACGCAGATAGTGTTAAAAATGGAACATGTTTTTACCGAAGTTAATAATATTGGGCCAGATTCTCAACGGATGCAAAACAGCTCTGACTTCTGTGGAGACGCTGAGCTATCCCAGCTGAGAGCCAGACCCAGAAGGGATGGCAGTTTTCTTGGTGCACTGTCTTACTCTCCTGGTCTAGCTGGAATTATCCCATTGCCTAGGGGAATTACACAACTGCAGTAGGTCCCTAATTTCCTTTTGGTGTTTTGAAGATACCAGATGTACTTAGTGTTTTTTCTTCCACTGTTGACTGCGTGCTCCTTTTTTTCCTCACGCTGTCCGGGTGCATCTACAGGGAACAGGAAGGCCACAGGACCACGGATCTGCACCTGCCCCTTCCCATTCCCCAGGCTGTCACATCCATAGTGCTCTGCAAATGATCAGTTTTTCTTTCTACAGCAGTTTCAAAGCAAAAATGAAAAATGGTTCTTCCCCAAGGGCTGGGAGGAAGTTAATAGCTTTCAACCAAATTAAATACGTTGTCTGCCTTGGTTTGTTGCTAGTATACCTTTGAAAAGAGACAAAGGCAGACTCGCTTTGGAAACATCACAAGGAAAAATACCAACTTTCTATTAATGTTTTGTCAGAAATGCTTTTTGTTGTTGCTGTTAATGTAGTGTTCTGCCTCTAAAGTTTTGTCTGGCTCTAGGTCCGCTTTGCTCCTGCCCATTGGGACTGGGGCTCTGGCCCACGCAGGTCAGTGTAAAGGCTGCTTTGCAGTCTCAACGCTTCTCTGAGGCCACACAAGGGTTTGTCTGTGCTTGCATCCCATAAAAAAACAGGAGGCTAGGAAAAGCTGCCTCATTTCTTTTTCCACCATAGTCTGTAATTAAAAGGTATTTAGGCTGTCTATCATTAGCAAAGGTTTCCTGCAGACCTCTATATTGTTATTCCAGCTACAGCTTCAAAACTGATGTTTTAGGTTAGAAAAAGAATTTGTTGCAGACTCAGATATCTGAGGTTAAAGCTAAAATGCTGTTTGAGTGCTTTTGTGTGGTGTCATGTAGATTGGTTGAAACACTACATCTATCTATCTGTCTAATCATATACCTCCTACTTGAATCAATAAAGTTAAGCACATGGAGATCTAGTTGAAATACAAATCCAGAGAAAAGACACTTTCTTTAATCTTAGACCAATACTTGTATAGAGGCTCTTTCATTAATATATTATCTCTGAAAGGTAACAAGGTTTCTCGGAGTTGAAATAAGATTAAATGAATCAGCTATTGTAGTTCCTCTGTTAAATCACAGCTCTTTACTCTCAGTTTGTAACATAATCTCCAGAATAATGAAGTAGGGTCAATCACATGCATTTTTGCTGTAACCAAATTGCCATTAATTGTGTCGCAGCTGTAAATAAAGGTCAATACATGTTGCTATTGTACGTTGACTATAGAATTCCCAGAAGATAAGCCATTGTTTCTTTATGTGGTACCGATTTAGACTTTGCACAGATCAGTGTCTAATTCTGCAGTGTAGAAGCTCCCCACATAGCTCACGTTTCTTGTAGAAATATCACTGGCTACTTCAGCTGAAAGTGCCCCGTTGCTGAAATGGCTGACTTCGCGATGAGCAGCTGGTATTTAGCACTGTGGTAGATGTGGGAATCACTCAACTCCCACAGATCCCTTTGCAACTTCAGTATATTGAACAACTTCAGAAAAACATATATTATCCACTGTTGTGCTGTTTTGGCTCGTGGTTTGCTGATGGATGAGAGTGGCAGGAGAAACATTTGTGATAAGTAAGGCATGCAATGTGTTGACTAGCTACTGCAGTGATTTCATCAGGGCACATTTTGAGTGTTTAACTTGCTAATAAAAAATAACCAAGAATGGGAGGCAGGGAGGGAGGGATGGAGGGAGGACTGTGTTAGCTGGTAGTATCACACCTCCTGGTTGATGTTTCAAGGGATATCAGACAATGTAGAGCCGTCTGCTTCAATGCGCACCTCTTGACACTCTGCAGAAGAGGTTTAACCAGGCTGGGAAGACAGAGACAGTAACAGTGACCTTGGGCAGGATTTGAAAAAGGAAGGTGAAAAAGAGAGGACAGAGCAGCTGCACCATCTCAAAGGGGGTGGGGTAGAAGTGACATACATAAAAGGCTTGGGTAAACTAGACATCATCATGGATTTTTTTTCTCTGTATTTTTTTTTTTTTTTGCTATTATTCAGTGTTTTTGTTTGTTTCTTTTGTTAAGATTTGATAATCTTTGACCAATCTGATCACTTCTATTGACTTTGGGTTGCAGTCTTTGGAGAAAAAGTGTGTCAGTGCTAAACCCGGCTGGGCTCTGGGTGTAAGTAGTAGTGGTGCAGAGCCTCCTGTGATATGTCTTCAGAATGGAGGGAAAAACTGGATCTTCTCCCGAAAAGCAGAAAAGGAGAGAGTCTTGTCTACTTGGAGAGTCCATGAAGGGACCTAAAATGCACTACAGTTTTTATTTGTGGTTGTGTGTGGGGAGAAATATTTCTGTCTAACCAAAATACTCAGGTTTGTAGCTTTTGGGGGCTTTTTTTATTGCTTGTTTGTGTGGTTTTTTTTTTTTTAACATATGCTGTTTTTTCCTTGTTTTGTGTGGTGAAAACCCAAGAACTGAATAAGTTCTTGCTACAAAAATAGAGCTTAGAAAAGCAAACTGCAGAGAAATGAGGGTATTTGCCATTCTCCCACCTCCCCAAGGAATGTGCTAACCATTCCGTGGTTAGCTGCTCTGGGCTGGATTTCTCTCAGTCTTTCTTGTTGCAACTGCATAAACAATTAAATATTCATTGGATTAGAAAAACAAATTGGCCATGTGGAGAAAAAAGACACTCACCTGGGATATGAATGGCCAAGTTCAGTTATTTTCAGCTTTGGATTTGATCCCTTTTGGTCTCACAAAGGTTAATAACCAAATGTGATATTTGAGATGCCATTTTGTCCCCAGTTTGCTTCTCATAATTCTCTCAAAATTTCTGTAACTAAGTTTATAAATTAGCTACAGGACAGTATTTAGCAGTGATGCTCTGTAGTGAGAGGGCATGTTTTGAAAACCAGGCTTAATTGTTCTGTTTCCTGTGTATCTTCTTTGAAGTCAGCAAGGCTGATGTGGGAAGAATAGCATTTGACTACTGCTTTTGCTGCCTGCTCCAGCTCATCTTAAAATTTTAAACTGCGTAAGGCACAAGGGAATTTCTCTGGAGGTCTCAGTTGTGAAATGGGCACAAGATTCCCAGTAAATCTCAGAGAGGAGCCTGGGTTCTTGTCATCGTTTTTAACACTGTCATAACAAGTGTGCGCTGTATTTGTCAGTATTGCAACAACTCAGTGTTCTGTTAAATTCAGCTGGGTAGCAGCATTTGCCAAAAATTGTTATCCAATGAGGTAAAGAAAAAAACTAGGGAGGTGGGGGGGTGTTTTGTTTTGTTTTTCTTTTTTTAAAATGAAATTATTAAAAAGCCAAGTCACATAGACTCTTCTTTGATCTATTTTAATCAATAAACCTGCAGAAGCAAATATTGTTACAGGGACGCCCATTACGGGAGAATGGAAATGGTCACAAAGAGGTTTGAGCCATAAAAGCAGGAATTTCAAGGGAAGGGGGAATCTGTTTCTTCATGCAGCCAGGGTTCAGGGTTGGTCCCCAATGGCAGCCCTGCATTCGTCTGTTGTCACTGGAGATGTAGTAAAGGGCGATGAGGCAGACTGTATTAATCAGGGATCTGTTCTCATTTTGTCACCCCTGCTGGTCTTTCGCATTAGGAGAGTGTGACTTTGCCAGCAGCACAATGTTAAGAACGAAGCCTCCAAAATCTGCAAGTCATTCAGATGCACACTTGGTTTTCACTTGTCCTACTTGCGCTTATGAGCAGCTCATTACAATTTTCAGAGGGCTCCTGAGAAGTCCAGCTGCAGGGTCAAGAAGCAGAGCAGGGCTCAGACAAATGCTTCATAGTGAGAGATGGGTTGAACATCATCTCTTGGGACGCATTCAGCACACTGGTAGGTTGCAGTAACATTGCTGGAAAGTGATGCTGTTACATGCAAGGTTTCTTTTTTCTATATTTTTGCCCCACCAAAGAAAGCTCGGCTGCCAGGACAGTGTTCACTGGTAGGTGCCTTAAGGTACCAATAAAAGTTTACTTGCTGGCCAGCTACAGCAACAAAGGGGTTTTAATCATTGCAAAGATGTTGGCCTCTGAGGTTCAGAAACCATGACTTGAGTTCACAAGAAATTAATGATTGACCTAGTTATCAGGAAATTTAAACTGTTATGTTATCTTGAATTACTCTTGGGTATTCTGAATCTCTAAGAGATCATTCAAGTCACGTTAACAAAATTTCTCTGCACCCTAAAAGCTTCCCCTGTCCCTAAAAAGAAACACTCTACTAATCACGTGGCTAAAGGAACAGGAGCGTTAAGGCAATACCAAGAGTTTGCCGGTACTTGTGAGTAAATCTGCACGCTCACAGCTCTTACTAAACTAAGGGTCGTGGGAATTGGAAGACTCTGGAAAGGAAGTTTTAAATCATTAAATCCTTCTGATATCTCCATGGGTGCATATGTTTTATAACTATTTTATTTACAATTTTCTGGCCCCTTTACTTATCACTGATCTTCATTTACGATGTTGCCTGGCATCACAGCAAACGAAGGGACCAGCGCCCCTGGTTGAACACTGGATCCTCAAACACCCAAAACTTCCACAAGTGGAAAACAGACTTTTCCAGCCTGTCCTGATTCCAGTGCAGGTCCCATGGGATAGGAAAGTCGTTTTGGTGAGAGACAGATAACAGAAATGGTTCTTTAGAAAGAGTTTTTTAAAAAATAATGGTCTGTAGCGTGTTTGGGTTGGACGTTACAGGGAATTGAAGGTTTGCAGAGTAGCTCTTCGCTGCAGAAGAAAGAATTAACTTCTGTAGCAGCTGGTCTTTTTGCAACATGTTGGGAGCTCTCAGCCACAGCTATTCTCTCTGGTCATATGTCTGGTTGACCGGTAATCAGGAAAACCTTGTAAGTGTGAGTGTGACTTCTGATGATCCGTTAGCTTTTGGGTCATTAGCGGACAAGAGAGTGACAGAGTTGGTGACAACCTGCTTTTCTAGTAGGCTTGCTGCCCTTGCTGGCATGTGAAATATGCACTGTATTATAAATCTGAGAATATTTTTTCTCTATAAGGGTGAGGGAAGCTATGCCTGGTGGTTGTGATACTAACTGCTGTACTGGGTGGCACTGGAGGAGTCTGGCAGGTTGGACTTTTCCTTCACTGGAGCCAATGAGACTGACTTTTTTCCTGTAAGTCTCTGTAGCTTGAGCCTCCTTCAAGCAAAGTGAGCCCAGGAGTACTTCAGCATTTCACAGGAACACAGGGAGGACAAGTCCTTATAATTTACCTAGTAATGGCAGCTAGCTGGAACAGCTCAACCTGACTAATGATTAAAAAATCAAATCAGACACTAGATCCAGTGAATGAAATTGTGAAACTTTTTTTTTCTTTTGACATGAATTGCTTCTACAAAGCATTCCTAAAACCAAGGAAACCTTCTGCTGTTTAATCTTACTTAGCAGGGGCAAGCAGGAGTACAGCCCCTACATTCCTACAGGGCTGAACTGATACAACCTATTTTGTTCCACTGCTTCAAAAGACAGATGAAGTAGAGAATTAATTATAATATTGATTCCAAATTAACCAAGTCAGATGAAATGGTTTGATCGATAGCAGGTGATTTTTTTCAAATGTTATTAAACACCACGTTATTTACAATATCCACTTACACAGAAGGATCCAAATATTTTATGTAAATAAAGAAATGGATTTTGAGGCATAACTCTGCAGGCTAAACGAGTAGGCTAGGTGCAGTTATGGAGATTTTTACTCTACAGAAAAACGTAAGAAAGATCTTAGGAGGGCAGACAGAGGATCCGTCTAGTCTGGTGGCTTGTCTCGGACAGTGGCCAGTAGCAGATAGCTGCAGAAGAACATAAAAAAGGGCAAATGCACAGCTGTATTTTCTCAAAACACTTTCCCTGTTTCAGCTGGAGAAGGGCTTGCACCACCAAATATAGCTTTCTCGAGTTGTAACCACACATTATGTCACTGAAATCGGTGGTATTGCAGTAGATTCACAACCCTGAAACAAGTGTAAGGTCTAGCTTTTAGCTTCCCACCAGGGGAATGCCATTGAGTCCCTCACTGACTCCAAAAGAAATAAACAGGAAAAGGTGATTTTATTGCATTATACCTCAACAAGGCCAAATGGACACCTTGAACAGGAATCAGACTGCAATAAAAGCCAGGAGTGCACTAGTATGTCAGTGATAAAAATCACACATCAAGATTATGAAGATGAATTATATGGTTGTTTGCTGTTTCTTCGAGTCTGAATATTTCTCTAGAGAACTTGAGGTTTAGATGTAAAATGTTTCTGGCTGATAGAGCTGCTCATATTGTGGCCATATCTTGCTGATGTTTTCCCCTAAATTGATATATTTAAATAACATCTAAGGTTTCTGTCCTGTAGTCCTATCAGGGCCAACGCTCCTTAAGCAACAGAAGATGAAAGGAGATGAGTATCTCTGAGCTGAAAAGACTGGGTTTGACTTTAAAATTTGCAGTGGTAGGCAGCGTCTCAGGATTGTTGCTGTAACCATGCTCGGTATGTGGGTCTCATGATCCTAAATTTTGTCTTTGGTACTGATGGGTCAATGGCCCAGTGCATTATTAGGGAGCATCGAGAGCTGCTCACGAAGACGGAGAAACAGTAAAAGGTTGTCTTCTCACCAGTCCCTGTGTGGCCTGTTTCTCATCAACTCCCTGTTGCTTGTATTCCTGGTTTGAAAAGAACCGAAAGGCTGCAAAAGCAAGGGGAGATTTGTCTCCCCCCAGAGCTAAACAAAAGTACTGTACAATAGGGCTTAATTTATTTCAAAAACAGTGAGAACCATAAATCAAGCACTTAAATTTGGGTAGGACAGAAAAAAAAGAAAAGAGAGAGCGGTGGTATTAAATGCATAAATAAATAGATAGATAGATCTGTATATTCCTTCCAGTACCTCCATGTCCCCAAGTACTATCACACACACAGGTGTAAGTGCCAGGGGTGGGTCTGTGCGTGTGCGGTGACATGCAGTTCTTTTAACCTTGTACGTTTCAGTTCCAAGTTGAATTCTTCAGGACAAACTTCCTTTGCAATGTGTAGTCTTTCCCCAGGTGACTGGAAAACTTAAGAGTTACCGTGCTTCCAGGGCACGTGTTGTCTCCCTGCTCTCCCCGGCTGCAAAACATGAGAGCTACCGCATATCCAGGAGATATTTTGGGTTCTTTACCACATAGCAGTGGGGGCCTTCATTCTTGGCGCTGGAACCTTCGGACTCCCCCTCGCCAGCAGCTGCTCTTTCTCTGTGCAGAGTTGGGGGCTTCAGCCACGCTGCATCCCTTCCTTCTGACAGCTCGTCTTACCAACCCTGCCAGTAATCAACAAAGGGGAAAAGCTACCTGCCGTGCAGAAGGTCTTTTAGTGTCCTGGGCTCGAGGTGACTGCTTCCATGTTCTCTCTTTTTCATCCTTCTGCTGCAACTCAAAAGCGCGCGCCCGCGAAAGCCGTGTAGGTTGCTGCTTTTTAGATGTTTATTCAAAGAGGTGTTGATTGGCATGGCTTGGCTCCAGAGGTGGTGCAAAATTGGAGCCGGGGCTGTGTTTCATAATGCTGGTACCCCTTCCCCCACGCACGCCATAACAAAGGTGACAAAACCCTTTTGCACCGCGAAAAACTGAGGGGAAAGGGAGGAAACCCCTGACCTTCCCTGGAGCCGAAATCCTAAAGCACAACACTGACCACACACAGCAGCTACTGATACTGAAGCCTTCTCTCCCACCATCAAGGACATTCTATAGCCACCAGCGTCTCCTCAAGTTTCAAGTGAGATTTGGAGAGCAGAAGAACTGGAGCTTACTCTGGCAAAACATGGCTAGAGAGGAAGGCTTAGCTGGGTTGTAAGCTGCAGCTTTTATCACTGTTCTCACAATATTTGGCATTTCTCTTAATGTCCCTGCTCCAGGAGACAAGTGTCTACATGCAGACCTCAACTTAAAGCAATATCAGAGAAGTGAACAAAGCAGCCCTTGAAAGGAATGTGTTGGAAAGAAAGCTAATGATAGCTTTTAGGCTTTCTGCTTGAAAATATTCATGGCTTTTCAAGTACTCTTATAATTTGGTGTATATATGAGTCTGACTCATGATCTTTGATTACTGAAGGGCTGGCAATGCTCGGTGATCAAAAAAAGTGAAGAACAGTGCTTCTTTGTCTTTTTAGGCCATGGTTTACGTGCAGCAAGGCAGGGAAAATACCCTCAGTCACCTGAGGTAGCTCTATTATGAAGGAAGGGAAGGTAGAATCCTGCAGCACAGCAGAGATTTCCCATTTCTGAATGATATCTCAGCCAAATCTCTTCTCTGTGGTGTGGGATCAGTGGGAATGCTTCGTGCATACTCATTAGGCTTCAAAATCCTCGTGCATAAAGAAGGGCTCTCAGTCAGGACAGGGGATGATGCTCAACCAACTGCATTCTTACTGAATTTCTGATTTGTCCAGTGCTGAGAAATGTTGCACTTTAAAATGCAGTTTGGTTGTTTTTGTTGTTAGTTTTTTCCTCTTAGCATGTGATTTCCCACATGGGAAATCTTGTGCTGTTTGGTAGATGTTAAGCAATTAATAAAACGGTGTATTTTGCATCCCATTATGTGGACAGAATGACAGAGCTCTTCTTGTGCGTACAGATAAAGGCAGCAACAATAAACTCCCACTGTACTACTAGAATGTCTTCTCTGTGCTAGACTTGCACTGTACTGCTGTTGTAGGGTCGGGGTTTTTTTTAACATTACATATTCTAGAATATCTTACATTGTGTGCTGTTTTAATGGAATTTTTTTGTTTCATTATTCAAAGCTGGCAGCAAAGAATTTTTACAGAATTTCTCTTATTTACAGTCTTAGAAATTCCATCTGGAGAGTGAGTTTTGTCATTGGCTTGAGGCACAAACGACATGAGTTCATCTTCTTCTGCCAGATAAATCCTATGTGACTTTGGGTACTGGGTGTTTGTAATAGCCTTTTGCTATTCCAGGTCAGAGGCAAGCAAAGATTGCTGACAAGCCATCAGCTTGTAACTGCTCTAATACCTTGATTATCATACAAAATTTGTGTTTGAAATGCACATGACGGTTTATTTAGTGAACTTAGGGAAAAAAAAACCCAAAACAACAAAACCAACTAATCCTGTAGTCAGTAATTTAGGGCCACATCACCTTCGTAGAAGTCTATGTAGAACAGTTTGCAAGTCTGGATTAGGAGCAAATATATGGGTCTCAGTAGGAGGCATGATCAGATTCTCTCCTGAAATCGTCTGCCCAGGGCTTCTGCTGCACAGTAAACCAATAATCAAGAAACCATATGCTGCATTTGATAGTAAAACTGAAATAGCCTTAATTTCCACCAATAAGAGTAGCAGGAATAATGTCATATTTTGCATTTAATTAGGAAAAATGAGTGGAGAGAGTATGTCGTTTTCTCCTATATGACAATTAGAAATGTGCCAAAAATTTCAGTCTGGAATTTATGTGCCGCTATCCTTTGCAATTAGTCATCTTATTTACTGCCAGATAAATGTGTTTTTAACAGAAGTTCTGTGAAACTGCAATTACATCTAGGGAATGAGTAGATTAATCCCATCTGCATGTGCCTTATGAATATTTCTGCAGATACTCTGTATTCATGGGTGACTTTCTGAATCCAATAAGAGTAGGAGAAGGAAATTCTCTGCTCTCTCCAAATGAAAAACTGAAGTAATATAACTTAACCTTATTTACCGAAGAATTATTACATTTCCCCATACCACCTACTAACATGGCAATTCTGAGAAGGCAAAATGCATCATTTTGCTTTGAGGAGAATATTGGTTGGAGGTCAGGACCTAATCCTGCAGCTCTTCCTCCCTTTGCTAAAAACAGGGTGTCTTAGAAGAGGAAGGACTACAGGATCAGGCCATGACACAAAGAACAATTGAATTATTGCATGTGATGAAGGGGAAAATAAATCACGTCAGAATTAACTTCTTGTCTTTCTGTTGTGGCTTTAGCCCACCCACCTGGCACTAAAGACCATGCAACTGCTTGCTCACTCCTACCCTCTTCCAGTGGGATGGGCAGGAGAAAATACAACAAAAAGCTGAAGGATCGAAACAAAGGACAGGGAGGGCTCATTCACCAATTATAGTCATGGGCAAAAGACAGACTAGACCTGGGGTAAAAAAATGAATATAATTTAAACAAAACCACCACCAATTCACCAACTGAATCAAAGTAGGACAGTAATAAATACAACCAGATCCTCCAACCCCTGGGGCCCAGCTCTGCCACCTCCTCCCCACCAGCAGCACAGGGAGGCAGGGATCGGGGGTTGCGGTCAGTCCCAGTCCATTCTGTGCTATTTCTGCTGCTCCTTCCTGCTCAGGACAAAAACTCCTCACAGTCCTCTGCTGTGGCAATGTGGCTTCCCTCCCATGGGAAACAGTCCTCCATGAACTTATCCCACCAGTGTGGGTTCCTTCCACAGCCTGTAGTCCTCCCAGCGATGGACCACTCCAGTGTGGGCCTCCCTCACATTCATGGACTTCTTTGGGCACAGTCTCCTGCTCTGGCACGGGATCCTCTATGGGCTGCAGATGGGATTCTTCCCCATCATTGATCTCTAAGGGCTGCAGAGGGTCATCCTGCCACCTCACCACAGGCCAAAGGGGAACTGCTGCTCCAGAGCACTTGCCCCCTCCTTCCTCACTGACCTTGGTGCCCCCATGGTTGTCTCTCTCCTGTCCCACTCCTCTCCAAATCAAAAGAATACTAAAACCAAAAGAACTAGCTCAACAGGTTTTTCCCCTCTTAAATACCCAATCAGAAGGCTCCATTCACATTTACAGATTGATCTTTCTGAAAATATTGCTATTTTAACATGTCTTAGGAGTTAAACTGTACCCATATGATGATTACAGCCATTTGCTAGACCATCTGTCTTTCAGGACTATCAGAAAGTCTAGATGGATGATACTATAATTTGGAACTAGGTATTTCATTCCCTTGAATTTACTTCTGTCAGACAGAATATAGCTCACTACTATTTCCAGTAACGATGATCTAACTGCCTCAGACAAACTGTGGCATCTCACTGGGAATATACATTTGTGTGATGCTTACTTAGTTATGGGGAGACCTAGAAGGGATTGTGCATGAATAACATATCATATATGAGTACGATTGTACAAATGGTATCTTCAAAAAGAAGTGGATCAGGAATGTGCTCTGTTTATTTCCTTCTCATTTGGAACAATGAACACGTTGATGGTGCAGTGAGGAGAAGTCTCTATACCCCACTATGCAGCATAAGCTGTATGGAGACCTCACAGAAGGACAGTCACAGAAAAGCTTAGGTTGGAGGTACTGCTGCAGTGACCTAGCCCTGCTTGGAGCGGTTTGATTGCAGTTACATCAGGTTGCTCAGGGTCTTGTGCAGTCCAGCTTTGAAACTCTTTAAGGGTGGGAATGACACAGCCGCTCTAGACCTTATTCCAGTGTTTTACCACTCCTATTATGATTGGGGTTTTTGTCTAATTAGAATTCTCCTGTTGCAACTTGTGGCCATTGCACTTGCAGTTTGCAGTGCGTGAAAGAGCTACTAAGAAATCATTCTCTGTTTACCAAAGGTCTATTAAAAAAAGAAGAAGAAGAACCAGGAGCAGGAGAGACACTCCACTTCATTAGGAATGTTCACTTAGAAGTTGCCTGTAGATTGATCATCAGAGTGAAGCTGAATGCACATATAAAGCATCTCTTGGACCTACACAGTCCTTGCACAGTCTTTAATTACATGGTCACCCCCAGGTGTTTTTTCCACTGGACAGTTTCCAGGCTTGATGACTTCAGAGATTAAGCTGAGGTTGCATAGTGAAATAAGTTGTTGTCTTCACGATTGGTTGCAAAAGCTGAGATGGACGTAGTGAATGTTACATTAGGGATCTCAGATTAGAAGTAAATTTGGACATTCATCTGTCTAGATGTTGATTCTACATTTGTAAAAAGAGGATAATAATTCTCACTTTGTTGGAAAAAAATGTGAGAAAGAAAAATTCCTCAAGGGAATAAATCTTGAGGGTTTTATACTGACAAATGCCATAAACAGTGCCTGTAGGTGAAAAGCAGGCTCACAGGTATGCTATTCACCCCTACATTCACAGCCAATATGTGGCCTGTCAGCATTGACAGCTATAGTATAATCTTAATGATTGTAAGTCTCAGAAGAGGTGGTGTCCAGATATTTATTAGTGGGCTGGAATGTGATACACTCTGACATGCCCATGCCCAATCCATCCAGATAGCAATGAGAGCTTGGAGCAATTCTGAAGTGCTGAGCTTTGTCCTGGAGGCTATCTGCTGCAGAACATGCTTGCAAATCCACCATGTGTACTTTGGGACAGTCTAGACTTCACGGAGTGCTCAAACCTCATCTGAGGGTGTAGAAATGCTAATGGAAAACTTTTAAGGGAGTTAATAATCTTTAAATATAAAAAGATTTGAGTGGTGAGTAGTAAAAAGTTGAGAGGTAAGAATGGAATAAAAATAATTAGTGAAATAGTTGCATTGAATGTACCCACAGTGTGAAATAAACTTTGTGAAATAAATGAGATACAGTCTTAGATGAGGATACTTTATGACCAGGGTGTGGTGTTGCATCCAAATGCTTACAGTCTGAAGAGTTGACATAAGTCTTGGCTTGTGGTGCTGCGGGACATGGTTTAGGGACCTTGGCAGTGCAGGGTGAACAGTTGGACTCGATCTTAAAGGCCTCTTCCAACCAGATGATTCTATGATTTTTCTAATTCCAAAGCCATGACTTTGCAACCCAGGTCATTTAGTCTATTTTCTTTTAAGCATTTAATGTTATTGGTATTAAAGCATCCAAAACCAGGCCAGAATTTTTAGAAGCCAAATACATTAGCACTCAACTGTAACAAACATGTTGCATATTCAGATTATTCATATGGTTCTTTGGAGAATCAGCTGGTAATGGGTATTTTGTTGGGCTTGTGGAGATTTGTGATTTGTGGTGAAGGACAGACTAGCCATGGATTTGAGCAGATGGTGGTCATTACTTTGCCAATATGTGACTGCATTTAATTATAACAGAAGCGCTGAGGCAGATTATTTTGCTGGACTCTTTACATCTATCTTCATATAGCAAAGTAAGTACGCAAGGAAGCATTGCATATAAAGGATCAGAACTGCAAGAGATTCATTTTAATCATTACTACATGACACAATGCCTAATATTTAGAAATCATGGTCTCACATGTTTCCAGGTAGATCTTTCACTTGAGAATAGACTTTATTCTTCTCAGTGTGCAGTGACCACTTAATGCAACAGAATTTGATGGAAACTACAGTTTTCCTTGAATTCATGAAGCAGTAGAGTAAACTGGCTGGACGTAATAAATATGTCTGCACACCTTAAACTACAAATTCAGCTCATCATTTTAAACCACATTATATGGCATTGTCTGTAATGCAATAAGATTCCATCTTGGGGACCACACTGTTTTATGTTTATATGCTCTCACTGGGTCATGTTTTCAATTTTTACAGGTTATTTTATTATTGTTTTGCTAATGACACTCAAACCTCTTTCTTTCCCTCTCATAATGCATCTTCAGTGACAGATAGTGTGGCCTCTTGGCTGTGAGTTTGTGGTTGTGGAATAATTTTTAGCAATTAAACACTTTATTGATTAAATGGTTCCTTCTGTTCCGTAATTCACGTCATTAGACAGTGCACGGAAAACAAAATACAACTGCAAAGAGAACAAAGTGTAGAGTAGAAGAAGAGGGCTGTGTAGGATTCTTCCTCACCAACCCCAGCTTTTACAGCTGACTTTCAGCCTCAACATCTTGCAGCCAACAGCCCGGGCTGAAATGCTCCAGTAGAAAACCACACACCACATGCAGAAGTAGCACATAGAGTGAGTGCCGCTGGAAGCAGTGCTGACATTTCCTATGTGCTTTGAGGTATATCCTAGGAAAGTGGCAAAAAGCTGGTTACAGGCCATGTCCACCCTGCCTTGTGAAGCTTGGGGAAGGGCTTGCAGAAGCAGTTACAGCTGGGATTCAGCGTACTCCTTTTATAGTTAGAGAATTTCATCTCTGCCTATGCTCTACATCCTGTGTGTCCGCATTATGACCTACGGCTTGAATTTCCCTGGAATATTACATACTTTTCATGTCAGAGGAATTATGATGAAACCAGCTGAAAGCATTTGTACGTGTTCCTTTATGAATGTAAAAAGCGTTGAAAATAAAGTTCTTTCTTCTGTAATAAAATTTTATGTTTGTTGCCATATGGCACATTTTGCTGACCACAGATGCTGGACCACCTCCTAAACCCAGCTCCTACCTGCCTGCCAAGGTCGCTGGTGCCTACTGATGTTGTAGGTACCATTCTGTGCTTCTCAGCTGTTTCCATATATATTTTGATGTGCTTCTGATTTTCTAAACGTGTCTACATCAACATCTTATTTGTCACCATATATTTGTTAATATTTTAGAACACTCTGTTTCATCCATCACATGATGCAGAGGCCTTCTGAAGTTTGTTCCTGGGCATACTCAAATGATCCTGTTCCTTTATATTGAGGGAGTTCTAGTTGCTTGAGACACTTGCAATGTATGTGGGTGGATGCAAAGGAAGGAATTTCAGTACCGGTAGGTCTCGGTTTGAGCCAGGTGTAGATAGCTGGGGAAAAGAAGCAGACCAAGCATGTCTGTATGGGGGTCCCTGTCTCTCTCTGGCACAGGTGAGTGGGGTGAGATGTGTGGGGGGACAAACTGGGGATAGTCCAGATCTGGGGGGAGCCATGCTGCTGAGGAGGAGCTAGAGGCAAGACAAAATCTTGCAATTTATTCTTTGAAGCTTTGTATACAACTGACCTTCACTTAAGCATTTTGTACTATATAAATATTTCAAGTGAGCCATGAATCAAGATTAATGCATTAGGTGACTACCAAATCATTAACAGTGCAGGATGTAATAAAGTTGATGCCAGGGCTTTATTAAACAGGGCGTGTTAGTCATTAAAATAAAGTAATGGTGTTGTGTAAATGTGAGAGCAGAACCCCATTTCCTCTGGGTGTCTCATCTTAAACAAGTAGTAATGTTAGGAATAACAAGTAGCAAGGTAGGAAGTCAGGCATGGTTTAAATTGTTACGGTGACTGAATTCTGATTAACTAATTTGCTGCATCTCTTCTTACAAGGAAGGTGATGCTATACCTTATTTTGTATTTGGTCTTAAAAGCATAATCTGGATAGTGCTAAGAGAGCTGGTTTGTCAGAGTCAAAAATCAAATACTGAAAAGAACTTAGAGCCAGGGAGCAAGGCAAAACTCACAGTTTATAGCAAATACACAAATGTCTAATCTTCTCCCTTTCGTTAAGTAGTAACTTGTTCTGGTTTTGCTGGGACAGAATCACTGGCATGCCATGGTCTGCAGACCGTCAGCAGTTTGGAGCCAGCCGGGGCAGCTGACCCAGCTGGCTCACAGGTATACCCCATACCAGAAACATCATGCTCAGTATAAAAGGGGAAGTTTGCTAAGGAGGAGGTGCTTCCTGCTGTGGCTTCTGATTCTACTTCTCTTCCTTCTTCAGAGGACTGCTTTCTCTGATTACTCTAAGCACTGTACATCTGTTGGGCTGAGTTTAACTTTGTCTAGTTTAGACTGGCATTTGGAATTAGCTTAGCTGTCTCATTAGATCAGTTTTCCTTTCAATTTGTGGATCTCTCCTCCTTTTCCCAGTTCCCCTTCTTGGCTGGAAAGGGGTCATCAGGTGATAGAGCAACTGCTCTAGTTTAGCCCTGGATACAGGCTAAAGGTAGTTGTAACTGAATAAGAATGGGCAATGAAACATTTTTAATCCATTGTCACAGCAGACTTTTCAAGAATAAATAGGAAAATCCCAGCATCCACACATTCTGTTTACACTTGAGAATTCTCTGGTTTGATCATCACCCATTTAGTTTACTCATTTTGTTGGGCTCCTGTGTAGCCTGAGTTCATGTTAGGAATTAGATAGAAAAAAAAAAAAAAGACACATGTGAAGAGCATTTGGGCTAATTGCTGAAAAGTTCATTATGGTGGCATCTTCCTTGGTGTCCATTCCCGTGAATTCCCAATGATGAGAACATCATCCTGTTTAGTAAAAGCAAACCATGATGTGTATTCAAACAGAAATTCCTGAACTTGCACCTGTGTTCATGCACCGAGGGCTGAGCACTCCTTTCCCATCTCCTGATGGGCTGTGGTTAGTCACACAGAGATCAGGGAGATAAAATGACCTTCACTGACACTCACTTGTTGTCTCTGGTGTTAGCAGCTTCCTTCCCACTTCACTGACTGTAACGCAGGATTTCCATAACTTTTAGGCCATCAGGGTTGATTTCATAACTATTTTGAGCTTCTGATGATTTTTTTTTTTACTCTTTATAAATTAACTACTTGAGATATTGGTGCTGATTGTCCTGCTTATTTCCATTTTTAGTGTTACTCTGTCTTGTTCTCTTCTATCTCATGTAGCAACATTACCACTCCTATAACACTTCCCTCGTCCATCCAAACAATGAATCCTTCCTAACAATGGCTGCAGTAATTCTCTATCCAGGACAGGAGCCACCTTTGATTTTTTTTTTTTTTTTCTCTTTCATCTTAAAATAAATTTCGGAAATGGAAGATTTCGATCTGCTCCTTCCTAGCACAGTGTGTTTTGTTTGCAGGTTTCTCATCCTCAACTTTATTCTTGAAATATCATTCATCATCTCCTTCAGATTAGTTCCTTCTTAGCTGTCAGGAAGTCCTTACAAGCATAGTAGTTACAACGTAAAATACCAACATAACATTTTGCAGTGGCCAAATCCTGCAAACCAGCCATCTGCTATTATGTAGATTTTGGGGGAAAAAAGAAAAAAAGCCTATGATGAATTTAAAAACTGATAGGCAGGACTAAAGTTTGTTACTGAAGAATTTAAGCTTCATGTAGATATGTGTTTTAGCTGATGATTCTGCCTTGTAAACTGCCCTGTCTTTTATAATACATTGTCCTTAGCTGAAGTAAACGTAGTTTTTGCATAGATTTTTTTTGTGTGAGCAGTAAACAACAAGTGATTTAAATGATCAATTTAGAACTATCTGAGGTTTATACCTTATCTTGTGGTGATTTACTTTTGAGTAGAATGTGCTTTTACTACAAGTGACATTTCAATAGTGTATTGCAGTCTCTGGAGTCCTTCCAAGCAGTGAGCCTCCTGCGGTTTAAGCCAGTTTGGAAATCTGTCTGTTGGGTTGATGGATTATAGTCCATGTAGTGAGCACTCAGCCTCCACAGGGTTCGTGGTAGCTTCACCTTTAAGTATCTAATTTATGTAGAAATGCCAATAAATTATTTAGAAGAGCATGCCTGCTGATATCAGCAGTTCTGGAGCAAGTGAAAACAGTATGACTTTGAAAATCATTGGAAATGTTGGCAGATCTTCAACAATTCTTTATAGGTTCCAGCTGTTAATATTTGGGAAGAAAAAGGCCTGTTTTTCTTCTTTTCTCCAAGATTTTTTTTGTCAGTTCTTTAGGAATTTATTAGATTGTTCTTGGAATAAACTCCACAATGATGCTGGAAAAGTATCCTCCCAGAAACAGATGAGAGAGCAGCGATCGTTCAGGACAATATAAATATAAAATAGCTTCGTCTTTTCTTGGCTCATTAAGGATTTGTTCCTGAGTTTGCAGAAACCTCATATCTATACCAAGAAACTAAACTCTGTAATGGCCCATCCAGTGACGGCAGGACACACTCTGACACCTCCACACTGTTCAGCTATTTTAAACTGCAAATCGAGTTGGCCGCTTGATGCTCCTGGGCTGAACTCAAAACTTTCCTCTGGGATTTTTTTTTTTTTTTTTTGCTTGTGACACGAGTCAGAGCCATGCCAAGGGTTTGCTATGGTATGGACAACTGAGTCCCTCTGCCTGGGCCAGACCGTGTTTAATTACTTAGTATAGGCACATCTATAGGGACAGGGCAAGGAACATGTAGCACACTTGATCATGTAGAATTTTGCCCTGAAAGCCTAAGTAATCCTCCTGGAGAACTGCAAATGTTGACTCTTCAGGTTAAATACCTAAATCTGTCTGAAGCTGTCTGTCTAAAAGACAGTGGTTTTGCAAGTGCTGAATGCCTAAGTTCTTTATTAAATCAACTGCAATTTGAAAATCTCCTTGTAGACACAGTGGGATAAAATTAACATTTATTAATGTACAGTCTTACAAGAATCTGCTGTAGAAGAGAGAGTAAAACCCATGTGTGGCATTTCTACACTTGGCTTTTGTAAGATACCACCAGTCAGAGGAACATTTACAAACTCTGATGGTCTCTTCTTTCCCCAAAGCTTCCTCTCTGCCTGTCACCCCACCCTGAGATATCCCTGAAAGCAAAAAATAAAAAATAGAGATAGCAAAGAGAGTAAGCGAAAAAACAGCTTGATTCTTTTTTTCTTTGATTGCAAATGAAAATTGTCATTGCACTGCGATGTTAGATGTCTAATAAAAGGCAGGTGCCACTGTGCTGCCTCCCTTTGGAAGGCAGTTCAGACTCAGGGCTTCTGCCTCCTGAGCGACCCCAAAAAGTCAGGGTGTTACTTGTAAAAAGAGACATGCTTCTAATGGAAAGTGAATATTTTTTACTCTTTTTCTTATTTAATGTTTACACCATAACAGCAGTCACTGAAAACTGGACTTAAATTTTAACTTCATGCACAAATGAGAAACCAAGCTATACTGCAGATAATATTTTACGGGACTATGACACAATATATTGATTTTCTTTAATCTTGGAACTTACTGGAGTGGTGGTGCGTCTTTGTTCTTTGCTTAGATCTGTTTATCTAAAACTTCAATGACTAATTTTTTTTTTTTTTTTTGCAAAGCCTCTTGAATTTTACAGTCAGGATTAGATCTTTAAACTGAAGCATAGCTGGGAATGATTAGGGAAGACCAACCTAAAGCAATTTTCTGTTATTCACAGTGACAACGTGGCAAGCTGCTCTCTAAGGGCGTCACCTGCAAACAGCTGTTATCTTAGCATGGATCTGGCTTATGACTTTACAGCAATTTGGAAAGCTAGTGGATTTTCACTGGAAAGAGTAACTTTGGGCCACAGATCCTTCCTTCTGTGTGTGAACACATGCTGCTAAGCTGGGGAGCAGCGAACATCGCTCGCTAGAGCAGGTAGTGCCACCTGCTTGGGCTTTGGTGCTGTACTGTCTGCTTCTAACTTCTGCATCTGCGTGGTTGCCTATTTCAAAGGAGATATGCATCACATCTATGCAAGAAACTTATTTTAACTAGTAAACATATGATGAACATAGTTACTTTTGACTGTGGCCACAATACTGCAATTTTAGGCTTGAATCTGCTGCAGGGCATTGGCTTGAGACAGGATTAAGTAGCAGAAGATAGATCTTCTTGAAATATATCCTAATTCACATGAATTTGATTCATATTACAAAATTAACTCTCTGACGTGTCAATATGTAGAGGTGGAGGGAGACTCTGGGAGCACTTTCTTACAGGCAGGGTTGGGTCAAGCACTCTAAGGCTTTCAGAGAATGTAATGGTTTTCAGCTGTTGGGTGTCTCAGAGGTACACTAATGATGTTAAAACATTTCAGGTTGTCAATAGTGATTTGCTTAACAGAGGCTTTAGGGTCAACACTGCTTCTTTTAATTAAGCTCTTCACATGTAATGTTAGGACAATTTCTAACACAGGGAGGTCATAGTTTTGATGGGAGCTTTTAGCATCCACTGCCAAGACTGCTGAGAGTTTGAAAATCTGGTTATCAGCAGAATGATAGTCACTACTGGTAAATTCTTTTATTTGTTGTGGGTATATGAGTACACCTATTCCCTGAACGTCACCCTCCCTGTGTTATGTCAACCTAAACATTGCCATCTTCTTTAGAAGCTGCAGCATTTCTTCTGGTAATTGCCAAATTATCCAATCATCCCATTACCTCACTGGGAGGCTGGCTGAATTTAGAGGAGTCTAGAAATCAATGATTAGTTTGAGGAGGAATAATGTCTGAAAGATGAGTAAAGAAGTGGTGTTAATATAGGAAATTTTTATTTTGAATAGTTACGTTTCTGTTGTTGTCAATTGTGGTCATTACATTTTGTTTTCCCATGTGTTTCTTGACTGCTGGAGGAATGCTGTTAGTTTTGCATTTATTTCCAATCATCTTTCAAATTATTTGATGTGTGCTGGGCATTCACTTTTAGCTCTGTCATGTAACATTTCTTGAAGACAGGTCTGGCTATCTCAGTATCTCTGATAGCTGCCTTGATGAGTAAGTAACCACCTGTCTTGCAGTAGCTGGAATTCATGTAAGGAGAAAGACAATTTAGAGCTACAAACCAAAACAAAACTAGTGATTGTCTCCTACAACGTGTTACAGCATAGTCGAGAAGAGCCTCGTTAGTTAAATTGAATGAGCTGCCTCTTGAAATTCTGAAACCTTCTGGAGAATTCCCAGTCTAAATGGAGGAAACAAGAGAGGAAGTTATCCTCCCTGTGTAAACATACATTTAAGAAAGCTGTAGGTATGTGAAACTATAGATATATTAACTTAGTTTTCAAATAAGAAAAATACATTATGAAATGTAATGAAAAAGGCAGTCAGGATGAAGATGGAAGCATGAGATCTATATTTTACTTTAATTTTTAATCACCACCAAGTCCATTAGAGAAATGAAAATAGAATACGATCAGTCGATACAAAGGTCTTTTTTTGCCCACATTTTCCTGTCTTTATTAGGAAGTAACACCTGCTACTACATCAAAACTTATTAAATTGTATGTGCATGAAGTAATACCCGTAGAAGAAGTTAGATGAATAGCCCATAATAAATCATAGACCACAAGGGTATGCAGTTAATATCAAGATTAATTGTGCGCTGATTTGTAAGTCATTATATCATAGATATCAATTTTGAGGTTTGAGTTTTCTCTAAAAACTGTCGAATTCTGGTATAACTGTTTAACTATTTATAAGCACCCTTGAGATGCAGGAAGGAGCACACGAGGAAGACAGGGGAAGATACCGCAGTTTCATTGGTTTGACTTACATAATGGGGTGGTTAAACCTACAGTATCTATCATATCAAAACTTAATCAGAGTTTCCGTTTCCTGAACCAACCTTGTAAACACCTCACTGTTTTGTCTTCCAAGGTGTATGGTTGCGGGCTGTTTTTCTTATTTTTAGACTCTTGATAATCTTCTCTTGTAATGGTTACATTGTGACATCATTTTTATCTGATATATGAAAATAATTAAAAAGCAGGAAAACACAGAATATATTCTGCCATATTGAAGAAATTTTGAGATGTTTCATATGTTCTGTCAGATATAATTTATATTCCTGCATCATTAGCATGTGAAACTCCGTAATATTTAATGCCCTTTCCTGATTAAGGGTCAGATCCAATTAGAGACAGACACCTGTGAATTGGGCTCAGCTCCCCAAACTGCTCAGAGAGGGCTGGGTGCTGCAGGGAGGTGATGCAGGAGTGTGTGCACAGGGCAGATATCTTCCCAGCAGGGAATGCATACCTGTGTGATAGGCACCTACATTGTATCTTGGGTCATTCTCTGCACAGCAAGTGTTTATGTTGGTAAATCCTATAAGGAAATATCTAGGAAGTGCCTAAGCACTCGTGTCTGCATCCCACTGAACTCCATGGGACTTGTGCACAAGTTTAAATGATTTCCCTGCTACAGAAAGGCACCCTGTTAAATACTTCCCTGAGTTCATCTACAGCTGAAGCTATGGGGTCTGTGTGGCTAAAGGATACCATTGTCCTTTTCCTGCAATATTTTGCCAGTGGATGGAGGAGAGCATCCTATCAGAAAGGAGGCAGAAAAGCCATAGTGCAGGATCACGCATTGACTGACAGAAGCATTTCTTAATTGGTATCAAAAGGATTTAGTAAACTATTACATACAGTTACTGATTTTAGGAGCTACCCATAATATACAGTATTAAGATAGTATTTAGATCAAGAACTGAACAATGCTCCAAGGCACACTGTGCTGTTACTTAATAAAATATAGACAAACAAAACCTGACTATAATGGAGTCATATTTTACTTGTAAGTTACCTACTTTCTATTCCTTTGCCTAATTGCTCAGATTTCCCTATAAAATAAAATTTTAAAAATGCCTATGTGCACACATGGTAACACATGTGGTTCAGAGGAGCTACACACATATGCTACTCGGCATCCCTCTGATCTCAGAGCTTAAATGGTGCGCGGAGGATGATGAATGCCATCTGGACTAAGGTAAATATCATCCCTAATGGATATGGGAAGTATTTTTCTGGAGGCTGAGTCCAAGTGCAGCCCTGTTATCAGGCAGGCCAAGCATCCCCACCTCTTGCTGACCCCTTGCCCACCCATGGCAGAGGTCTTTGCTGAATTGGACTCATGAAAGATGCTCAGGCAGTTTGCTGTGACTGCTATGATCGCCCAAGCAGCAGCAGAGGGAAAGGGGATTCTTATTCCCTCTGCAAGAAATGTTTTAATAATTGATTAAGAAAGTGGTAAGCCGAGACTGTATGTGGTATCCACTCATGCAGCACAACATGAGCTAATAAAATATATGGAGGTTACATCTACCTGTGCAAAACAGCAGATAGCGAATAGCATGCCTGATGGTATTCTTCAAGCCTAGTTCAAATGCTCCTGTCCTGACAAGGTGACGAAGACAGGTAATTAGCTGTAAATGCTTACTTCTCTTACTGGAAATGATGCCCTTCCCTTCCCCCTTGCTGCTCACACCGCAGATGTGCTGCCTGTTGGCATGATGCAAGACTAGCTGCAGCGCAGGAGGATGTGTTTTATCTGGAGACAGCCTCAGAGGAGACATGGCTGGCACACGAGAGCAGAGCAGGGAGGCTGGTGTGCTGTGGTCTCTTGTGCTGAGCAGAAATAAGGGGAGCTGCACCCTTGCTCTGTGCCCTGGCCAGCAAACCTCTCGTGTGTTAGGCTAACCTTCGGAGGCTATTCCCCTGCCTCATGCCTCGTGGGAGACTATGGTATTTTTGCTGTATGTGAGCAGGGAACACATGGGAACGTGGTTATTTCAAATGGAGAGGTGCTTAGGAACTAGGGCATCAACTGTTAGAGATGTCTGGGAGCCTAGCCTACAGGGAAATGGGGGGCAATCAGGTATCTAAATGGCTTTTAGCAACCTAGCCCTGCTTTCGATGTAATTACCCAGAAATCTTGTAGAGATGACCTAGTAATCCCTCCACTTTCCCTACAAATGTCTGTTCCTAGAGTGAGGGTGTCCCATCTCCTCACACTATGAAAAAGAAAACTACAGGGAAACAGCAGCAGCAACAGCTACACACCAGTGAGGAGGTGGAAAGATGCAGATTAGGGGATTAGCATCACTACTGAGTGATGTTAACCAATTGTCAGTTACTGGATCAAAACCTGGATCTATACTGAGGGCTCCAACCACCCGTGGCTTGTCACTTCTGCCATGGAGTGACCAGCTGATGGGTACAGGGATTAGTTAAAAATTAGAAAATTGAACTAGTACAAGCATAAAAAATTCTATATAAATTAAACTCTTTTCAGCCATTTCTCTCATTTGGGATTTTCCACTTTTTTTTTTTTTTTCTGCAACAGATGCATTTGCTGGTTTACAAATTTGAATTCTTAATATAGGGCTTAATGTGAGAAGCTACTTGAGTTGTAATTAACAGGTATCTAAAGTGTGGATGCTATCAAATATGGGAGGGTCTTGGGTAGTCCATGCTCAGCATGAAACCAAGCACAGACGTTTCATAGGCTCGTCTTTTGAGGGCGTCTGGGTTTAAGACTTGTTGTCAAAGAAGCAGGATTATATCAAGACATCTTTCCTTCCTATGGGGAATAATGACTTCCTGCCTGGGTGGCAAATGTTCTCGTTTCCCATGAAAAGTTATAGGACAAAGGTTAAGTACCTCCTGTAATTTCACAAAGAAGTTTGATACATGCCTCTAGCTGCCTTTTCTGTCTGCGCCAGATATTTTTTGTTGTTCTAGAAGCTGGCTGTGTGGTACAGCCTGTAACATAGGAGCTCGTTAGCACCATGGAAGATTGATTATTTTACACTTCATGTTTTCAGCCCGCAAAGGAGATGCGCTGTGTGACTGCATAACTCACGCTGAGAGTACCTCCTCATGTGGCACCTGTATCTGGACTCTCAGCATCACTGGAATTGTGTTACCAGACCCCAGAGAAAAAAGTAGAACTGTGTTTATTCCCTGCAAGGAAATTTTTTGTTAATATATTTTACAGAGGCACAACAGAAGCAGATAGATTCCAGCTTTTTGTCCTATTACCCAGAAGAGTTTTTCTCTCTCTCAGGAGAGGAAAAAAATACTGAGATCTCAAATAAGTAGCGATGAAGCCATTGAACAAAATTGAAATTAAGGGATAAGTGGAAACGAGATACTGTTGATGTGAATTTTAAGAGTCCTTCACAAAGGGTTATGCAAGAGAATGAACTAGATTCTGATTTTTTTTGTTGTTAAATTCATGCCAAGAAAATGGAAAAAAAAGAACAATCCGAGGTTTGCAGTGCCCCATTAGTTTGCTCTGAGGTTTCCTGAAAATAACATGACTTTTTCATTTCACTGTATAAGGTTATGATAGTGATGTTTTATGAAAACAAAATACTATGTACAAAAACAATACTTTTTCTTTTCTGTTTCAAAACCACACAAAAGTGTTGGGCACTAAGGCACAGACTTGTCATATTTCTTATTAACAAGGAGAGGTCATAAACCACACAATTTTTCTTCCTTCATCCTCCTCCTCCTCCAAAGTAAGTGAAAGCATGTCTGCTTTGCAGTCACTGACCCAAGTCCTAGCTTTAAATTAGCTCACTGGGGTCCCAAGAGTATGTGGCTGCAAGAGCCTGAAGCTTAGCCCGGGCTGACTGTCCCAGCATCATCCCGGCTTCTCAGGCAGGTATTGTAACCCTGACATTTGTGTTTCGAATACAGCGCGGCTCAAGGTGCCCTAAAGACCTGCTGGAGACACAGGGTAGATATAACCCACCAACGAACACCACGCTTTCAGCAGCACGCATGGTGATGGGGTGTGCTTTCGTATTTAAGGGTCTCTTTTCTTCTTCCCCTGTGAGCGTAAAGAAGCCCATGGAAAAAAAGAAAGAAAAGGGGCAGAAAGAAAAAAACCACTAGCTTTTACTTCTGCATTTCCTCTGCTTCTTTAGAACTTCTGCTCAGAGATATTTTTCATTAATTATCTACTACAGGTGTAGTTCCTCACCGTATGGGGAGGGCATTAGCTGAAACAGTGAACCTCTGCTGCGATGCACCGTTGTCGCTTGGTCCTGCCTAATGGGGAAGGGGCTGCAGCTATCGACTTGTGAGCTGTTTCCTCAGAGGAGTCGAGGTCCAGCTCCACGCAGCTTACAAAAGGACAGTTTGTTTCACATTTCAAAGGAGGTGGAAAGTAATGGGTAAAAAAGAAGTGACTTCTCCTACAGAGCTAAGTAAGTGTGTGTGTAGGGAGTGAGTCTCTGCCAAGAAAATGAAAGAAAAGAAGTGTTCTCTGCTGTAACGACATAATACAGTGAATGAACCTGTGCACGTCTAATTGTTTTAACGGTTGTGGTTTTTTTAATCCTGCATCCCTCATTCCCTTTGTCCAAATGAATGTGACAAAAATGACTGCAAATTTATTTCGTACCACGGTTCGCTTGTTTGTTTGTATTCAATTTTTAGGTGAAGTGTGGGGCTTTGACGTTGTGTTTTCTCCTGGCAACTGAAAGATTAGCATTTGACACTCACTTCATTAGTAGTTCAAACCAGCTGTAAGAGGAAGGAACAAATGGTCTATAGCAGCCTGGTCAGATGTAAAAAACTGTAGTAATGTATAATCACATAGCCTTGACATTGTTTACCAACAGGTGAAGAATTTCTGGAGAGAGAAGTAGAAAATCCCACAATACCATGAAGGGGCAGATAGGGCAGTGTGGGGCCTGACCAGCAATGTGGTGGTCTCTGCAGGAGAGAGAAATGCCAAGAGCAGAAGAGCCTTGGCCTCTCTTACTCAAGGCAGCATTTGGCAATGGTTGAAAAATTATCTGTCATCATTAAGTAACTGAGATTCTTTACATTGACGATTATCTGCTCTCTATAGAGGGAGGTTTCCCTGATGGACCAGATGAAAGGCTTGAATACACAAGGGGAATGACACAGGTATTTTTGTCAATGAAGTGGAAAGAAAATAATGCATCTGATTTATCTTGAGTAGCTCATACGACCTGTCTGTCCCTTCATTGTGCTGCTGGTATCTTTCGGCAACCATCACAGCAGCCAACGTATGAGCACAGATCAGTTGTGTCATATTCTTTCTTCACTTCATTGACGCAGAACATGTCATAAAATCTTGCTGTCCTCAGCACCACCTTTCAATTCCTGACTTTGGTGACAGCAAATGTCACTTGAGAAAAGCACAAGGGCTGTGACTGGTGAGTTTTGGGAAACGTTATGTGGAGCTGTGTCACTCTGAGGACATGTTCTTATTGCGGTTCTGAGTGTGAATGTCACTGCACTGCTGGGTGTAAAGAAGGTAAAGATGATACCTTATGTATAGTTGTTGTGAGGGGGAGAGGAGTCCAGAGTTTGCAAGGCAGGTGGTGGGGAATTGAGAGCCTGTGACAGTCCTGTGAAGTTGTGGTAACTGTTCTAACCACCCTGAAAAATCAGTATTTCAGCTGAGGTTTGTTCTCTCATCATTTAAAATTAGTGGAAACCTGAAAACTTTGGTTCAGACACCGTGAGTCCCATAGCTTCGTCATTTTTCCCCTAAATTTCTTCACCCTTTAACTGCAGCTAGGCCAATGTAATGTCTTGCTGAATGGGGAGTCTGCAGTTGAGAAGCCAAATCCTGCTTTTTCCGAGTATACAGAAGTGCGTGCAGCCGAAGGTAGAGGGGGTCACAATCTGGTGAACGTGAGGAGAGCTGACAAATGAGATTTCTAACCAAAATGACTTTATTGTGTTACAGAAAATGTTGAACTTAGCAGGCTGGTAGGAGGGAGTCCTGCTTCTAATTATGATTGAACATTATCTTTCAGTGATAATAGCATTTTTGTAATCAAAGAAAGTAAAAATGAAATGCTCGTTGCTGATTTTTGTGTGTGCACCAATGAGCAATACAATCACAATGTAGTTTTAAATTAAATTCTTTTGTTCCTTTTCTTAATTTGAGTTTGATGGTTTTCCCTGGTGCCAGAGCCTAATTTACAGCAGAGAAAATTCCCTTAAATTGATTTTTAAAAATGTACTCACATACACTACATTAACCTTTTCATTCCCTTATGGTGTGCGTCAAAGAAAAACGATCCCTGTAACTCTGCTTATTGGAGAGCTGCATCTGTAGAGTATATTAATTGGTAGAGTTCCTGTTCAGCTCTGGACAGATTTTTCACATGGTAAGTGAAAGCCTGGCTGTGCTAATGCTTGTCTCTCTCTTTAATGAGGGCTCCAGCCTCCATCATTTTCCACCTCCCACTGCTACATATCTGATGACTTCTGAACTCTTTCATTAGTTATGGAAGAGTTTCATCTTTGAATTTAGATAGGGAGAGGCACCAAGGCCCAGGTCCTCAGGATGGTTTCTGTGACTGACTCCTGGTGAATCATAGAACCGGTTAGGTTGGAAAAGACCTTTAAGATCATCAACTCCAACCACTAACCTAGCCAAGTCCACTAAACCATCTCACTAAGCGTCACATCTACACATGTCTTAAATACCTCCAGGGGTGGTGACTCAACCGCTTCCCTGGACAGCCTGTTCCAGGGCCTCTGAAGCTGCAGGGAATGAAGAATCTAAACACCGCTGAGGACGTTGGCCTAGATATGGTGCAACACGGGTGTTTGTACCAGATGAGAGGACTAGATGGGGTACTTGGTAGGGAAGTCTGTACTGGAAGGATTTTTGCAGCATTACATGAGTTCAGGATGTCTTTAGGTTTTGCAAAATGAATGAGATCGACAGAGAGATGAAGATTCAGGACCTTCTTAGGTGTGTTTAGATCAGGAGTTGATCTGAAGTTCCACTGAACAATGTAGGGAAATGTTGAGATCTCTCTCTGCTGAGTCTGTTAAGACCTCTTAATTTCAGAAGCCAAACCCTGCTTCTCAAGAGAACAACAGGCTTGTGAGGTGCAGAGAAGCATCTCCTTTCTTGGACTCTTGCCTTTTTCATTCCCATAACTGGAGCATTTTTTCATGGGATGCAATGAAACTGCCACACACAAGTCAGTTTGTCTGCTTGGCTGATTTTTGTCTTTTCAAATACTACAGCATGTTTAAACCAATATGATATCCCTACATCTAACTTCAGTTTCAAATACAAAGGGGACCTTTCTAACACACACTTTTGATATCTGAAGTGAGAGAGCCACAAAATTAAAGGAAGAATTTTGATTACAGAGGAAAATTTACATCTCAAAGCCAGTGAAAAGCAGACAGATAAACCAGCAGCATGATTCAGGAGAAGAGGTGCTTTTGTCAGTGCTGTAATATGCTAACATGAATTGTGCAGTGAGATTAAAAATGGTCATTATAATGCAGTGACTTTGTTGTTGGGTAGCAGTGACCCTCATGAAACAGATCTGCTAGGAGAAAAAATTGCAATTTTTGTGTCAGTTGGTTTTGCTTTTTTTTTTCCTGAGTGGGAACATGGTTGTCTCAGCTCCATTCTGTAATTCACTTACTGAGTCTCAGGATTGCATTGAATGGAGGATATTTTTTTCAAACAAAAAATGATCAAGAAAAGTGTTCTTCCAGTACAAGGACTCATGCTCCTGTGGTGTTGTGCCACTGGTAACACAGCTCAGTGCAGGAAAGAGAGTTGGCATCTTGATTTCCCTGGAGAAAATGACTTACTGTTTGTTGGTTGTGTTTACTGCTACCTAGAAAGTTTTGAAAATGGAAATAAATGATGTTACAAAGCTCTTTGTAACGCGCGGTGAGAACCCTAGTAAAAATAGAATTCGATTAAAACAGACCAAGCATAAGACTCGTAAACCTTTGGAGACCTTGGAGTCACTTTGCCTGACAGCAGCACTCAGTGCTGAGCCAGCCTGCTGGCATCTCATGCCAAAAGCCCAAGTACCCTTCGAAGAGCTGTAATTCTTCAAACTACACTTTTCCTAAGCTAGAGCTGGAAAAGGGCCAGGGGGAATTAAGACTTTTTTTTTTTTTTTAAACTTCATGTACATCAAGTGGTTTCTGGTTCAAGAATATCTGAGAAAATCTCAAGCAAATCCCATTAGGACAGATGTCTCCCCGGTATTTTGAAGACAGTCTTGCATCCTGTGGACTCTGCTCCCAGCCTCTTCATCCAAGTATCGCCCACGGAAGTCAGCACAGGTTGCTGCTAGCCAGAAAGAAGTCGTTAACATTATAAAAATGCAAGAGACACCTGTCCTTTCACTATTGTGTTCCGTGCTCCTTACTTCTCTGTGAGTAACAGTATGAACTCAAGTAAATGATTTTCCTTAAGAGTAAGAATCACAGAACTAAGGGTGAGTTGGAGACTGTAGCTTAGGTTTCAGTTTTAGGATTCGGATTGAGTTTAGGGCTGTGTTTATACGATGAAGTAACCTGGAAGGATGCAGGGAACCAAAGGTAGCTGATCACTGGTGTGGTCGGCTAGCATGCTCCCAAGTTTGGTTTTGTCCCGTTACTAGCAGGACTGTCCCAGGAATGCTGCAGAAAAGCTTGGGGTTCAGAGTGGGCCAGGGTCTGTGTTGGTACAGAAGTTGTGGTACGGTCATGCTGTGCTGCAGTGTAAGAGGGTTTGGCTGTTGTGGGCAAGAGGTGTGCTCTGCCAGTTGTCTTTGGGGCAAGAGAACAGATTTTGGTTTGCTTTATTTACTGGTTTGTATGTACTTATGAAGCCAGGAAAGAAAGATTCAGCAAATGAGAAGAAGGGAAGAAAGACTAAACAGAAAGATCTTGACTGTACAGGCTGGAAAGAAAGGGACTTAGCTGGGAGAGAAATGCCTTCATACCATATCCTACTCCAAGAACTGCTGCATGTCCTTTCATTTAAAAGCATTGTGTAAAATACAGGCCCACACTTGCACATGGTCTTTCCATCGCTCAACATTGTTAAAATTTGTATCAGAAGAATATTCCTTCTGTAATTTTCATGAAATTCTTGGCTACGTATTACAGATGGAAACAGCATTCGAGACCCACAGATCAAATATGACTTGATCCTAGGAACAAGAGAAAATTAAGATTATTTTAAAGGTAAAATTATAAAATAAGTAGCATCCTATTACAAGTATTGCTACGGTAATGAATAGTGCAATTGCCTTGTCTTTGAAACATCCATATGTTAAATAATTTGTATATTTCAAAATAGTAATGACTGATGCTTGATATAAAAGTTGTGTAAAAGATGTATAAAAATAATTTATGAATTTTAGCATAATTCGGAATAACTCTGGTATTTGCACTTTACACATCTCCTACACTATACCTTGATTTAAATGAGATACTCAGATGCTTGAGAAATCCAGCACCATAATCTGATTAATTATGATATATGGAAAAAATTAAAGGACTCAGGCATGCTATGAAAAATGTTACTGGCATCAATAAGGGCAGGTTCTGGACTGAAACAGGGAACTTTTATCTCTCTTGAGATCGTACTGGCTTATTTGAGGGATTTTTTTTTCCTGCTGAACTCAACTTTTATGTAAAACACACATCGCTCGAGTCCCACGAAGGACAGAGATACGTGACTTTTACTGGTGCTTCACTAAATTCAGAGAGAGTTTTAGTGCGCACAACCCCCCAGATTTTATCATCACATACTTGTTAGTTTGGGCATTTTTCTTCGTCCAGTAGGTAAAAGCATTTTATGTTGTGTCTCATCATGGAGGTTCAGGTAATTTTCGTTACTTTTGAAATCCCATTATTATGGCCTCTAACTAAATGTTCTGTCCCCCCAAAAAAGCTCTGGATTGTCACTGCAGCCTCCTCCTCCCTGCCGTGCCGTCCCATGCCATCCTTTTGCCCCTTGGTCTGTCCGTGTCCCTCACCTCCCCATGTAACTCCAGGACTCAGGGATCAATCTTGTCTCTGACCTGCTTTGCCCACCTGCTGCCATGGCTGTGAGACCTTGGGGAGCCATCGCCTTGCATCCCTGCTGTTAGCCAGGGACCTCATCCGAAACCCGCAATCCGCCATCATCCTGTTAAGAAGTGATGATGGGAGAAATAGATTTCGAACAAAAAGCATTTATGTTCAAAGCATTCCAACATTTCTGAATGAGAGTTGTGTGTGTTGAAAATGGAGCAGCGACCCTCCCCAAGCCCCGAGCTGCTTTAATTCACACCTGAATTTGTATAATAATTACTCTATCGCAGAACTGTTTGCAAATAAACTGACAAGGTAATTTTTACTTTCTTAACATGCAGAGCAATTGCTGCATCCTGAGTTTGATGGACATCTGAGGAGGGTGTAAAATGCAATTGATAAACCTATTTTCTTCCTCCCCACTGTACACACTGCTTTTGTATTCCTCTTCCCACTGTGTCTGCAGCTCAGCAACCTCAGAACTTGGCTGTCTCTACACCGCTTCCTCATGTTGTTGCCAAACGAATAATTTAGGAATTAAATTTGTTCACCTCGTGTTTTCCTTCCTGTACCGTTTCGAAACAAATTATTTACAAACTAGATTACAGAAATAAAATGCCTTAGAGTTAGTAAAATAGAATATTAAGCAATTTCTAAACCTGTGTTTCTACCCAGGGAGATGAAACACGTCACTACTTCCCTTCTCACAAATTATTACTTTGTGTCAAGAGTCGTAAATTGAATGAAATTTTTTTCTGATGCATCATTTCACTTAAAATCGTATTTGCCTTTTTACAAAGGTAAGCAGGAACGGCATTTTGTTGGAATTAGGGGAGATGACAAAGCTGAGACGTGGTTTCACCAAGCTCTCAAATATTGCAGATGATAAGTTTCTTTTCCCATTTC
Organism: Bucorvus abyssinicus; assembly: GCA_009769605.1. Lineage (NCBI taxonomy): Eukaryota > Metazoa > Chordata > Aves > Bucerotiformes > Bucorvidae > Bucorvus > Bucorvus abyssinicus. The sequence continues at coordinate 7,365,981 of CM020028.1, read as the reverse complement.
TTGAGATCGTAATTCTTCAAGAATAGAGGAGAGATTCATCATGGCATGCCTTGGCAACATCACCTTTTGTGGATGCTTTCTGTATGGGTAAAAACTGTTTCAAGGCTCATGTGTGCTCAGCTTGGAGGGAGCCAGGCTGTCAGAGAATTATAGTGGAAAAACTGGAGCTAAGCAACTACTGTGGCATACAGGGGTCCTGGGATCAATGATAAAATCTGTGGCATTTGGGGTTGCTAAGCCTTTTCACAGTTCTGATAATAACACAGACTCTTATGGAATGAAATTATGAACGTCAAACCCAGTTTTACTGGTGCCGTGGCAGATATTTCACCCAAGGAGATGATTTGGTTCTGTTTTAGTGGATGAATGTGTGTGCTTATATCAAACACTGAGATAAAATCAAAGAAAAGGTGTTGATCTTATGGGCCCTGTCACTATTGGGAATGGATCTTTAATTATGACTTGAATTATAGTAGCAGCTAAGGGCCCCTGTGAGGATTTGCAGTCCCACGGCGCCAGGTGCTATAAAAACATCTAGGTTACAGCAGATGAATGAACCAAACTGAAGGTGGGAAAGTGAAGAAGATTTATAAGATTACATTATATCAAACCATCGCAATTCTTGGCTCAAAGTATCTCTAATCACATATTTTGTATGTTGTACACACATAAAAAATTGCCATGTCCTTTCTTGTGGGCGTGAGTCAGAAGATGGCCATGCCCTTGGCTGGAGCCATGCTTAGTGCAACAGGTCTAGCTGATGTTCTTAGCCTGAATTTTTGTCACCTTGAGAATAGGCTCCTATCAGTATTTCAGAGTCCACATTCCCAAATTCTAATTTATTTTGGAAATTCCATGTAGCCACTCTGTCCCTAAGCACTAGGAATAATTTGGGAATGCTCCAAATGGCAATACTGCTTATTTAGACTTTGTAAGGGGGTAGGAAGATGTTGCAGTGTTGTTACTACACTTGAGTACAGAAGTCATGTGAGACGCCGGTTCAAATATAGAGATGCTAAATTAATCTTTTAGTGCTGCTAGGTCTGGAGGGGCTCCAAAACCATTTCATCATAATGCTCATAAAAATGATGGGAAGTTATTAAATATCCATTTCTGCAATACAGTACAACTAAGAAACCCAGACATTACTGTATTTAGATAATTTTCCAGATTTTTTTTTTTTTTTTATTTAGGAATAGCCCTGTAGCTGACACAGACTGGCTCTGCTCCAGTGGAGCCAATGATCTGTGTCAGTCAATGCTAGCTGAGGATCTGGCGCCTTCTGCTCTAAAACTGTGGAAGACCCATCATCTGTTAAAGCTAACAGCTACCTGTAAGGTGCACATGGCTTTAATTTTGTCCTGTTGCTTTGTAATAGAAACATGTTAAGACCGAAAGTTCTATCAGAGCATAAAACATGGGAGTTTTATTTTTACAAAGGGCTGGTGTTATGGATACAGTCTTTTCCTTGTTCACCCTCAAACACTCTGTGAATGCCCAACCTCAAAGCGTTCGCAGATGCACGCTTTGCAGAAGATTGTGAGAGGAGCTGGAGCTAAAGGGCCACAAGGCATGGTTTTAGGGCACAGGTAAAAGAGCTTCCCAGAAAGGTAGGGCAGGATAGCGTGTGGCATTGCGTGCAGGGTAAAAGGTTTTTCTCGAGGTGCTGAGGACTAGACAGCAAAGATGTTAACTCATTGCTTAGCATTGATGTTAAGTGTTTGCTCCGTATTAGTAAAAACATTTGAAAATGAGGAAGAAAATTAAGATAATGATGAAGATGAAAAAAATATAACATAGTTGTCTTTCATCACTGCAACAGGCAGGATGGCTTTATCCTTCTGAATCTTTCTGTTGGGGTTTTACAGGAAAGCCTGCATTTATGTCATGTCTCATTTGTAAAACAGACCAAGTTTTTATTCCTCTCACTCTGAAGTGTCACCTTTAGCGACTGAACTGAGTTTACTGTAGCCTCAGGCTTAGGCTCTCTGGGTCTATCCACAAAGTGATTGCTATTCAGCATCACACTTCAGCTGGAGCACAGCTCAGGATGGTCTGCAGCAGCAGGAGGGGAGGGAGGCGAGTGAGGAGGAGAGAGAAAGGAAACAAAATAAATTAAATAAAACCCAAACAAACAAAAGTAACTCAGCTTGAATTCAGAGATGAGAAGGATGCAGTTACACGCTTATTATTGTTTTTCCATGTTGTGATACTGCCTAAGTTCTTCAGTGACTGAGGTTTCCACTGTGCCAGGCAGGGTACCAAAAATCATTCCTGCCCATGAAGAACCTCCATCATAAATTTAAGGCAGCAGAGTAGGAGGGGTTCCAGACAGGCAGAGGAGTGTGATGAGACAGTAAGACAGTATTGATCAGCAGTATAACCACAGGTCTCGGCAAACCTCCCGCTGTAACCACTGCAATGCATCCAGTTTACTGACATTATCATTGCAATTAATATTGCTTTTTTGCAACACGACGTTAATAGGATAACTGTATGTGTTACCTACTCTTTGTCTCCGTTGTTGTACTGTTTAAATTATAATCTGTACCATAAAGAACTAATTAGCAGCAAGGTTATCTTTCCACTGAATGTCACAGGAGTTTTTGCCAGGGACAACAGTGTTCCTGTACCTTAATTCCTTTAGCAAAGTTCTTATCCTGCACCGTGTTCTGCAATTGGTGAGCTGACTTGCTAGAGGCATTGGACTCACTGTTATGTCATCAAGCAAATGCTTTAATTCAGAGCAAGGTGACGTAAGTAGACAGTAGAATACGTATTTTTCAATTAGCCGTGTGCTAACAAGCTTGCTAGAAGATTTTTCATTCACTGTGTTTTGAGTGTAGTATTTCCTGCTATTTATTTAAAATCTAGAAACAAATCAAAAAAAGCATAGAAGCAGAGCTTGCAAGAATGGCAGGTATGGAAACCGTACAAAACCACTGCTATAAACCCCATCCTGCCACCTCGGAAGCCAATAAAACATCTTGCACCTGCTTTTGTTTTGTACCATTACTGTCTTGGGCTTTCTGTATTTTTCCTTTTCCTTTCCTTTCTGATTTATGCTGATGTAACAGAGGAGAGCTCAGTCTCCTGTCTGCAGCTGTGGCCCAGTGTCACCTGCTTCAGCAAGGGACCTCCTGTAGAGCACATGTGTCTGGAATGTATATATTCCAGTATAACACACCTGCATTTTGTTGTTATCACACAAAAGTGGCAACTACGTGTTGAAAAGGACTAAGAGGTCCACCATGACCATCCTGCTATTGTCACTTGAGAGATTTTGTTCTGGGATGTTCAGCTTTTATTAAATAACACCAATATTTGACAAGTGATGTCTATATTTTCTTTTTTTTTCATTTAGCAATGTAGGCATGGCTATTAAAAAAAGGAAGAAGTTGTGCTTGATGAGTTCTGGTTTTAAGAAGCTATTATAATATTGTAATATGGCCACTGTACTGGCAGACTTTTGGCCGGAAATACTTTTGTTGTCAGCATCTTGAATTGGAGCACATCCAGCCTTCATCCATAACCTGTCAGTACAGCGATTCTTTCACAGGCAGGAAAATATGTCGTTATGGATCTTAAAATACTGTAGATGCCTGGATTTATGGCTTCTAAGTCAACTTCACCGGTGGGCAGCATTATCTTTCAGTCATAAATGAAGATGAAAGTGGTAACATCTGCAGCTTATCATATGCAGCATCAATGGAGTGCGCTCATGTTAAAACCTGCTTTACTTTCCTAATCCAAAAAGAATTAAGGTTTTATGTAAGAGAAGGAAGAGGGTGGAAAACAAACAGCAAAGAAAAAAAGGAGAAAAACCAGGCTGAAGGGCTTTAGCTTACTTACAGAGGTCATGCAGGCATTGTTAGTTCTTCATGTGAAGTTGAGAGCGACTCCTACCGATGAACGACTTTGTTTTAATGTTTCCCGTTATGTTGTTCTCAGTAGAATCACTTCATCAAAGCAGCAATTGTGCGTGCTTGATTTATTTCCATTTGTGTAAGAGGCTCAGATTTCAGTGTTGAAACTGGAGCGGTTTCTTCAGGATTAACAGCCATGATTCACAAAGGGTGTCTGCTTGCCGGTTGGTTTAGATCTCTGTATTTGCATCTTCATGCCGAGATCTTTCAAGAACAGGCAAATTATAACTTTGTGCTCTGCACTGGGAAAAAACCCTTTGAGGTGCCACTTCAAGAACATTATTTATGTACTTGAGTCTGTACCTGCCTAGGGCTTAATTAAACACCTTCCTGGCTTTGGTCCCAAGCACAGAGGCTTCCCTGAGCAGTGTAAACAGGCAGCCGATGTCCGCTTGTGGGAACTCCTTGAAAGGTGGGAGTTTGATGCCAAGGGCATGGGGTGTCATGGACTGGTGGTGAGGCTGTAGTCTCCTGGAATTGAAAGCTGGTCACAGTGAGAGAGCAACATCTCTCTGGAATTAACAATGATACAGATAGGAAAGGTCTAAGGCGGCAGTGCTAGCACATGTATGGTACAACACGTGTGTGCAGCTCTTTTACTGGAAGTGATTCCATCAGAGACTGCAAACGACCAAGAGGAACAAAAAAGCTGCTTTCCAAACCTGCGCTGAATAAAGCTTACCTTTCTTTGAAATGTCATTTCTCTCTTCTTGCTTCTTATCAGGGGAAATCCTTTGTTGGAATTTTGAAAATAAAATGAAAACATTCCTTTCTGCTTCCTTGCAGTGTATTAAACCCCACAGTTTTGTTTCTGAATAGTTTTCCTCCTCTTGATACACTAGAAATTCACAGTATTTTTAGTTGTGATTTTGTTCAAATATTGATTGCATGACTGAAAAATTAATGGGATTATGACGTGCTAATGGATTCAGTGGAAGTATTGATATCCTGAAAGCTTAAACATGTGTGTGGATTTATATCACCCTGGGATCCGTGGATGGGGAAACCTCACTTAATGCGAGGTTTTCTTACACTTTTGAACTACATCTGGGTTTGTAGATTTAATTCAAGTCCATGAACTAATTTTTTTTTTTTAAATTTTAAAACTTCTGAGCATTCAGGGGAGAGAGGGTTGTTAGCTTATGTTCAGGAATATGACTGTTGTCATCAGTCCTTTAACATTGTCTGCCTCTTACCTCTGTCCTTAGACACTGTTAGGGCTTGGCTGGGTAGAAGGACTGTGGTTTCTCAGCTGCTTCTTCCCAGTTCTCCTGTCATCCTTCCAGGTCCCGCTGTGCCCTGCTGTGAAAGGAAGAATACTTCTGCCATGTACAAAGCAGTCCTCAATTCTTTTCTTAGCTTTATTTCTCGAATTGTGTGTGACCCTGGGAAAGTCACAGACTCTATTCTGAGCCTATTTGCATCACCTGAAGTATGGGGACCATAACAGTTTCCTAAAAAAAGGTGTTAGAAGGCTAAATTAATTAAAATTTTTATTCATGCTTAGGGTGAAGATACTATAAAAATGCAAGTATTTATACTCTTGCTGTTTGCTTCTTGGCAAAATTGCATTTCTCAAGGTTCCTGACCTACTTTTCAGATTTTTCTCCAGTAAGAATAATAAACTGTACATTTGTTCCTCCCCATTATTTTTCATTTCAAATAGAAAACCAAGTGCAAATGAGGGGGTGCTAACCTCCACCCCTCTTTGCCAGAAGGGAGATAACCATCTTGTCTTTTCCAGCACTAGAATAAATAATGAAATACAGGTGCTACCTCAGAGGTTTAAGGCCTCAAACCTGGCTTTCCATTGCAGATTTATAATCTCTGTGTTGGGTAGATCCCCAGTGAGGAAGAGAGTCTCAACATTACCTTTTTCTGTAAAATGGATTCTTGATATGGAAAAAAAGCTGAAAAATATTTTCCAGTGTTTTCTGAAATCAAAACTGTGAGGTTCGCCTGACCACCCTGTTCAGGTCATGTTGCTGGGTATAACAAAAAGTTACAGTAAGTGAAACAAACTCTGAATTATAGAAGAACATAGTCTATTATAACGCTTTTTATTTCCCCTGAAAAAAATTTAAAAAGAAAAAAGGAAGAACCTTTTAAAGAAGTACCAGAAGGTCTGTCTTGGACCCACCATCCCTTAGAGGAGGAGCATCCAGAGTTGTGCTGGCTGTGAGGCCAGATCCCTTGAGTGAATTCAGTCTTCCAGGAACGTGGAGTGCTCTGATATTTCATACAGTTCCTGGGGATGCTTCAATGCATGTATGAAATCACATTTAATGCACAATGCTAAGGGGAATCCAACAAGAAGCATGAAAGGGATAAAGTGCAATAAATATTTAAGATCTTGCGAATGTGAACACAGCACTTCATAAAATCCTCAGTCTTGAGAACAGGGGTGCTGCATACATCATAGACAGAACATATGGTACAACCACAGTGAAGTCAAAGCTAATCGGTGAATAGCGATGGAGCTTTTATTGTAAAGTTTTAAGGATGTGATTAAATTTAATGTATATGCTAGATGTAAATCCTATCTTCATGTCCTTAGACCTACCAACCTAGAAATGCAAGCAAGGTGGAGTGAGGTGATGTGATGTTTTCTGGGAAGGCAGAAAGTTCACCATGGGGATAGTCTTATTGATTTTTATCTCCATACATGCCCCTGTGAATTATTTATCTTCCTGTATTCTTCTCTGGCATCTTACTATAAAAGTCTTTGAAAGTTACTGTAAAGCTCTTTTTTCCCAGCCTTAATGAAGGTTGGTAGGAAATTGGCTTTTGATAAGTGAATTTGGATGAGTACTGGCGTGGGCAGCTGGTGCTCATGTGCGAGGAGGCGATGAGGAGTGTGGGTTGCACTGATGAGAATCCTATGGGTTCATTGCATTGGAATGAATTCAATTAATACCACAATGTATTATAATGGCATGAATTGTTTCTGGCTTATGGGCTTCACCCACCATGGTGCAGGGTGCGTGCTGTGCTTCTGAGGAAATGCACTGCTGTTTGGATTCTGCTGTTTGCTTCTTTGTCTCTGTGCCTTTTCTAAATGTTCGTTTTCCTTTGATGTTTCCAGGAGCTGGTGGGGAGTAATCCTCCACAAAGAAACTGGAAAGGAATTGCAATTGCCTTACTTGTTATTCTCGTTATCTGCTCCCTGATTGTCACCTCTGTTATACTCCTGACACCAGGTATTTATAAGCTTTAACTCACTTCCATTCTGTTTTTCTTCTGTAATTCTATACTTCCATGGGTAAAGGCATTGCAACCTGATTGCGAAGGCAACATGAAAGGAATCATCCTTCCCGTACTTCCATGTGACACTGAGTTCAAGGCCACTCTTAGGTGGATAATTTTAAATTCAAAGATCAGGACTTGTGAGCTGAAGGTACAAGCATGACACTCGGTTGCCTAAATATAGATTTCTGTTGAGGACTGTTGTTTCAGATGTTTCAGGGTATGAGAGATGTCTACACAGGGCAGTCGGTTAGGACACGGGACTTCCTGAAGTTCATGCCCACATGGAGCAGCAGCTGCCAGTGGGTTGGCGCATCCCAGACCATTTAAAATGACATTAGATGCCTATGCTTAGGCACCTAAGTCCCAGCCCATTTAGCTGGGTTGATTTTTAGATCACACCATGGTGTTTCAGCTTTAAAATCAATTCCAGATAACTATAAGCCAAATAGCAGTTATCCACAGCAAATAATTGGTGACTTCCCAATAAGGGATTCTTTAAGTTACCTTTACCAGGTTTCAGCAAAGTTCTGTGAGTGTAACCTCTGTAAATTACCTCTCTTACAGTAGCTGCTGAGGTTATAGGTTTGAATTTTAATGTGGTGTCAGTATGATCATTGATAATTACATATTTATACAGCCCTCTAAATTTCCATGCGGACTTACAGTGGAAATAACGTGCTTTCTCATCTCTGAGAATATTGTGATCTGAATACGAAAAGACAAACAAATGAGACAAGGCAGAAAAGATAATTTAGTGTCAGAAAGGGTGATGAGCTAAAAAACACAAAAGAAGGCAGAAGGTCCGTTGCAGAGGAACACAGAGGAGAGGAGAAGGGGCTCTTTTTTGGATGAGAACAGGTGAGTGATTCTAGGGCACAACAGGGCAGAGGGCACTGAGCTTAGGAGGGGAGTGGAGGCAAGGGAGAAATGAAACCATGGGAATTGGAAGAGCACAGGATGATAAAGTGGAAAAACAATATGAAAGTTTTGTGGCAGAAATTTCTAACTCGTAGCATGTGAACTGATATGCAGTTGAGCAGATACAGGCATGATTCTTATCCCACAGTCCTGAATGGTAGATTGGAGACAGTGATAAATCAAGAAACGCAGGGCTGCACCGAGTTAACTTGAAAATAAGTGAAACAATCACTATGTTATCTTTCTAGTTATTTATCATTATGCCGTGTTCAGTTTATTTCATGCTATCCTGAAGTTTTCAACGTAAATGTAAGTAGCACATGGTTGCACCTAGGTAATTAAGTAATTAAATAAATAATTAAATGGTCTCAAGTTGCGCCGGGGACGTTTCGATTGGACATAAGGAAAAATTTCTTCACCGAAAGAATTGCTAAGCACTGGAACAGGTTTCCCAGGGAAGTGCTGGAGTCACCATCCATGGAGGTATTTAAAAGACATAGTTGTGGTGCTGAGGGACGTAGATTAGTGGTGGACTTGGCAGTGCTGGGTTAACAGTTGGACTCGATGATAAAGGTCTTTTCCAACCTGAACAATTCTATGATTTTTATTAAGGAACATTTTTTAAATTACTTTTCCTTGGGTGCAAATTTAACCTTTGCACAGTGCAGTTCTGAGGTGTTTTGGGGAATGGTCTGTGGACTGTACTAACATCAGGCAGCACTTATTTGCAGGGTCAAATATGCCTTACGAATTAGGTATGGAAATGCTGCCTTCTATTTTACAGAAACGCAACCCCAGACTTTTCAAAAATACACACTGAAGCCTGGATTCCTAAACCTATACCTGTGGGCTTTCAGAAGCTATCAGTGGCTTGTGCTGCATAGGTGAGACCATGGGTGCCACTTCCATAGAAGAGCAGGATTCCCTATAGATGGATACATGGAGAGAAGCACAAACATACCTGTAAAGTTCTAAAGACAGTCAAAGTCACAAGTCTTTCCTTTCACAAGACCACCTGTAATAATGATTTCTTTATGAGGCTGGTCAGAATGATATCTCGTGAGGATTTAGCAGCACTGGTTTCAATTCTGGGTTCTGCTACAGACCTCATTTAGGACTTGTCTTGAATCCTACTCCCACATCTATACAGGGAAAATCACACATAAAATCCACTAATGCCTATTATAACTATAGATGCTGCAGGGACGTTCTCCAGGTAAGTGCCTCTACAGAGCATTGGCACCCTGTAGTCAATGTTCTCTAATTTAGGAAGACACAAGTAAATCTGGGTTATTATTATGACCTTCTGTTGTACATAGTATGAAGTGGGAATGTGAAATACCCACATTCAGTCATAAATAAAACTCACACATGTATTTGTGTGTTTGTATTTGTACATGCGTACACAAAGACATTCTCTGTTTGGGATACGTACGTGCACACATGTATACACATGCATCACACAATTACAGGCATGTACTTAACAACAACTCCAAACAGCACCATTCAGAGAGTCTCTATGCTTAAAACTGAGGAATATGCAATGTCATTTTTATGCTAAAATTTCCATTCATGTTTTTTGACATTTCTGATTACCTGATTTGATGGTAAACTGGGTTTGTTGGGTTCCCACCCCGCCCCCCCTGCCAGTGTTTCGGAACTGAGTCCTACATGCAAATACAAAACCTCTGAGTTCAATACTGCTCCTGTCCTTTATTATGGATCCAGACTTCTTCCTGGTGAGACTCTGCCAAGGGTAAAATCAGATAGCTTAGGTTGCTGCTGTGGCTTGGCAGCAGCCGAGTTTAATCTTCCCTTGGGCCACTGGCCCAGGAACTTGTTACGAGGACGCACTATGGCACAGGGAAACAGAAGGCTCATTTCACAGGCGTTTTCCACCAGCCAGTGCTAAGTGAGACACTGAGGCTGGCTTGACATGTGTAGAAAGTACTACGTTGCTAATTCTGACTGATAGCACTTCCCAACAAAGTAGGAGTGGGGAAGATGGAAGAGCCTGTCCAAAAGGAGAAGCAGTGTCTGCATTTTCCTGGCATAAAATAGTTCACTGGAAGGAGAAATGTTTACTCTTTGGTAGCCAAACTGAAAAATAAGTGACTGATATTTGAACAAGAGGTGAGGAAGGAGCTGGGGAACCGTGAAGGATGGCAGCGAAGCAGTTTTGTGGATGTTCGTAGGGAGCTGCTGCCAAATGTGAGGGTGGCATCAGAAAAGAAAACCACAAAACAAACAAACAAAAATCCCCTCTTCACTGGAAATGGCTCAAGTAGGTGACACAGTCTGGCATGGGCAGAGCACAACGCTTGAGAATAATTCAGATAGTTTTAAGGTTTCCTTCTAATGATAATGCTAGAGTCCAGCCTGACACTGTCATACTAGTACAAATAACCTTTTTCATTTTACCTCTGATTTCCTTACTTGTTCCTGTCTAACTTGGTCCTCTCCCTGGTTGGGAAACCATTCTTCGCTAAGTATTTTCTGTTGGCTGGAGGGCCTGTTTTGCAGTCCAGTACCTAGGCATGCAGTACAGAGATGCTCTAAACCCAGTGCTGAGCATCATGCAATGTCTGCAGAGAGTAATTTGGCATATGTATGGGACAGAGTGCAGTGTGCAGTCTTGTAGTCCGTGTTCAGACAAAGAAAAGTGGTTAACTGACCCATAACTTACATCATGATGGTGATATTTCCCAACACTCTGAAATTTGGGGCAGTCTCCTGGGTAGCCTCCTGCAAAACGAAAACTGGTAGAGTGGGGAATAGGGAAGGTTTGCTTAGCAGGACATGTAGTGATCAAGGAATTTAATAATTGAGGAAAAAGGGCATTTACATATCTCTTCAAGATTCTTCTGCAAATCAGCCCAAACCTTTAAAGAAGGTTTCATCTCTGAATTCGGCTGCAGAAAGGCTGAAATCCCCACTGGTCTGGGTTTCTCAGAGGCAGGTCACTCACCCTGCTTGAAGATTAGCTCATAAACTGAGAACAGTGCTCTTTGCATTCAGCAAATTGTAATTACAATAGCAGTGCTTTATTGCTAGCTAATGCTTAGGTCTTATTTTATAAAATCCTAATAAAATTTCAACATTCCTATGATTTGTATATCCTTTCATATTCTAGTACAACGTTCTTAAAAGAAGCAGTACCTGGTAAAAGTTCGCTTTTGATTACACTGTCGTACACCGCATGCACACAATTGCCTACACCGGGGGACTGATTTCATGAGTGTGTGAGTCCTGCCACCCCACCCACATTTGAAAAGTGTGAAGCTATTTATGATACAAATGATAAAAGTGTGGGACTGAGCCTTTCCTAACTGGCAGTTGCTCACTTAGTGTGGCATATGGCACCTGCAGGGGTCCTGTCCTAGCAGTGTTGTGCATTTCTATAAAGCCATGCAATAATTTATAGATACACATATGCACACACACACACATATCAAAGCTGAAGAGAGGACCCAATCCTACAGAAACTTCAATTAAAAAAAAAACTTTCTCCAAATTCCATTAGGCGTTTTGCTTAGGAAGAGGCTGCTTTCTGGTCCCCTCTGTTTGGAAATTGAAGGAAACAGGGACTTTTTTTACACATCTGTTCCTGGTATTTAAAGCTTTCTGGAGTTACACATCAAATTTGCTGCTTTCAAATCCGATCTTTAGCTGAAAAAAAAAGAAAGTACACCCAAATCCACATTAAAATTTATGCAAACTTCATAGGAAACATTGTTTGGAGATGGTACCAAGGTAGTCATTGCATAGCATTAATTCACAACCTGTTGTCTGACAGACAAATGCATCACCCAAAAGCTCTGTATGACTTTTGCTAGTTGGAAGAGCAAGGAAATACCCTGTGATCAGCTGTGCAGGACTGTAGTTTGTTCATTCACAATTTTATATATAAATATTTATTATATGCCATTAAAAATGTAGGATTTTACAGAAGGGAGAAAGGCTGCCTGTTTGCCTTATCTGGTCACTGCCTTTTGGGTGCAGAGAGGTCATCAGGGGGAAAAGAGGAACTAGGTCTGCCCAGGGATTGAGCAGGTACAGTGAGTTGGGAAGGGAGCTCCTGACGTGCTGGCCACCGAGAGGTGGACATTCACAGCATGCTTGCAATGCACAATAGCCCAGGAGGTGTGTGAGAAAAGCGTCTCACTGCCCTGTAGCTGAGCCTCAGGGATGACGGAAAGAAAGGTGGGCAGCCGAAGGTGGCTGAAACCTTCCGACCCATTAAGCAACCTCTGAGTGTTGCTGGAGTTATGAGGAAGCATGAAAGGATTGGTATTGCAGAGGCAAAATAGGCAGAGAGGTCAACTCATAGCCCTATTTTGTTGGAGTTTTCTGGGTTTCTGGAGGATGTTTGTTCCGATTGTGTTCTGGAAAGCAAGGTCTGATCAATTCAGTCCGCGTCCTTTTGGGTGCACTGACTTCAAGGATAATTTGCAGACTGATGAACCCAAAAGGTCTGACCAATGCAGGGGTCCCATAATTTCTTTAACACTAAATCAAAAATAAAGAGAACATGGTTTGCACTTGATTCTCTCAACATGTAACTGCTGTTTGGATGATGGGTTTCTGATTTGGCACTCAAATCACAAGTCCTTGTGCCACCTGCACTGCTGCCATTGCTGCTGTGCTCTCAGGCCCTGGCCAGCAGCGGCTGTCTGGGTCTGCTGAGTTGGGGACATGAGCGCACAAAAGGTGGTGACACAGGCTTTATCCTCTCCTTCCCTAAACCCAAGGAGGCCTCAAGGTCTCTGCAGTTGGGTGTGGACACAACTTGTGACCACAAGCTGTCTTAGATGCTCTAAGGCACGCTCAGAGACTGCTGCTTAGGACAGGGTGGGCTACCTGAGATCCCTCAATTGCATTTCCTCCTCCATTAATATCTCCATTGAGGCCACAGGAATGGAGTAGGCATTCTTAATGAGTGTTCTGATTTACCTATGTGCTAGATGAGAGGGCAGTAAATCTGAATATTTTACTAAAAAATCATCTATTGATTGATTATTTAGTTATTCGTTTTCTCCCCAGCTCTATGACTGAGATTAATGTTGTCCGTGATTTATTATAGGACCTATTGCAGCTATTACAACCCTCTGCAGGAGACAGTACGGGAATCTCAAAAACATGTGTTAGGAAGGCTCCTGGGAGTGCATGCTTCAGGTGCTACTTCTCCCTCTTAGTGCTGTATCTTACAAGGAGTTTGAAGTGCTGTGGAGGTACAGAGGTGATGCAGCCCCCAGACTGGCTGGCTCCTTCCTGCATGGAAAGAGAGAATGAGAGGAGCTTCCTAACCTGCCCCTTCCCAAATCTCCAGCACAGAGGCTTGCTTGTGCCTGTCCTTACTCCCTCATGGTGGGAAAGAGGGTGTCTGTGTTCCTCAGGGTGGCATTTGGGAAGCTGAACCTGAAACAGCTGTAAGCCCAGGGCTGTGTGTGGGCTCCTCAACCTTCTGCTCTGCACTGCCTGACCTCCTGAGGTATCCAGTGCTGGGGCCTTGCGTCGTGGTGGGAACTAACTGGAACAGTTTACTGGAATTCCTTTGACCTATATTTTCCATTTTTTAAAATAGAATTGTGCAGAAAAACTTGGCATAATGCTGTCACACAGAGAGGTTTGGCTGAGGACTTCTATTACTGTGTCTTGGAAGCCACATTGAGCAGTGTGATTGAAACCTCATTCAGACTTGGAAAGAATCTGAAAACTGAAGAATATCATTTAATCTGGTTAAAATGATAGTTTGTACTGAAACACCTTTTAGAGGAGCAAAACATTGTTCATAGGAAATTGTCAGTGGTCTCATGTAGCTCAGGGGGTTCAATATAGTGCAGTAAAGAAGACTTTCCCTCCAATAAACGGCTTTAGGGAGTCTGACTCCACTGTTTCTAAGGTTGCGTGATACCAATAGATGTCAGACATGAGGATGCTGAAGTGAGGAGAGGCGCTGAAGCACACATCCCTGCTATGGAAATACTCAGAAGGTGGCCTCACGTGTTCCTTTAAAGAGCAAAAGTGTTTAAAGCTGACTGAAGAGTTTCTATGAAAATATTTTTTCAGAAGAAAATTGAATGTTGAAAACAAATTAGTCATAGAAGGTGACTGCTTGTCATAACAGAAGAAAAATTACTGTTGGAGGAAAAGGGAGAAGAAGGAATATGTAAATAAAAATTGTTTGTTTTAGTTTTTCTCTAAAAATTTCAGCTATGAGACAATTAAAATCCACTTTCCTATTAACTAAGTACCCACTACAGACTTCTGTGATATATAAAATCTTCATCTGTAAGGCCCAAGAATCCATTGATTCAACACAAAACGTTCGTTACAGGCCCGGGAGCCTCAGAGTTGAGTATATGAGAATTGTCGCATAGTGGAGAGGTGGTGGTAGAAGTAAGAACGTGTAATTTTGGCACAGGAGACAACGCTACCTGTGGCAAACTTCAAGTGGTTAAATTTATGCCTTGGTTTTATTCAGTTGGACCCATGCACGTTTAGTCTTGGTGACATCCTAGATGAGACAGTTGGAATATCAGCCAAATGTCTGATTCCTATAGAATATCTTTTGGAATTCCTGATGTAATCTGTACGAGCCCTTACAAGGCTAAATACCATTCCAGCTGTGGTTCTGCATGACAGTTTGTAAGGGAACAAAAATATAAGCTATAAAAACTCGGTCACTTTTAATTTTTTTTAATTTAAATATTTCAGAATAGTCTTAGTGTAAAATAGCTTTATATTCTTCAGAAAAGTCAGCATTATATAGCACTATGACAGGTTTAGGTGTGTTTTCATTACTTTTAAGATCTTTTTTGATCTGATTATGTCTCAAAATGTGTGTTTTGGACACTATCTTGTTTTTTTTTCTATTTGCTGAGTCCAGGCATAAATAACCAGCAAGTTTGTGTTTGTGAACCACTGGATGGTCCTTTCATAATATTGACAGTCGGAAGGGGCTCATGTGTGACAGAAAGCTCAATGGGGACCATTTCTGAATGAGAGATGGCATGGCACAGTTGTACTTTCAGGTACATTTCAAAGCTGAAGTAATGGCAGTTTCTTTTCGAATGTTTTACAGTTGAAGATAACAGCTTGTCTCAGAAGAAGAAGATAACAGTGGAAGATCTCTTCAGTGATGATTTCAAAATTCATGACCCAGAGGCTAAATGGATAACTGGTGAGTGAGGCATAAACATGTTGCTGTGTCTTTGCTTTTCTTCCTCACTCTCTGAGCGTCTCTTTTTTATTTTCCTCTTTATTCCTCTTGTTTTTTACTTCTGAAATTACAGAATCAAGGAGTGGTTAGGGTTGGAAGGAAGCTCAGGAGATCATCTTGTCCAACTCCCTTATCAAGTAAGGGCAGGTAGACCTGGTTGCCTGGAACCATGCCCAAAATTCAATCCTGAAATTCCTATTCCAGCTTTTCTCCTGATAAATATGCAACCACCATTGCTCTGGTATTATAATTTTTTGGTTAGGAGTCTCCAATGGGCTTGTAGCTCAGCACTGAAAACTACATCCTTTGTACCAAAGGGCTTCCAGCATTCAGTAGGTGATGCAGCGCACGATTGGAAGAAGTGGTTGGAGCGCTATCAGTCATTATTCTACCACAAACAAAACCTCAGGCTTATATTCTCTCATCAAAACTTTTTTTTTTTTTTTTCCCCAGCAGAGATGCGAAGCATTGCTAAGCAACAAGCAAAAACAATAGTTCAGCAGCAGCTGGGCTGGGGCTTGCACACAAGACATGGATTCTTTTTATCCTCTGCTGCTTTACATTTTCTAGTCAGGAGAAAACCAAATAATACTTGAATTAATGCAATGTTGTGGTTTAACCCCAGCCAGCAGCTAAGCCTCACACAACCACTGCCCCACTGCCCCCCGCCCCGCTGGGATGGGGGTGAGTATTGGAAGGGTAAAATTGAGAAAACTCGTGGCCTGAGATAAAGGCAGTTTACCAGGTAAAGCAAAAGCCGTGCGCACCAGCAAAGCAAAACAAGGAATTCATTCACCTCTTCCCATGGGCAGGCAGGTGTTCAGCCAGCTCCAGGAGAGCCGGGCTCCATCACACCTAACGGTGACTTGGGAAGACAAATGCCATTGCTCCGAACGTTCCCCCCTTCCTCCTTCTTCCCCCAGCTTTATAAGATGCGCACAACATCATATAGTCTGGAATATTCCCTTGGTCAGCTGGGGTCAGCTGTCCCAGCTGTGTCCCCTCCTTGTGCACCCCCAGGCTACTTGCTGGTGGGGTGAGGAGCAGAAAAGACCTTGACTCCATGTAAGCATTGCTCAGCAGGACTAAAACTGGTGATATATCCCTGTGTTATCAACATTGTTTCCTGCACAAATCCAGAAGGTAGCCCCATAGCAGCTACTGTGAAGAAAATTAAGTCGATCCCAGCCCAAACCAGCACAGGCAGGTAGCATTTGCTGGAGTAGAGCTGTTTTGAGGATGTTGATTCCAGCTCTTGCTGGAAGTTGCTTCAGTCTGAACAAGCTTTGGTGAAAATAAAATGATCTGTGGTATGCTGTCCATGTAGGTTCCAGTCCAGCTCCTGTTATCACTAAACTTATTAGATTTTCTTTGAATTTAATGGGGAACTGGATCAAATCTTTCCTCGTGTTTGACTTTCCTCTCCTGCTATGCCCAATAGGAACAATTTTAATACCTGTAATGAAAAGAGAGAGTGTTGAAGGGTAGTGCTGAATTAACACGTTCCCCAGCCACCCTCAGCACAGCTGTCTCCGACTTCTCCCACCAATTCAACTACAGTTGAAAGCAATTGCAGATGATTCTCACCTTCACGAACACACCTGCAAATGGGCAGGAACTCTTCTTCAGGCTGTGTACTGGAGGGGAACAGTGCTTCCCACAACCCTCTCTGCGAATAATGATAACAGAAATATTGGCTGCATTGCAATTCAGAATTATTTGTCTAGCACCCTTTTTTTTAATCACTGATAGCCCTAATGAAGGAAGAGGTGTTTTATTAAGACCTTTACTACTATTTGCTTTATTTGCTAGAGTACAAGGGAATGATAATGAATTAAACTTTTGCAGGAACAGAGAATGAAGTATTTTCATGGAGCTATGTGTAACATTCCCCTTCAGATGAGTATAACTTTACATGGATGTAAGGCACATTTTCCACAAAACTGCAGTCTGCTGTGAAAAAAAAACCAAACAAACAGTATTTCCCATGCTTTTTCGATTATGATCATGCACTAATGCCTTACACACTTTTATTAAAACTCCAATCTTGACATGTTTTAAGCTCCTTCCTACTCTGTGTACTCTCACTGACTTAACATCAGTCTTGCCTGATTTGCAGTTACTAAAATGCTGTTTCTGTAAAGGACAAAGCTCAAACTAGCACCGTGCAAACATATATGAGTGTTTTAGATGGGCTTGTTCTGTTGTTGTGCTATTAATGCCACTGATACTGGTTTTAAGATGTCTAGAGAAATGTTATGAAGGCAATAGATATTCTGTGGATTTACCCAACAGTCACTTCATATTTAAGGGCAGGATACTACAATCAATGTCATTCATCCAAGGACCCAAAGCCGTTTTACAGCATTAATTACTTTTCTGCGTTATAGTTGCTTTTCACAGCTTTCTCTAGCTTGATTAAGGTCCCTGGTAAGCAAGGTGAAAGACCAGCAGCGCAATTTCCAAGGACGCATTCTGTTGGTCTCTTATTGTCAGATTTTAAAATGCAAGTGGAAGACTGTAAATGCCTAAGCCAAACTAAGAAAACTTTGTATACCAAGAGTGCTGGAATGTCTTAGCAGAAAAATTGCATATTTAAAAATTGCCTGTTTAAAATTGCATGTCAACTCACAAATGAGTTGATGTTTTTTGGGGATCTGCACAACTGTTGAAATATAGGTAGCTGTTGTCTAGCCTTCTTCCCCTTCTTCTCCTGTTACTTATATAGCAAAATGTCATAGTCATTTGGAGATCTGCGAAATTCAGTCCCTGTGACTCTTCAAAGCTCTGTTTCTTTTCTCTCTTTGTTATTGCAGAAGATGGGAATTTGGTAGTCTCACCAAAGATGGAACAGTTTGCATTTTGGGGAATTTCTGAATAGTTCAGTCAGTAAAATATCTGTGTTTTCCACAGTAAGGGAAGGGCTGATTCAAACCCTGTGAAGGAGCAAGATCTTTTCTTTGACTTGGATGAGTGTTAGAGCAAGTGGTAAAATAAAAATCGAAGGAAAAAAAGGAAAAGTATTTCTGTTCAGTATGGCACTTAAAAATATCCTGAAAACTCACTGAAATTAGTGGGATGAGCTCATGTTTAAGCATTTTCTTGATAATGGGCAAGTGGAAAAATATGGTATTTATGATCAATAGCTCTGTCATTTCATTGATTTCAAAGGAGCTAGGGAAAATGGGGGGGAAAAAAAAAGAGAGAACCTGTCTCAAAGTTGACATAACTAATGTAACTATACTTCCAGTGCAAAGATTACAGGCTTTCTCTAAGCTTTCAATCACAACTTGTGGCTAGTTTGTGGATATGTTTGCAATTAATTTTAATTAAGTGTGCCAAAGATGGAACTTAGAACTTCTGTGATGCCACCTGTAATTTCAAATTGCAGTTTGCATTTTTATCCAGTGGTTTAGAGAGAGGAGAGAATATTTTATTTAATTAACTGCTGCTTTCAGTGTCTTCTCCTGCCCCCGTTATTCTTGTTGACTCAGTTAGGAGCAGTCCAAAGGGGAGCAGTGCATTAATAGACCAGAACTATATGCTCCAGCATTTGCTTCTACTTTCACTTCTAGGGACTGCTATTGCTTACATTTGCCCTGTAGCATAAGCAAGCACTGGATTTATTGTGAAAGTTTCACTCTTCAGGACAAGTTAGTATATAGTAGTACTGTATAGTACACAGTATAGTATAGTAGGTATATAGCAATGTAGTACAGGAAATTTGAGATTGTGCTGGTGATCAGATGGCATCCCCCTACCCTGAAATCCAAGCACAAAGAATCCAAACTGCACCTCTGTTCCAGCCCCATCCATCCTGTACCTCCTCCTGTGCTCTTCTGCTCATCGCTCCACGCATTGCACCTCACACCGTTCTATTGCCATCCTCTATTGTGATCTTCCCTTTACCATTGAACTGTAATTACATTGTCCATATGCTAAGCATGCATGTGAGCTCCAATTAGCAGCCCGTTTAGCACTGTGTATCTTAAATGTTGTATTTGGACATTTCCTCATTTGCATATCCTCCTCCACACACCATCAAGAGTGTCCTGTGCCGGCCTTTCGTTAGCCCTCTCACGGGTGACAGATGGGCCACTCGTTATTCTAGTCTCTAACTGCTTAACAGGTCTGCTCTCAAGATCCACATTACTTTGTAATTAGGCTGCACAATTACTAGTCTTTTCCTGTAATTCCTCTCACAGGATTTTAGCTCAGGTTTCTGAAGTGCTCACTGGGATGCTGCAATGTTTCTGTTACAGTGGACAAAAACCAGGATAGAAAGGAGTGCTGACATTTTGTGCTGAAGAGCAGCTCAGTCTTCTGATTTGTCTGGAAAACAGTAATTCATAGTCATTACCTGGCCTGAGAAGCTGGTCAAGTTATGAGTGCTTTCTTTGTGGCCCTACGGAGCTGCAACGATTCCCATCGGCTGTGAATCTGCCCCCCCATTTTGGGTTCCCTGTCCCTTCATATCTCGGGAGCACTCCTTCTTTTTCATGGGGAGGCAGCACCGTGCCCAACGTCAAAGTAAGGAGTAGGATTGTATACACCACTCGCAGAGAATTACGCTTCTCTTCTGTCTTTGTACATAATGGCAAAGCCGTTTTGACCACATCGAAAGTACTTGGCTGCTGTTCTACGTAGGAAAACATAATAGCAGCCTAAAATATACTGCCCGTGGTTATTGCGATTGTTTGGATGCATCGTACGGCCATTACCTACTTCTTGGAGGATGTTTCTCCAGCCTTGCTGTTGGCATGTAGCAAGACAGAGTGTAAGTAGCAGTGGCAGCTGCCAGCATTTTTGGCTGTATGTTAGTGACTGGAGGCTCCAACTAGGATCGCATCTTCTTTGTGCCAGACACTGGCCAGAAATCATGAGACACTCCTTGCGGAGAGGTTGTAGCCAAATGAGAGGAATAAAGGTTGAAATGAAGAACACAATATATTCAAGGAGCACTGAGGCACAAGACACCAAAGGACACATTTGGAATCATAGGAAATTGATTTTAAAAAGTCAAAATCAAGCCCTGCTCTCCAAGGTCCCTGCCCACTTGATTCACCTGCAACACTGGCAAATTAGTATTTATTCTTATCTGAAGAGAAATAGTGGATAACTTAGGAAAAGATTCTGACATTTTCAGAAACAGCTCAGATATTTGGAAACCTGCCAGTGAGAGCCAGAACCACCGTGTGCCTAGCTCACATCTGAGAATGGCAGCTGTGCTTTTATCTCAAAAGTCCTTCTGAAAAATGCACTAATAACTAATAGCTAAATATAATAGAGTAATTCTTTTATCTTCAATACTGAAGCACATATGTTTTGTTGCATGTTTTACTAATAACATCATAGAACCTCTAGGCTCTTTTAAAGTCTAATACTGAATTTAATGACCTAGAACTAATAAGTTTTATTTACCATATGGAAAAAAAATCATCATGTAGTAACTGAGGTAATTTATTTCACTTTACCTTTTGTAATAATGCTCAGATCAACAATACTTGAATAATACAAATGCCCCCTCGTCTATTCTATGCAGTGTAAATCCATTGCACTGTATTGATAAAAGCACTGATGCATTTCAAATTATGCAGAGGCATGTGGAGTAAATGAATTATTTATAGTTTGCTTTGTATAGATAGTAAGAACTTTTTAAGTGCTAATATTTTTCATTGTGAAAAAGGTTTACGTTAAGGTGCTGGTTTAACAGCCCATAAGACTTAAATTGCCCTTCTAGAAAGATACAACACAGTTAGCTGGAGTGCAGGCTTCTCTGGGCCACTTGTCCAGGAGCCAAAAGATTGACTGCTTCCAAGCAACCACCCAAATTGCAAGGCAGGAGCCTTTCCCGTGGCAAGGTTGGGCTGTTGGCATGACAGAAAACCTCATATATTTGTTTGTCATTGGGGGAACAAAGTTGTCTTCCATGGGTGGAGCAGTTTGCAGTTTTGGTGTTTGGGATCTGCATTACGAAGGAGCTACTCTTCTGTGCAGGCACCCTTGAACCCAGGTGCTGCCAGAGGAGGGCCCTACATTCACCCCAATTCCTGTCTTACATTAAATGAATGTATGCTAGAAACTGCTCGCAGGTGGTTCTGTTAGAGCGAAGGCATAAAGAAAATTGGGTTACTCTATGTGCTTCATTGTCCACCTTGCTAAACAGAGATGCTAGTTAATGAATTTCAGTGTGTTTTAAATACGAGTTAAAAAGGCTTGAGTGAATGGATATACCGGTCTTAACGGTTTGAAGAAGACTTGCCCCACTCCCAGCTTTGGTGTGTCAAACCTCATAGCCTATCTCATGGCAGGTTGTTTCTGCAATATTTTTGTGAGAGCTCTGGCTTTTCAAATGTCTTGAACCATTTTCTAAGACTGGTGAGGCCACACCTTGAGTACTGTGTCCAGTTTTGGGCCCCTCACTTCAAGAAGGACATTGAGGTGCTGGAGCAGGTTCAGAGAAGAGCAGTGAAACTAGTGAAGGGTTTAGAGAACTTTTCTTATGAGGAGTGGCTGAGGGAACTGGCATTGTTTAGTCTGGAGAAGAGGAGGCTCAGGGGAGACCTTATCAGTCTCTGCAACTACCTGAAAGGAGGTTGTAGTGAGGTGGGGGTCGGTCTCTTCTCCCATGTGACAAGTGACAGGACAAGAGGAAATGGCCTTAACTTGCATCAGGGGAAATTTAGGCTGGATATCAGGAAAAATTTCTTTACATAGCGGGTCATTAAGCATTGGAACAGGTTGCCCAGGAAGGTGGTGAAGTGCCCATCCCTGGAGGTGTTTAAAAGCCGTGTAGATGTGGTGCTGAGGGACATGGTTTAGGGACCCTGGCAGTGCAGGGTGAACGGTTGGACTCGATGATCTTAAAGGTCTCTTCCAACCAGACGATTCTGTGATTCTGTGATTTTCTAAGACACACAAGTTACCTGGAGCACAGCACATTGGTTTGCGGTATTTAATGTTTCAGCTCCAATTGCAAAGAGCCCCATAAACCTAAGAAATTGTAAGGGTGACCTTATGCTGAGGTAAAAACATGGCACTAAAGGAATACACTGTGTGGCAGAGCTACTTGCACACCCCCACATGGAGGTTTTACTGGGGATGGCCTTCAGAAACCCTCTGTTGTGATTCATGAAGACATGGATGCTGGTTAAATAAGCACACAGTGAACTTTCATGTAGTGCTGGTGTCAGTGGAAATGTCCATGTGCTTTAGAGACAGTGGGTTACTCTTCTTAATCTAAATGCCTTCATGAAGTGACATCCTATGTTGCCACAGCAGAATAGATAAGGGCTCATGCTCTGTCATGACTGCCACAATGATTTTAAACCCCATCCTGGATTGTCTCCAGAGATTTCTGTGTATCTGTAGTCTGCGAGCACTGAAGGGACGTTGCCTTGCTCCTGCCTTTCAGCTGCTGGGCAATTGCTGAAGTTCAGCAGAGACAGTAACCTAAAGTAACACTAAAGGCAGGAAACCTGGGAATTAATGACTTTTTAACACACTGTAATATGCTGTGGAGGAGAGCATTTCTGTCATGTAGCTGTTTTGTTTATTACTGCTAGAGAGAATGAAATGAGAAATCAATTTGGCTCTTTTAAAAATTAATGTAGTCCGCAGGAGCAAACTGTGGAGGAGCCCTGTGCCTTGGCTTTGGCAGTGCCTCAGTGCCCAGCTTCTCTGCAGGGCTGGGGTGCTGGTGGGGCTCACATGCTGCTGTTACACTGAGAAAATCATCCTTTGGCATATAGAGCATCTGCTGAGTTTAGAGGGAGAAATGTACTGGAGATAGTCCCATTTGTGAAAAATATCACACCCTAGAAAAGCAAAAGTGATGCTGTAATGGTCAAATAGGGGGTGATGTTTGAGGAGTTTTCAAGTAGTTTGATGTCTTGAGGAGGTCAAGATTGCCTAATACTGTAATTAGGAGCCTCCATAGTTAATCTAATTTCTCCAAGGCCGGCTGAACTCTAACCATTCCCCTGCATTTCACTGACTGCTGTTGAGCCTCGTGAGTCAAATGTCATCCTGAGGTACAAAAACATGGCTTTAGCTACCGAACATCTAGATACCCACATGCAATAAAACAATGACCTCAGACATTCAGTGCGATAGCTTTATATTTGTTATGTCTCTGCTGCTTGCCAGGTTGAAGAGTCCAGTCAAGATACAGGGACAGTGGCCTGAAGGTCACCTGGGAGAAATGAGGTTAAAGGGAATGAGCGATGAGGAGGGCATTGGCAGCGTGATACTGCGTGGGGAGAACTGGCTGCAGAGTTACTTGGAGGAGAATCCCAGGCAAGCAGGGAGGATCTTGGGGTGTACAAGGAGGAGCAGAAGCTGGAGTTGTGCAAAGGGTGAAAATGAGCGAGGAGTTCAGTACTGTGATGTTCCCTGAGAAATGGCTTAATGGCCTAAGATGAAAAGCTGGAAAAGACATTTAATCGCTAGGGTAATATCCAAGGAAACAATTAGCCAATCAAAGATGGCTGAAAGAGGCAGGAAACATCCTTGTGTCCTGGTTTGAGTTAGAACAGAACTCGTTCTGTTCAGTGATTTCCCTTTCCAGCTCAGTCTCTGCTCAGTGTCTGCCCTTCCTGAAGTTAACGGCGTATTTTTGCAGATGGTGTCTGCTTCGAGAAGTGATAACGCTTGATGTCTGCAGTTACTGCCAGGGGTTGGGATGCAGAAAGGCTCTTGCTTGTATTTGCTTCTGTGCAGACCAAGGTCTCTGCTAAATCCTGTGCACCACGGTGGGGGTGCAGTGAGAGGCTGCACCTGCGGGGAGGAGCAGACAGGACAGGTGACCCTACACTGACCAACAAGGTGTTCCATCCCGTATACATCATGTTCGGTATAAAGCTGAGGGTTCGCAAGGGTCAAGCTGTCTTCTTCAATTGCCAGTGTCCAAGGAGGACTCCATCCGTTCTGCTTTCGATCCCAGTCCATGCATTCCTGAATCCAGTTCCAGAATCCAGCTCTTGCATCTCATTCCCATCTGCTGCTGAGACCAACCTCGGCCTTCCCCAGTGTCTACCCTGCAGCATCAGTGGTGACGGTGATGTGATTGCCATCAGGGGGTTTGTTTCAGTGTTGATATGGTCTATATTTGTATAGATTTCATTTTATTATTATTATTCTCATTAAAGCAGTTTTAGTTTTCTTTTCCAGCCTGTAAGTCTCTCTCCCTTATTCCCTTTCCCTTCCCCTTTGGGGAGAAAGGGTGGGGTGGTAATAGAGAGCATCTGTCATTTGTCCAGTGGCTGGGCTAGCCCTGACCTGTGACACCTTGGACTTCACTTCTTGTCTGGGCTCTAGTAGCACCTACTCCCTGTAACTGCCTAATTCTGTTCCCATTGAATTTTTAAAACAAAGTAGAAAAAATAGGCTTCCCCTGACAGACAACGTGATGGTCACACTCTCACACATTGGACCAGCAAGCTGGTTCCCTATACTTTTTACAGCCATTAGCAAAAGCAGATTCCCCATTTCCCTTTCAAGCCCAGCTCCACTAAAATCAGTGCTTTTCTCTCAAAGCAACTCTGAAGCTAGGCAGTGCCTCCTGCTGCGCCGGTGCCTGCTAGCGAGGAGCAGCTTTGGGGAATCATCTGAAGCTGTAACAGGTGTGTGAAAACCAGGACCGCTTGGGCTGCTTTGTGTGTTGTATTTGTTTGCAGATTTGAAGTAAAAAGTCCATGGGAATTAGACAGAAGCTGCCCTCTTTGCTCTTCCCCGTCGTTGTGCTTTATGTCACACCAAGGTGCACAGCGGCGTTTCTGTGCTCCTTATTGCTAGTGGCAGTAGCAAAGCTGCTAAATTCAGTGCTGGGTCCCGCCAGCCAGGCAGACGTACTGCAACGGCACCCAGTTCACAGCGGGGAGCCTTTTGATTAAAAAAAAAAGGGAGAACAGCAGGAATGGAAACAGGAAGGAATCAGCACGCTGCCGTGGGGAGTGGCTGCACCTGTGGGGGACTTTTGAAGATGCCACTCACATCAGTGGTGTTTCTGCTGCTGGGAGAAAAGAAACGCATGCGGCAGTTCTGCTTATGTGCTCTAACGGTTTGAATCCAGTTAGAAAAAGATCGTCTTTTTTGATCTGGTTCAAAGTGGTTTGAAATCAAACCCCGCTGCTCTCAGAGCTGAAGGAAAGGCACTGGTTTTACAGGGATTTAACTGGGAGATGGATTAGGTTTTCTCTCAGTGGGTGTTAATTAAAAGTCCAGGTGAACAGCTAGAGGTACAGTGTGACCCTGACGGATGCGCTTCCCTGGTTGACATTTGCGAAGCAGGTAACGGTGAGATTCCAACTGTCTCCAGCCCCTGGGGAAGGGGGAACTGCTGTGACAAAAATTGTCTTCAATAAGCCTTTGAAAGGATGGTCATAATTGCAGCCTGGCTGGTTGAATTTGTGATAAAATAAAGTTGGGTTTTTTTCCTTTGCCTCTTTAGAAGAGTATAACACAAGAAAGAGGAGAGAAAGAAACAGGGAAAGCCATACTCCTGGGTGATAGATCAATCTAGACACAGCAGAGGGTGATAGTCTTTTCCCTTGCCCAGGAAGTTGGCAGTGAGGAGGATTACTTTGGAAGGGAGTAAGAAATATATTTCATTTAGATCCAGCACTGCTGAGAAAATCTGGGCAAATAGGTAGGGAATGCAGTTTTGAACTGTAGGTAAGGAACATCAAGAATGAAGGTTTGCATGGGCTTGCTGAAGATCTTCCTAACTAGTGTAAGGGTGGAAAACTTTGGGAAAGGAGCACCTTGGAGATGAGCACCTAGGGAAAAAACATAGGGAAGAAATGAGGTGTATAATTGCAGGATTTGCTGGGCAAGAAGTACATTCAAGGGAGGACTGTGAAGGGATGATGGAGAAAGGAGACCTTGTCAGGGTGTTTGGGCCTCTTCTTAAGCAGCTGATCCCAATTACTACATACTGCTGTTACTTTCAATAGTGATTTCCAGAAAGGTTTATGTCTTTTGACACAGTCCATCTTTAAATGCCTGCTACCCTGTAGTAAGCAACTTGCTTCCTTTTCCTTTTTTTTTTTTTTTTTTTAACCAAGGCAATGTTCCATCTTTCACTCTGCCCAGCCCAACTTTGATTCCTTCTTGAAGATACTTAGTTGGTGCAAAGCACATTTTCCTAACTCAGTAACTTTCCCTGAGCTTGCTCCACTGCTCGTGGAGGCTCGTTGAACATGGAGTGCTTACTAAGGATTAATTAGAGCAATATGTATTCTTCCACTTGCTCCTTTTAATGAACATTAAATAAACATATGCTGAGATACCATAGTTCCATAATTTGGAGACAGGAAATACTATATTTCTGGTGATTAAGATTTATGTCAGATATTTGTAGCTGAAAATTTAGCAGGCAAAGATTTACTTATCTAAGAAAGAAGGTCCCTGGTGAGTTTGGATCTCCTGACTGCATTAGGCTGTTGAACATATAAGAAGCAGTACTTTTTTTTTTTTCCTTACAAGAAATAGTATCAGACTTAAATAATTCATTAAAAGAAATTTAGAATGAGATAATTATCACTGATCAAGGGAATATAATTATACTTTAAAATGTAGATATACAAATCTAACATCAGTGAAAATTCGATTAAGAACAGAAGAGACATAAGGTTTGCCCAACCCAAAATCCTGTCCCATGAGAGGCAATATGTGTGTGCGCAAGGACCAGTGAGAGGGCAACAAACTTAATGCACTTTTTAGGTCAGGGAATTACCAGATCCTCTTGTAGTTTTTCTCTTTAGTAACCCCAAATATTTTTCACTTCCAAGTCACTTGCCGAGTGTCCTCCAGAGCCTCTTGATTCCACCATGTCCTTCATCAACTAGTTTCACTGGCCTAAGAACTGTTGCGTGAGGAGCTGCTTCCATTTGCTTAAAGGGGAGCTTGCTCCGATTTGCTTTGCTTGATGGGCCTTAGATCAGTACCTTGGACCATCCTTGTCATTGCTTGAATGTTTTCCATCTCCAATATATGATTTTAGAGAGGATGGGATGGGAACTGCACACAAGGATTACATGGGAATATCGGGATTGGCTTCTCAAACGTGTTCAAATGATTTGAGTTTCATGGCACTTTAAGGCAAGATCATGCACGTAATATAATTTGTTTGACTCCAAAGAAAAGCCAGAAGATTTTGCATTGTGTTAGAGTGAAAATCTATAGGTCCTGATACCAAATTATACCACAGTGAGTGATCACGGTGCCATAAAATCATGTGATATAAGTCCCCAGCAGGATTTTCACACCTTTATTTGAAACCAGAGCTGGGTCTATACGCATGCTCCTGAGTTTTAAAACTGATGACTTTGCTGACATCTCTTTCCGTTGCCAGTGATGAGAAATAATCTCTGATAGAAATTAAGGTGATCCCAAGACAGAAGTGGCTGCTCATGCTGAGAAACAATCCCTGATTATCAGAGTATAACAACTCTTAAAAACCACTTCTAGTCTCATGCTCAGCAGGAAAAGAACTCACGGTAAGACAGCAAGTATGAAGAGATGTAAGAAGGAAAAACGAAATGCAAGGAAAAGGAGAGTGGGTGACAACTCCCTAGAACATTTGATCGATGGAGAGAAAGACCTAAACATGTAACCAGGTTTCTGTACAGCTGAGCAGGGAGTTTGCCTTCACAACACTGCCAGCTGGACGTGATGCCAAATTTTCATTTTGCTACTTGACTTAAGGTCCCAGCTTCTGGGGACACATGACTGACTGACATTGATTCAAAAAGAGAATGAAATAAATCTTAACATTTTTAGTACTCAAAGACATTATTAAAATTATTTCTGAATGGCCTTTCAAAAGCTAAATGTATTTAGAATGTAAATGGAAAGAATTCAAACTTTAATTTCATTACAAAATATTTTAAAAATACCAGGTTCTTTTGAAGCTTTATACCTGATTCATAATAATTCACAAAATCTGGAAAATTGGCTTCAAATAATTTTCAGTTTCCAGGGGAGGCAGATTATGTCATGGATGGGAAAAAAGTAAACAAAGTCTAGTAAAAAGGCAGCAGGAAATTTCAAAGCCCAAGCCAAAAGGAAGAAAAAAAGTTTCAGCTCAGAAGCAATTTCCCTATAAAGGGCAAAATTTTGGATCTACTGGATAAATGATGGTTATTTTGGCATGCACTGGACCTTGGGAAAAATCAGCTGTACATTGCAGGGGTGGTGAACCCAGCATTCGAGAGACTCCGAGCTCATTGCAGTTATGTTCGTTGTGGTCATTTTCGCAAAGTCAGTTCAGGTGCTGCTCGGAAGTGTTGGTTTTGCCGTGCATGCGCTGCAGTAATATCTGAATTCCGTGGTACGTTCTGGTGGGCTGAGAAGAACCAGCAAGACGTGGACAAACATAAAATTCACCAATTCTGCCTGGACAAAACATCCAGAAATTTTCATAGTAGTCAAATTTATTATCTCCCTAATAAACACCTCTTCTCTGCTCAGCAGTCAATTTTCCCATTTCCTAGTGGACAAGAGCCCATACCCAAAACCTGCTCCTGCAGCTGGTGCTGGTTGCTCACCCAACTGGCAGCATCAGCAGAGAGCGGAGCCAGCGAGGGCTGGGCTGGGCTGTCCACACCATAATGGGGTTAATGCGCATATGCTGGGCCATGTGAAGCTGTTTTCGTTGCTGTTTATTATTGTTTCGGTTGATGGACTGACACATTTTACAAGACATTTTTCTTGGAAGAGTTGTGCATAAGCCAGGACCCTTATTAATAATTTGGAGGTTATCTTTTACATCCTTACTCTCCTTTCCAGTGGAAGTGTGGGCCATAAACTGTGACATAAAAAATGTCTTTAAACTTTTTTTTTTTTAAGGTAACAGCAAAAGTATGTCTATACATAAATATATTTTCTCCATATGTTCCATATTTTACTTTTTCTGGGTTTTAATTTCAGGGGCAGCATTTGTGAGCATTTACTATTACCTTTTGCCTCAAAGCATTTAGCTGATGATGGTAGCATGAGTAAGATATGGCCTTAACACAAATTAACCTTTAACTTTTATTCTTCAGTCCTTCTCTTTTTTTAATGACTCACAAAGGAAGACATTTTTATAAGTAGAATTATATACAAATAATTGTAATATTCCTGATTTTTTTTCCTAATGAGCACAGAATGGGTAATATGGCTCATTATCAAGCCAGAATAGTATGAGCACAAGAAACAGGAGAGAGTTTATTAAAATTCTGTCTATTATATTTGCTTCCCTTCTCCTAGGGCAGAAATCTGAGAACATATAATCAATTTTCTGTTGCAATTACCTTTTTTAGGGGAAACAGTGTTGTATATATTCAGGAGAGAAGAATACTGAAAATAGCATGTTTTTATCCAGGTTGTGGGACTTTATTGCTTTGATCACTGCAGTGAGTTTGGGTTGCTTCATTCAAAGATAGGTAGATAGCAGTGGGAATAAACATGGTCCAGAGCAGGATAAAGACCACGACAGAGGCACAATAAACAGAAGAATTGCCTTGAGTAACAAAGAAATTGTATAAGGGTAGAAAAGACAGAAAAATATGAAGCCAAGTTATTTTCATTGATAAAGTTGTCCTTTGTTTTTAATGCCATCTGCTGCAAGTAGTTAACCATTGAGAACCCATTGAGAAAGTATTTTCAGGCGAAAGGTTCAACCAGGATTTAAGAAAGAAATATTTTTTTGGTGTAACCATTGTTCATCCATGCACTTAACAAAGCTGTTCATATCAGCTCTTTTGCTTCAGCATCTGCATCATCATGTTTGCCCTTTTAGCAGCAAACCGCTGCTGATTCAAGACCAACATCACTCAAGGCAGTCAAAGATGCACGATTTTAGTTCATTGGTGGAGAGGGGAATAAGAGCAAGATAAGTGAAATAAGAAATTCAGGAATAATTTCTGGGGTTTGGTATGGGGCTCCCTGCGGGAGCGGGCCCAGTCACAGCAGACAAATCAATTTGAGATGATAATGGAAAGCTATTTACTTAAGCGACAGTAATTTTTCCATTTCCTCCTCAGTTAGTTTAAAAATTAAGGGGTTGTATGTATAATTGCAAACTGCTCCTCCAATAGTGGTTCCCTTAGAGTTGGGTGCAGGCAGCCTCTGTTCTCCTCCAGATACCGTTCCTTGCCAGGTCCGCTGCCCAGCACCACATTCAACAATTTATTAATGGTTCTGCGCAAGTGTTGAAAGGGTTTCCATCAGCTCTGTAATATGGTGCCCTCTTGTGACCAGTTCAAAACCAGTAATCACGTACTGGTAACACAAATGTGTGGGATGGTGGATATCCACCTTGATTTGCAAAAGCCTGCAGTCAAGGTGATGGCCACGGCTCTGCCAGGCTTCTTTCACAGTGACACTTTAGCACAGTCAGACACATCTGGAATGATAGAGCAACATAAAAGGGATCGTGGAATATTGCTCACAAAGATAATTAAAGCTTTATCCAGAGCTGGATATACAGTGTGTGGGTTTGTTAATATACAAAGTTCTCATTCAGTCTGTACTGAAATTTCAGTGCTCTACCCACGATAAAAATAATGAAAAGGAAAACCAAAACACTTTATATGTTGTTTCGCTCCATCGTGGCCGCTAACAAGTGTAATTTGCTTGGGGGCAAAGAGAAACAGGCAAGGAAATGCACAGGGGAATTAAGCAAGCAAGCTGTGGGGTCACATTTTAATGAAAATTTATTCACGGATTCCTTTTTTTCTCAGTGTCAAATGGATTATTACATTTACGTGTAACACGTTGGGTTATGCACTCCCCTGTGTGAAGCCGAACTAAAGGAGGCAGATAAGACCCAGTGCGCTTGGCAGAGAGAGGGGTTGCTGGGTGATGCTGCGCTGGCCTGGGGACAACCAGGGAGTGCTTGGAGCATGAGTACCTGCACAGAGGAGGCAAGGCGGGGACAACCAACCAGGGATGGTAGCTTGGGCTTTCATATGAGCTAGCAACTGCTGTGGCAAAAGCCCTGGAGGTTTTATACTCCCAGGAAAACCTGTGCCACGGCGTATTTGGGGCTGCGCCACCCATGCTGGCCGCATTGCAGAGCTGGGATAAGCTGATACACGCTACCCACTTTGTTTTGCTGTTCAGACGTACAGTGAGATCATGAAAAATATGTGGGGTGTGGATAAAGGCATCAGGGACCGTTTCCTGGGAAATCAGTGGTTTTGGGTCAAATTGCTTTTGGCTGGTGCTGAATGTGGGAATTTTATGGCAGGAAATCAAAGGGATCAGTGTAATCTGCTATCTCCAGCTGTCCAGACTTGGGTAATTTAGGGGTCATCTGCACTTTTTGTGCTATACTGTCTAGGGTTTGAAGAGCACGTGGCATGAGCACGACTGAACAGGAAGAGAAGATGGCAGAGAATTTTTGAGGAAGATCTCTCAGCTCTGGAATACACCAGTCAGCTCAGTGTGCTGCAATGTCCCCATGCCGCTGTCAGTCATAACACAGAGACAAGCTGACAGCCATAAGCAACAAGATGTACTTTTTTACTGTTGTTAGGATTTTACAGCAGTTTTGTAATCAGAATGATTTGCCCTGGATGGAGTCAAAATGGATTTCCTCCAGATGATTTCTCATTCATTTTTTTCCTAATTGTAGTGTCTCTCTTTTTTTCCCTCCATGTGTTATAAAAGTAGGTAGAAGCAGGGAAGAGAAGTTATTTGAAGTTGAAACGAGTTCTCTCTTTCTCACATGGACTTCAGCTTTTCATGCCTATGCCTCTAAGCCACGATCTGAGCCTACAGAGTTCCCAGACTGGAGCTCTTTGAAGTGGAGTTCAGTCTTGCAAATGAGAGGCAGCAGCAGAATTGTACCTGGTTTCAAATTTGGGACTGAAATTTCAAAGGTGTGCTCTGCCTGGATTTCAGGTTTGGTGCTGAGGTCTTCTCTCAATGAGACTGAATAAGCTATTTTTTGAGTTTGGATCGTGAAAGATTTGGGATTAGGCAAAAAAAGAGAAACAGACTGGTATTACTGACTTTTATAGTTTAAAGCTTTCCCAGGACTCAGCCTTCTTGGAGCTTTTGACAAGTTAATTTACAAGCCTGCTAGAGGTGCACATTGATACCGGAATTTTCCTGAGCTATAATTGTGTTTTATTTTATGTTACCGAAAAAGTAAAAACTGTAAAAGCTCTATATTGGTGCACCAAGTGCGACTGCATTGAGTTGATGAGCAATTAAAACCACTTCTCGCATAGTAAAGTACATTCTATCATGTTGCACTTAATGTACCAATGCAATGTGTTATACAGCATTTAGCTAAATTACTGTAAATCACCTATTTAAAGAAGTTTTCCTTTCAGCCTCTCATGTGAAAAAAAATGCTGGAAACAGTAAAAGGATAATGACCTATAATGCCAGAAAGATAAAAAACAGGATTTCAGTTGTCTCCTGGAATTAAAGGCTGTAGCGATGCTGTTAAAGGCAAGCTGTTCTCTGTCCCCTGTTGCTCCCTTGCATCAGCATCACGAAGTCTAACTGACTCTTACCTATCACTGCACTGCAGAGTAGCAAGGCTGGAGAAAAAGGAGTTGCTGGTGGGGGCAGGTGGGTTGAGGACAGGGTGGTGGCAGGGGGCTGTGATGAGTTACAGGTGCCAATGTCTACAGGGACCATCTCTAAGGACCAGCTCTCAAGGAGGGTGGGGCAAAGCTGTGTGTGTGGGGACGGGGTTTTGTCCCTGTTCACCTCTCATGCTCCTTGCCTCCCTCTCTCTCTGTTATCCCAGAGCCAAATTACTTCAGCACCACGGGACAGGGTATGGGAAGCCCTCCCTGTGTTTTCTTTCTGGGAAATAGCTTGGTATCAAAACAAGCTTGACTCCTGCTTTGGGGAGATTCGGTTGTTTATAGGTACATGCTATAAATATCAAACAGATGCACTGCAGTGTGCCTTGAAAGAACAACAGATCATAGTATTACATGCATCATCACAGCAGTCTTCTTTGCCACCCAAAAGTGGGATTGCATCTGTCTGGATACCCGAGTCATCTTCCATCAGGGACTGATTGTGCTTTTATTTTGCGCTATTTTCTATGTCCTTAAGTTTTACAGCGGTTAGGGAGCTTGCATGGCCCTACCATTTGCTGCAAATCTATTCCTCATGCTTTTCTGAGGAGTAAACCATACCTACCCCAGGGACTGCAGCTGCTGGGGGGTGCACTCCTGTCATGCAAAGGTATATAACTCCGGTTGGGCAGATATTGCCCTAAGTGGCACAATAATCCTGCAGACCTACTAAATTAGATATGCTTTCCCCTTTCATGAAAACAAAGTAAAATAAGTGTTTGTGTAAGCCTGCCCTTCTCCCTTCTCAAATAATAATGATCAACCCTTCTTCTCTTCTTTAGTGCTTGTTAATATTTGCTGGGTTTTTCTGATAGTTTTTATTTGCTCCATGAATTTACCCTGTTCTGTTGTTTTCCTCTCTGCTTCCACTATTTCTCAAAATATCGGTCTCTCTCTCAAAACCTCAGTCTCTGAAGAGAGCAGACCTGTGCTTCTGCTGCTTCTGGCAGGATTTTTTAAGATCTTGGCGCCCCACACAGCAGCCTGTTAACCTCAGCTTGTCCTATTCTCTCCCCTGTGTTGGTCAGAAAGCTTTTTTTTTTTTTTCAGGAAATCCTAAGTCCCCCCTATTTATTTTCCATGCAGTATGCTCACATGGGCTGCGTGGATGACTCTACCTGTGTGTATGCTTGGTGCTTTGCCTGGTGCTGGCGTGATGCTCTCTCCCCTCAGAGCTCTGCTGCGCGTAGGCTGGCTTGAGGTTGTGAATGCCAGTTCAGCGGCAAACACTCCCTGCTGCCAAGCCCACAGACTGCCCGGGTACCCGGCTCAGTCGTGACACTGTTCCCACAGAGACATGCTGTATTTCAGTGTAAACTGCCAGTCTCCCCCAATCCTGCAAATGTGGGTAATCACTACGAGTCGGTATTTTTTTTTTTCCCTGTGTGCCGCAGGTCTGATGTGGATGGTCCGGTTTTGCTTTCTTTAGCTGGACCCTTCTCCTTGGCCCCAATGTGTGCTTCCTGGGGGTGAAGTCTCTGAAATGCCCAAGCCCAGCCGAGGGGCACACCCACTCCTTTCCCCACCTCTGGTCTCCATCCACTGTGCTGGGGCTCACCTGGTCCTTCAGAAAACTTGCTGGGAATCTGAACAGCACAAGATTTTTTTTTATTTTAATTCCACTCGTCCTCGCGTATTTTTCCAAATGAGTACGATTGTAGTACATGCTGTTGCCAGTCTGAAAATACCAACTCTGTCTGAAAAAACATCTATCCTACTGTTGTAACCTTCCTGCCCATTATCTTGTTAGATGGTAAGTGCTAACCAGTTTTGTCTAATCAATACTTGCCTGGGAAGACTCCAAGAAACCCTCGGCTGGTTCAGGAGCTGCTGTCACATCAGCAAAGGGGTCTCAGCCTGGCTGAGTGCTGAGTGATGCCCTGCACCACAGCAGGCAGTGCTGCAGGGGTGGTAGAAAGCTCATCCTTCAGATGTAAGATAAAATTCTAAAATTCTGACTGCTTTTCATCATTATAAAAAACCATACAACAGCTTTTCTTTTTTGGAAAAGAGAGCATAATAACATCAGCCTCTTGACTTCTTTCCAGCTGCAGTAATTGGCTTCATCGGGTTGAATAGGATGCGGTGTTCTCACTTTGGGAGAGCTCAGAGGACTCTTTTAGGGTTTCTAACCCCACCATAAAGCCCATCAAATGCAAACTGCCTGCCAGGTGCCATGGGTCACACCCAAGGTCAGGTCTAGCAAGGATCTTCCTATTGCAGCAGGGATAAGAAACAGCACCGTGTCCAGTCCCGTGACGTTCTCTGTGCCAGTGCAGAGCTCCATCCCAGCTGCACACGTAGCCCGGTGCAATGTGACCTTAGGTCTGGGCAAGCGATGCAGGCTCGCTCCCACGGGGCGTGCTGCCGTCTGCTCTCTTGACACGGCATAATTTGTTTGTCAGCCTTGCTGGTCATGCTGCTATCTGCAGGCCCATTTATCTGAAATGGTTCAGAACAACTTCAGGGCTTAAATTTCCTTTAGTCACCAATCTCCCTTAATCTTAGGGATTGAGAGCGGTAATTCCCCCGACGGTGACTTTCATCAGACTGAGAGTCATTCAATTATCTTCCATGTCTGTTGATTTGAAACTAGAGGTCTTCGGAAGTTGCTTTTTCCTCTAAGTCTGTGGCTCTAAATGACTGGAGCTGTCCTAGCAGCCCTGATACTGCCTTCTGCCTTTTACTAACTCTTACTGCTGACTTGATGCATGTGAATTTTATAACACTTTTTTCTCTACTTTTCATTCACCTTTTCAGTTGCTAAACTGATAGAAAATTACAATCTCATTAAAAATAATTTTTTACATCTGGATTTAAATTCTTATTCTTTCCCAACTTTTATCACTAGTTCTGCATTCTGCTTTCCATAATCTCTGACAAATAATGAAAATTCTCCTCAAAAGCCTGCGGGTGCTTCTGTCACCATATAAACCAGTCTCTCATCTCTGACAGTGTGTACTTAGTCTCATCAGAGAATCTGTAGACCCATGAATTTATGAGCACTGATGCTAATGCAAATCTGTGTTCCTGTAACTGGATGCAATTCCTTCAGCTTCTTTGCACCACCAGCACTCAAACTTAGTCCTGCTAGAGGCAAAATTGTGCCAGACCTTCTTGTCCGCTGTGCTGAGCTGTTTAGTTTGGTGCCCGGTCTGACAAACAGCAATGTAAAAAAGAAGCGGTGCTGGCTCAGCTCCATGAGCCCAGTGTGGGATCTCTAACCATGACAGTGGCTGATGCTGTGTTGGACAGCCTGGCCCCTTTCAGAAGTGGTCCATAACGAGGCAGACCTGCATTAGGGATGATAGTTGGTATAGCCTGCATGTTTCCTCTATTATCTGTCAGTTTATCAGCTGCCCATGCGTTCCTTTCTTTTGTATCATGGCAAATGATCTATGCTGTCTTGCTCTCTTGATGGTGTCTAGCATTTTGTTGGCTATTCATGCCGCTTCTGCGTATTGACCTGATGATTCAGAGTCCCTAAATGATACCTGTGATGGCCTCATGGTCTTTCTCCCGAGTTTTAACTGCCAGTTCCAGGTTCAGCATCATAGCAGCACCAGTGGGCAATTTTCCAGAGCCCCCTGCCCTTTCTGATGGTAAAACCTTGGAAAAGATAGGGCAGGCAGCAATCCTGAAAATGCAAAACCTGCATTGGGGCCATAGTGCATAAGGCAAAATCCCATCATTTTGTCTAGTTTCACCCTGGACAAGAGGCCAGTGAGCAGAGCTGCCGGGCTAAGCAAAGTCATGTGCGTGCTGTTCCTGGAGAGGGCTCAGAACTGCAAGGGACACAAGCTCCCTGTCACTAGGTCTGTTTTCTCTGGATCTGTATTTCCTGACTGAATTTAAGAAAGATGTGTACAAAGAAGCTGGGAAACTATGATACTGCAAATGTGTCATTGGTCTTGGGTTTTCTGATTTCACCTGTTCTGCTTAGCAGGATTTTAAAAATTTCTGCCAAGGCTGCCCCATTCCTCTACGTTGACTCTGTAGAGCACCAAGGTGGCTCCATTCTTTCTAGTAATCAATGCCTTTGTAATCAGTCACGTTTGTAAGTGTGACTAGGTATCTGTGTCTACACTCCCAGACACATAATATATTCTACCAACCCGACAATTTCCTGGAAGTTGAAAGAGGGGGAGGAGTTGGTGAAGAGAGCTCTGCAGTTGAAGGAATGGAATAAATGGCTTCATGCCTGAAAATTACAATTTTCAGCATCATTTACACTGAACACCAGCCCCAAAGAAAAGCAGGTATAAAAAATGAGATGCAGTGATGACCTTTATCAGCTATCGTGACAACTATAAATCAGGCTGCAAATTCTCATCAGCTCGCTGGACAGAATTCATTACAGACAGAGGCTGCTGCATTGCTTTTTGTCTTTGATTGAGGTATGTCGCATTTAAATAAATGCTCTTGCACTGGAAAAAAATCACACACTTCAAAGCAGAAGTCCAAGAATATTATTCATTGATTCTTTTGAGGACTAAGATAATACGACTTACAGACCAGCTAAACCTCACAGTGTTTTGCTTGGAATATAATGCAGATCAATTTGTTCTTCTCTTAAGCAGACCAATTTTCTGTTCATTCATTCAGATGCTGTGTTGATGGCTTGTATTGAATATAATAGCAAGATTTACAGCCCTAACAAATCAGTGCTGCTTCATTTATTCTTCCTTATTCATACCAGAAGTACATACAGCAGATTAGCACCAGACTTTGAACTTGATCCACTTTAATAAATAATGAGAAAATCTTTCATTTCCTACTTCCAACTACGGAGCAACTTTTATGTAATCGTCTTGAAGTTTCACAATTTATTAAAATGTTATTTTTCTCTGGCGCACAGGGAGCAATAGAAGTTTAGTAGCAATGTCATTATGGGCAGTAATGTAACTTCCAGCAGCTCGTGCAATGCTCAAGAAACAGCTACCAAGTATTAACGGCCCCACAGACTCATTAGTTTAATAAGCTGTTTTACCTGAGTACTGAACTTTGAGCTGAGTTTCATCGCTAGTTTTTTCCGTAATTAGGAAATCTCCACAGAGGCTTGCAATTATCTGGATGCTTTGCTGGCCATATTTCAAATGTGATTTTTCCATCTAGAACTTAGTACGTAGCTGGAAAATATTCTGTGTTGTTGACTTTGGGTGATTATTAAAGAAGTAATGTTTTTCAAAATGTCTGATGGTTAGGTAATATTCCGACTCTCAGTTTAGTTAATCCTGTTATTTCTAGAATACCTGAAAATAAAGTTTCCTCATACAAAAAATGATGCTTCAGCCTTGATGGCCTAAGGATACAAAGGCAAATTGTATAGGAAGCATTAGTATCTCTTATTATATCACCTCCTAAATTGTTGGCATAAAGGCTTTTCTTAAGGATCTGGTCACAGAAGCTGGAAGTTCGTGTTGTAAATAAGTCAGTGATGGATCAGACCCCAGAGATCATCTTTTCTGCTGTCTGGCCTGGGACAAGAGAAAATACTTAGGGAAGATTTTAAAAAGCAAGTGAATTTCTCAAGATTTCCTAGTTCTGTTTAATCAATTCTTACCCAGTTTTAAGAATCTTTATTCAGTCGTAAATTGTATGAAGCAGTATTTTAAAGTCCTAAATATAATCAGGCATGCTTATGAAAATGCCATGCCCTTGAATAACACCCCAGGACTGCTGACAAAATTTTAATAATTTCAAATCCAAACAGGAACTCTTTTCATTATTCTGGTCTCAAATACAAGTCTTAATCTAATTCAGATCCTGCATTTTTTAATCAGGGCCAAAGATGCTGATAAATTTTATTCCATAATTAAAATAAAGAGATGCTTTGAGAACTTT
The DNA here is from genome assembly GCA_009769605.1 of Bucorvus abyssinicus. NCBI lineage: Eukaryota > Metazoa > Chordata > Aves > Bucerotiformes > Bucorvidae > Bucorvus > Bucorvus abyssinicus. The sequence continues at coordinate 7,327,228 of CM020028.1, read as the reverse complement.
GCCTATGAGTCTGAAGGGATGCTGCTGTGGTTTGGACAATGAGAATCTTAAGTCTGTAAAAATCTTGTTGTTTGAAGAGGACCATCCAGTTTGCAGCAACAGTTGGACCTCACAGAATCTGATTCACCCCAATCTCAGAAAAGATTCTTTCTTCCTGTGCTTACATGTAAAACTGGGATATGTAGGAGATGACTGTTTTTATCGATAGTAATAAGTAACGTGTAGAAGCTTTTCCTCTGCACTTTCAGAGAACTTTACAAAGGTGATTATTGACTGTGATGAGGATTGTCATCACCAGCTTGGATATAAAAGAAGACTTAAACATGGGTAAGGAAGGAGTACGCTATGGTCTCTACACCAAAGTTTTGAAAGAACTGGGTCTCTGGCCCCAGTGTTTAGCAGGTTACCCCGATCTGGGCAGTGTGCATCTACTTGTGCTTACGAGTTGGGTCTGTGCTCTTTTGAATACAGTAGGCTTTTATCTCACCTCTGACTCCTTTCAGAACAACCCATGGATAATGCTTAACCATTCCCGTGTCCCTGCCACTTGTGGGATGTACCATGGTAGGCACACTGGGTTAGTCATAGTGAAGGTAGGCAACGAGGAGTTGTTTCCCTAGATGAAACTGGAGGCAAAAGCTTGGTAGGATCCATCAGTTTTCAAGCTTAATTTAGCCACATTGGGGGGAAAAAAAAAAACCAAAAAAACCCCAAACCAGAAAAAACAAGACTACTCCTGTGTCAGGAAGAACTGCTGACCCTTTTAATGGCAGTGTGCTTGGGACTTAAGTTTTATCTGTGGGGCAGTGCATGTAAGCACTTCAGTTCATGTCATCTGACAAAGTCACAATGCTTTATTGTTATAATGGTTTTTCATCCTCAGCCTTTGACCTGCCACCCAACCCTCTTTTGGATTCTCTCTCATACCTCTCTCCCAATCTTTCTATCAGGTAGGTTTTGAGTTTTGAGAGCTGAAAACTATCTCCTGCCAGTGCAGCAGCTATCGTGGGGGACTCTCATTCTTGTCTTTTTCCAGATGCCCTGAATGCTGAGTTAATCCTGAAGCGCAACAAGAACGAGCTGATTTGTCCTCTTCCATGTGAAAATGGCAATTTCTTGCGTGCATCTCCTTCTAGTATTAGTTCCAGAACGTGCTGTGTTAGACAGCGATTTGCCTTTGACTTTCAGAGACTTTCTAGGCATCTGGCTTATTAAACTCCTACAGAGACTGAGGATCTTGGAAACCTTTAAGCATAAGGAATGCTTTTCAACTTTTTTTCTACACTAACAAGATAGCAAGCTGTGTATGTACATTCAAAACAGGTGACCCTCTTGCATTCAGCTCTGGGAAGTTGTCGCAGAATAAGCATGTGACAAACACTATCCATGTTGTTTAACGGCTCTCCTGGAAGCCGCTTTACCAGCAATGGCTGCATTAAAAAGAAAGAAAAAAAAAATCTGTATCCTTTAAAGGAGAGTTCCCTGCTGTACTATTGGTTCAGGTCCATCATTAGGTTCTACACAAACACAATATCAGATTTCCTTAATGCTCTTTTCTTTTCCTCCTTGCAGATAATGAATTCATTTATAGAAACCAGAATGGCACAGTGATTCTGAGGAATGTCGAAACTAACAATTCAACAATATTAATAGAAAACAAAAAAATCGTAAGTATTTTCTCTAATGAGTAGAAGAAATTCACAGTTTCCTTGCAGTTGGATCAGTAAAGCAGAAAATGACTTGGGTTTCAACTTTGAGTGTTGTCAAGGAAAAGCATTTCTCTGGTAATACTATTGGGTATGCAATGGCTGGTAATGTGAAATTGAACTCCAGCTTTTGTTATTATTTTGCCATCTCAGTTTCTTATACTACAGGAAAGCATCATATAGATATCTGAAGCTAGTATTGCGTATCATATATAATTGAAGGACGCATAATTCTTGTCTTTGTATGCTTAATAGAAAAGCCAATTGATATAATCTACTGTCTGTGGGTAGAATTCCTCATTTTCCTCCATGCAAATACTTAATTTTTAATTTGTGGATTTTCTGATTTTTCTTGCCTAAAGGTTGAAATATAATTTCACTCTTGCTAATGAATGGTGCTGATGAATGGAAGTGGAGTTACATATGAGAGAAACCCTAAGAAATTATTGGGAAAAGAAGCTAGTAGATGGCTATGAAAATGAATGAAAAGAAAATAAATTCACAGCTGATAGAGAGTATTATTTATAACGATGGAAGTGTTTTATAGCATTGGTGTTTTTTGTGGTAGATTAAGCCTGTGTTTTGGCAGATGTTAGCACATTAAATATCAGAGTGTTTTCAATATGTCCTGTAAGAAGTTTATTTCTGAAGTAAAATACACTTATGTTTTCTCGAACAATGAGAAATGAATCACATCATCCTTGTAAAATTGTCACTTATGCAGTACCTGCCTAAGGTTTAGATTAACGTGAGGTGGTTTTTTGTACTGTATCACTGCAAAGCTACAAAAATAAAGGGTGGCAAACAGAGATTTATCTTAATGACCCAAGATCTGCAGTGAACAGCTTTAGAAACTCAATAGATAAATCTATGAAAAACCTATAAAACCACATTCCAGTTTGATTTTATTTTGCAGTATGAGTATATGACTCATACAAAGCTCAAGTACATTAATAATTATCTTTTTAATGAGACAAAGAATTTATCACTGAGTTATTATTGCAGGACCCAGCCTTAAACTTCGCATGCTGCCATTTAACCGTCAAGCTTTGCTACATCAATAAGCAATCTTCTTTTACCGGAGTGTAACCCCTTTCTTTACAATTCTGCAAAGGGCCGAGAAATGGTCTGGCTTCTTTTTATATCAAGGTTGAGTCAAACTGCTTCTCTTTGGCCTCTCTTTATTCCCCTGGTTTTTAAATTTTGCCATTTGTAAGAAAAACACTGTGTTACAAGATAATCCTACTTTTTCATGCCATGGCCTCCCTACTGCCTCTTTTACCCTTGCTCCTCTGTCCTCTCGGTAAACAAACCTGCAGAACATCACCTCCACATTAATCTGAAAGGTCCCAATAAACCTGCACTACATCACCTCCACATTAATCTGAAAGGTCTCATGCACGAGCAGCCATTACACCTCATCCAAGGACGTTGTCCTCTTCCTTTCCTTAGCTGGGCAAGAAAAACTTCTGCTACCTTGGCATGTTTTCCTTTCTCCATGTTATTAATACAACAGTAAATAAAATCTGTTTTCATGCTGACACTGCTGGCTCTCACGTTCCCTTGGTACCCCCCATCCTGATCCACACTGGCCCATCAGCTCATCGGGTTGCCCAGAGAGATAGACGCCCCATCCCTGTAAACATTGCAGGTCAGGTTGGACGGGGCTCTGAGTGACCTGATCTAGTTGAAGATGTCCCTGCTCACTACAGGGCAGTTGGTCTAGATGGCCTTTAAACGTCCCTTCCAACGTGAACCGTTGTATGATTCTGTGATCTGTCCCCTCTGCCTTTGGCTGTCCGCTGGGTTCCCCATACACTGCCTCCAGCCTTGCTGGCCTTAGGGAGGACTCTCCCAGTGGGATGTTGTGCATTCCCCTGCAGGCCAAATTCCCCTTTTTTCTCCATGGGAATCTCAAGGATTTGCCCTTAATTTGTCAGGTGAGAGGGTGGGATTTAAAAGGCCGTGGATGAGCAGCCTGTAAGCGGCACCTCTCTGACCTTAGCGCTGTGTGTGCCGGCAATGTATTGCATTGAGACACACTGGAAAGGGGAAAGGTCTGTGCTGTAGAGATGATAAGTGGAGCAAGGAAAAAAGTAATTCCTGACAAGTCTGAGGTATTTTGGCATCTCTTCTGTTTATGCAGAACCCACGTCAGGGGGGCACCTGGAAAGTTGTATCACCACAGCAACCCAAAGACTTTTTTAACTGGGGAAGATGGGATATTTTTCCTCGGTGTTGTCTTAATTGAGAGACACAGTGGTGTCTCATTATACTAATTTGCTCCAGCAGGCATTTGCTGTTTGTTATCTCCTGCACTTCAGCCAGTGACTGCAGGGGATAAAAGGGAATTAATAAATTTGCATTTATCGGAGTTTTCTACTACCTGCTGCCCACTGCTGACCCGACCAGCCACTGTGCAGTCAGTTTGTAAGGAAAATTCTGATTTTTTGAGATAGCTGCCTGCTCTGAGTCACAACGCGGTTGTGCTTTCTCTTATGGGAGCATATAAGTGCCCACATAACATTTCTGAGTTTTGAAAAGTGATGCGATGTGTTATTTTTCAAGACACTTAGTCTGGCAGTATTCTTCATAATTAGAAAGATGGTCATAACAATTAGTTCTAGGTGTCATTGGCTTGAAAACTGAAAAATATTTATTTCAATGTTTGCTTTCTTTTCTAGGTCTCCTTAAAGGCTATTCGATATGAAGTGTCACCTGACCGCGAATATGCACTTTTTGCTTTTAATGTTGAACCAGTAAGTAAATAGATTTGATTTCAAAATACGCAGCCAGTGGTGAGCTTTTTTTTTTTTTAACTTCTATGCCAGTAAGATGATATTTTAAATTGATTGCTTCCTATGAAGAAAAAGAAAGAAAACCCCTCACGTAGATATTCTGAGACCATGTCATGCTGCCATCTAGTAGAGGAGAAAGGTATAAATTACACCGAAAAGGAAACACTGTCATTGCCAGGACTTTATAGCGTTTGGGAGAGGGATTGTAAGGACATGTCTTTGCTACAAGGATTTCTATTCCTCTTCTGTGAATTTTTTTTCCGTGCTCCCTTTTTCAGCCACACTATAAAATTTCTTCCCCAGAACAAAAAGCAACTGTCAATGTCTCCCACAATTGAAATAACACATTAATTATGGTGCCACCGTTCCCAGCGCTGCAGTTAGAGTTGAGCTATCACTTTCATTATAAATCCTTTTCTTCAGAGGTTTAGATATAAATCATTTGTAAGAAATCACGGTTGTGTTACTACTAAATTAGGGTGTATTTTCTACCAAACTTCAAAACACAAAAGTGTAATAAGTAATTTTTAAATGATGACTGAAGAATCAAACACATGGGAAGCAGTTCTTCAGCATGAATAATATTTATTTTCTTTTTAAATTCTGCTGGTATAAGAACCTGAAATGTTTGAATAATAGCTCTGCTGTACTGCTTGGATAAACTATGAGCCCAGTACGTTTTGTTTCTGTAGTATAGAATTGCACCAATTCCTCAAAATAAAAATAATTCATTCACCAGCAACTGTAATTCTTCTTCCATAAAATAAATCTAGTTTAAGCTGCTAACCAAAGGAAACTTGTTGGTCCTGTAGGTAACAGAGGTTGTGGCTCATCTGATTTCTCTGCTGTCATCTTTGGAGTTATTCCTGACTCACAGTGGTATAAAAGTTGGGAGAATCGCATGTGGTGTTAGAAAAAGTTCAAATAAAACTGTATCAGAAATTTCAGGGGTAATTCTTACAGAGATTTTTGCTGGGAAATGATTGCTGGTGCAACTGCAACTAGCAGAGTTCTAGACAGAGTTGAATGTGCAAGTCTTACATTAAATCTAAATAAGGAGAAGACAGCCTAATGGCGACTGATAAGCAAAGTCTTTGCCCGAAAGCCCCTCTGCTGTGTGTGCCAGAGGTGTTTTGTAAAATCCGTTATTTTAGTGGAGATTGGCCTTTGGCTATGGAAGACCTGTGCCAACGCTTCTCAGATGCATTGGGCAAGCTGGAAGAGCCCTGAGGGAGGGCTTCCTCAGTTTCTCTGCGAACAAGAGAAAAATGTCTATAATGACAAAAATTTTAACGAGAGAAAAAATTTCATTCCTAAAAAGCAGTAGTAAGAAACTCTCTTTTTAATGTCAACCTTTATCCACCAAAAGGTCAGCACACTTGGAAGAGCCGCAAGAAGCAAGTTTATGGGGGCTTTTGCAGCCCAGACTATGTGTTCAGCCTGCAAAGGAACACTTGATGTAGGCAATGGAAGTGGAAGAGGAGGATGGGGATGGAAAGGGATGGGCTGGAAGAGTTTTCTCTGCATCCTGCTCTCTAATTTTCAGTGCTTGCAGATCTCTGTGTTTGAGGTACAGGCAAAACACTGAGTTTGTGGTGCTTAAGATGCCTGGCTGGAGAAGAGAGAGCAGCACAAAGCCAGGTCCTCCCTTTCTCACACCATATCTTCCAGAAAGGAAAACCCAAGGTGGCAAGCTGGAAACAGAACCTCTGGGAAAATGTTGGGGTGTGAAATATATTCAGTGCAAGAGAGAATTGCAAATTGTTCAAGTACCCATGTATGAGTTTATGATAGCAAGAGCTCCTGAAATAGTATTCCGGTAATAACCAAACCAAACCTAACCTAACCTAACCTAACCTAACCTAACCCAACCCTTCTCCTTTTTCCTTTAAGATCCATGCTTATAAAGATACAAAGATATATTTTTGAAGAAGCGTACTAATAGAGGGGCAGTAAGATTCACTCTTGAACGTTGAATCTTAAGCCATGATGGGTAGTTTTTTGGTTATTAAACATCCAATAGCTGTTAAACTACTTATTCAGCTTTCTTCTCACTTGGTATGCAGACTGTGGCTACAAAGAATAGTGTGTTAGTTAGCTTTTCACATTTTCTGCATTTCAAACTTTATTCTTGGATGAAATTCAAATTACGCTGTTTTCTGCAACACAAGATATTGATTAGCAAAGCCTTGGGCAGTTGTCCTTGTTGCAAAGTCAAAAGGAAATTTCAGGAAATGTATTAGCAAAGGACGTTTTATATTTAAAGTTTAATTCTACAAATACTTTTAAGAAAGAATCTTTTTGAAATTATTGTGTATTTATAGGTGTCAGAATGTGTTGCTTTATTTTTTTGCCATCCAGATTGTGACATGCTGCCTTTTAATCATTTATGAGTACAGATGTTTTCATCATTTTTTTACACTCTAGAGCTATGCTGCATTTACATATGTATATAATACCTTAATATACATCATATGAATTAATCATTTATCTGAATTCTGACATGAATGGATTCAGCCTTTATTTTTAATACCAGTTAGGAATAAAAATCAAAATAAAAGAGCATAGTGTGTCACTCCAGTGAAGTGAAATATTTTAAAGAAAAATGCTACAAAGGCATTTCCTGCCAGGAGTAGCTTTCTTCTAAGGGTCTTTATTTGAACAGAAGCATCTCTGCTCAGTGTTGGTCTGGGTGACGGCACTGACACCTGCGTTGGAATAATAGAGCCCTGAACTGGCAGACACCTATTTTGCAAAGATACTGAGGCAACTAATATATGTTTTCCTCTTGTACCACTTCATCCTCTTAGAGACTGATGACTTAAAGCATGTTCCTTAAAATCCATTTCTCCCAGGAAGCTTGGCAGGCCATTGTGAGACTGACGAGGGCACGTTGTGGTGAGTCAGGCTGCCAACTTTCGTTCTGAATGCTTTTTTGCAGTGCTTATATTTACAAAAGTTTAATCTTTCAGGCAGCAATATTCTGGGTAAATCTTGTGCTAATAGGGAGCTTTTCTAACCTTGAACACAGAAGGTTTGCTCTTTTTCTGGAAAGGTCATAGGAAAGGCACCCGGCTTCTTTATTTTTAAAATACTCCTGCAATTTTTCTGTTGTTTTTGGGGTTTTGTTGCTTTACGCTAGAGCAAGGTCCAACGTGAGACTGAAACCACAGGGTGAAGTTTTGGGAAACAATTGGGGAATAAATACGCTCATAGAGAAACTTTGATTTCAAATTATCCTTTACCAAAACACGTGTGCGAGGCTCTGGCTGTACAGATCAGTAACCCCAAAACACATCGGCAAATTGGGGTTTAGAAAGGGTGCAGAGGGTCAAGGCTGTTTCTGCTGGTTGTCAAGTCAAAGCCACTCTTGCCCAGCACATGGCTCCAGCAGCATCACTCTACAAGCTCCATGCTCCCTGCATGCCTCACGGGGAGACACAGAGGTCTCCGTGGTGTTCGGGTTTGAGTAGCTTTCCATGGCAGTCAGAGTTAACCGGTGGAGTCTGTGTAATGGTGATAAAAGAAATAGAGGAAAGTAAATGAGAAGAAAAGGGATTTTCTTGAGTGGCATGGTAAGACATTAAATAGAGTATATTTAATTGCCTTTAACTATGAATAGCTGTTGTTGTAATGCAAGAGAGGAAATAAAGTGGCCAAGATTCCTCTTAAAGCTATTTGTTCTTCGTTTCCAATTTACCAGTCCATTACTGTGTTTGAGCTAGTTAAGAGCAATTACACACAGGAAATCTTGGCTGATTAATATGGACCAAACTGCTAAGTCTGAACAACAATGAGGGCTTAGAGACTTCTACAGCTGATGCAACAGATGCTACTACCTATTTTGCAGTTAAAGGAATACATTTTTATAATGCTGAAAGCTTCAAAGAATTAATCATCTTTGTAATTAGAACAGGCTAAACTATTTTTTTTTAGTAGTTTTTGTGGCAACTTTAGTATTTCTTTTCTCCTTGCCTGTTGCCATAAATCTCACAGGAGTGGTGGCACCAAAGGGACCTCAGAAAGACCCAGTCCACACCCTGGGCTTTGTATTTAGAGCATGAAAGAAGTGAAAAAGTGTTATTTATAGAAAGCAGCATATTACTGTTGTTGTTGTTACTATTTTCCTATTTGTCCAAGTCTGGTTGTTACGTGGAATGAACAGGTTTTCTGACGGCTCCAGTTACAACATCATACTGCTTTAATTAGTTGTGTAAAAATTAAAATAATGTAATGGTTGTTATTTCCAAAATACTAATGGCTATAAATATTAATGAATCCTCACAACATCCTTTTGAGATAGGTGAGCACTACTATTATGATAAATATCCCTCTGAAAATTAGACACTGTCATAGCTATCATCAGTAACACTGTTAATATTGTAGCTGTGATATTTATTACTACATTGAAATGCATTTACCAGTGCTAGAAATAGGTTTGCAGAAACCAGTTTTCTCTCTGTAGCAATAAATATATTTCAAATTTACTTTTTTCATTCCCAGACGGTGTTGTTTTCAAGAACAATAAAACACGTAGTGATTACATGACGTAAAGTGAGCACGGTTGGAACATTTGTACAATAAAATAATGCTACCTGGTTTGGTCATTTGTTTAACTTTTGATGTTTGTTGTAAACTAGTAGAATTTTTAAGTGGAGCGTTTTGAAGGAAAAAGCTGATGTTTATAGTTGTGGGGTTTTTTTTCATATTTTCCCAAAATTTTCAAGCCTGAACCACTGTAACTTTGTTTACTTATGAGAATTAGTTCCCATTATTGGGATAAATAACTGTAGTTTCACTTCCTACATAAAAAGAAGAAAAAAAAAACCAGTCCTAATAATGTGAGGTTTATATTAGTTAAAATGTTTTGTTGTCATTACATCTGTGTGTTCGTGTAACTTGGAGCAAAATTTGCTTTTCTTGACTTACAAGAGGACTGTAGTTGTTCCGTGCTTCTGCAATGAGCAGAAGTCAAGTTATTAATTAGTTAGAGGAACCAGCGAACCAGCCACTCATCAGATTGGGTGAACTGCTAAATCTTGGGTCTTTTACAAGAAAACTACATCTCTGTTTGCTTCCCTTAGAATAGATCTTATTAACAGCATCCAGCTAATATTTAATATTTCAGTGAAATGATCACAACTTCTGAAAATGCACCGTTTTCATGACTGTGCCTGTGTGGGGTTTTAGCGAGGTGATTCTGGGGCTCCAGTGACGAAAGCGAGACCTGCCTTTCTTCTCCTTCTTCTTAGATGTTCTTGTGTTCTGCTTTGAGTCGTATTATTTCAAAAGCCAAGATCAGTAGAGTAAATATCCTTGTTTAATAACGTGCTTTTTATCCTATTTGTAGTGATAAGGAGAACAGAAGGGCTCCAGCTCCATTTACATAACAAAAGCCAGGGCTTGTGTGTCCAGAAGTATTGTATTAACGAGAAAGTACTGAGAACACAGGGGAGGTTAATTTGGTGGGTGAGAGTTTACTTTGGATTGGAAGCTGAAGCAGCAGCTATTATTTGACTATATTTAGAGGCAATAATTTATTTTAAAAGTAGAGTGCTGTGGGTTTTTTTTAAATTTTTTTCATTATGAATCTGGTCTTCTTAAAGTACCCTTTGTGAAAGCCTGCCTATCTTGTCTAATCTCAAGCCCACCCTGAGTAGACTCCCTGATCTGCTGTTTTCAGTGCAGGCTGAACAAGCTAGGCAAAAGAGGATTTTCAAAGACATCAGAGGAGGTTGATTCGAAAACAATTCTACGTGTTCATTTGCTTTTCTGTTAGACCTGGAGGCGTGCCGCTCACCCAGGACACCAGCACTTTGCGGTCACCTTGCATTAAATAAACCAAAGCTGCTAATAAAGAAAGTCTGAACAACTGGGAGGTTTTCCTACCGGTGAATCTCAGTTCAGGCAGTAGCAGTATCTCTGTCAGTCATACCGATGTGCTGAGATTTTATGTCTCGTGTTGGTATCAGTAATTGGTGCAGCCTAATTAATATTTGATATCTGCAGTGGCTCACAGAGAGAGGGAAGTTTGCCACACAACTCTAGAGGGATTTATGGGTTTTCAAAACTCTATTACAGTGTTGTGCAAACGCTGTCTTCTCAGGTGTCCTCAGTTGTGCCTCCATCAGCAGAGCCCTTTCGATGCCAATTTTTTTTCTGCTGCACATGCTTACAAAATTAAAGATTCTTGCTATGGGAGGGTGGATACCGATTTTAATTGAGCAAACATGTTATCAGGTGGTGGCAATATTTGTTCTTACTGCTCAACAGTCATCGCTCTGTCCAATTTCTGTCACACTGTGTGTTTAGAATAGAAATTTTTGGACGCAGGCACAGGACGGTGGAGCAAGGATTAGTGACAAGTTTAATCCCAGAGCCCCCTTTTTAAAGGAGAAGCTACAGAAACTAGTTTCATGCTGGTGACTTTCAGGACCAAATTTAGACTAACGCAGGGGAAGAAAAGAGGTCAAACCTATTCTTTATTTTATTTGTTTTGGAGGAACCTCATGGTACATTTCAAATCCCTACAAAGCTCCAGCAGAAAACGTGTTCCTTTATGTAGCCTGAATGGTTCTTTGCTCTGAACAGCAATCCTGCTTTGGCACAGCTCAGTTTAATTACAGAAAAATTTCCAGCTTAAACAAGGCATTGGACTGGGTTTAGGCAAAGGCATGAACTGCAGGGACATGTTGATAGTTAAGTTCCTTGGGCCATGGGGCAAAATGTTCCTAGTTGAAATTAAGGGTCTGTCATTGTAACTCTGGGTAGGAGCAGCAACAGCAAATGTGGAATGAAATGACGTGTCCCAAATCTGCATACTTTTTCTTTAGTTTCCATTTCTAGTAAAGGGGAAATGATAGGCACTATACCTTAGCAAAGAGGAACGGGTGGGTGGAGCCTTCTTGTGTTTATTGCTCATGGAAAATATGTTTGCACCCCTTAAATTCAAGAAATGGATGCTCACCACAGCATCACATCCTCAGCAGGTGCTCTGGGAATGGAATCATCTCAATGTTGAAGGAACTGTTGGGGACCCTGTGTTTATTGCGCCTAGCCACTATGGTTACCTGTGGCCTGCTGCTCTTTCCTGGAGCAAACAATAAAACCACATTAGGATCCCAGTTATTTAGCTCTGTTGTTCCCTGCTATTGGGGGATGTTCTCAGCAGGAAGTTCGTGTGTCTGGAATGATGATCTAGATGCACGGTTTATAAAGCATGATACAATTCATTTGCTTGAGCAAAGCTCTGCTCTGCCGATCATCCTGCAGACTTCAGTCCTCACATTCCAGTTCTGCCAATGCATGCTCCCTCTATAGCAGTGGTTTCAGCAAAACCAAATTGCAACTTCGTACGGAGTCTCCATTCCATGTTTAGAGTGATTATTGCAACAAAATACTAGTTGCTTGAAATAGAGAGCATTAAAAACTGAGTATGCTACCTTCAGCTACTGTGCCACCTCTGAGCTTTCACTGTTTTCTATTAAAAACAAAGGATTAAACTCTTGCTGTTCTTCTAATAATGTAGATAAATGAGTTAGGACTAAACTTTAAGACTTCTGATTTGAGCTGGGAGACTTCAACACAAATTGCACAAACACGACTGGGTGCAAAATAGTATTTCAAACTAAGTTGGACAGCCTTGCTCATGTAGCAGAGGCCAACAAACTGTGTCCTACATTTATTCACAGGCACAGATATACATCAGTAAACTGAAAAGCAAATCCACAGTTCCAGGGAAGACTAGAGTAATATCAAAAGCGAGAAATAATTAGCCTGTCATGGAAGAGTACGTAGGTATATTTTGTATCGGTATCAGCTATCAGCAGTCTTTCTCTGTAAATATTTTCTTTAGCAAATGAGATTTTCATCAAACAGAGAAGGGAAAGTAAAAAGACTCAAGGCAAAACACTGTGATACAAAAATAACCAATTTTTCTTTGCTTGGATAAGATTAGATTTTTCATTCTACTTCCTTTTCTGAGTGTATGGATGAGCTAACTTGAACGGACAGGCTGGTAGCGATTAATGTTATAACAAAATTCACAAAACGTCTTAAAAGTACCCTGCAGTTTATTTTTGAATAAAACATAGGTAAGGTAATAGTACAAGGTCTCCTAGATAGTCAAAATCAGATAGTCAGCAGTAAATTCATTGCAGTTTTCTTTCTTGCACTCATATGGGAATCCATCTTAGTGAAACACAGAGAAGCTTTCTGTGCTTTAAGAGGAATGAAATAAATGTAGCTCTATAAAAATTATTGGGAAAAAAAATTAGAACCTAATAAAGACCTAGGCTCCTTGCAACATACAGGGTCTTCAGAATTACATTAGAGGTGAGTTACTGGTTTTAGCATAATTTTGCTCCCTAGACTTTGGGGAAAATAAAAATCTCATTCTGTGCTGGATTGTGATGCGTGTAGGTAGTAATTTTAAAATGTTAAGGAAATAAATATATTAAGAATAGGTTGCAAATGGGAAAACAACAGTGATATAAAAGGCATTAGAAAGGAAAATCGGAAAGAATTAAATTCTGGTGTCTATGCAGAAACATAGGAATCAGTCACAGCCTATGGGAGTTTATAATCTAAATGTGATTTCTAGTCTTCTTTATTTAGTTATTCTTAATCACTGAAATAGGAAAAAAAAAAAAAAAAATTAGTGCCCTCCTCTGGAAAACCAGATCTTACCATGCAGGGCACTCCAGTGAAAATGCTGTATTCAGAAATGCAAATCATCTGATACAAACGTTTCCCTCTTTAGCTGAGATGCATGCCGAAATCCACGGAGTGTGCAGCTCTGTGTTTAGCCTGAACACATGCCTTTTATCTCTTTAACTGCCTGCAGAACTCTGTTTTTATCAGGACTGTGTTAAAACCAATAATTAACGTTCCTCCTTGGGCAGCTAATGACACATATTTGAAAGTGGAATCTTCTATTCTCTTTTCTTCTATTCTCTGCTCAAAAAACCCTCTTTCTTGAAACGGAAAATGAATCATAGGGTTTTAGTCAGGTCTTGAAAAGCATGAGTCCTCAGATTTTTATGTGCGGGGTGGAAGGGTACCCATACAGCAATGCTCTTAACAGTGGTGCTGTGAAGAGTTGTGCAGCAGGCAAGGAATAGGGGATGCTCTGTGCTGCTTCCTGTCCTGTTTGCTCATACCCCACTGTCCAAAGAGATGCCCATCATTACCACCTTCCATTTACCTCTTGGAAGTTGTCTACAGCATCACAAGGATGACAGACAAAATGTCCTGCTGTCTTGTATGTGATTTCAGTTTATGTTTCCTTCGATCAGAAAACAGAAATGTCATCTCCAGTGAATTAGGTCCACTTGTACATCAAGATACAGCTCCGAGTCTTCTGATCTCATATGGAACTGGAAAATGACTCTTTCACTGAACTGAGAGAGGATTTTGGACCAAAGTCGCAAGCATGTGTCTGAATACTTTCATTCTACTTTCACATCCTCTTCAGTGCTCTTAAACTGCTGCTCTCTGTTTTGGAGGTCTCATCTTTCTTGTCATGTATTCCTCTCTTTGAGTCTTCCAAGAGTGCCCTGAGCCTATGACCATCGTGAAAGATTTCAATGACGGTGTTAGCTTCTTTGTAGTACTCACCATCTCAACTGCTACAGTTGAAAAAGCAACTTTTATATGCTAAGAGTAAATTTTAATAGAAAGAACATATGCTGTGGTTCTGTAGTAGCTAATTTCTGCAGCTAAAGTGAATTATTTAAAAGTGAATAAATTAATTAGATATATTAAGCATTCAGCCTATTTTCATGGCTTGGTTCTCATGTAATTGCTACAAAACTGCACCATTTGCATTGTAAACTTCACACAAAAAGAGATTTTTAGAATCTTTCCACACTGAGTCTGCTCAGCTCAAGAAATGTTTCATTTAAAGAAGGCATTATCTAATGTTTCATTAAAAGTATTGATTATTAAGCATTGATTTCTCATGCTGTCCTTCAGCCTTCAGACTAGTGACTTCAAAGTCGATGAAGGTGAGCATCAGTCAGGTGAATGTAGATGTGAACAATATAAACTCCCCATCTGTGTCAGCTACCCTGGGCTGCTTTTATAATCAGTGTACTCCAGGGTGTAAATCTAAGGCTAAAATAGAGACCAATGACTAGTCAGAGGAATCATACCCCAAAAAAGCTTTTGCCACCATTGTCTGGGAAGAGGGTGTTGCTACATGAGGTTGTAGGTGCAAAAAGGGTAAATGCTTAGTGACTGGAGAGATCAATGGCAGGGACATCTTTCAAGGTAGATAGCGGTAGAGTGGCTCTGAGCTGCAAACTGTGAGAGCCCGAGAAAGTGTTTTGGGGAAGGATGACTATAAATAAGCTAACTCCAGCCTTCTTCGTGCATTGGTTTTGGGCTACTTTCTGAGCCAGGAACTGGATGGACTTTTGATCTGACCCAATACAGATATTATTATGACCTCAAATACTACAAGAGAATCTAACTCAAGAGTTTTGTGTGTGTTTGTATGGATTTGAAGGTTTTCTATGTTTCCTGGGTTTGCCTCCTTCTAAACCTTTTATTTGGCCCTAGGCTACTATTGTACTCTTATTACTAATAATGTTGTTTCTTTATTTTTTACTTCATTTCCTTAGATATATTGTTTGGTATATTAGAATCACAACATTAACTGTGTACTAGGTAATTGAATTCTCATTTCCAAGTTTCTGAACAGGACTGTAAAACAGGCGAGTGCAGCGCTTGAAGAATTTCCATCCGGTCTTACACTATGCCTGCTGCAGAGTTGGGGGGAACCAGGGAGTTTGTACTGTGTGATGTGAATACCAATAAAGTTTAGAAACAAGATCAACATCAGAATGAGATCATTATTCATATCCCTCACTCATAATTCTTAATAACTTGACTGTTAGATGCTTTCCCATAACCTGAGCAATAACAAGTGCACAAAGGCTGGTGCAAAAATCCCACTGAGTGTTTTGTAGCTGTCATTTTATTTACCAGTTAAAAATGGAGCAGTCGTGCTTTAAGCCAGTAACTGCAAGTGCTTGCTGGTGCTGCTGGTGCCAGTGGAGCGCTGTGAGGGACAGGTGGCTCGGGAGCAAAAGGAGGCTTTTGTAATTGCTTGGCAGGGCAGAGCTGTGTTAGAGTGCAGCAGCAGTTGGCAGATTGGATTAATGCTCTCCTAGGGGTGAGAGCTGGCACAGGAGCTGTATGTCAATACCTGTAGCCTAAGTTGGTTCTGGAACTGAATTTGTAAGAAAAAGAGCGTCCACTTCACCTCCACCATGTCTCAAAGACATAAATCCTAAAGCTGGCCTTGAAATTCCTTTTTGGCATCGTCAGCAGTATAAGGCTCTCAAAAGTGTAATTTGGAAACAAATCTTTTAATAAAGAATTATTATCATGAAACAACTGAGAGAGATAATCAGTTTGTGGAACATAAAGTAACATTATCTTACGACACTGCAGGTCATCTATTACTGTAGTGACTGTTGCCATCACACTTTGTTTATGGTTATTTTGCAAACTAGAGATGACACTATTAACAAATGAGTAACTCCTTGGCTTTTTTGGTTCAGAGACCTTTGGTTGGGTGGCTGGAAAATCAGCTTCTAATCCCAGCACTCCCACTGTATATTTGTGGAAGAAATTTACATATTAACCGTGCGTGTTGCCTGCAGTGCATGACCCTATTACAATCGGCTTGAGCTTGAGTTACAAGCGGTTCCCAAAGGCAAGTCATTGTGGCATGAATGTGCCATCCCTTTCTGATGTCACCTTGATGTGAGATAGTTGCTGCTCCAAGGAAGCCTCTCCAGTGTGGGTGACAGGGCGTTCACAGCACTGCATGACTGGAGACCTGTTCTGATTATCCTCTACACACCAAGGACAAGTTTATAGAGAAAATCGCCTTTAGGCTCATATTGCAATGATTTAGTTTTCAGTCTTAGGGATTAAATTGTTGTAAGATTTGAAGAATAGAGCATGAAAAGACTCTTCCTGATGAGCCACTACCTCTTGTGTTCTTCTAGTCTCCGTCCCTTGTACACAGCATTTTATTTCTTTCTTCCGAATGAATTGCTAAAATTTCTTCCTGGTTCTGGAGATACCAAATCGCTGATCCATGATTTCCTATGACACTGGGTAGCAGTGGAGCAGCTCCTTATTCCCACTGGTACGGCTGAGATGAGGTGCTGAACCATTGGATCTCTCTGAGATGTTGACCATTTAGTGTTGGCTGTGTCATTTCACCCAGGCACAGTTGCGCTGCTGGGTCAGGATCCTCCTCTATTGTTCCCAAGAAAATTGGTTTCCTCCCATAACTCAGCAGTAACACCTGTATTCCCCAGGTATATTTCTTACTCCTTTTGCCCAAATGTTAATTAAAGTTAGATCCTCTGGAATACAGAGACAATTATTGCAAAGGCAACCACATGCCAAATGCCCTGCACGTCGATCGATCGGGGACCCCTTCTTCTTAACACCTTTCCTGCTCAAACCTACTTCCCCCATCTCTGCCCTTTCCTGAGCCCCCCACACCATCCCGGGGTAGCATAGAACTCTCAGAGTGCCCTTTCTGCGGCCACACTACACATGTGGCTGATCAGCTGAACATGGTGCAGCGGGTAAGCGCATCCCAGATCAGGGGTTTGATCACAGCCTGCGTTATTTGGCTGCCAGCTGAACCAATGCACAGGAAATGCTCGTTGATAGCATTTCATTATGGTTTCCCTAATTTATTAGAGGCACAAAGAGAAATGGGCAGTGTTCCTTGGAGAGCTGTAGAAACAGGTTGGCACATGGTATGAGACTCTTAGAGGTACGTTACTCAGGAAGTGGTAAAATATAAAGGGATAATTCAATGTATATAGACAAAAAGAATTTGCTGTCTCAGAAGAAAACAAAATCGGTCAGTATCATAATGAATCTGAAATGTGAGAATGTTGGAAAGACCTCAGATTATGTGGCTGTATTGATTTGTTTGGTTCTTACAAGCAACCGAGCTTCACTGAGTGTAGGGTACAAAATACCAGTATGGATTTTGGGGTTGTTTGGGGTTTTTTTTATTACAGTGACACAAAAGGAATAGATAGCATGTAGTTTTTCAGAGAATCTAATTCCAGGCTGATTACTATGGAGTGCCTATCAGCAATAAAATGGTGGCAATACTTTCCTAAAATAGTTGGGCTAGGGATAATACTGCTGAGCAGACTGTCTCCACTAATAGAAAAAAATGGAAAGACCATTACCTAACTGTCCACAAACCATACCTCAGCCAGAGGTAACCCCTTGTGCTCTAAATCACAAATACATGGAAGAATGAAAGATCAGAAATTGATTGAAATGTTACGAAGAAGTTGGTGGTCAGTTACAGGAATGGGGTTTTTATCCCTTTGAAGGGTCAGTTCAACACATAATGGGAAAAGAAGGATTTCTTCTCAACAGAACAAAAGGGTTCGAGTTATTCATCCTTTTTCAGGTTGTACAGTCCCAACAAAACCAATGGTATTACAGAGAATTTTGATCAAAGCAAATTATGTTGACTCATTAAGCAAAAATTTAGTCTTTGATGTCCGCTGTCATAAAAAAAAAACCCAGAAAATTCTGCAAACAGGTGCAGTGACCTCCTTTAATTCTCCACCCAATACCATAAAGAAGTGTGGCAGTGAGGTGTTTTTAGCCAATTATCTCTTTCTCTACTAAAAGATTTATATGAATGACATATTACCCTGAAAAGATAACACAATATTTGCTTGTTGGTGACTGACCAACAGAAGAATGAATGTGGCAGCGTGGTAGTGACTTGGGTCGTCCTTTACTGTGCACAGGATGTGTATGTAGTAGAAAGAAACACAACCTTGGCTAATGTTTGCTTGTGATTTTCCTTCTGAACTTGTTTTTCCCTCCTTTTCATGCCATCATTAGATAAGAGGTACCAAATACGTGAGCTGTTTGCCAGAGAGGAGCAGCAGCCTTCCTGCATTCTACTTTATTCTTGTTTACCTCTTAATTTGTCAACTTCAGAGCCTGGTTAAATAGCACAGATATTAAAGGCCAAATGGCAAATCATCATTTACCTGCATATTTTGCATCGCAGCATGAGTTACTGTTTAAGGGTTCCAGGACCATTTTGAAAGGTGGAGTATGTAATTACGTCAAATGTTTGGGACTATTCAATCAGTTTGACATTCATATGTGCATTTGGGGATTTGTGTGCTCGTAGCACAAGTAGGAAAATGGGATATATAATCTACTCCCAGCAAACAACTTTTTAGAGACTCTTCATGGGAAACCCTTTTAATGGATCTGGCAGTTCCTGTTCCACCAGCCCCTTGTGCTGTATGTTTACTGTCATACTACAGACTATCAAAGGGAATGGATTATAAAGACCATTTGGGTCTGTTAAAAGTCCTGAGGGTATCTATTATTTGGAGATATATTTTATTATTACAGAATAAAAAGTGATTCCTCTTACCCAGATAACTACTGAGTGCTTTATGATTAATTACATTAAAATATATTCTTGCTATTTTCAGACCTTAGCCAACCATTGTAGAATTTTATTTCCAATGAATATTTAGATTATTCGTTTTTATTTGGGGCTACTGGGATGGCTTTTTGAATGAAATGTGTTGTTCCTGAAAAATAAGAAGGACACTAAATTCTATAAATTTTGTATTATCCTTGCAAAGTGCTTTAAAACACTGCTTGCACTTCTACTCGGCCAGGTATCTATTCCCTTTTAGACTCATAAGTTTCATGGGATTTTTTTGTGAGTTTTCCAGTTAATTCTGCATAAAGAACCAGGTGGCTCTATGGAGTCATGTAGAAAACTGACGCAAAGGATATTTTATTTCTGTATTTATCAAGTATGTAATAATCATGAGATCATGGCAGCCAGTCCACCTGGCTTCAATCTCATATTTGTGAACCGTTTAATATATTGAGTGGTAAGACCCTGAATTGGCTGTTTTGATGGAAGATGAGAGGATTGAGCTGATTTGAGGATTCTTCTTCTAAGGGCTTCCCCCCTTTCCCCAGCTCCTTCTTTGCTTGTAAAACTTCTTGAAAGAAAGCCTACATGCACCTCTTATTTGTATTGTTTCAGCAGTATTGTTTCAGCACCAAACGAACATATAAATGCTGGTGCTAGCATAGTATCAGCCCACAAAGTGTGACAAAAACTGGCCCAGAAGATGGAAGGGTAAACTAAACTCTTCCCTTTTTCTCTGATGCTAGTGATAATCCCCAGCAGGTAACGTAATCTTTCACACCAGCCAAAATATGCTGAAAGCACATTTCACAATCTCATTCTAAAACTTTCCTAATTTCCATCTAAACCCTTTTCCTATTCCTGCGTGACTTGCACGGGCAGTGTCAAATTGAAAATATTGGTGACAACTTCAAGCTTTTAACAAGAGGTTAATGAAGGCAAAGGCTCTGTGAGTCCTTCTTGTGTTTGTGTGACAGACCAGGTGAGATGTAGGGAAGAAACCAGGGTCCTGCCTGTCTTTCTGGACTTACGCCAAGTATTTGTGCACTTGCTTTGGAGCAAGAATAAGAGCTATGGATTCTAATTTAAAGTATAGGAATAGTCTCAATGAACACGAGTTCAAATCCATGCTATTCTTAATTAACATATTTTCTATTTAAGTAAACCCTGCTGGACTAGGATGTGTATCCTTGGAGATGAAGCAAGCACTTTCAAGGAGACGTTACTCTACCATTCGCACCATACTTTGCTCTGCGGTGATGTAGCACAGAAATTGCTTCTTCCATTTTGTTTCTGTATCTTCTAGGAACCACGATTTACTTCTTTTTTTTGACATTTGGTGGCAGAGGAGAGGCAGACGGTCTTCTCTACTGCTATTTGTCTGCAGCGCTTGCATTTCCACTGTCATCTGGTCAGGTCCTGGTTTCTTTTGTTGATTACATAAAATGAGGTCAGTGGCTCTACAACACACTGTTGTTGTATATAATTAGTCCTTTATTTTTTTGAATTGTAGAGGGATAATTGCTTTTCCAGGACTTAAGTGGAGGCAGACAGATCTGTCTCTAACCCTTTATGAGTTCAGTGAAAACATGCACAAGTTGCAGAGCATAATGTAGATTGAAAGTAAGCGAGGTCTATGCTGCGACCTGGGATGAGAAGCCCGGTGGAAGAGTGTTTCTGGCACAGTGGTTTTAGTGTAATGACTTTTACATCACTCATTATTGTAGCTGGCATGGGAGATTTTATGACCTGATTTTTGTAATACCTAGAACCTTTAGGAGCAGTCTCAAACCTGTTCTAACTTCTGTTGGCACACAGGGTCTACAGAACAAAATGATTGCCAAAAACTCTGCCACCTTCAAATGTGCCTTTCTACTGAGAGGAGCTGTGTGCTTCTGGGATCCAGCGAAAAATCAGGGCTAAGAGCACCAAATCAGTGCAATGGCTTTTACCACACCCCTGGACAGAGAAGGGAAAAAGAGAGAGTTAATACAGTTCTTTTTGTTGGCTAAGGCCTCAGAAACAGAGGGGTTAAATGAAATGAACACTAACTTCTAAGCACTGTCCGGTCCCTGAGGCCTGGCTTTGGATTTCAGAAGAATGCTCATCTCTTTTCCGCACTTTTTGCTGGCGTGGGCTTTTCCTATTGGTAAGTGAATAGCCTAATTCAGCTTGACTCCAGCAGGAATTTTAGTTGAGGTATTAAGCAGATATAATCATCCTCTCAAAAAGTTAAAATAACTTCATTTGGTTTGCGTATCTAAGAGAAAAGCAGCCGTTTCATTTCTCAGAAGGACATTAAGTGATGTTTCTCTTGGATTCCTGTCTACTTAGGAGGGTTGCTGGCAGTGTGTTTTCCAATCAGGTTTGAAATAGTAGGAATGAGAAGGACTTCGAAGCTGTGCATGCCCTAGTCCTTAAGAAGTATAATAATAATAATAAATGTCTGATCCTGAAATCTTTGCTCGTACAAGTAGTTGTTGTTTAGATGATCAAACCTACTGATTTTAAGGGTTTTTCTGAGAAAGGGTTACTCCTGCGAATGAACTCTGCCAGCTGCAAGCCTTTGAAGACTACGTGCTACAGGCACAGCTCATGTGAGATATTTTAGAGTCTGGCCAAAGACCCTGGGAGGATGACAAACGATGTTCAGAAAATAAAGGGGTTATTTGAGAGTCCTGCAACTTGCATCTTCCCCCCTCCTAAACTCTCTTGGCAAAGAAAAGGTTTTACCTCAGTTTCCGTTAACGGCTCTAAGACAGCTCTAAACTCTCTTGCAGCATGGCTGTGGGCACTCTGTACCACAAGCAAGGGACATCAGCAGATGTCCTGCTAGAAACTTTCTTGGTTGTTTCCTTTCCCTCCACCCTGGCCCATTTCTCTGTTTTCCCCTGAAGATGTCTGTTCCTACTCATTTTGGGGACCAGCCTCTGTCTCTGATAACTGAGCACATCATGGCTTGCTACCTTGAACACCAGTCCTTGCCTCAGATCCCAGTTTATAGATCTACATCATTTTCTACATCCTACTGCCAGGATAGACAAGGATAGACAAAAGTTGCTAAGTATTTAATGGCAATGTGTTATTCGGTTTTTCAGCTCTGTAGACAAATTTAGTCTTCCAGTGTATTTTCTTTAAGGAATTTTAGCAGTTTCAGAGTTTCACCAAAACTGGAATAAAATCTAATGCCACCTGCATCAGCCAGATCTTCAATATCAGCATGATAAGATTCAGGAGCTCTTTAGTATGATTGGATGTAGATGAGATAATGGTACTTTTTTGACTTTATCTGAAACAGGGGGATCTAAAAAGGACACCTGGACTAAGATAAATGCTAGCTTGCAGGGAATTCGCTTGTGTTCCTAGACCTTCCATGATGTCAATACACCAGAGACTCACCTTGCTGGAAATCTTTATGTATGGGAATGCCTAAAAGAAGGTATGATTTTGGGCTGTAACCTGATGATGTCCTTGTAATGAAGGAGTGAATTTCACAGAGGAAGAAGGGAATCATGTCAATCTGGCATTAGTCTCTGCATTTCGTAGGTAGAAATCCACTGCTTGCACCTCTATGCTCTCGTAGTATACTTTTTTCAGGGGGTTCATGTGCTAGTGTAAGGATTTAGTGTTTGGATTCAAATAGTAACAGAGAACTTTATTTTGATATCTAAAGGATGATGTGCCTTGTGTTTATCTGCCTCTTCACTGAGTCCCCAAAAGATTTAAGCCTGCTACAGATGCCATTACGCAGGCTTACCCTCAAGGGTGGCTGGTAATAAGTCACGCTTACCTGTCTGTGATGTTGGCGATGGGCTTGGGATGGCCACTGCTCAGGATGGAAGCACCATCCAGGACATCTCATGGTTTCTTGGCATAAGTAAAAAAAGTAATTGCAGAAAACCAGAGGTATCTAGGAAAAATAATTTTTATCAGAAAAACTTTATTGGTGAAGCAACTATTCAAGAAGTTCCTCCTTTGTCTTCCGGGACAGGAGGCTTTCTGAGAGCTACTGGTGAGCAAGTGGCTTAAAGATTAAGTAGAAGTCAACCATTGTTTGCTAGGAGATGTATTTATTTATATATTTAGCATCATAGAGTAACAGGACAGAGTTGCGAAAGGGTGTGCCTGTATAAGTCATTGACATTTAGAGCTTTCACACTAGTGCCCTGACTCTTGTGTTTCTCAGCGTTGCTCACCTGGGGCAACCACAGATCACTGCTAGGGACTGCCTAGTCACTAGGGGAAAATCACCAACTCTTAAATTGCTGACCTTGACTCTGGTAATATTATTTACTACTTAGAAAATAAGTAATAAACTCTCCCTTCTGAGGTCACCTACCATGTGTGCTGACAAGCTCCTCCCCAAGGCCCAAAGACCGCGAATTAGCCGGAAGGTGAAACTCAGCAGGTCAAACAAATGTGAGGTCAGCTTCACACCCTAAGTCAATAAGCCTTTATCTGCTGCCTGACAGAGGTCTTCCAACATGCTCTGAGATCACCCAGCATCACTCCCTCTTTTATTTGTGTGGGAATAAAGAGAACAAATATGCATTATATCCCTGTTTTGTCTGGTTGTAATGTGGAGAATGCCTCCAGCTGACCAAGGTGTCCTCATTAATGATCGTTCTATATTTAGCCCTTGCAGAGACCATGTGTCCCCAGTTTAATCAAAGACCTTGTAGTCATGGTAACGACACAGAGCATCTGGGTGTATACGATTTGCCAAACACTGTAATAAAGTGCAAGATGAAAAGAGCACACAACAGCATTAGGTGAATTAATGTGTTGTTCTTTTCTGCTACAGATTTTGAAGTGTTTATAGAGGTCCCTAGCCATAAAGGCTAGATTGTTTTTGCAAAAAAAAAAAAAAAAAAAAAAAAAAAAAAGCCCTATTAACACAGGTGACAATTACTAACCTCTATTTTTTGTTTGTTTTGTTTCTTATTTTCATATTGCAGGTGTATCAGCATTCATATACAGCATATTATGTCCTGAGCAAAATACCTCATGGGTAAGCAATTTTTCTTATCTTCGTTTTAAAACTCAGCCGTTAAGAATTTTGCAAAATAGTGTGTATTGTGACAAATTGTTTCCTGTGACAATCCTTTGCAATGGTCTGACATTCAAATGCAGCATCCACAGGGCTGTGTGTTGTACAAAAGATGACACAGTCTGAAAACAGAAGTACTCAGCTTCCCTGCAGAGTCAGACTACATGAATTTCATATTCCAGTTTTCAAGTTTTTGGCTACAGTACAGTCGTGTTGGCATCTGGCTGAGAGGCACAGTTGGCCGCTCACCAGACCACAGTTAGAGGATCTATTCAGGGGTGTTGACTCCTTTAAATTTGGTCAGAATCAAAGATTCGACCTTCAGTCAAAACTGGTAGATTCCTTGGTAGGAAAACTGGTAGGTCCTGGTAGATTCCCTTGATACAAATGCTCTTTCTAGGATCCCATCTGAAGGCAGGTACATCAGCAGCCTGTTCCCAGGACACCGATCCTGCTGAGATACATGCCCTCACAATTACACTTTGGGTTTCTGGTTTATCTTTTCAGAGAGTGTGAGGAAAGTGCAGACAAACAAGAATGTCACATAGGCTTTACACAGCATTTCTAAACTCACTGAAAGCATATTGCTTTACCTAAAGCCTGTAGCATGAAAGGTTATGTATCATTACAGGCGATTAACTTCCACCACACAATGCTGCTTCATTTAGGTCCCCCTACGCACTGGAGGTCCTGAGGCAGGCTCAGTGTTTAACGTAGGCATCAGTTAGCTGGAGGGAGCCCTTCTTTAGCTTTGATTAGTTTAGATTAGCTTGAACTCCATCACCCTGCAGCTCATCTCACCTGTCTTGCTTCTCTGGAGTTTAGCCCGTAGTTTTTATCTGCTTTTTCCTTAAAAGACAGGGTTTTTAATGTACTTTAAGGACTGACCTGACTGATCAGGAATGGAACACCACCATACCAATAAGACACATGTAGTTTTACGATGATACATGGTGTTTCAGAGTGACTTTCCCCAGCACAGCAAAATTCCTTGAACCATTGTCAGTAAATACAAAGCTAAAAACCAGGAAGCTGATGCCAGGTTGTATGTTTTAAGTATCATATTGGCAATAACAGTGCAGGAATGGTAAAAAGGGACAACATAGTTGGGCTCTGCCTTTTCTGTAGGACATTGTACATGACTGGTTATATAATTTTAGTATATGCTAAGTTTCATGTTGTCATTTCTATACATTATGGCTAAGCAGGTAGTAGATGTTTTGGATCCTTGCAATAAATAGCTGGGAAAACCTGCAAAGTTTATACACAGGGATCACACATAGGATCACTAGCTAACTCAGACTGGAAAGGCTCTTCCAAGGGCCAACCTCCTGCTCAAAGCAGGATACTCAGAGCTTTATCTGGCTGGGTTATGAAAATCTGCAGGGATGGGGACTGCACAGCCTCACCGCCTGCCTGTCCTCACAGCAGGAAAATTCCTCCTTATGTCCTGTCTGAACCTCCCCTTTCAGTTTACATCCACTCTCCCTCGCCCAAACCACTGTATTAAATGGATTGCTGTGTCTCTGACTTACACTGGGGCAGGTCCTAAAGTCCTGCTGATTTCTGCATCCATGGGCCAGGTTCCTGTCCCTGAGAGAAGGCAGAGTCCTGGCCATGTTTGTGTGCTCAGTGTTTCCTAACTGGTTTTCGTAGGCAGCTCCCGCTATGCCCATGTACCTTGGATCAGCAGCCTTCCCACTGGGCAGTCCTCAGGGGACCTCACTGTTTGACACAGGAATGACGATTTAAGGACAAATGTCCTGGAAGTCAAGCATTGCAACACCTGCATTTTTAAGGCCCGTGCCCTCTTTCCAATCCAGTTTCTTTGGTACAGTAACCAGTGGGTTTAACAAAGAGAAGTACTGATTTAATGGCAAGATATAAACACATCTCAACATCTTTTCCCTGTAAAAATACTAGTTACATTCAGGTGTTCCTCAGGAATTTGTCTCAGTACACATGTCCACACCAAAAAATCCAGGGAAAAAAACCCAAAAAGCAAAAAACCAAGAGCTACAACAACCACAAAAAAGAAAAACAAGTCCGAACAATAACAAAAATCTGAAATAACTTCCCTTGGCTTCTACCTAGCAATAGAGAAGCAATACTTCATACCAAAAAAAGCTGCACTAGAGACATACATGTTGTAAAATCTGTGATCCCTGGAGCTTGTGAAGCCTGCTTCCCTACAGCTTGGGTCTTGTGATGGACTCACCACAAAAAATCAGGAGCTCGAGGTTAAGTTGTTTCCATGCACAGCTGCAACATGGAATTAGATTTCTTCACCATCATCCATGTCAAAGCTCTGGTGTCCCAGTGTGACACACTCCAGACTTGTTCAGTCTCTTTTCTTCCCTGCCTCAATATGGTCTTTGGTTTTGCTTTACTTTTTTCTTTTTCTTTTTTTTTTTTTCTTTTCAGGAGCTTACTGGATTTATTTAATTTTTGAAATCTCATCTTTCTAGCAATACATCTGCAATTAGCTGTGGGCTGAATGGGGGTTGAGCGACAGGATGAACAAACAGCATGAACACATAAGCTTTGTATCTGAAGTAAACCTGGCTAAGAGCATAAACCTGGCTAAGAATAAAAGCATTTGGCTGACAGCATAGTTCTGTTCCAGACAAAAGTGGAAAAATAGAAGAATCATGCATAGTATGTATTAGAAATGCTAAAAATTAACAGTACAGTGATCCAGGCAGTTTACTACTACTGCATGATCTTTCTTTGTCCCTGACAACCAGCTTCTTGTTCCCCCCAGCTTCAACTATATTGCACACTCAACTGTGTTTCATCTTACTCTCTGCTCTCCATGTTTGGCTGAGCAGTGGTGCCGGCAGCTGGAGGGTTGGATGTGTCAGAGTATCCAGAAGTGTGTCAGGAGTATCCAGAAGTATGTCAGGAGTATCCAGTATAAAGGGAAGATTTGGAAAGTGAGAGGGTGCCAGAAGGTGTGCAGGAGTGTGGGGCGTTGGTGCCTTCACAGCGTGATACGGTGATGGATCAGGCAAACACTGGCAGGAGGAGGGTAGGACATCTTGGTACAGGTGTGGTTTACAAAGCGGTTTAGGCGGTAGGTACGTACACAGGCACTGAAAACCATACTGTACAGTAACAATTGCCTTCATCTTTCAGGTGATCATAGTGAATATGAGTGATGGAAAGGGTGGCACATGACCATTTCCTTGGAACGTGGGCATTTATCATTCCTTTGGACTTCTGTGTGTATTTTAGGAGGGGTACATGAAGAGAGAAGACAGGTGTAGCAGGTGCACATGACGTAACAGATGATAAAATACATCAACTGAAAGTAGAGCCTCTGTTGAATGAAGGACTACATATCTCTTCATCACGTGTTTCATATTTAACACAGGGATATTACTCTGATGGATGTGCGTGGATGAAGATTGTTGATGTCAGGACCAAGCACACTGACAAAGCACAAGGTTCGGTTCAGTTTGACATTCCAGGTCCTTTGGAGATGACAAAATATGCAACCCACAGGCAGCATCCTTGCCCTCCACCTGATGATAATACAAGTGAAAAAAAGCCTTTGCCACTGAGCAACAACCCCTTCGCCATGTCTACAAACCGTTTTCATGCATTAGTCCTCTCTTGCGGGTAGGCACGCGCTTTGCACCCTGTTGGTGTGTGCCAGTGGTGCCTCGGCATACCTCCAAATCCGCAGCCGAGGCAGTGACTGCTGGTGAACAGACTCACTCTCCTCCACACCATCCGTCCTGCTCGTTAGACACTCACTCCTGGAAGAAGGCTGTGACAGTGTGACTTCCCCTGTGCTCTCTCTACTCTGCTCCTCATCCTCAGCTATGATCTGTCCCATCAGGAAGGCCAGGCAGTTTAGGTTATGTACCCACTCATGCCCTTGTTACACCCCTGCTGAGGCTGACTAATAAGAAAGCCAATTAATCTAATCTGTGGCATCACTCTTTAAATAATGTGACATTAATCTGCCAGCATAAATTGCTTTTTAAAGGGACAAATCTAATTATTTTTACAGTGTTCTGCAGACTCTTCAGATTCAGGCTGTGTCTGAAGTCGAAAGGGGCTCTTTCCAGCATTTTCCAGATTTCTGAGCTCTCCATAAGTTTGACAAGGCAATTTGGGCATGTCCTTAGCACATCTGCTCACAAATGGTATTTTATACAGAGTGCAGGACTGCAACAATTTTCCATGAGAGCTCTTGTGGAAATAAACACCCCACGTAAGGAGTAGCAGCACAATTTGGCTCTCTGCAGGACAACTAATATATGCCAATGACATAGATTCAGAGCATCTTATTTAAAAATGAATATAAGCCTGGGGTAGAAGAAAGATTTAATTAAATTCACAGACTTAATTTCTCCTTTTGTAGTTATTTCAGCCTTCTCACATCCTCTCAGTAAACTCGGGGCAGAAATCCCTATTGTTTCTGCCATATTTGCCTTTTGTTTTCAATGGCCCATGGCTTTCAGTTTTCACAGGAGGAACTGGCTAAGATCTGCGGTTCTCCTTCTCCTGGGCTGAGGTGCGCAGGGAGGTTATATTCAGCTCAGCTTTTCTGCCTGTCACCCATGTTACTCCTGCTGTTCACCCAAAAATGAGATGCTGGCGCCGGGTGCCATCTAGTGGAACAAGCCTCCGGGCTTTGCTGCTCATGATCCTTGGTAGAGCATCTCCACACTGTCCCATCTGCTTTCCTCTGAACGCTGCTGCTTTTCAGATATATCTGCCGATAACTGCTTACAGCTGTCTGCATTATAAATATTTTTGCAAAGCTCCTTTCAGAAGCTCACAGTTGCACTGGGTGCGTTGTAATTGCCAGCTAGCTGGGATTTATAGGCACAGCGATAGCATCTGCAGGTCTAGATGTGGAACAGGTAGCTCTCATGCAAGGTGCTGGGGAAAAGTGGAACACAAATATCACATAGAGTTATTTCTTAATATTATTTTTCCTAACTTTGGAAAATAAAAATTTATCAATACAGGGCAGACAACAACCTACTTACGTAATCCAGCCACTGAAAACTGTTTTATCCTTTTGTGGGTATTAATAATGTTGCTCCTACTGAGTCCCATATAGATGATCTTAGGTATTCACAGCCTTCACTGGAATAAGGGAAAAGACTTAGTGTGTTCAGGGTTTTCATGGTCAGGCCATGACTGACCAGACTGTTCCCCTAAGCTTGTTGCAGGATTTCCCTCCCCAGTGTTAAGGTCGTTTCACACCAGTGCATGCTGCTGGACCGCTGGTTTGATCTGTCACTGCAGGTCCTAAGCACGAGATAATTTTGGATTGGTATCAGAGGGGGTACATCTATAATTTTTTGCTGTGGCCAGCAGAAATGTTACACTTCTGTGTTGTGTTTTCATTCCCCAAAATAAATCCCAGCAGAAAACACACATTTCCTCAGACCTCCTAGCGTGCATAGTTTAGTGCTGCCCCCCCTCATGTGAACGCTCAGCACGGAGTTAGCACATCCAGCTGGGGCATGTCAATGGGAGCTTCCAAATATGCTTACAGGGATCAGTGGGGAAATCAGCAGTTATTCCCACACCTCATGGATTTTGTGTATGTCAAGGAAGGAACTGTACACAGTTACTCCTAAGCAGAACCCATATTTCTTCCCAAATTTTTATGGTATAGTCAGAGGGACATGGTAAGTAGATCACAGAAGCAATCGCAGAGCTGAGTTCAGCTCTTCCTGCCTGCACTGCCAAGGATCTGTAAAATACTGCATGCATCCCCGCACTGAACTCCCAGTAACTTCAAGAGAAGTGCCATGAGTGGAGTGAGCGCAGATTGTGGATTAGAGATCCACAGAAGTGCTAACAGGAGGAGATGCTGAGCCCCTGCTTCACTGGGAGTAAATTTTCAAAGTGATGACTGTAGATCTTTTTGCAGAGCTCTTGTCAATGCTCCTGGCTCCTTCTTTTATACAAATCACCAGCAGGAAAGAGGTTAAAGTCAATTAAAGAAAACTTCATTAGATCTGTACATAACCTCTTGTATAATATTTTGAAAGACAACAAGGTTTTCCTTGCACATGCTCCCATTTCCATGTTCTACAGTAAAAGGAAAATGTGTTTCATTATTTAAAATAATGGTTAGAAAAACTTCAGGGAACTGGCTTTGCTGCAGACATTTGTCTGTTTGACCAAGACTATTTTATTTCGTTCTATTTTATTTTGTGCTGGCCTGTTACGCTCCTTCTCTGTAGCAGAAAGAAGAAAATGCCTGTGCCTCAGTGTCCCCATCTGGAAAGCAAGGAGGGAAATATTGCTTACCTGACAGAGGTGATGTGTGATAATTATTGTAGAGAGTGCTACACGATTTCACTCTAACATTTATAAACTTGTACTAGAGCCCACATTTTATTTTAAGAGGACAAAGCACTGTAATTAATAGAGTCTGTTTTCAGCTGGAAGAGCTTAATATTTTTTCTCAACAATGATACATAGAGGTTGAAATAAACCCTAGCAACCAAGTAACAATGTAAAATTTGTTAAATAAGTAGAAAAATGTATGCTGCAGTTTGTGAAGAACCTGCTATTGCTAATTCTCTCTCCTCCCTCTTTACCAATTATCATTCCATAGTTTCTACCATCTTTTTGAGATAGTTTATATAGCTAATCAAGGCACCTCTGCTGCATAGGGTGGTGGCTTTTGTGCCAGGCTAGAAATAACACCACCCTTATGATGTCATATGCTTCTTCACTTGTGTTTTGACATCCGAAGACTGACCCTTGGAATAGTTAAACTTGATAACTTGATTGTGGAGCCTGACATTAAACACTTGGAAGCAGATAGGAATCTTCAGTTGAGTTTTCTGGTATTTGGTTCAAGTTCTGATGGAGCTGTTGGGCTTCTTGCTTTTTATAATTGTCTAAATGAAACACTCTGTAAATCACCGGGACAGTGGTTAAATCACATACCAGCTTATTGCTTGTGAATGCATTTTGTACCTCTTTAAAAAGAAAGTTATTTGAGCTGTTATTTGAGCATCACTCACTTCCAAGCCATGGCAGGTTGAAAGCTGCTCAGTCTCAGAAGGCAGCTGAGGGAGGACTCCTGGCTGTGCCGGTGGGAGGAAAGCCACTTCAGCAGCTCCACACCGTATCATGTCCCCAGGGAATTTGCCATTTTCTCGCCCATGTTGGTCACTGCATAGTATTGTGTATGTGAAACATTCTTTTCCTTCATAGGCAAAGCAATTCTTACCACATTCTTCTCGCTTCCAGAATCAGTTGTGATGTGGGTGGACACCTTAGAAACCATGCATAGTGATAATAATAACGAATAGTCCCCTGATGGGAGAATTTGATTTTAAGAGTCGGAGTAATGACTGCTGAGACTACCAAAAAAAAAAAAAAAAAAAGAAAAGAAAAAGAGATCTTGGGTAATTAATAGTTAGATGCAGATGTTAGCAGTTTGGCAGAGAAAAGCCCAGCCACCAACCTCTTTATGTTAAGGAAAAGGTCAATAGCTTATGGCTCATCGGGAAAAATAAAAAGGAAAGAAGAAAGGTTTGAAGCAAACTCTCCTATAGTGATTGTTTGAGGCAACACCCCCTGAAATGGAAGCAGGGCTGCTATTAAATTCTATTCTTGAATAAAATGAGCTTTGCTAGTGAGAAACTTACCTGGATTTGGAAATGTTCACATCTCAGTTCAAATCAACCTTCTCCAGTTCCCAGGCTGCAGTCAGCCTCCAAACCATGGACACTGCTGCAGGATACACCCGCATCCCAATGCTGACCACCACCAAAACTTGGCAGGTTGGCATGGGTTTTCCTCCTTATTCATACACAACAAGGTTGAGTTAGTACATAGAGTTTTGACAGAAAAGGGAAGAAAATGTGGGTGAAAGAGAGCGTATAAAGTAGCACCAAACAGCAGCTAACCACAGCCTGGACAGTTGCTGTTTCCATACATCACCTTCCCAGAAATAAAATTGTTCTGTACATGTACTTTCATAATGTGGATTGGGATTTTTTCACTTGTATTTTTGTCCCAATGCTCAAGGTTCTGAGAGGTTTTCCACTAAAACAGGAACAAGAAACATGCATTTCCCCAGCGGGACATTTATGCTCTGCTGCTATCGGGCTGTGGAGACATTCTGGAGCCTGTGCTTTGATTATTTATTGCTGTGGTTGGGTGATAAATGTTTTTAGCCCACTTAAACTCTCAGTGGGTTGTTTGATTACATGGCACAAAGAATGTTACAAAACACAGACTCATTTTTTGTGGACTCCTGAAAAGAAGCCAGTTTTGAGGACCCAAACCTTCAAGAACTTGGGTATTTCCTTGCTGTCGTAGGAGTTAATGGGGTCTGGGCTCAGGTTGTGTAGTGAGGGCTCTGAGGTCACTGAGGACTGTGTAGCGATCTGTGCCCCACCTCTAAGGAACATCTAGTGGTCTGTGCTGTAGTATTTGTGCACCTCAGCAGTGTCCTGGGGTTTTCTTTCATCCTTGCTACCTGGTTCCATGACCACTTCACAAATTTAATAGGCTGACAATCTCTTGTTATGCCAAAATATGCATCCCTCCCCCCTGGGGAGCTCAGAAGATATGGGGAAGAAGGGAATGGGGAAATTTAGGAAATGCAAGAAAGGACCTTTGAGTAGAAAAAGGATACTACAGCCAGAGCTTCCCTTGATACAGTAACCACTGAGAAAATCTCTTTATTGCAAAGGTGAAATAATCCCAGGCTGATAACCCAGACTGTGTCACACCAGTCTTGATGTCTCTTCACTCCTTACCCTAACCCTCCATTTATTGAATGCTCCGGTAGAAATTTGAGGAGATAAGACAGGAATAGAAAAGTTTGCTTTCCTATATCACACATGAGAAGGGGATAGATGAATGAAAGTACCTTCCTTATGCAGGGTTCTGAAGGAAGAAGTTACACCCCATTTCAAACATGAGCATTTATTCTTGCATGGCTACTTGAGGTTTATACCTCTCTGTTATTGGGCAGAGCTGTCGGGCCGGAGTGATATCTTAGTCCTTTAAATAAGGAGAGTATTTTACAATCCACTTTTAAACTGTATCTGAAATCAGGCTAATTGTGGTATTGCTTAAAAATTACCTTATCCTTGTTGTTAAGAAGTGGAAATAACGGCTCTACTAAGTGTATGGCCCACTTATTTTAACTGATGAGGACATGGTCTATATGGGGAGAGGCTGTTAGAAGAGAGTCGTGTTTCAGTATTCCTGAGAACCTGTGCACAGACCTCCAAGACCTCCTCATCCTGTTGACATATGAAGAAATGCTCAAAGGCTCTTAGTTTTCCAAACGATATGGAGAATACTGAGTCATTCTGGTTCTGTCTGAAACCCAGTAACACAAAC
Source organism: Bucorvus abyssinicus (assembly GCA_009769605.1). NCBI lineage: Eukaryota > Metazoa > Chordata > Aves > Bucerotiformes > Bucorvidae > Bucorvus > Bucorvus abyssinicus. The sequence continues at coordinate 7,293,835 of CM020028.1, read as the reverse complement.
TGTTAGATTAGCTTAGAGCACAAGCGCTAGAATCAATCTCTATTCCCAATTAAAAGTGTGACCCAGCATCCAGTGAAGTCACAGTGTAACGAGGCACTTCTGCTGGCTCTAGTAGTAGATCACAGTTGTATCTCATTTTATGTACTGATAATCCCATATTGCTCTCTGCAGGCATCACATCATGGTGCTATATTTTTATTAGAGTTTGGAAGTCAGACACGGTCAACTGGATGGAAAATGCTAAGGTTTCATCACAAACATCCTTTCCTGGAGACTGCCAGAGTTGATCTGAAGAACTATGTGCATTCATTCCAGGCTCATTCTTAAACATCTCAGTGCTTCCTGGGTTATTTCTCTTCAACCTGTACTTTTTTGCCCGTATGTTGGAGATCTGATCTTTGAATAGCTGTAATTCTGACTAGCATTCTTGATAGCATTCAAGTATGTAGATTTTCATTTCTCCCTGGCTCTGTTGTAGATAAATAGACTTGAAATGTTGACAAATCCAGTGCCTTACCTCATGCTTTGAGTAGCTCATAGATCTCATGCCTTGAGATCAGAGCTGGCTGAGAAACCTCTATAGAGTAGGAGAAAAGTACATGAGTAAGAGAAAATTATTTTTAGGTGGTTGCGTTTATCACCTGAATGCTATCACCTCTCATTGTCTCTTCAGGGGACAATATGTGACTCCAGGAACAAAAGTTCTTTAAGAAAATGCAGTAAAAATTCACTCTGTCATCTATGATTTAGAGGGGTCGCATGAGAAACACGATAATGTCATAATTTTAAAAATAATGCTACCAGTATCTAAGGACCACTTCCACTGTTTGCTTGCTCAGGGAAACCTAGAGATTTTGATCAAGGGCTTGCAGTCCTCCAGCCTGCATTACCATATCTCCTAGCCAGGTACCAGTCTCCGATGCATTTTTAAGTCAGTTTTTGTAGACCTTCAGTGAAAAGGCAAGCCTGTGCCATCATTCTACATAATTCCCAATGGAAGTTGGTGACTCCTTTTCTGACAAGTGGTTGATTTTAAAGCGGTATTAGCATTGTGCAAGATTTTGCAGGCCCAGTACCAAATACTACATTGATGGATGCTTTACAGACACGGGCAGACTATAATCAAAAAGACCTCTGTGCTCATATTGCTGGCTTGAATCTGACTGGATTGCCAAATTCAGGACAAACGTTTTTGATTCTCTTGCTTTTTTGTCTTTCATGTGCTAAACCCACAGGATTAATCCATCTTGGACAAAATGGTTGGTGAGCTCAGTTGTTCTTAAGAACAGCTGAGTGATCTGATGCTATGAACTGAAATTTATAAGTTCGAATTACCTCTCTCTACTTCTGCTCCCTGAAAAGTGCTGTAGGGAAAATATGTGTATGCATGCATATGTGCATTAAATATTTAATAACGGAGGAGCCTAGATGACTGGAAGAGCCTTCCCCATCTATTTAAGCACTTTTATTAGAATTCCAGGATAATTCTTTTAGTTGCATCTTCTGACAGTCTGATTTCTCGATTATCTGTTCCAGCAAGCCTTTGATTCCCATTTGTATTATATTTTATTCTATCTCGCTGTGAGTCTCTGCAGGGCTGTGTATCTCCTGGGAAGCAATTTTCTTAATGGCACCTGTCTCCTCTTCTCCTTGGTGAATACTGAAATAAACTGGTCATGTAATTGTTTAAGAATCCATTTTGCTTCTCAAGACATGGCATTCCTGATTCTTGGAAATCCTTCCCTCTTTCTCCAAGTCCTTATCTGTTGTTCTTTATACATTTATGAACACACATTCCATGCTTTTATTTCTTTTCGCAAACTTTCTCCAGTTCGCTTTTTTCTCATCATGCATCAGAAACTCTCAAGTATGACGATGTTTCCAGATCCTTATAGCCCTTGCAGATTTCTTCTCTATGGGGTGGTTTATATATCTTTTTCTTTTTTTCCCCCTTCTTTCTAAGTAAGAAGAAATCTATCTAAGCTGCTGTCTGGTTTTATGCTATTAGAAGTAGATGTGAAGACACCAAGTTCTGGTGCTGAGACAGGTAGTTTGGGTAGATAGTTGTATACAGTTAACCACAAAAAAGGTTAAAGTACTGTGAGCTGATGTGCTTAGGCATGTTCAGTCATGGCTTGATGTAAACAACAAGAGGGGATATTTCTGCCTTCTCCTCACTTTTTTTTTAACTGTCTTTATTTCTTTAACTTCTTTGCGTATATTACTGAAATCTTAATATATTTTCTATATTTTCCAAACTTAGCAGAGTTCAGCAAGGGGGCTCAAAGTTTTTCTTAGGAACTCACTCCAGCTCACATACATAGTTTTGGTTATTTGTTTAGTGGATTGACATGTCAGAGCAGCCTTTGGTGCAAAATGTTGCAATTTTGCTCACATTGGCAGCATGTGCAAAGTCTTTCCATACAATTCCTATTGTTCTGTATTTAAAATTAAAAGTTATTAAAGCAGATCCTAGAAGAACAGCCCATGCCATACCCCAGACTTTGACTGCTTGTTTCAGTTTCAGACTTTTTCAGTCTGGCATTGTAAAATATTTTTTCTTGAGGTAAAAGGAGCCTCTCCCTCAATTACAGTGGAAAATTCTATTGTTTTTTAAGTTGCTTTTGAAGAACTTAATATAGAACAGTTTGTCTTGCTTGTGCTCAGGGGGAGACTCTGTGCCATGAAGTCTCTGAGGGGAACCGGTCTAGAATAGAAGAACATGACAGAAGAGCGAACACATAGATGTAACCATTTCAGCAAAAACCAATACCACGTCTTTAAAACAACTTCCTCCCAGTACTTTTTAAGGTCAAAACCAGGCAACCTGATATGATTGATTAGTTTGTTTTATTCTACATCTATGTTCTGAGCTAAATTACAAGCAAAAACTATTTGGCAGACAGCACGCTAGTTGCACTCAGTAGTTTTCCTTATGCAGAAATTTTGAGGGGAGACTTTTAGGCAGAAAGCTTTATCTAAATGAGAAATTTTCACAATTTACTACTTCAATAGTGTTTTTAAAACTTTGTGCTGAAATCATGCCCGTGTCTGGAACAATTTAACAGCCTCTGGTCCAGACAATGTCGTCTTAACGTGGAAGAGTTTATTCAGCACCTGCTCCATCTTCTGCCTGGCCTAAAACAACATTATTATTCCCTTCTTTCCCGGGCTTTAAAATCAATTATTTTAAGAGATGAAAGAAATAATGGCTACCCTTTAATAAGGCCTTGCCATTTCTTTGGAAATGAAGATTAAGTTTCTTTACTCTAAGGAAACAGTGAAGGCATTGTGAGAATGCAGTGAGCCTAGTTCTTCATGTAATCCAATAACAGGAGATATACAGACTGCCTTCAGAACAGCCCATTTCCAAGCCAGCGTCCTGCACAAATGAGCTCACAAGGGGAAGGCTCAGATCCAAACAAGCCCTAATTATGAGGATCTGCGAGGAGCGCTGGCTCTTTGGAGAGGCTGAGATGACCAATAATATTGATTGATTCAAGATAAAATACAGAGGAATTTTAAGCAGGCTGTTTTGGAGGAGAAGCAAAGGTGTAACTGGGAAGAATTGTAGCTTATCAGCAATAACATACCCCCCAGAAGGAGCTGACTGGCGTGAGATCCCACTTATGCAGCACTTGGGGGAGTGCTCCTGGGATATAGGTGTGGATTTGGTCTGATCCCCTTAAGGGATTTTTACCAAGGAGAGCTGAAGGTCCAGAATAGCATGAGATAATTGGAAATGTGTTTGATTGCTGCTTTCCAAACAGGTTTTTCAGTTTGAAGATCACTGAGAGCTTTCCTGGTGAGTACAGTAGAGAGTTGTGACCATCCTGCCTGGAGCAGCTGTGTAGAGAACTCCTCCTCCCCTGTATATAGCTGATATAACGGGTTTGTAAAGGGGTTGCTTGGGGCTGCCAGGGAGGGAGTCCACACAGATTCGACTGCAGACCATGCAGCCAACATAGCCCGAGTAAATGTGGGGGAATCTGGTCTTTCACAGTAGGGTTCACAAGAAGCTGAACCCCATTTTCATGCCACCTTGCTGAGAAACCAGTCTCCCTGGGCACTGCTAATATAGCCCATGTCCAGACCATTCTTGCACTTTCTCTGCCTACTATATCAGGCTTGGCAAGGAGGGATGTATTCTCAAACCCGTTGCACATGACACTGAAGTTTCCTTCAGGTGTGGGAGTGAATATTGCTACTCTAGGGAAGAGGATTCTCTCCAGAAGAGATAAGGAACAAGCCAAAATCTACCAAGAAGAAAATGTTCATCTCTCAGGAGTGTTTGTGGAAGGGAACTAGGATCTTAGACTGCTTTCATAGTCTGTGATAGAAAAGAAGTTTCCCAGCCGTTTTGAACAATTTAAGAGGGAACTCAGGAGATGCAATTCTTTCCTCAGCCATATCAGAGAAGGAGAAGATGACTTTGCTCTTTCATCTGCAGCAGAGCTCTTTGCTGGTAGATTGAATGGAGTGCTTTTCCTTCTGCCTTATCAGCTACCAAAGCTGGTTTGTAGAGCGCTTTTCCTTGTGTTGAGTTTGCCTGTTCTAAAAGATGATGCAGTGAGCAGAACTGACAGAACTTGTCTGGGCTCTGGTCTAATTATTGGCTGTAATTGGTATGTCTGTCCCTTAGCTCCACCTGTGTTATCTGAAGCATTACAGGTTTGAATTCTTACCATTTGTATAATCTGTTTATTTAAGAGTGATATTTTCCCCTCTATTGGAATTATCTTGCTCCTCTTCTCTCCATGGGTAAAACCCCCCCAAGAACTAGATAATTCATTTGACAAATAGTGAAATACATTTTCTTTTCTACCATAAGAGGTTTTTATTGGATTCACTCTTATTTTCTCTTTCTCCTGCACTTAGAGGTTATTCTCTGTTAAGATAATAAAGATAGCAAACCAAAGAGATTAAGTCTTAACAGGAATAGCTGACTTGACACTTAAGCAGCTGAGGCACACAAGCTTGAAGAGATCCAGTAGTTGTATAGTTATTCCTTTTACTGGAATGGGAATTTTGTGGCCGCTATTAGATAAAAATGACTTTAGGCTACCGACAAAGACACCTCTGGTTAAAAACAGCTACCTGGGCACCCTGCAGTATGCTCAGACTTGAAAAGTCAGAGCCTCAACAAACCACTCTTGCCCCTCCGCATTCCTAATGGATCTCATCTGCATCAAACCCGACATACTGAGCACTTTATGGCTCCACAGACCTCTTCCCAGGAACCTTGCAGACATTATGGGTTATGATTTATAACCCATAAGGAGAGCAGAAGTTACTGTTCCAGCTGCAGGAGTTATGGAAGAGGGAAACTGTTGGCATGGGTGTCCTCAGTTAGGGTCTGCTTTGATTCTAGCTGGGCTTTGAGCAGGAGTTCACAGGAAAAGCTATTTTTTTTTCACATTGGAAAAACTGCATGAAACCAATTTCTAAATATTCCTTTTGCTGCTGCCTTTGGACTTGCTGCCTCAGAGCAGTGGGAATGTGCAGCCAAGGGAGTTCTTGCCCGAAAGGGCAGAGCTGGAGTGTAACTAACTGTGGTACAGCACCAGGTCACGAAACAGGCCATAAAGAGAATTCAGTTAGTGTCTAATTATCACATTTGATTTTGTTCTGTTTTGAAAATATGGACTGGAAAACATCGCCTTTACTGAAGAAATAAACTCTATACAAGAAGAGAATGCCTTTTGCTTAAAGGCTGGGCAGGCTTTGGCTCTTCTCTCTGGGTTTGAGTGGTGTTGGCTTCAAATTGCGTTATCATTTCTATCTGTAGACCAGTGATGATAATACCCATACTTTTTAAAGCAGTTTGACATCTGCTAACGGGGCATACTGTATACAGGCTTTATTAGTGCTCTTGTTTGCAGAATATACTATACACAGAGTTGTAGCAATGTGACTTCAGAATATGCAATGTAATTATTTGTGCTGAGCATAAATAGGCAAGGCAATACTGTCTGTGCTGCGATAAAATGACATTATGCTGCTCTGACATTTACCAAAAAAACCCCCTTTTCCCACGTTGCATTTTCTATGTCTCACTGATTTCTGCTACAGAATGAAGGTAATGGATGAAAGAACAAGAAAAGCATTTTGATTTTATTTTCTAAAAAAAAAAAGGAGGCATTTGTTATTAATAGGAGCTTTTCCCTTCAAAGCCAGGCTACATATCAGTTGTTATAGTTGCTAAGATTTCTGCTGTCATGTTCAAAGAAAAATTATTAGGCAGAAGAGCCATGGGATGAAGGAGATGAAATTATATTTTTCTTGTGGCAGTATAATTCAGAAATATAATTATTGTTTATCCTTTGTGGACATCATCAGTGTTGATAAATACAATTACTTTGTTTGCCATCCCTTGACTAATTCTTAAGACTAAGGCAAGTCATCAGTGGAACTTCATATTAATAAGAAACAGAAATTGTCAGTTAAATACTTGAAATTACCAATGCTTCCTAGTGGTACAGTGCTTACCTTCCAGTAAAAAAAAAAAAATATATGGAAATCTACTGAAATCTAAATATTAGATGATTCCAGATGAAAGATGCCTTACAAGGTCATGGTGGATTTCCAAGGGAGGGGTGCACCATCTAAAATAAAGACATTTCTGTAGCTGAAATCTTATTTTTCTCTTTTTGCAGGGATCCCCAGAATTTGTATCCCCCTGAGGTCAGCAATGCAAAGCTTCAGTATGCTGGTTGGGGTCCAAAAGGGCAACAGCTGGTAAGAGAAAGAACAAGTGTGCAAATGAATTTAGAGACCATGCTATTGTTTGGAAGTAAAGAAATAATAATTCTTTATTGACTAGTTTCTTGAAACCTGTGTGATAGCTTCTAGCATCTTTACAGGGATTGGTTTATCATGTAATTTATTTATAAAATTCCCACATATATACATTTACTGCAAAGTAATTGTGCTTAAAATTGCAGAGAAAGAACACTTTATGGAAGCTCTTTGAGAGGATGCACCTGCTTCTCCCAGTGCTAGGCAGGACAGATTATAGACCTGATCCAGACATATGATTTAATTAGCATATCATTGCTTTACAGGAGCACCTTGAGACTTGCAAACTTGTCACTAGGGATTTTTTAATAGTAGCAGCCCTGTTTGGATAACACATCTCTCTAGAACAGAGGTGCCCTGAATTTGCCCTGTAGTTGTTTGACAAATAGGCAAAAGTAGAAGTGTTTTCTGGAAAGTTTTCAGAGCTAGCTTTAAAAAAAAAAAAACTCACTGGTCAGAGATCCATTGTGTTTCATGGAGCCTTTCATACTGCAACAATGCTGAAATCCAGTGTTTTGTCCCTCAGTCACCGCTATCTTGAATTTGCTTGGTTTTTTAGAGCACGTATTTCCTGGCCAGATCCCCTGGCTTCATTTCGTGGTGCAAATCCAATATTAAGGTTTGGCATATTCTAAATGCTTTCTTTCTACTGTAACAAGAAAAGAAAAAGTGACTTTTTTGATATGGAATTTTTATACCAAGAAATGAGCTTTTAAAGTTCATTATCTGAGAAAATCCAGGATGTCTTCTGTCCCCAGCCCTCTCTTGGGGATTTTTGTCTGTGTCCTTAACTAGATTGTTTTCAAATTTCGTAATTTAAAAAACAGCAATAGGAGACATTATAATTGCCAGTCTGTAAATCAGGTTGGAGGAAACATAACAGACGCAGGAACAGGAAAATCTCTCATCTGCTCCATCAGGAAAATCAGGTTTGAGAGATTCAGCAGCCTTTATCGCTATACAAAAATGACTTCTGAGAAGCTCATTTTTTTCATTTCTCACATGCACATGCCTCACTTTCATCCTCTGACGTGTCATTTCAAATTCCTTAGTCTGCTGCCCAACAGATCACTTCTGAGCAGTTTGTACCGCGTCACAGAGACTGGGGGCTCATCATGACCCAACTTTCCTTTATATTCATTGGTGAAGACCACCGTGATCTTGCCATCAGGCTTCTGGCCAACTGATGATAATGTACAATCCATTGATAATATATTATGTTCAAAACTAGAGACGACCTTTAGGACATGGCAAATAAAGCAAAAACAGACCAGCAATTTTTTATTCACAGTTCACTAGCTCTTTCTATTTTAAGTGTAACAAATTGAGCTTCAACATGTGTAGCAAAAGCTACATCTGCTAATTGAAGGCTCATATTGAGTTCCTGGAGTGATTTTCTCCCTTTCACAAGTGAACCTTTCTGTCTTTAATATAGTTTTGCAGTGAACTTCCGTGCCTCCAGCACCTTGAGTCACATCACGTTCCTGATTCACATTCATGTTAGTTTTCTCCAAGCTGAATGGATGTACTTAACTTCCACCTTGGGAAGATTTAACTTTTTTCATACCACAGTCAAGACAACCAATTAACTTCCTCCATTTTCTTCTCTACCAAAGTAACATAACTATACAGAAAGGAAAAATTTTCATATCAAAATGGAAAAATTTTCATATCAAAATGGACAAGTTATATATGCAACAGGACAGTACATACAGTCAAGGAGAAGAAAAATCATCTTTACTCCCAGCTTTATCCTTTAATGCTGAAATAATTGATACCACTTTCCACCAATTTTTATTAAGAAACATACAGTGAAAACTTAATTTCCTAAGAATTCCCTAAGACATCAAGTGTAGTACCTGTCCCTTCTGTGGGAAGCATGGCAGTTTGTTTTTTTTAAGTACATTCAAATATTCCTGTTGCTATTGAATTCCATATGAATCTTGGAAATATCTTGCAACAGTGGATTCGTTCTGTATGTTTATTTTTTCTTTCTTTTTTTTCTTCCAAATATGTGAATTTGTTGACCTGTAATTCAGCTATATTCCCTGTTCTTGCAGTTGGAATCAGGGTAGGTGAGGAGAACCTCACTGGTATTTTAAGTGTTATGTTGCAAACCTCCAAAATATGTGGCTTTTGGCTCTTTTCCTTGCCAGCCATTTACCTTAAACTAAAATTATAGGTGCAGCTTATAAAATAAGCAGGCTTTTAAATGCATCTGTATAATCTGTTTATAGCTGATTATCAGCAGAGAATTGCCAGAGAAAAAAGAAGCTTTTTTTTTTTTTAAAAAAAGGCATTATAAATGAGATGGAGAAAATATACAATGTTCACTCTTCTGCATTTCAGGACTGAGTTACTCAGAATATAATTGTCAGTGAAGTTCGTGTCTCCTTCTGTGAGGAAAACATCAAGTGCAAAGGCAGAGAAAAAATAACTTGATAGTATGAGTGTGTTTTCTGACTGTAGGCTGGGTTGTGTTGCAGAAGGAGGGAAAAAATGTCAAGGAGGACGGAAAGGAGTAATGTGCTGGGATCTATGTGTCAGCTCCCCTGGTTCCCGTGGTGGTTACAGGGCCAAACACACGTCTGAGTGTTTGAGGGCTGCCCTAGAACTGCATTAAGGTACCCAAGCGCGTGGCAGCTCCGGTGCTGCTCGCAGCAGCAGCCCTCTGTGCACAATCTTCATCCCGACTTTGTGCTGCATCTCCCAGGAAAGGTGAGAACAAAGGGTGGGTGGGTTTAGCATTACCTTGCAGATACCCCTATTTTCAGGAAATAAAAAGCTTTCCCCTTGAAATCTCCAGGTTTTTTGTTCTTTGGCAACAAAAAGGAGAGGCAGGGTAGCAGAATAAGAGGGGTTTGTTAAGAAATTCTTTATTCCCTTTGTAGCTTCTATTTTATCCTTCCTAGGGGACCTCTTGGTTGCTGTGTCTGACCTCTTTCTCTCCTGCATATCTAATAATTCAAAACAGAAACAAATCTGAAACAGAAGCCTGAATGATCTGCATTCTTTGTGATTAAAAATAAACAGCAGAACTTTCCCAGGAGCAATTTTCTATTTATCTTTTCTTTTGTCCTTTCTCATTAAATTATATGCCAGTTTTTTAGATTACGACTCCTCAGAGCATGGTTCCTGACATCTTAATAGCCTGCAGAATGCCACACGTGCCAACAGAGCTGCATAAATAATGGCAGATATTGGATCTGAGAAAAATCTATGTCAGAAGATCAGAATGCAAAAAAGCCTTCACTTCTGGCACGTCGGAAAAATGCTTCAGCCTTTTCCAGATCTCAGCCCAAGTCTTAATGAATTAAATCTTCCAAAGCTGTTAGAAAAATTTGGCCCTTACCAGTATGAGCTCCTGAGTCAATAGAAAGAGAGCTGCTAACTCCAGTGCAAGAGGGAACATTTCCCAAATGTGTCTGTTAAAGAGCTCTTTCCTCTTATTCATCCTATAACATGAGCTGTCATCTACGCCTTTGTGAAATGAGAGAAACACGCTGTTAAGTTGGAATAACAGTGTGATATATTCAATTTTTATGGGTGGAAACGACTACGCAAAATGTTTAGGAAAAAAAATCCATCCTTTCCATGATGCACTTGACAGCCCAAAGTCCCCCTCAGTATTCGATGGAATCAGCCCACTGGCCTTCAGCATGGTGCCTGGTGGTTTTCAGTGAATAGCCTGAATTACCCTCAAACAGTTTGTATAATACTTTCTAACAATATGAGGATGTGGGTGCCACGATAGGACCGCAAAAAAGTGTTAGGCTGTACCTTTGCCCTGTTCTGTGCATGCTTACCTTTGTAAAAAATCTTCAATCTTTATTTCCACTCTTCTTCTGATCTTACCATTTATGACTCAACAGCTACCCACTTTTGGAGTTTCAATTCTGTCACAAAAAAGCTTCCGTTAATTGATCTTACTGGAATAGCTTACCAGTTTCATGACATTGCATGCTTCAGAGCGAGGTTCTGCTAGCTACGTGCAGAGAGCTCGTGTGAGGTTTCTGTGGTACGGTTGCCCCAATGGTATCTATGCAAAGGTTAATGGTTGCTCTGACCCTGACCTCAGTTTTATGAAAACTTGTGTCGCTGGCAGGCTTGGACCCCACTATTTATCAAAACCAAACAAAAAAGTACTGTGGGAGGAGGTTTCCTTTGCCTGTTTGCTTGGCAGCAAGGACTCCAAGAACCCTGAAGTTTTCAGGAGGCTTTTGTCTAAGTTATCCCAAAATGAGCACATTCAGGTTGAAAATATTTGCTTTAGGGACAAGCTAGGACCCTGTTGTCAAAAGGAAGGCGCAAGCGTAGGACTGCTCTAATAAAGTGCAGTGAATATTTGCCGGTGTTGACAGCACTAAAATACAGTTTACGGGGTTGTTAAACTCCGATATCAAAAGCAGAAGAACTTCTGCTGTGCTACTATTTTCCTTCTTTTTTTTTTTTTTTTCCAGTTCAGAATCTGTAACAGCCCTGGCAGATACTAATGATAACAGTGACACATCAGATGCTGGGGGAAGCAGCTCTGCACAACTTTAGAGGCAGCAGTTATAATTCTAAATAATGTCTCTCATAGATCATAGTAGTTATTCCTCAGCAGAGAGAAACATTTTTTTGAGGTTCTCCTGGCCAGTCAGCCTTCTACTGTTTCCACTGTTTCTTTAAAGTATCACAAACAGGCTGGAAGAGGATTATAGTTGCTGGAAGTTTTGTATGCCCTTGCACTTTCTGCAGCCCCACTGAATGGTCAAAACGGGTTCCTCCTGGATCCACAGCCAATAAACCTTCTCCAGTGTCAACTTTTCTGGAGCAGGAACTAACTTTTATTCTTTGCCATGCTTTGAGCCCACCCAGCTGGCAACAAAAGCACTAAGCAGCCTCACTCCCACTCCCCTCTGGTGGAATGGGGAGGAGAAAATGCAACAAAAGGCTGGAGGGTCAAGACAGAGGACAGGGAGGGCTCATTCACAAATTATGGTTGTGGGAAAAAACAAACTCCACTTGGGGAAACAAGATCAATTTAATTTAAACAAACCCACCACAAATTCACCAATTAAATCAGAGTAGGACAGTGATAAATACAACCAGATCTTAATTAAATTCACCTTCTCCACCTCCTACCTTCTTCCTGGGCCCAGCTCTGCTTGTTTCTGCTACTCACAGTCCTCCCCTGCAGCAGCATGTCATTCTTCCCACAGGAAACAGTTGTCCATAAACTTCTCCCACCAGCATGGGTTCCTCCATAGGCTGTAGTCCTCCCAGCAACAGATCGCTCTAGCACAGGCTTCCCTCAGCTTCATGGACTTCTTTGGGCACTGTCACCTGCTTCAGTGTGGAGTCCTCCAATGACTATAGATGGAATTCTACCCCACTGTTCACCTCTATAGGCTGCAGGGGCTCAACCTGCCATCCCACCAAGGGCAATGGCTGCTCCAGCACATCTATGCCCTCCTTCCTCACTGACCTCAGCATCACCACGGTTGTGTGTCTCTACTAGCACTCATCTCCAACACAAAAGGACAACTAGAACAAAGGAACTTGCCCACCACGTTTCTCGTCTTAAATACGTTATCACAGAGGCACTGGTTGGCTTGGCCTTGGCCAGAGGTGGGTCCAACTTGGAGCCAGGGGAGCTTCTTGACACTTCTTACAGGAGCCATGCCAGTAGCTCCCTCTCCCACTACCAAACCCCTGCCAGACACCAACCCAACACGTTCTTGTAGATTATGCAACAATCGTGTAAAATTAGCCTTAAAGTAATAGAAGTTATGTTTCACAGCAGGTGCAGCAGCTGCGTTAAGAAAGCTCTATTTCAGTGAAATGCAAATGCCAGGAGAAAAGAGGAGGAGCATGTCTGTCAACCGCTACCATGTTAGGGGTTTGCAGGTGCCCTCAGTCAGTGTTAATGCTGGTAAACAGCTTATTGTCATACCTACTGCTGTTTAAAAAGTGCAGGGCAATTAAGAGCAGTACTGGATTTCCGACATATATAAAACATTTGAATGACAGATCTTGTTGCACAGAGCCAGAATCTGTCCATCTCATTTGTTGTGATCAAATTTTTTACCTGTAGCATGATGTCTTGCCAACTAGGATATCTAGGTGCAAAACTGCTGGTTAAGTGATGTCACCTGGAACTAAAGTGGAGTGACTCCTCTAGTTAGCAGGTTTTTCCTTGCCTGAATTTGTGCCTGTCATGCCAGCTTAGTTCCAGGCAGGAGGGCTACATAGATAGCAAGTGAGGAGAACCATTTTCACAGGAGGTACTGAACCACCTGCTGTTGTTCTAATCCAGCAGGGCTTTTGAATAGCTCTGTGTATAATTGCTGCGGGTCTATTTGCCTCCACTGTTATTTCATATATTTTTACATCATTATTTTCAAATTGCTGTTCTCTAATCTTTTCTTTTTGCAATGACATCTGAATCGATATTTAGCTGTGGTCTGCTGTATGTCATTATTCTGGCTTGGTTATCTTGCTAGTTGCAAGGAAGGAAAGCCCTGTTTTCCTCCCCCTTCGTAATATCTATATAAGCCCTGTTTAAACACAGTGAGGGATATTCAGACAGCTTTTTACATGGTCCTTGCATTCTGGGAAAGCAAGAATTTCAGAATAATGATGTACTGTCTCCTCCTCATCCCCTTTTCCAGTGTCAGAATATGTTATTTCTTAGGGAAAACCCAGTAAGATATATCACATGTACACTGAATACCTGGACAGGTTACTCTGGTCAGGGATTATCCTACCCATCTCCCTCCATTTTATTCAAAGAATTCCACTGGAAAAGAGTTGTGTTTGTTTTTCCCTTTGACGCTCTGCTCTTTGGTTACAGTGTCAATAGTGTCCTATTTTATTTTTGCACATCCTTGTCATTTTCTTTGGTATCAGTGGGCTTGGCGTGTTTGGTCCTTGTTCAGAAAGGGAAGCTTTGACACAGTCAGAGTTATGAGCTCTGCTGAGAACAGTTGTGTCCCTTCCCATTTCAGCATTCTTGGCACTTCATTTTCATCAGTGGCAAAAAAGCAAGGTATTTAAAATAATTGAAGATGCTACAATAAATGCTACTGAAAGAAAACACAGGGGATTTTATTGTAAATAAGATGTTGCTCTTTTTGTGGGCATGAAAGATTTCAGAGGAAAAAAAATGAAATTGATTATTTGCCATAGAAGTTTTACCAATAAGTAAAAGAAAAAAAAGTTACTGCTCTTACATCAGAATATGAGACATAGGATGACAAAGCATTTAGGACATCACCCCTGGAGATGAGACACTGCAGTAGGCTTCTTCTCTGACTTAGTATATGTCACTTTGTTTTCTGGTTGAGTTACAGCATGAAGATGGCAATATATTCCTACCTTACAGTGGACTTATAGAATTAATATATTAGATGTTGCAGATATTCACATTCTGCAATAAGGAATTTGAGTATATATCTACAAGAAATGTATGTATCAATGGACTTGCTAGGTTAGAGTGATTCACGTTCTTCACAGAATCACAGAATTGTTTTGGTTGGAAGAGATCATCAAGTCCAACTGTTAACCCGGCAGTGCCAGGTCACCACTCAAACATGTCCCTCAGCACCACATCTACACATCTTTTAAATACCCCCAGGGATGGTGAGGCCACCACTTCCCTGCGCAGCCTGTTCCAATGCTTCACAACCCTTTCTTTAAAGGAATTTTTCCTAATATCCAACCTAAACCTCCCCTGGTGCAACTTGAGGCTGTTTCCTCTTGTCCTGTCACTTGTTACATGGGAGAAGAGATTAACCCCCACCTCACTGCAACCTTCTTTCAGGTAGTTATAGAGAGTGAAAAGGTCTCCCCTGAGTCTTCTTTTCTCCAGGCTAAACGACCCCAGTTCCCTCAGCTGCTCCTCAATAGGACTTGTTCTCTAGACCCTAGATCTTGTTGCACTGTAAGGCAAATTCTGAATTCTCTTGCTTTATATGTTACCGCATTTCATTATATGCTACTGCAGTTGCATAAAGTGCAAAATTCCTAACAGTGAAACACTCTAGCGTAGGGTCAGTTCCACTGAAAAGAATTCCTTCCTATTACAGATCTGAAATGTTGATATTCCTTTGATTTCAGTTGTGCTTTATGGATATTGAACATGTATCTTTTGTTAAGGGCATTTTTCATTTCAGAGACCTAACAGCTAGAAGTATCTACTTTAGGGCTGTACATAAGGGTTTCTGGCATCTTACAAAACCATGATTGGTAGATGATGTCCGTTGAATTAAGTTCTTATGAAAAGTCTTGTTCTTGAAAAGCTGCTATTTTGTGCCATAAAATGTTTTACTTCAGATAGCAGCACTCACTGGTGAGAGTATGATTAAGTGACAGGTGTTAGGATGCCACAAGCAGGACTAAGCAGTGCCATCTAAGGGACCGTGGTGGTCACCTTCATTTGTGGTGGTGGTCTCTCCTTCCCCGGGAATCATTATTCATCAAAGCCATGAGAAAGCTTCAGAAACAATCCTGCTAGCTCTACACTTCAGCTGCTGGAATAGATGTTGATCACTTCTATTACTAAACACTGCATTAAAGAGGAATGTTACACTGACTAACTCACTGGCCAAAGTCAGGTGTGTACCTGGAGGAACCCTGAATCCCAGAATCCCAGTTGCCATTTTCTTATGCTGACAAGTAACTTCTTGCTCTCCTTAGCCAGATATTCATTCTATAGGACAATAAAATATTTAAAAAGAAACACTATATCATCTCATGTTAAATAATCTAATTTATAGCGGTGCTCTACATAACCATCAGTGATGATAGGTTATGGAATACAAAATAATCCATCAAACAAAACTTAAAAGCAGAATCAGGGCTCCATGCTAAATGGTACGTTTACTGATACATTCTTTGATATAACAAGGCAGTTATAAATTAAAATAACCCCATTAGAATCCAGGGCACGGAAATACAAGCAGACACGCTTCTCTCTGTTGAGGTGAAGTGAACCCTCTTTTCCTCCCTGAAGAACAGAAAATAAGACAGTGTATTTTTCTTGAAACATGTGTTTTTAAATCTCCAAAACCATGCTAATTGCTTATTTGCCTGGACTCTGGCAGATTCTAGGTGTGACCAGAATCTGTACATGTTGTGGACTAGCCTGCTTGCAGAATACAAAAGGTAATGTACGGCAATTGTTACGATGCAATGTCAAAAATATAGAGAAGCTTGTAGAAACCTGAGAAGAATATTAATGCACTTAAAGACTTAAGCTGGGAAAAGGAAGACAAAAAAAAAAAATCTCTCCTGTGCCAAATTTAAAAGTTAAAAAGTTTGGGAATATGTCTCCAGATGTTAGAATTCAGTCATCACTCCTATAGTCTCTTTTATGGGACTTTATATCGCGTATCAGTTTTGCCAGTTTTGGATTGTCTCTAAAGATCTTAAAAACCACAGGATCTTACAAACTCTTCTGCTTTGCAAAGGGAGCCTTAACATTTCTTTGATAAAAGGTCTCCAGGACTTTACTGAATACTGTAGACACTCCATAAATGTGATTTAGTAAGAATGATAATCTTAGAAAAACCTTAACTGTTCCTAACAAGGAATTGCAATATATAGGTTTTATAGAACATGCTTAATAGCTAAATAATATTACCTGCAGCAAATCTAGATTTTCTCTAGACTTTCTTTTGCTAATGATATACCTGTAGAAGCCATTCTTACTGCCCTTCATGTCCCTCACTGAATTCAGCTGAATTTGGTTTTTCTAGTACCGTCCATGCACAATCAGACAACGTCTCTATTCCTGCCGCATCACCTCTCCCTGCCTGTACCTCCTGTATACTCCCTTGTAGTGTTTGAGTTTTGTCAGGATCAATGTACTCATCCACAGAGGCCTCCTGCCTCCTTTGCTTAGTTCTGTACACATCAGGAGGAGGTGATACTTGAAAATCCAGCAACTTTCCTGGACCTCTTTTCTCTCCAGGGCTGTATCCCATGGGATTCTTCCAAGCAAGTCCCTGAACAGGCCAAAGTCTGCTCTTCTAAAGTCCACGTCTTAATGCTTTTTGCCATAATATTTCCTCTCCTGATCCTGAACTTCACCGCCTCATGCCGTGTGCGGCCAAGGCTGCCCCCAGCTTTCACCTTCCCCTGCAGTTTCTCCTTGTTTGCAAGTGTGAGGTCCAGCAGAACATCTCCCTTCATCAGCTCCTTGACCACCTGTGTCAGGATGTTGTCAGCAATGCCCTCCACAGACCTCCTGGCTTGCTTGTGCCCAAGTTGTTGTCTCTTCAGCAGATGATCATTAAGATACCCCATGAGTCCCAGGGATTTCGAATGTGAGACCTCTTCCAGTTATTGAAGAAGTCCTCATCTACTTCTTCCTGACTGTTCAGTTGGTAGCAGATGCTGTCCACAACATCACCCACATTGGTCTGCCTGCTAATCCTGACTTATAAGCTCTCATCTTGCTCTTCATGCATCACCAGGCAGAGCTCCGTGCATCTCTGCTGCTCTCTCACATAAAGGGAAACTCTACCTTCTCAGCATCCTGGCCTGTCCTTCCTAAAGAGCCTGTATCCACTCACCAGAGCACTGCAGTCGTATGAGCCATCCCACCATGCCTCCATGATCCTATGGAGATTGTAGCTCTTCAACTGCACCCAAACTTTAATTCCTCCTTTAATTCCCCACGCTGTATATGTTAGTGTACAGGCACAGAAAGACACCCCGCTGTGATGGTTTCCCAGGAAAAGAATGAAAGCTTTCCCAATGGAGTTGTGTGCTCAGCTTCCTCTTATTTTTGTGCATTGTTTGAGGTGGGCTTCCTTCAGCCCTGTTCACCAAAGTCTCTCCTGTGCACATCTCCCTTTTCTTGCCATCCTGGTCTACTACTTCCTTGCCTGACTCTGTGCCATCATGTCCCTTCCCCTGTTGCTCTAACTTTAAAGCTCTACTCCCCAGGCAGGACAGAGCTCCCAGCCCCAGAACCAGAGCACTGAACCTGATCTGTAGCTGCAGATCTGTCAGCAGAGCAGGACCCTTCCTTATGGTGCCTGAAGTCACCAGCTTCCAGCCTTCACCTTCACAGGAGTCTCCATTTACTAGCCCAATCAGCTCAGACTCTGCCTGCCCCTCCTTTCATACTGGGTTTCAGAGAAGATCCTTCAACACCCTTTTTGACACCTCTGATGTTGCAGAGTCTTTTGACCTTCTTCCACCGTTTCTTTACTTACTCCATCTATGCCCACCTGCTGCAGACAAGGTGATCTTCTGCCCAGCCCCAGAGAGAAGTCACCCCCAGACCTGGAGAGCCACATCCTCTCTCGGGAGCTCTTAAATGGGGCCTAGGAAGAGAAAATACTTGTTTATTTGAAGAAATGAAGCAACGTTTTCCATTCTCTCTGACTCCTTAGTCTCATTGTTGATCATGTGTGATGAAAGTGAAATTAAGTTCTTAACATTTATTTTACAAGGGATGTTAGCAATTTCCAAGACATATGGTTAAAGTCAGGATATTTGCACAATTTAAAAGGGGTGGCTCTTCTGCACCGCCTTTCCTAGATGTGTAATCAAAGTCACCGAAGGCAGTGGATTGTTCGTTTGTCTTTTACAGTAACTCTGATGGTTTTCCTTTGCAGAATCAGTTACATTTCCTTGCATTGCATTGATTTCCATGCTGTTAATCGCTTCCACTGCCGATAGCAGATGCATACAAGCCTTCGATCTCCAGTGAGAATTCATGAATACTGTTTTCAATGTGTTTGTGGAAGCACACGACTCTTGTGTGCATCAGTCTGTACTACTGTGTTCTCTGGTTTTAGTGGTTCCCTGGTGTGTTTTCTCTGTCCTGAAAGCCTTCCTGAAGAATCATTTTTAAACTGGTATAGTCTCCACTTTGGTCTAAACGCCACCTTTGCCCACCTCTGGGCAAGGTAAAACTGAATTCAAGTAAGACATATTTATTTGTTGTGTACCTTCAGAAACTGCTACGTCTTCTAAACCCTTGGCTTGGTTACTCTGAACTAGAGCAAAGATAATTCTTCGTATGACAAACTGAAACTGTAGTCTTTTCTGTCAATTTTTCAAGATGTGATTCTCTGCAATGTGTTGATCATGTGTAAGAGTTTCATTGGTTCATCACTGGTTTTAATAATGACATTTGGGTTTTCTAAAGAAAAAAAGTTGATTTAAAAACTTCATCTCACTCCTCCATCATAATTGTTATCTGTCTCTTTTCTAAATTGTGAACATGAACCATTTATGGAGAGAATGAAAATATTTTGAATTTTTTTGTCTTACATCGTTTTTTTCCATCTGCTATCAAGCTATATTTAAATGGCAACAAGAAAAGCTTAATTAAAATATTGGCTCTTATTGTGTAAGCTCACTGGTGAGAAGCAGTTTATGGTTTTATTACCCTTTTTGAAGAACTGATAAGAGTTGGCTTAATCATGTCATATGCATTAAGACAGAATGAATTGATGGAAGCTATTTGAACATCAAAGTTTGCATTTTATGAAGTTCAAAAGAAGAAATTGTCAGAATATTCATTAAATAATGCATAGTCGATCAGCTGCAAGCTTTAGAACTGATTTTGAACCGATCACACATTTTTCTGCTGCAGTTGATGTAAGAATGATAACTGCAGAATGCCAAGATCTTTCCAGTACAATGCTCATCAGATTTCTTTGATGTCCCAAAGTGAAAACACAATTATCATATCTGCTTCAAGATGCTGCATGGACAAGGATGGGCGTGCTAATTCTGCGTAGTAAGGACAGGTTTTAACTTGGACAAAACAGCAGGGAATCTTTCTCTCTGCAAGTTTTCATTTTCACAGTTTTCAGCTTCCAGGTTTCATATGGCAGTGGAAAACCAAACTGCCTCGAGAAAGGCCATCTCCAAAATATTTGGATGGAATTAGAGAGCGCTAGAAACTGAAGCGAGAAGGGAGAGGTCTTTCTGTGTTTGCCTTTCCAGGAAGAGCTAGATCATGCTCAGATCTGTGTTCATGATCTGACATTTCCAAAGCCTGGTTACACGCTGAACTCTGTTACAGACCTCAACCCGTTACTTAACATATAAATAGAGAGGTAATGCTTTTCTTCTTCCTGAACTTAATTTGCCTACATATATTCTCATAGGGCTTGTGTGGTGAAATGGGTGGGTGGAATTAAGAAATTTGATGCGATTGGGGTTTAGGTAGAAAAGCCTGAGGACTTGGACATGGTTAGGACTATGAGCAAGAGCATCAAGGCAATAGTCATTGAAGATATGCTACAGCCCTTCTTTTGGGGCTGTGCCACCCGTAGCAGGAGCAGAGGGCTTTCAGAGACTTTAAAGGATGTGCACAGGGAAGCCAGTCTTGTTTATTAGTAGAGCTGGGGGGGAGGATGATCTCTTCTCCAAGATTGATTTCATAGAGCACCAACACACCATAAAAGCTGCTGCAGAATAATCCCTGAGGTTAGACAGATTTTATCTTCCTTTATGTGTTCATTGGTACCTGCCTCTCTCTTCTGAGCCTACTTGTTCACTCAGCAGTAAACTCTTCGTGTTAAATAGCCAACCTTTCCGTGTTAAATAGCCAACCTTTCCGTGTTAACTACTGTCTCACAGTTAAATCCTGTGGGCTAGCCTTGCAGTGTGGAAGGCTGCCTTCTAATGTGTAGGAAACATTCTCACTTGTACGATGTGCTAATATTTAAAGTAATAAGCATCCAAGCAATAACTTTATGCTTGGAGATGCTAAATTTGAGTGATGTCGCTCATTCAGTTGACAAGTTATACATGTTAGAAATGATGGGATAAAGAGAACATAAACTTAGAATGCCACTGTACAGCTGGAAAATAAATAGAAGCAGTAAAAGTGCAGATTAGCGCATATGAATGAGTGAAGAAATAGGGACTTCATCCACATCTTTGGCCCGAAAGAAGGTGGGTTGCACAATTGTAAAAGGAGGTGCAGGATTCCTCCGCTCAAAATTGTTGGTCACCGAGACTCTTGCAGTGGTCTTAAAGAGATTATTTTCATTAGATTCCTGAAAAGGTCCATAAATCAATCCATTTAAAACTACCAGTATTTTAATTACTGCAGCATAATTACTTAATATCTCTCTGGGACAGTTTGGCAGAGAACATTATTTCAGAAGCCCTTAAGCAGCTGCAAAAACACTTTAAATTAATCCTGCTTAAATCGATCAGTGTTGTTGTATGTTTTAAGTGAATTAAGTTTATTTTATTTTTAGTTTATCTTACTGGATAAATACTTAAACTTTTACTTCAATTTCTCCTGTCTTAGGCTGTGGTCCAACCAAATCCAGTATTTTTTCTCCAATATTAGTTGTGTCACACAAGGATGTCAAATGGTTTGAAGTCATCAGTTCTAATTGAAGTTGCAAACAGGCAGAGATTTTTTTCCCAGCTCACATGAGTTTGCACCAGGGGAGGTTTAGGTTGGGTATTAGAAAAAATTTCTTCACCAAAAGGGTTGTGAAGCATTGGAACAGGCTGCCCAGGAAGTATTTAAAGAGCATATGCGTTGTATGAAAGGAGAGAAGATTACCACTACCATTGATGAGGTTTGATGAGGCCCTGGTGACCTGTACAACACGCATACCGTTAAGGCACTGCCACATACTTCGTAGCATCTAACCGTGTTTTTGGAGCGGTTCCAAAGAAGGGCAACAAAGCAGGTGAAGGGTCTAGAGCACAAGTCCTCTGCGGAGTGGCTGAGGGGACTGGTGTTATTTAGTCTGGAGAAAAAGAGGCTCAGGGGAAACCTTATCACTCTGTACAACTACCTGAAAGGAGGTAGTAGCCAGGTGGAGGTCAGTCTGTTCTCCCAAGTAACAAGTGATAGAACAAGAGGAAATTACCTCAAGTTTTGCCAGGGGCAGTTTAAGCTGAATATTAGGAAAAATTTCTTCACTGAAAGGCTTGTGAAGCATTGGAACAGGCTGCCCAGGGAAGCGGTGGAGTCACCATCCCTGGGGGTATTTAAAAGATGTGTAGATGTGGTGCTGAGGGACATGTTTGAGCGGTGACCTGACAGTGCCGGGTGAACATTTGGACTCGATGATCTGAAAGGTCCTTTCCATCCAAAACAATTCTGTGAGTTAGTGGTGTGTCAATAACTGAGGCTCAAGGCATTGTATCTTATGCTGAAAGTTTCAGATAACATCCTGAGCCTCATAAAGACAACACCAAAATCCCCATTGATTTGTATTACCCTGGGATTAAGTGAATGCATTTTAAAACCTAAAAAGCAATTTAGTCCCCCCGGACATTCCAGTTATCTTTGTTAATTATTTCATCTTTTGAGCGTCCTATTATAACATCCATCAGGAAGAGAAAGAAGTTGTTGTCTTCTGTTACATCCAGTGGCAAGGTATTCCATACATTAATTCTGATTTCATTAGGAAAAATATTTTTATCCACTTTTAAACAAGTTTCTTCTAGGTTTCATTGATTTCCCTGATGTTTTGGACAAATGAACAGGTGAAAACATCCTTTGCCTTTTCTTCTATTTCCTCTCCATTATCTTGTAGATCTTATGTCTTCATGTTTATTCTATAGAGTCAACAATTTCAGTTTTTTCAGTCTATGTATGATTGTTTCCATTCTTCTGATTTCTTTCAGAATATCTTCTTTTTCCTCTGCGTTGAATAAGTCATGATGAAAACAGACATGGCATTCAATGTAGGAATATCTTCCTGCCATGGCACAGGTTTATCTTCCATGCCATTAGGTGCTCTGAGTGTTGGACTTTATGTGTTGTCCATGATAAAAGGCATATATATTGCAAGAACGCTGGGGGTAAAGTCTTGTTCAAATATGCACACCAAAGGAGAAGACACCAGAAATTTTGGGTCTCCTGTACAGAGAAGCATAAAACTGAGCTAGACCCCTTCTGTTGCCATTTTACATTATTCTAGATCTGCTAAGCATAAAATAATGTGAAAGCCATGTCTATACATTTTTTATTATTTTTCTTTACTGAAATTTCTTATCCTCTAATTAGCTGAAAGGATTGTAATCGTTTGATAGAAAGCACTGCTTTGATGTCATAAAACCACACCATTAACAAATATTATATAGGTATTTCATAGTACCATCTAATATCTTTCTAACCAGAATGTGAAGTAATCCAAAGACATTTCTTTTCTGACGAATAACAGAAGTTCAAAAGCTTTTTCTTAATTTATAAGATACATTACACAGAAATCTTCCTTGTGCTTCTTCAGTTACCTTTTATCGTGATTATGGTTGACATTTTTAGGGTACAAGGCACTGTAGTTAGCAGGGTAATTTTAAATTCTCTATGAGGTGCTGCAGTTTGGCTCTGAATTACATGGGAGACAGTTTGAAATCAGAGCACTATATTATTTTTCCATTGCAGCTACCGGATACCTCACGCAGCCTGATTAGTGCAATGAAGCTTTGAAAGACAGAACAGTGAAGGCAGAAAACGTTGCACGCTTTACAAAGCACAGGGCAGGAACAGGTTGTCAATCCGCCTTCCTTATTTTTCCTGTAAATTCATTTAAAATTTAATACAGTACAAAATGTTGCAAAACCTTCATTTGCTGGAAGAATCTGGGCAAGGGCAGTGGTGCATCGCTTGAATAACTCCACATAATTGTATGCCTGCTGCAGAAGGGACCCCCACCCAAGCACCCCCAAGCACATTTAGCTCTTGGACACAAAGATTTTTATTTGTCTGGGCCCAAAGTATCTTATTCTGCTTTGTCTCCCTGATTTTTATGTATAAACTTCAACAACCCTCCTGTATGCAGACTAGCTAACACATAAAATTCTTTACTTGGCATCCCTCATCTGGCTCCTCTGCTTACTAACAATCAAAGTAGGGAAGATAATATAGTATCTTCAACATCCTATTTTTTACTTTCAAAAATATTAATTAGATGAAGCTTTTCTTAGTGTAAAAGGAATAAAAGCAAATTACAGTTTCAGTCATACTTTTTACCTTTAGGCAAACTCGCTATAACTGCTGCCAAAATTAAAATAGGATCTAAACTTTCTTCTGGAATCTTTCCAGCTCAACTTTAGATGAAATCCATACCCTAATAGGACCTGAAACAGAAGCTGAAAGCAAATATTTTTCCCAATTCTGTCTTTTCATGAGTGTAACACAAGAAACTGTATTCTAGTAAAGTGGTAGATACCTAACGTTTATACCAATATCTTCAAGTATGTAAAAACTCATCTGTAACTATCTACTAAATTATATTAAGAGTTGGTCTTTCAGTCTAAATGGCTTTCTGACACCTTGTTCAGTACATCTTTGCAGTCTCCATGGAGTTTAAAAACATTTTAAGAACAAGAGCGCTACTTTGAGCAGGATACGGTTCACTTTGAGGTGAGGAGAGGATGGCATCTGTGTCACTGATGACAATAAAACACAGAACAAAGCGTTTAACCAGATGATAGAGACTGATGCCATGAAACAATGTTTTTTTTACATGGCTGGTTAAAGTTTTGCTCACTGTACAGCACTTAAATACCTGAATAAACAGCCTGATCTCCAAAAGCGTTCTCATAGCAGTAGATCTCACATGACTTTAGCTTTAAAAAAACTCAGGATGCTTACTTGAGAGTCTTATGTAAGGCTTCTTTCCTGACAATTTTAAATTGAAACTTTTAGGATTTATCAGAATTTTGCATTTATAAATTCTTCTCCAAGACGGAATTGCTTTCCCACAGACAGCACCAGCTGTGCGAGCCAGCGTTTGCAGGCTTAGGTGCCTGATGACAGTCCCTGATGTGGGGCCGTCCTTGCCTTCTCAAGGATCTGCGAGGTCCCATGACATTCTCTTCATGTAATCTTTCAACAACCTGAATCCACTAGCTTTTTGCAACAGGAGTGGAGAGGTATCCAAAAATGGAGGTTGTGGCAGCTGCATCCATGCTGGCAGGGAAGTGAGACATCACATCCACCTTTGTCCCATCCACCCTCGTTCCTGTAGGAAGGTGACCTGGGGATGGGGCAGGGCAGGAGGTCTAGCACACCGCACTGGGTCCTCGGAGCATTCGCATCTCCTCTGCAGCCGAAACACCAGACTCCTTGCAGAGATTGTGCCTGGTTTGTTGCCCAGCGTGCTGTAGTCACGTAGACTGACCCCTGTTCAACAGCACATGTTGTCGTGTTGCATCTGCATTAAAAACTGGATTCAGATTTTTTTAATAGGTTGCCAGATGTGTTTTAAGGAAGCAGGAGCAGCTGGAAGTAAGTAAGAAACGGTTTTCAGTATCCAGTTCACTCACCTCATAGCATTACTACCAGCTCTGCAAACTGCAGCTGGGTCCTGGGCCATTTTTTCAATTCCTGAGTGAGGACATTTTTCATTTCATGCCCTTTAACAGCACTGTTCAATTTCTGAAATGAAGACAGGAGTGAGAAAAATAAAGCTTGTATCAAAGGACCAAGGCTTCAGTTTGTTGTAAATTAGCATCTTTCTATTAGTTGATGGCATTGGAAGCAAGCTGTGGAAATCCTTTTTTGACAAAAGATCCTATAAAAATGTGACATGTGATTTTGTACTGCCAATTATTGTAAAAGCAAAATGCAACATTTCATAATGGAGCCACTGCTTAATGCTGTTCTCTTTTTCTTTTTCCCTTCAAATCAGATCTTTATCTTTGAGAATAACATCTATTACTGTGCCCATGTGGGGAAACAAGCCATCCGAGTGGTCTCCACAGGAAAGGAAGGTGTTATTTTCAACGGGCTCAGCGACTGGCTATATGAAGGTAGGACACAATATTTAGAGCAGCAGTTGGTTATGAGTTTAAGTTACACTGCAGATTTACAGGACTGGCTGGAATTAGACCTTCAGCATTGCATTTCTGGGGACTGGTGAAAATGGAGCTGAAAATCTGCTATTCTAACAGTTGTCTGAATTGCTGGACTGGAAATAATGTGAAATGATGTAAGAATTCTGTTTTCAGGCTGGTTTTCTTTCCCTTAGTCCATAGGTAATAAATCACCAAGCTTTAATGAACAGAACTGCTTCATTATTTAATGGCACTTGCAATCACTCATAGACGTGCCAGATTTCGAATCACAGAAAACGACAAAAACAGGGAGGGAAAAAGGTTTTATTTTAAATGAAGAAGCAAGGAAACAATTTTACTTGATTGGTTGTTTTCCACAGCACTCGGTGGGCCCAGGAAGCCTTCCAGATCTTGCTACCTAAAAATTTTCTAAATGCAGACAGGTCCTCAGTGTAATTGGCTCCTTTCCTTCGAAAATGGGCCTGAGTGGGAAGAGGGTCATCACTAGAGCACGGCTTTAATTTGGTCATTTCAGGTGGCAAATGGCCCTTCAGGTGTCTGTGAGCAGCTGCTGGCAAAATAATCTCACCTGCTCACTAGCTTCAGAAAGGATCCCAGCCATCCCCAGTTCTTGTGGTGGATGTTATTAATTAACTAAAAAATAAATATAAAGCGCATATATATATATAATGCACACAACAGGCATCCCTCTCTCCGTTGCTGGCTAATGCTGCCAGCAGTTCCTTTTCACAAGCCTCCTGGGTTTGAGACTTGGCAAAGTTTCTTTCCTGTCACGCAGTTTCCCTCTAAAGTCACACTTTCTCCTGCACAGTCCCAAGCTTTTCTTACCTCTACAGGAAGAATTGTCCAGATACATACACTAACTGTACCCTGTTGGCTGCTCCCAGTTTCCTTGAGGCTTAATGGAAAAGAACAGGTTTCAAAATGCCATTCACAATTAATTGGTGTAAAAATATGAATCACTGCATAAACTACTCTGTATCACAGTTAAGTTGGGGCTGTTGGACTCATAAATGAGGGAATTAATATAATTTTTTTTTTTTTGCCACTCCCAGAGAAGCTGGTCCCATAAATCAGCGTACAAACTCATCAAACGCATCAGTGGAAAAATCTGAGAGCAGTTTAGATTACTTTTAATATTTAAATGTGTGTTTACACTGTACCACAGAATATTTGCAAGTGAGTGTCCTCCTTGTGCAGCACTTTGTAAACAGAGGAATGGCTAAGCAGTTACAAAACGCTAATTTTCTTTAATTTTTCTTTCTTTATTAATTTGTTAACTGAAGTTGTGGGCAGACCTGTTTGACTCTGTAGGTCAAATACACATGTTAGTACTCACATTTTGCTGCTAAACGTCATTCAGTACATAAGGTCTTCTCGTAGATTCTTGCTCACAGCACCGTGCTGAGAGGAGTTTGTCAAGCCGGTGAACTCTAAGCATGCCAACAACCCCATGATGACTCTTGTTTTGCTGATGCATATTTTTATTCAATTATGGGATTGCTCAGGCAATTTCTTGGCTGACACTGACTTTCAGGTTTGTCCTTTATAATGAACTTTCTTGTTAACTTTATGTTAATATACAGGGTATGAAATTAATGTATGATCAAATAGAGTCTGGTTACATCAAGCCAGGTTCTGTAATGTCTCTGAGCAGCATGTACAGAGTATGGCCACAGAACCTGCTGTTCATTGGGAGTATGTTTTGTAGAAGTCTGGCTATAGCATCCCTTTGGAACTGTCACTTTGTGTCCAAGTGCAGTTTATATTGAAATAAAAACTTACTTCACAAGCAAAGTGTGGAATGACCCACAGGAAAACCTGAGATCTAAACATTCTCCAGTGATGGAGTGCAGAATCCAAAATCAAATCTAGAGCTGGACTGTGTGAGCTAAGCTCCTTCTCTTGCACTACATCACTTGTGCAGTCTTCAAGGAGGTAAAGCTGGGACTAGAGTCGGGACTGAGGATTTGTGGCAGGTGCTTGAAGAAGCTGTGGGGCCACAGGATGGGATGGATCTGCAATGTGCAGATGTCAGCTCTCTGCATGCATGAATGGATGGAGTGGGATCCCAGAAGAAATTGGGTATTGCGTGGGGGTAAATGGGTAAGGACCTCTGGGGATGGTCGACACCTCTCCATTGGAGTCCACAGGAATTCAGGTATCGTCAGTGAGGCTGAAGTTTTACCCTAGCAGCGGCTGGGTTGCTCTGCCAACACACTGTTAACAGCACCTTTATTTTTCCAAATTCTCTCCTTTTCTTGGGTGCCTCCTCTTCGGTGAGATAAACTGAAACAACATTTTAAAACCAAATTCACCTGATTGGAATTGCTTGATATCTGGGCAAGGATCAAAATTTACCACCTCAAGGCTCTATTTCCTCTTCCCCTATTCCTGCTGATGTTTATAGACGTGTCTTCCCCACCTCCCTGAAGGAGCTGGGTGGGATGCTCAGACCCGTGTTTGTTTGTACTGCCACCGCCTCAGCGAGCTACTGAGATGAACACTGAGCATATGCAGAAATCTTGTTCCATCTGTGCAGCCATCTCCAGCAGACAGTCTGTAAAGAAGCTGCGAGAAATGCTGAAGCAGGATCACAGAGAGTTCATCACACTCCTCCTCCTCCCTCACATGCTCTTTTTCTTGCTGAAGTTCACCATTCCTGGCAGCAGCTGCCGAGCCTCCCTGCAGCACTCGCTGGGTTACTGTGACAGCTCACGACCTGCTTCTCACTTTCCCTAAATGCAGCACATAAACAAACAAACAAAAGAAACCACCAAAAAAAAAAAAAATTCTTGATGTTTTCTGTTTTAGGAAGCAGTTTTTAAGGTCTTCTATCGAATGTGGCAAGAGCACAACCACAAAAATCCCTCCCCACCCTTTCCAAGAGCTGTTTGCTCAGTTCCCTATGCAGATGGCAGTCCCAGCAGTGCCACTGTCTGGGGTAACTCCTGACGCTTGCTGTGAATGGTAGACCCAGAGGGAACACTTTTCTTCGTAACGTGATTGCTTTTGTCACGACAGAATAGATGCACTGTACTATTAATCACAGGATTTTACTAAGTCCAGAAGCAAAGCAGATCTAGAATAGATTTGACAGGCTTTTTGCCCTGGAAAAATGCAGAAGTTCATTTCAATTCAAGTTAAGCTCTGCTTTTGTAAATCTGCCAATGGGGAAAAAATTTCTTCAGGGTATTTATGCTGATCTGTAGACTTCTGATAATATAGTGAAAAACATTTCAAATCAATCAGAGCTTAATCTACTTAGTGCATTTTGCTGGAGGGTTATAGATGGATACATAGATTACTGTAGCATGAAAGCATAGATTAAACATGGCTTTTATTACTAAAATAAGCATTGACAATGTTTTCATAGTCTGACTTAACATTTTCAGACCTGTGGCTGATAGATGCTGATGCTAAAATGGAGCGATATCCTATAAAAGAGAGTTTAAAGTTTTGCAACTAAACCAGCTAAACATTTAAATGTATAGCGCCAGCAAAGAGTGTTTTATATTTCAGTTTGCCGTATGATCATTGTTGGTTTAAGAAAATGTTTTAGAAACAGTGAGTCTTAAAGATCATTTTAAAACAAATGGTGGTATAGCACAAAGTACTTTCAAAGCATTAGGATAAAGAGTATTTATATATTCTTTATATATAATGCTTTAATAAAAGTAATGTACATTTTAAAAAGTAAAGTGCAGGTAAAAGTCATTTCATTTGATTTCATTTCATTTCGTTTCATTTCTAACACTTTGTTAGAGCACTTTAACAGAAATGAATTCTGTCATGGTGTAATTAAAGTATCTTCATTTGCTACCAATTACTTGGAGAGACCATTCAGATGTTGTGAGAAAGGGTGGCAGCAAGGGGCTCTGCCAGATGTCGCCTGTGTCACCCTGTTAAGTGACAAAGAGAAGTTTGTGGTGTCCCTGTGTTGCAGTTTGGAAGCTCATTAAGTTTGGGATGTGTGATGCTGAATCCTGGGGAATGGGATAGGACGACCTCCCTCTGTGCTGGCACCTGCTGCCAGACCGGAGACACCCCACCAGGGTAATTCAGGGTCCCTTCACATGGCTGAGAAGGACAGGGAACTGTTCTGGGCTGCACTACTACAAAGTCTTGGTGTAACCTCGTTTGAGCAAGTCTGTGTTCACAGATAGAGGTAGACGACTTCTGGAGTTAAGCTCTGCTGCTGAATGCACGCTTGGAAATCATGGGGGAGGAGGATGCGACACGGCAGTGTGTGGTCCTGTCACCAGCAGGAAGGGAAGGAAGGATTTGCACCTATAGATGGCATATAGAATCATAGAATCACAGAATGATTTGGGTTGGAAGAGACCTTCAAAGGTCATCTGATGCAACCCCTCTGCAGTGAGCAGGGCCATCTTCAACTAGATCGGGTTGCCCAGAGCCCCATCCAACCTGACCTGGAATGGTCCTGGGATGGGGCATCTACCACCTCTCTGGGCAACCTGGGCCAGTGTTTCACCACCTTCATGGTAAAAAATTTCTTCCTTTTATCTAGTCTAAATCTCCCCTCTTTTAGTTTAAAACCATCACCCCTTGTCCTGTCACAACAAGCCCTGCTAAAAGGACTGTTCCCATCTTTCTTATAGGCCCCCTTGAAGTACTGAAAGGCTGCAACACGGTGTCCCCAGAGCCTTCTTTCCTCTGGGCCGAAGAACCCCAGCTCTCTCAGCATGCAATATCCCATCCGTAGAGCGTGAAACTGAGGGTTTGCCTTGTGTTTTGCTGTATGTGTCCTCAGATGTAAGAGTAGTCCCTTAAAAGCTATTTTGCAACTTGATCTGCAGAACACATTTCTGGGTTTTAGGGACTTTGTTTGCAAAAGGAAGAATTGCATGTGAGTAACTCCATCATCTCATGTCACTGCCAGAGTGATCAGAAAGGTTTGTCCTGTAAGTCTCTAAAGATCATCTCGAAGTGAACATGCCTGTTCCAGGCTTAGTCCTGACACCACGGCTGTGACATCTTATCTGGATGTCTCCTCACCCTCATGTCAGAGAGAACCACATCTGGCATTCAGGCCCCAGGCACAGCTCACGGGGCGTGTGTTTCAAACTCTTATGCAATATGAGCTATACATATCCATCACTTAAAATTGATACTCTGCTCTGTTGAGCTTAATGCACAGTGGTGCTGCTATGCCTTATTTTTAACTAAGGATCAAGAGTAGGAGTGGAAAAAAGACCTTTTCAACAATGACTCGTATGCTTTTTAATCTTCAGTCTGCCTGCATTTGCGTTACCACCAACGGATACTCTTATTTGACTTCGCAGTGACACCTGGTGGGAGAGGCCAGGATGTCATCATCATTCAGACAATGAAACTGCAGAATTTTTTGCTGCAAGATATAGTAAAGGCTCCCAATTTCCCTTCACATCCATTTCCCTGAAACTCTCCCTGAGCTTATGGGAACTACACATTCAAAGCTACAGGCTGATTCATGCTAATAGTGGTGCTGTTCCTTGTCTAGACTTTTATAAAGAGAGGAAAGAGAACGCAGTAATAAAGAAAAATCTTTTTCATAATTTAATCAGCATCTCACGAAACTCAGAGGGTATATTTAGAACATGTATGGCTGGTCTCATAGGTACAGTGCCTGGTAGCAGCTGCCAAATCAAATAGCAGTTATTTTGAACAGTATCTTATATGCTTATAGTATTTCAACCAAGTGGAGCAGATGTATTTCTTAAGTTTAGAAGTATTAAACCTGGGACTCTGGAAGTGGTCTTAATACTGGGAAAAGGCTAGTCTGCTGAAACACTGCCTTAACTAATTAGTCCATGTGCTCAATTTTTCATTGTATAATAAAAGAACACTGATCTTTTGCTTGGAAACAGGAACTTTGATAATCAAATGATACCTGAATTTGAAAAGGGACATTCATAATTAGGCTGAAAGCAAGTAACTCCTAATTCCTGATCAGTGTCACCAGAGAAGGAGATCAGATATCCTAATATTTCACAGTGTAGGGCTAACCTTTCCCAGTAATTAGTAGCTCCAAGACATGGTGGGGGAGGATGAGATGAAGAATTAGACTGAGTCATCACTGAATTTTTTAAGATACTCTGGATAAAGAAATCTCTTGTCAAATGAATGCTAAAGCCAGGACTCCAGACAGTAAAAGGGGCCAGCCTTGATGAGTCCGCAAATGATTCCTTTTTGACAAGATATGTGAAGTGTCACTGGGACAGTGAATACAGATTTTAATTTGTTTTTAAGAATTCTCACATTTTCAGTCACGAAGAAAATAATTCATGGACATGGATAAATTTGCAGTTCTACACATCTCCTAATGGGGGGTAAAGGAGGGGTAGGGAAACACTTGAAACTGGGAAACGGCATCAGGTGGTGCCACAAATCATCCCAAGTCTAAAAATCACTAGTTTGTCCTCAGGAACATGCTGATGTCATTTAGGGCTTCGGGGGAAGCTGTGCGGAATTTGTTCCCTCATTTCTGTGCTTGATCAGGTGAGGTAGCAAAGCCAGTGTGGGGCTTCAGCAACGATGTCACCATATTAAGATAGAAAGCTTTCCTTCGTTTTGTTTATTAGGCATCACTCAGTGCTGCCCATTCAGTACGTCCAGCTGTTGTGCAGCACTGGGCGCTGTACAATTCCCAGTTAGCCATGATTTAGCTGCCTATTGAAAATGTAGATTTTTGGTGCACCTTTATTTGCATGCTTATTTGTACCAAATGAGCGTAAAATCTGGCCGTTCCAGTCACAGTCAAAATAAGAATGAAGAGCAGCTCTTGGCCTCGGTCATGTGTTTGAAGTGGGTATTTCCACCATACGTAATTCTGTTCCTGGGAAGATGCCCTAGGTGCAACGTTATTTTGCCTTATTCATGTTAAAGCAGAGGGAAAGAGAGCCTTAAATTTCACCAGATCATGTCACGATCTGGTAGAAGTTCCCTTAACTTACTGCTTTGACAAAGGTTCCCCTGTCATAGGGAAGCTCACATTATAGATTGCATCACCAGGACAGGCTTCTGGACCTTCTTAATTGGCTAAGGTCAGGGAAAATTGAATCATTTACAAAGCACATTGTGAATGCCTGCCTAGAAATCAGCAAGCTCCTGAAAACTTTAAAATGTGCTGTTATCTGGACTGGCTTCAAAATCCAGCACTGCACCACGATAAGCCTTGCCAGCTCTAGCCCAGTCTTTAACCTTCCCTCTCTGCAGAAGGTTGTTTGGAAGGGGGCTGCCAGCCAAACCTAACACCTGCCATCCTCTAATTTTTGGATCACCACCATTCAAGCTTCAAGGATGGCTTTTGGAAGGAAAACAGAATATTATTTTCTGTGGTCAGTGATCTCCTCGGGGCAGTGAAAGGAAGCCAGATGTCCGTCCTGATGTTGCCGGTCAGCCAGCAGTTGCCAATGCTCCAAGTCAAGAGGCATTCAGCAAGTGAAGTTGTTTGTGTTTGCCCTGAAGCTTGAACTCTTCTTTCACAAAGGTCCTATTTAAAATTACATTTCCTCAGGAAGAGCTCTGAGCCTTGATGCTTCTCTTGGCATCATGCTTGGAGGCAGGACCTTGATACTGGCTCAGCTCAGGCTGATAAGGGAAAAGAAAATTCTCCTTTCTAGAATTAGGTACTGTGCTTCCACTTATAATGTCAGCCTGGTCACAGCCAGAGGGAAGACTAAATAATTCTGAACTGTTTTTATAATATTTTAGGAGATTCTTGTAGTTCCATGCAGTGTCATGCAATTAATTCTTCACTGGATGAAATAACTTTTTTTTGTTGGATGAAATAATCCAATCATTGTTGTATGATTCCTATATGCTTGCAAGTAATAGGAAAAATAAAAATGTCATACTCTGCTGTTGCCAGTTTTTTAATCTTTTAAGATAAGGCAGCACTCATCTGCATTGCAACAAATTGTGAATTACTTGTTCAGGTCTGCTTGGCCATGTGATTAAAGAGATTATTGAAATCTATATGTAGCTTTTCCTGAAAATAGATTTACAGTCTATAGAGCAAACATGAGAGCACAAATTGTGTTCAGCCACAGCAGTTTAAATCCAGTCTAAGTCCTTTGATCTGGGCAGATTTGGTTGAGACGAGCAACTTCCCACAAAATTTAACCAGCTGCTGTGGTGGAATCTCTTCTCTTTTCCACTGTTATTTCACTGCCACTGCTTTGTCAGGGACACGTTACCTTTTCAATTACTTTATGTGAGAAAAGAACTGCCCAGTTTGTCCCCAAATTAAACCCAGTTAGTTTGCTACTGTTCTGCTTAAGAAGGAGTACATGAATAAAAATGAAAAATGTGCAAATAAAATACATAGAACAGTATCAGAGCATGCAAGTAGCACCTGGTAGGTACGTGAAAATAGATAGTGTATCACTGAATCAAATATTTCCAAAAAATGGTGTATTAGAAGTTGTATAACAGAGCTATTAGGGTTTGCTGCTTATACGTGAGTTCTATTTCTCTGCGCTAAAGTCATTTACAGTAGCCTTGGGTTAAATATGCTATTGGAGAGCTCTGTCCTCATTTTCTGATTATGCTGGTGTTCTTAATAACTAATTAGTATACTAGCTCTTTAAATATTGCAGAATAGATTTTTGACCTATGCCATGCTAATCTGAAGTCTGGAATAACTCCGTAGAAGCTAATAGTGGTGCTCTGGATCTGCACCAGGGTGCTGAATGCGAGGGTCTTGCTGTAATATTCATACTTTACGTCCGTTATCGAAGTTTCAAGGGAAATATCTGAAACTGACATTATTTCCTGAAAAAAAGAACGTGCATGTTAGAGGGTATTTGCAAATTCTATAATTTCCTCCATAAAATCATATCTGTTGTTTGATATGATAAAATACAGAGAATACATTTAGGTGATCGGGTTCACTGCAGATAAAACAAAAACACATCATTTCTGTGTCGGTAGAATTTAGCTTGGGGGCTGTGACACACTTAAGAGTCTTCCATGCTGTAGAATGTTGTAGAAGATTAAAAGAATTTGGGTTAATTTGCATTAAAAATATGTACATGAATAGTAGGGGGAAAATACATCTATTAGGGCATGTTACCCAGAGATACTGCAGGGATCTCTGTCCTGGGGGATTTTTAAGAGTGAATTAGACCGATTTTTGTCATAGGTGGTTGAGATAAACATCAATCCTATTTCAGTGCAAGGAGGGGATTAGAAGATTTCTCTGGGGTCCTTCTAGACCTACAGTTATATGATTTTATATATAGTTTTGATGGCTTTTTCTGATCTCTTTGCAGTTAGACTTGTTGTCTCTGAGATTACAAAGTCACTGTAGGAGCTTTTGGAATATCTGTTCAGAAGTCACTGAATACCTGTTTTTACATACAATAATGTAAAGACACATAACCTGCTTGTATGAGATAGGTGTAGGGAATGGAGCTCCCTGTCACTGATAAATTTGCGTTTGCTTCATTATTCTCCTGAGGGAAATTTGTGGTTTTCTTCTTCTGAGGGTATCCATGAACTTCTGAAAAACGTTATAAAGACGAAAAACAAGCTTAGTATTTTTAAAGTGCTGCAATCACGAAGTTATTAAAATGAAAGAACAACCAGATTGAACGATAGCCATAGAAATTATATGTTTGTGCATAATTCCATCAATTTGTCCTGAAAAGTAAATTTCTGCAGTTTTTTTTCTTGACGCACCAGTTCTTCCTTGGTACAGCCTTGCTTATGGAAATTGATGGGCTGGTAACAGCTTGTAGCAAAAACTGCGGGCTGTTTAAATAGTTATCCTCTTTGTCTCTGTGCTTCTTGGCCTGAATAAAGAGTAAGTGCTGTAAGAAATAATAATAAAAAAAAAAAGGCAAGAGTAAATGTACTCTGTCCAAATTAGAATGAGTGAAAGCTACATGAAAGAGATGAAAATTCTGCTGAAATATGTGATACTCGCTAGAGAGTTGGCCTATGCATTGTTGTATAATAGTGAGAAAATCAAAAGAATATCAGAAATAATGGCAGAAGTCAGCTCATAATTTGTGTATGTCAGCTCTCCTAATGCAAAAAAAAAAAAAAAAAAAAAAAAGAAAAGGCAAAAAGACAAAGAACCAATCTGAAGAGCAGTTAAAAAGCTGCACCTCCAAATCCTAATACCAGCTGGAAACAGTCAGAGGTCAGAGCGTGTCTTTGACTGGAGAAGCAGAGGAGTTAATGACCTGTGAAATGCAAAGGTGAGTTATGGCCAAGGGCCGGCTGCGGGCCAGGGTTGCCTGCAGGCCACTCTTTCCTCCAGCAGAACAGGCAGGAGGTTAAATGTTTGTATGTGAAAAATGCCCTTCGACATTTCTGTCAGTGCCGCCTGTGCTTGACGTTACACGAGGAATGATAACCAACGTGCTCAGACCCTGGTACTGAGAAAACAACACTGGTTTTTTGCATCAGCATTTCGAGCTACCAGCTCTCCACTGGACCTCGGATCTTTAGTACATGAGGGATGTGGGTGTTACCGTATAAGGCGTTTTTCAAACTGGGGCAAAGCAGCCCAGTGGTGACTGCAATGTTGATAGTAACTGCGACATGGATGTGACTCTACTTACCTGCATTCTGCTCTGGATCAGAAGAACTAAAGAACTAGGGCAGGTCTTTAAAGCTGTCGGATTGACATTCCGGTAGTTTCTAAAAGATAAAGTACCCAGGGATTATATCACCCTCAACACTCAATTAGTTT
Source organism: Bucorvus abyssinicus (assembly GCA_009769605.1). Lineage (NCBI taxonomy): Eukaryota > Metazoa > Chordata > Aves > Bucerotiformes > Bucorvidae > Bucorvus > Bucorvus abyssinicus. The sequence goes on along the minus strand of CM020028.1, from coordinate 7,257,534 downwards.
ATGTTGCTATAAGTAACTACCATATGGCATAGCTTCTGCACCAGCTGTTTTCCAGTCTTCAGTGGGTACAGGTCTACAGAGGAAACTATTCCACAGAGTTAACAGTAATTAGAAAAGTGGAGGAGAACAGCGTATTTTAAAGATTATCTTAAAACTTTCAGATGGTTAAATAGAAAAGTACATGTGGCCAGGGGTGCCTTGGCTGTTGCGTGCCAGGCTGGGGATACCAGGTGCCTGCAAATGCCATGTGTCTGCAGCAGGGTGGGTAGGAGAGGTTACAGCTGCTCCTGGTCTGCAGCCGTTCAAAGCAGCCAGCACGGGACAGCAGGAACCGAACCCAGGCAGATGGCAGAAACCTTTATTCGCATCCTGATATCCTGGGACGTGGGCTGAGGATGCAGGGTCTGAGCAACACTGTAACCAGTAGGAGATCACAGAATCATAGAATCACAGAATGGTTTGGGTTGGAAGAGACCTTCAAAGGTCATCTGATGCAACCCCTCTGCAGTGAGCAGGGCCATCTTCAACTAGATCAAGTTGCTCAGAGCCCCGTCCAACCTGACCTAGAATGTTTCCAGGGATGGGGCATCTACCACCTCTCTGGGCAACCTGGGCCATTGTTTCACCACCCTCATTGTAAAAAAATTATTCCTCCTATCTAGTCTAAACCTCCCCTCCTTTAGTCCAAAACCATCACCCCTTGTCCTGTGGCAACAGGCTCTGCTAAGACGACTGTCCCCATCTTTCTTATAGGTCCCCCCCTGAAGTACTGAAAGGCCACAAGAAGGACTCTCCGGAGCCTTCCCTTCTCCAGGCTGAACAACCCCAACTCTCTCAGCCTGTCCTCACAGTAGAGATGTTCCATCCCTCTGATCATTTTTGTGGCCCTCCTCTGGACCCGCTCCAACAGGTTCATGTCTTTCTTGTGCCGAGACGTTTTCCTTCAAATCCGTGGCGAACAATAGCAGGCGCTGCTCCGACCTGCATCCTGCTTCTACTTCCCTGCAGCCCTCTCCCATATCCACTGTGATTTCTCAGGGTCTGGAGGTGAGGTGATACATCGTGAGCCAAGTTTCATTGCCCAACAAGGCAGAGCCAGACCACAGCAACAGCACCAGGGGTAAGACTGAGGAATAAACCAGTGTTTCTTCATCTGCTCAGGGCTGCAGCCTCCAGCAAGAACAGCACCAACCACTTATGTTTTCCACAACCACTTTGCCTGCCTTCCAATCTTTCCATTGCAAACTGGGTTTTCTACTTTGAGAAATATTTCCATGGCACAGCTGGGCCATGTGGCAGAAAAGTAGATGTAAAATTCACTATTACAATCTTGTTCAGTATGTGCAATACCCTGATTTATAAATTAGATCCAGGGCAAAATTATACAGTTAAGCAGAAGTTGGTGCCTCTAACAAATATGTGTATTCCTTAAACTTCTCCAGGTTTTGTTTCAAGATTTTTTTTTATTTTGTGAGAGTTTCCACTGATTTATACAGTGCTGTATTCTTGCATATAAATAAGCAAGCCTTAAATCTATGGTGCCTGGGCTGGGGAGCAGAGAATAATACCTGTCTACTGAGATGTGGTAGTAGTTACGTTCCAGCCTGAGAAGTATCAATGCTTTTTCAAAAATGCAGAAAAAAGGTTTACATTGTGCTTTCAATCTAGACTATATCTACATATTGATTTTAAAATGAAGTAGCAACTAATAGATTTTTCTCTTTTCATTTTCTTACTAGCACTGTCACTTAAAATGAAGACTACAAGTTTACTCCTTAGTGTGGTTTACAAAGGCCTGATCCCTCATGTATCACCTTTTCTTCTGCATCTGTAATTTCTTTCTGGGCTGAATCTTTTACTGGTTTTGTTATTGTTGTTGTTATGTACATATTCCTAATTTACCTTTTTTTGTCTTTCATGTGTTATTTTTAAGCTGGTTTTAAATAATTCGAGGCTTTTTTTTTTTTCCCCCCCAATTCTGATGAGGCAACAAAAGCAACATAAACTAAAGAAGAGAGGTACTATCTTGGAGGGAAAGAGTTAATATAGAAAGGCATATGAATACTTGTTGGAAAACAGGAATAATTCCAGAAAGTTCCTCAAAACCTCATTAGAGATCAGGAAAACAAGTAATATTGCATTAGCTGAAAGAAAAACTCTTATATAACAGGGTTTAATGTTCTTGGAAATGTTTCAGAGTTTATTTGAAAAATAAACCCAACAATACTTTATTAAATTTATAGAGGAAATGGAAAGCAGAAACTCGGAACACTGTAATTGCCACCTACAAATATAATCATTAGAGTGAGTAAGAAGTAATGAAGGAGGAAATCAGAGGCCACTCACCTCCTTAGCAGGAAGGTGGAAGTTATGATGCCACCATGTGGTAAGACTATGGGGAGCCAGGAGCAGCTACTTTCACCATCCAGATTCTATAGGAGTGCTGCGAACAGTGAGAAATCTATAATAAATCTATCTAAAAATATAGCATGCAAATAGCATCCTGATTAGAAAGAACCAATGCGAGCTGAAATCCTATTTTGCTTTTGATTAGTGTATATGGTCCATTCTTTGGTGGTGTGTTTGTGGGGTTTGTTTGACTTGAATTTTAATTCAAAACTCTTACGTAAAATATTCAGTGGAAAAGAAAAGTGAGCAGAGTGCAGAAAAGAATTTTGAAAAAGTTCCCTTTTTAAAATGAGGTCATTTACAAGCTTTTATGAGTACAAAAAAATCCATCATTCTGTTGCGTGTCCTCTTGAAATTGCCTCCAAAGTTTCTACATGAATTTCAATCTTTCTCAAATTCTTCTGATAATCCTGGGATACTCCCCAGTTCTATCACATTTAGAAACAGGAGCTTTAGTGTTTCACAAAGGACTTTTTAGAGCACACTTAATAGAAACATAATTATTTTTCAAACAGGAAGTCTTCTCATTCTGCCTACAGCAGGATTTGGGATTCACAAAAGTATGTCAGCTTGTTCTTGCGGCTCCAACTTTAGATCGTAATTCTTCGTGACATGGCAACTGGTTGGCGTAGAAATTATTAGGATTCGAGAGAATGATTTCACAGCCTGAGTCGGATGAGCTTTTCACAATCCCCTTTTTGATCAGATTAAGGCTGGCCCCGGAGCTGACCCGCAGCCAAGGAGAGTGGGCAAGCCTCTCCTCTCAGACCAGGGATTGCTGATGGCCTCGCTCGCATTCCCTTTGGAGAGGTCTGTCCTGCTCCACCACAAGGCCCGTTTCTTGTGTTCACCGTAGTGTCAACCTTTCTCTCGTCTCTAATGTGTATAACATCACTTGCACGGTGTCGTTCGGGTGTCAGTGAAGCAAAGTGCTTGAAGTTCACGCTAAGTACAGCAGTCACCTTTGTAAGAACAGCTCTCCTCTTTAGCACCCACACTCGTAGCTAAAATACAAGAATGAGATTAAATGAGCGTCACAGACGATGCTCAGCCGTATGTCTCGGTACATGTCTAATTATGACCTTCACTGAGGCAATTATTCTGTCTTGATCTTAATGCCTTTTGCACCATCAATTAATAAAACTTCACATAATGTCCTGGTAGAACAGGAATTATTACCATCTTGTTAGAAACAGGCAAACTGAGGCACAATTATTGACCTGGTTTTAGACGAGATGAGAGAAATTAGGACACAAAAGTGAGATGAGAGTCTCACCTTGGCCTCTAGACACCAAATAAAATGCAGAGCATCACATGAAAACCCAGATCTGGCTGTTCTCGGCATGTTCTCAGGATTGCCTCCAGCACAGACCCCTGGCAGATGCCCTTCAGGTTTGGTGACTGGGCATGAGGGATGCGTGACTGGAGAGATGTTTCTATGTGAGTCCCTGTGCAGGAAGGCTGGGCTGGTCCCAAGTGTTTTCAACAGCACCAGAGGCCTTTCCAACCCATGGGGCACCCTATATGCAGAATTCAAACATCTACCCCAGCTCTGCCAGACTTTTACTTCTGTTCGGCATCGTGGAGGTGCTGATGTACTCTTATCTGACTTGCAAATCGCAGAAAACAGGGTCAAAACACTTCAGTCCTTCCCTTTTCACACATATGACTCACATGCATTTGCCTCCTACATTAGTTTTGCTTTTCCTCCAAGTTGAGTCATTGTCTTGTATTTGATTTAACAACAATAGCACCAAAAAAAAATCAGCATAGATTGCTACTGTGTAAGCCTAGATCAAAAGCAATTCTTTAAAGGAGGCTTTCAGGATAGCTAGATTAAAGATTTGAGAAACTGGTAAGAGATAGAACTGAAGAAAAACAGCTCCTAAAAGCAAAACATTATGTTTTCATGCTATTTTCCTTTTAAAATTGAAGGCAACAGTCTGAAAACAGACATCAAAATAAATCTTAATTGACGGGAATTATCTGGAGATCATTCTATCTATTGCATTTGTTTTGCTTTTCCAGTTTTTGCCTCAGACTGTAGGCACAGAGACGACTTAAAAGATTCAATTTCTCATTTTAAAAATTAAACTTCACTTGATTATTGGACTGACCTGTACTAACCCAGAGACTGTGATGTATTATTCTGGAGTATCACCAGCAGGCTAGAAATCGTGAGAACGGGACGGGAGAGAAGGGCTGTGTCCCCAGTAGCTTAACGATTTCGGGTGCGATAACTGAGGCTGTGCTGCCCCTTGGAGGCACGGCACAAAGTTGCAGTACGTGAGGAGGGAAACGATTAATTACGGTGCTTTAAAATTATCTTGTTTCTTTCTCTCCTTCCTTCTGTACCCTTCTCCCGCTGTGTGTGGCCGGAAGGTCTGTATGTGTGGAGGTTCTTGATAAGGGTCTAAAAGCCCTGTGGTTTGGCACTTCTGGCACAGATTGTATCAAGTACGATGACATGCTGGAGAAATCATTTTCCAGCCAAATGTAGGATAAGAAAACCTGGTGGGATGGGAGGGTCAGGGGAAGGTTCAGGGATGTGATGTGGTTATTTTCCAGCACTGTGGAGCAGAGAGTAAACTTGGAAATTTCCCTGTGAATTTCCCCATTTTAGACAGGTCTGTCGGTGAAGCTGCTGCTCTGGCTCATGGGCTCCACCGATAAACACCAGAACCGGAGCAGCAGTAGGAGAAGTTGGCATCCTTCTGCTTGTACGGCTCGAGTGACAAGACATTGAGACAAACAAGAAGTTTACTTCTGCATGACTGGGCAAAACTCAGGGTTCTTTTAAAGACCCCTTAGAGGTGCTGAACTCAGTTAAAATGCTGTGTTGTTTGACTGAGAATATCAGAAGTGTGCGTATGGGGCATCTCTTGATTAAGAGTCTACCTCTGAATTTTCAGCATCTGATTTTGACCTTTGTACTCAGAAGAATTTGAACTGGATGCTGACCTGGCAAATAGCGAACCAGGAAAGCCTGACACGCATCAGAAATGTTTCAGTGCTTTTGTGAGATTTAAAGTGATACAAGACAGAGTAATAACCCCCAGAAGGAGAAATGATAACTGTAACAGGCTTGTTCTGGCTCTGTTAGCAGAGAGTATGCGGTGCCAGATGAGAGCTGGGAGTAGCAAGACAGAAATGCAGACCTAACAACAACTTCCTTCTGGTGTGAGCTGCCGTTCGGAAGTGTTGTGGTACACATCTACTCAGTACCAAGGCACAAGATTATCTTTAGTATGAGCAGGTCACGCAACACAGCCCTGACGAACAGCACCTCAGCGTGAAGGAAAGTTGCAGAAAGAGTGGAGAAGCCAAGAGGTGTGTTTTCCTCCATCCCATTGAGTCTTCAATAGGGCCACTGCAGAAACCAGTCCTGGCACAACTCTTTTCCCTGGGAGAGGAGGAAAGCAGCAACATGATGGATGTAGCCATGTTACTCAAAGCCCAAGCAGTGTCCCTGACTAAGTGTATTAGGATTAAAACAGCCAACCTTTCTGTCCTGTCCCAGAACTCATGTTCTCTTGAATGAATTATTTACTTGGAATGTGCAGAAATACAAATGTAAGTCTACCAAGTGCTTGGTAGTAAACGGCCGGTCACAAAGAATTTGGCTTTGATTCCAGTAAAATAACATTCTGGGACAGCCAGACTGTCCCCGACCAGTGCTGTCCCATGTTTGACCTATTCATCTCCTCTAGGAGAAAGTATGAATTTGAAAGCACAGCTGAGATACGGTTTAGAGGAGAAACCAGCCCTTTGCCTTCAGTGCAACAGCTAAAATGTGCCTGAAGATCAAGAGTCACTTCTCCTGTCTGACTTCATTTTAGCTTCTAGTTTAGATTAGTAGAAACAGTGCACATTTTGCTGACCACTTGAAAAGGGAAAGTATAGAATAGTTCCTCGGCTGAACAGTTTTCCTGAGTAAAGGTCTGGTTTTGGTATCAAGTGGAAAATAATGAATCATGTAGTGCATTCATATGTATGAAAGGAGCAAATTCGGCCGCTTTGAACACAGAAGTCCTTAGTGGACAATCATAAGACTGTTAAATTTCCTCATATTACACTGAAAAACAAGAACTGGAACCTTAGTTAGTATGTGTCACTAGATACATTATTTATACCAGTTGTGGATTTGGACTTAAAACTGCACTAAGCCAGCTTTCTGAGTACAGAAGGCACAGAAAGACCATTTACAGGCAATTAATCAACCAGGTGGTTGTGTTTACAGCAGTATATCACATTCCAGTTTGTGCACATAGATCTGCAAAACTGAAAGCATACATCCTATTAGCACTCCTTAAAGAAATGCTCTTCACACTTTTCAGTAATTAAAATTTTCAGTAAGGAAAATCTGTGTAATCATGATAGAACCACGCTTTGTGTATTTTCACCTACTGGTGGAATGCTGCTAAGCCTGATGAAGATGAAACCTCACACCTAACGTGCCACCAACGTAATTGGGATTTATAGGCACAGACTGGAGCACGCAATCTTCAGGGGTTGGAGGGAGTGACAGAGAAATGTTCCTCTGAAGAAACACGAAGAGTAAATCACAGCCTCCCTCTCTGATGGATGTTGTCACACTCAGGTGTCTGTCCCCACAGGAGCAGGGCAGAGTACCCATCTCGGGGACTGCTGCAGCCACGTGTCATCGGTGAGGGGGGATGTTCAGCCAGCCCAGAGCTGCTGTGTTTGTCAGGAGGAAAGTTAACAGGAAAAGATGAAAGGCTTCCAAGGAAGCCTTAGGAAGAAAGGATGGTATATATCAAAATCAGCATCTCTGAGTGTAACCCACATCCGAATCCTCCAGAAATAAACTGACTTAGGAAAATACTTTTTTTAGTGATAAACAACAGGGCAAGGAGTACAACTTAGCCGTTCTGGTCCTACTCAGCAAGGACAATGGTGTTTCCTTTGCGATTTGATAATGTTTGCCGTTGGAACATTTTGAGGCCTTTCAAAACGTACGTTTCATACTTTGGTGGTGGGAAAGTTCTTGCCAGCTTGGCATGTCCTATGGCTTGGCTGTTCCTAGTGCCAGGCAAACACTCCACAAAATCAGACCCAGTCCCCAGTCTGCTGCAATGAATAATGAGATACGGGTCAGCCCCGATCTCAACACAGCAACATTGCTAACGTTGTGGATGTCATGGTAGAAATACACCGGTGGAAAAAGGAACTGCTATAATGAGTCTTTTTTATGTGGGAATTGTCCTCGATACTAAATAGGGAGCATTTAAAGGTAAAGCAGGGTATGAGGGCCTTGCAAATGAAGATTAGTATACATTAATATTGTGAGCTGTTAGGTAGATAACAGTGGAGCCATCTCCATCCTGGCAATAAATGCAACACATACAGAGGGGAAAGGGGGAGGGTATTTTTTTTCCAAAGCCACACTTAATCAGCAAAAAACAGCAGACAAAATTATCTTTGGTAGATGGGGATTTGTGGGGTATGGGTTACATTTATTATCTGCTAGGTTATAAGACTTATTATAATTTCCGGTATTTGCCTGCTACGTCCAAAGGAACAATACGAGCTGAATCTAGTGTGTGTGTCATTTATAACTCTGTGCATGTCATTTATATGGTAATGGGGGAGTTTCCCCTCATCCCCAGCGATTTCTGCAAAATTCTACATGCTCGTTCTCAGCCTATTTAGCTTACTCCAGTGTAAATTAAAATGCACATTCATGATCTTTGAACAAAGCAGGCAAGGATAATTAGTAATTTGATACTGTTCTGTACAACGCAATTCAAAGTAATACTTATAATTTGCAGTTAATTAATCAGGGGTTTTTTCTTTAAAATTCTTAATTGCCTTTCTATGATATTCATTTTTAATAAGTTTTTTTACTACCAGTTTTAGAAGCAATTATGCAGACAATTTCTTTTTGCTGTTACTGCATGGCTCTGTGTGGATGTATTTATACGTACAATTCCATGAATTTTGATTTTTTTTTTTTTTCAGAAATTTTTATGTGCTGGTTTATGGATGGAATTTTTGTTGGCTGAAATTAAAAAGCTGAAAATAATGGAATCGCTGTACAACTGTGAGAAACAAGATACAACAGGGAATAAAAAACTCCCTCATTAGAAGACTCTAATTGTTTTAGCTTCAAAGTAAAACCAGCAGCTGTTAAAGACACAAACTTTAGACTCTCCAAGGAAATTAAAATGGTCATAAATTCAAAAATGAAAATGTTAGTGAATATAGACACATGTGGGGGTAGTGTCCATGATAAGAAACATGTCACAGAGCAGACCTTTGCTTGGGCAGGGCGCTGGGCAATGCGCTGGACAAGGCACCTGACAGAGCCCAGCAGCTCCCCTCTCACGAGCAAGAGCTGCATGGCACCACCTTGCTCACCCTGCTGGTGCCCCTTCAGGGCCCTTGAAGGCTTTCATGCCCGTCATGCTCTGCAAATGTGAATGGAAACACTCGCAGTAGCTCTCTTTCCACCTCCTTCCACGTCGCTAGAAGAGAAGGACTTTTCCTAGTTTGTCTTTCCTTGCCTGGGCATGTGCTATTTGCCTTAATGTAAAGGGATTTAAGTGGTTCTTGCAGAAATGTTGTTCACTGCAAATTGATTTATGCCTCGCCAGCATTTCCCTATCAGGCATCTGCATGCGCAAAACACTGGTTTTATTTACTATCTCACTTACTTATGGCTGTTTCGGGGCTGTGGATGTCGATCAGAGTTACACAGATTCAATGCCCTTGCCCTAGGTGCTTTCCCTCTTGTCAGAGTGCAGCTGGAAGCATCTCTCGTACCCAGAGCATCTGTAACTGCCTCCTGGGCATTTGTGGGGTTTACCCTGAGGTCTGCAGCCCCCGGGAGAGGGGTGGGGCAATTCCATGTGGGTCAAGGAAGGTGACTATGCCAGCTTTTGCCAGTAGATTTAGAATTATTATGCAATATTCCACAGCTCAAAAATGTTGAAAAACAAGTATTTCCTGCTAGCAGAGATAAAAGAGATTTTGATGGGGGACGTTATCCTACAGGTATGTTTGCCTTTTCTGTGTGCTTACCTGGGTCCATAGTGGAGGTCCTTCAAGATTTGCACCTAGGAAGAGCAGAATTTCTGTTCAACATGCAAGTGCCACCACTCTGATAAACACAGTCAGACCACACTGATCCATCAGTGCATAACCTTATTATATGTCATTACCTTCATTAATAATAAATGTTTCTGTTATTTAATAAGACTATTTTTTCTGAAATATTGCTCTAAGCTAATTTGAATTCTGTTTTTATCCTGCTCTCTCTTTTATTATTCCTGGGTAACTCTGTTCATCTCAGTAGTCCTCAGTACTGTAAAATCAGATTCATCCTCTGAGTCATTATTGAGCTAAATCTCTCCGTTAGCCAGACCCTGAATATTGCCATAGGAGGGCAATACAAACTCTGAGTGGGTTTTTAATGGCTGTTCAATGACTGCAGCAGTTTAAACTGGGTAAGAAATTTGGAACTAAACTAAATTCAGTCAATGTGCTTTTATAAAGCAGGGCTGTATTTTGCAATATTAGCTGAAGCTTATTAGCACTCATGCCAGGTGACTAGCAGGTGCTGCTCAGGGTGAATAAATCATGCGAGTAATTTGAGTGAAAGACAGCTTGCGCCAAGCGCTGATGAAAGTCCATGGGGTTGAAGAATCAAGTTCTTTAATAGCAATGACAGGCTGTTCAGTCTTTTTATCTCTCATATTTCTTTATGAAACATTAAAAGAGATTGCTTTTGGGCACTTGTGTTCTTGAACTATTGCAATCGTCTAATGCATTTTGGATAGTCAAATATAGAGGGTTTTGTGATCACTAACTTTCTTGATACGTCTGTAGCTATTGAAATGGATCCCCTGTGTCAAGGTTGGGCTGTCGATCTTCCTCCTATCATAAAACCCATAGATTAGTTGGGAAGAACCTGTAATTTTTAATTTAAAGGAAAGGTGAAGTGAAAGCTACTTGAGCAGGTTTGAAAAGAGTAATATTCAGCATATAATGAAAGTTTTGATTTGTCTCATTGCATTGCCCAGATAAGCAAATTGTATTTCCAGCCATAGCGAATTGTTAAGTGGCAGGGCAGGGAAAAAGCAAGAGAAAAAAACCAGATTTGACTAAAAAGAGCTGTACTGCATTCAGTCAGTTGGGCAACATGAATTCTGTCTTGTCTAGGTCCTTAGCAACTAGAAAGGTACAATATAACCTTGCACTGAACATTTACCCACAGCAATGAGCTGCGATGCAAATTGCTCAGAAGACTTTTACCAGGAAAAGTTTCTACAGATTTAGTGCCTCTAACTAACAGGCTTTCATGAAGAGCAGACAACAGGCTGTGTTTATGCCAGGTGGTGGAATAATACATTCTTATTAAGCATTAGTGGCATACAGCAGTGTGTCACAGCAGACAGGCGTCTAGATGCATTTGGTCTTTGGAGGGAGTGTTAGAAACAGAACTATCTGGTTATACCATCTCTATGTAATATTTCTACTTTCATAATTCTGTCCCCATTTTCATCATTACGTGTGGACGTCCTGACAGATGACAGTCTTGGCTGCGTTGATGAAATGCCTGCATGTCAGTCTAGCCAGGATGGTCCAAGAGGTTTTTACTGTGTCGGAGACTGACTCACACCGCCAAAGGAGGAAACCTGCTCATTGTTAGGAGCCATCGTGAACTTTAATCACTAGTGCTTTTTAAAGCAAGCTAAGGGGTGGTGCACAGGGGAGAAGGAGCCAGGAGCGCAGAGAAGGAAACTTCTGAAAAGAGCAGAAGGAGGATGTGGCAGCAACTCAGCATTGTTCTGCTGTGTTTGACCGAAGAAGACAGCAGTTATGGCAGAACAGGTCCCAAAATGCTGATCTGAGCCCTCAGGATAGCATAGTCTTGTGTGTGACACGTGGTATGGCACCTGTCTGCCTGCCGTGGTTGCTCTGGAGGGCGTGCTGGACCTCCTGAGGAGCGGCTCATTGCTCCTGGTGGAGACACAGGATCCATGTGAGCTCCACGGGACAGCTCCTCTCCATGGCTCTGCACCTCAAGCAGGATTTTTGCAGCTGAGTGTGCTCAGTGTGCCGGGCACTGAGGGAAGCCACTGTGGACCCGGCCCGGCCTGCAACGGAGCGGTGGATCTTGGTGCACAGGGGGGTTCCTGAGGTTTTCCTGAGGCAGGAAAACGCCAGGGGCATGGAGAGACCTGCCGGCAGCGCTCGTGGCAGAGGATGGACGGGCCTGGCCATGGCCAGGGCAATGGCGACTGCGCCTGCGAAAGAAGTTCCTGGGGAGCACGAGCGACTAGAGCGGGCAAACAGCATGTGCCGCGGTGGTTAATTCGTGCGGGAAGGACAGGACAGGGCGCTGCAAGCCCCTCTGCTCCGCCCAGGGAGCAATGGCTTCTGGTTCCCACCCAACAAAAGGCCGTGGCAGCAGCTGCTCTAAGGGCCGTCCCGCCACAACGGACACAGCTGCCCGGGCAGAGGAGCTCCGGTGGGGACACGCAGCCACCCAGGTGTCGGGCTGCAGGGGGGGCCCTGCTGTGACACAGGTACCGTGAGCACCCCTGTGGGAGGTGTGCCCAGGTGAATGAACAGCTCCACTTAATGACAGAGCCCCGCGAGGAGCTGAGCAGGTTGAGGAGTATCAGGGAGTGTGAGAGGGAGGTTGACCACGGGCAGCACGTCCTGCCTTCCCTGAGACAGGCCCAGCAGTCAGAAGAGATACCTCACGCAGAAGGACTCCCCAGCCCCTCTCCATGTGACTGAACACAGTGACCAGAAGGACAGGGAGCAATGGCGACAAGTTCCTGCCTGGCTCAGCAGGCACCTGCCTCAGCAACACCATCACCTTTCCAGGTGCCTTCACATACAGGTACGAGGCCCTGAAAGAGGAACCAATCAACAACGAGGACAATGATTTGTCTAGCTCAGAAGTGTTACCAAGGTTAAGTCGACCTAAGCCCTGCATCAAAACCACTTCCACGAAGGAAAAGAGGTGGGTCGTTGTCACAGGTGACTCCCTTCTGAAGGGAACAGAAGGTCCAATACGCAGACCTGACCTGCTTCGTAGCGACGTTTGCTGCCTCCCTGGGGCCCAGGTTAAAGATGTGGTGAGAAAACTTCCTGCCCTGGAAAAATTTGAAAATTAGAAGGGCCAAAGATCAAGTAGGACTTAATCTGGCTACAGCACATAAAAGACAATAAAAAATGTTTCTATAAATACATTAACACGAAAAGGAGAACCAAGGAGAATCTCCATCCTCTACTGGATGTGGAGGAAACAGAGAGACCAAGGATGAGGGAAAGGCTGAGGTACTGAATGACTTCTTTGCCTCAGTCTTTAATAGAAAGACCAGCTGTTGTCTGAATGCCCAGCCCCCTAAGCTGGACAACAGGAAAGGGAGTGGAATGAAGCCTCCGTACGCCAAGAGGAAATGGTCAGTGACCTGTTGCACCACTTAGACGTGCGCAAGTCTATAGGGCTGGATAGGATCCACCCAAGGGTACTGAAGGAGCTGGCGAAAGTTCTCATCAAGCCACTTCCCACCACTTACCAGCAGACCTGGCTAACCGAGGGGATACCAGTTGACTGGAGGTTAGCAAATGAGTGCCAACACGTAGCACGTTCAGGGCAATGGTGATCAGTCTCACATAGAAGGGGTTTATGAAAGGCAGGTCCTGCTTGACTAACCTGATCTCCTCCTACAACAAGGTCAAACACCTAGCGGACAAGGGAAAGTCTGTGGATGTTGTCTACCTAGACTTTAGAAAAGCCTTTCACACTTTCTTACAGCATTCTTCTGGAGACACTGGCTGTTCATGGCTTGGATGAGTGTATGCTTTGATGGATAAAAAAACTGGCTGGATGGCAGGGCCCAGAGAGTGGTGGTGAATGGAGTTAAATCCATTTCACATCCAGTCACAAGTGGTGTTCCCCACAGCTCAGTATTAGGGCCTGTCCTCTTTAACATCTTTATCAATGACAAGGGGATTGAGTACACCCTGAGTAAGTTTGTAGATGACACCAAGTTAAGGCAGGAGTGTCAATCTGCTTGAGGGGATCGAGGCTTTACAGTTGCCTGTAGTGACCCAAGTGGCCAGTTGTATGAGGTTCAACAAGGCCAAGTGCCAGGTCCTGCACTTGAGTGACAACAACTCCCTGCAGTGTTACAGGCTTGGGGAAGAGTGGCTGGAAACTGCCCAGTGGAAAAGCACCTGGGGGTGTTGGTCAACAGCAGTTGAATATAAGCCATCAGTGTGCCCAGATGGCCAAGAAGGCCAACAGCATCCTGGATTGTATCAGCAATAGTGTGGCCAGCAGGAGGAGGAAATTGATTGTCCCCCTGTACTCAGCACTGGTGAGGCCGCACCTCAAATACTGTGTCCAGTTTTGGGCCCCTCGCTACAAGAAGGACATTGAGGTGCTGGAGCGTGTCCAGAGAAGGGCAATGAAGCTGGTGAAGGGTCTAGAGAATGAGTCCTATGAGGAGCAGCTGAGGGTACTGGGGTTGTTTAGCCTGGAGAAAAGGAGGCTCAGGAGAGACCTTATCACTCTCTACAACTACCTGAAAAGAGGTTGTAGCAAAGTGGGCATTGGTCTCTTCTCCCATGTAACAAGTGATAGGACAAGAGGAAACGGGCTCAAGTTGCACCAGGGGATATTTAGGTTGGGTATTAGGGAAAAAAGTATTTACAGAGAGGATTGTGAAGCATTGGAACAGGCTGCCTGGGGAAGTGGTGGAGTCACTGTCCCTAGAGGTATTTGAAAGATACGTAGATGTGGTGCTGAGGGACATGTTTTGTGGTGACGTGGCAGTGTTGGGTTATCAGTTGGACTTGACGATCTTAAAAGTGTCTTCCAATCAAAACAATTCTATGATTCTAGGATGTGAAGGTGACCTGGAGGAGCCCCTAGCCCCTCTGGACATTTCCAAGTAGCTGAATTCTTCTCTTATTTGTGAGAATCCACTCGTACTTCTCAGATGACATCACACACTTCTATCTGTCTGTTTTGTTAAGTGGATTTTTTTCAACAAATCCATTTGTATGAACGAGGGAGATTTTGAACAGTCATGTTTTCATAGTTATTAGTTATTACAGCCTGAGCCTGGCCTCCTGCATGTATTTTTGAGGGAGTTGCAGAGATGTACCTGAGGACAGGATCAGGTTGGTAGTCAATACCACCAGCATTTTGAAGTCCCCAAGCCCTCAGAGAGCAAAGAAGGCCTGGGAGCTACTTGTCAATAACATTGTAAACAACACCCCAGTGCCCTGACTCAATAACAATGACAGGATCCTTTAGCATTGGAAACACAACAAATTAGAAGAATCAATGGACCAGGGTAAAAAAAAACTCACAAGCATTAAACCAGCAGTTTTGATGTGGGCAAGATGAGTAGCCTCAGAAAGCCTTTTCTGTTGGTCAGCAGCTTGATGCCACCCTAACATGATCTCAGATCTGCTCCCTGGGGAGAGGTCTCCTAAAGAGTGTCCTCAGAGAAACAATGGTGGATATTGCTGCTAGCTGGGACTATGGATATGGAGCCCAGGTTGGAGTGGTCAGGATTTGGCCAGGCTGGATGGAAGAGTTGCCTCTGATATGCACACTCTGGCTCTGCTGGGTGCTGTTTGCTCTTCATCATTGTGTCATTTCCTCAGGTGTCCTTGCCAGGTATCAGAGAGCATCCAATGGTGACATATCTTCTGCTGGAACATGACAGCTTGTGGTGGTGTTACACAGAGCCACCTTCATCTTGCAGAAGCAAAGGTAGACCATTTGCCTTCAGATTTTGTGGGGTTTGCCTGTTTGCTAAGCTTGGGCTTGGCTCAGATCATGTAGCAGCTCTGGGGCCCACATAAGAGGTGTGGAGGTAAGACATGACTGCGTTGACCATGCAGAACATGAAGAGTCCCATGGGGTTGTCCTCAGCACCCAGCATGAACCACCCTGCTGAAATTACCTTTTCCCCAGGTCCTCAGCATCTGGGCACAGGGAGGCAGAAAGCGCTGGCCAAACCCTTGCTGGCAGTCTCAACACAATGTTCTGCAGGAGCAAGGAGCTGTCAGGCTGCGTGAGTTGAAAACAACATGTGTTCAAGCAATTAAACTGCATGACTAAGGGGAAAACAGTAACGCTTGCAGCCCACACCTTCCCTGTGCTTGAGGAGATGCAAATCTCCTTGCTGGGCTCCTTTGCCCAAGATGAGGGACTGGCACCTTCTTGTGGCTGCCAAACACATGGGAGCTCCTTGCCTACATCTGTTCAGCTCTAAGGCTGGATAGTGTTGCTGCCATTGGGTGGTGAGCTTTGTGGATGAAGGATGCAATGTTTAAAATGTGCTCTCTAAAGCACGTCCTCAAAACCACCATGAAAACAAGCAATATTTTATCCTTCATAAGCTTGTTGCGTATCAGTGAGAGAGGAGGTCGTTTGTTTCGAGTAGGAATGAAGGGTCACTGGGGTGAGCATTGCAGCTCAGGTGTGCTTAAGGATCTCTTGGACAACAGCACAAAAGCTCTTGTCTGCATAGAGGGGCTGTGGGATCATGCTGAGCCTGGATTTTGGGCTCAGCCAAAAACCATTTTATTTTGTTTTTCTGCAGAAGGATGTTGAATTGTTTAGTGGCCCTGCACAATTGCTTTATTTCCACCTGACTCAATTATACAACTGTGAAAGAGGATTAATTGCACTGCAATCAATAGTGCTGCAGGGCTATTGCTGACATCAGCACAAAATAATGTCAACACAGGAAAATGCAAATTGGTTATAGCAATATTAAACAGTTTTATACTATTTGCATACACATGACTACTTTTATACTTATTACAATCACTTAATGGAAGTCAGTGTCGATCTACACTACAGCAGCTGAGAGAAATTTGCTTGCGTACATATGGAAGATGGCACGGTGGTCTTCTAAAGCCATCCCTGAAACACATGTCAGTGAAGGCTGATATGAAGAATGTGTTTTCCCTAACTGGGCAAAAATGCTTTCAAACTGTACAATAATAATCGATTTGGACGTGTGGTTGGCGGTTTGAGATGATCTAGTAATTGATTTTAAAACAGATGGCAGCTGTCAAATAAGCATTTGTATTTATTTGATGTTTCTATGAGAACCCTTGGGGTTTCACTATCTCAGAAGTCTTTGTTTTCTCCTTTCTGAGACTCTCTTTCTGTTCTCTGATCTCTCTTTCTCTTATGTTCTTTTGATGCTTCCTACTGACAAATTCTTTTGAGCTTTCTTTCCTAATGTAAGCCATGGCCTTTACGTTAGGCTTTAATTTCTTTTTGTTTAAAATTCCTTTTTATTAACATTTTTAATAAAACAGCAAACTGTCTCCAGCACACCAAATGCTTTATGATTTGAGCATAACCTACAATACATCACATAAACAAAACCATTGATTATGCTTCCTGGGATTGCTGCACTTTACCACATCAGCAATAAATAACATAGCAGGAGAAGTTCCCTCTGTCAGAAAAAATCTTGCATAATTCCTTGTGTAAAAAGTAAAATATTCTGAAATTAATGCATCTATTGACAGAAAACTGGATATTTTTGTGTGTGTGCATGTATCTATATCCACTCAGAGGAGAATCAAACTATTTTCCAGCTTTGTCTTCTGTGAGCAGAACATTAATAATGTTGTTTTGATTTCCTACCAAAGAAGAAAATGCAATGTCTGGAACAAGAAGAGAATTTTAATAGTATAAAATAAATTGGTTTATTTAATAAGTAAAGCCTCCTAAGTGCCTTTACGCATTACAGCCTTATTTTGACCTCTTGAGGTGCAGAAAGCCTCCACTTTTTGAGATGAAGTTAAAAAACCCTTTCTGCTCAGTCTCCAAGGACAACTCCTCAGCTGTTAAAAATTTAAGTTACTTTTTCGAAGGTAATGTCGCTGCGGTTGTTAAGTTGGCTTCACCAAGGGTGGACACACCATCCAGGTCTCCAGAAGATCTTTTGTCTGACTGCAGTGCAGATCTTTGAGTATTTTCTCTTGGAAGAGAAAAGCTAGTTTCTTTTCATTCATGGTAATATTTTTCCTGGGCCTTCTTAGAAGAAGATGTTAACAGTTCAAGATTGAGAAGCTCTTAGGACCAGTCTTTCACTGACTTGCTCACTCCTGTAGAAGGGCTTTATGTGCCTGTTGTGGTTTGAGTTAGAACAGAACTCGTTCTGTTCAGCGATTTCCCTTTCCAGCTCAGTCTCTGCTCAGTGTCTGCCCTTCCTGAAGTTAACGGCATGTTTTTGCAGAGGGTGTCTGCTTCGAGAAGTGATAACGCTTGATGTCTGCAGTTACTGCCAGGGGTTGGTGTGCAGAAAGGCTCTTGCTTATACTTGCTCCTATAGAAACTAAGGCCACTGCTAAATCCTGTGTACCGCAGTGGGGGTGCAGTATGGTAGAGGCTGCACCTGCAGGGAGGAGCGGACAGGACAGGTGACCCTGAACTGACCAGCAAGGTGTTCCATCCCATAGACATCATATTGGGTATAAAGTTGAGGGGTCACGAGGGTCAAGCTCTCCTCCTCAATGGCCAGTGTCCGAGGAGGACTCTATCAGTTTTGCCTTTGATCCCAATCTGTGCATCCCTGAATCCAGTTCCAGAATCCAGATCCTGCATCTCATTCCCATCTGCTGCTGACCCCAGCCTGGACCTTCCCAAGTCTCTGCCCTCAGCATCAGTGGTGACAGTGACGTGGTTGCCATTGGTGGGGTGGGAGGTTGTGTTTGGTATTCATTTTGTATTTATTTGTACGTATTTCTTTTTATTATTATTTTCATTAAAGCCATTTTAGCTTTCTTTTCCAATCAATAAGTCTCTGTCTCATACCTTTTCTCTTCCCCTCTGGGAAGGGAAAGGGCTTAATAGAGAGCGTCTATTGTTTAGTGGCTGGCCCAGACCTAACCCATGATGGTGCTACTGCCAGTGGGTTTCTGTGGGTACGATTATCACTGCACTTCCAACGTGGGGTGGCAATGTGGACACATTGGCACGGGCACAACTAGAGGATGGCTGTGGAGTGACAGGATCTGGCCTTGCACAGAGAAGAAGCATGAGGATGACCAAAGGAAAGTGGCTGATCAGGGAAGCGTCTCCAGGTGTTTTCACTAGACACAGGAATTGCGGTATTTATTGATGCTTGTAAATGTATAGCCTTGGTGGGTAAATTATACTGCTAAATACATCTGTTGACTGTGATGACATAAAATCAAATATATTTTTTCACTTCAAAATTGTTTCTTTATTCCTTTTTCTTAGTTTTTCTCCTTACATCTTTTTTTTTTTTTTTTTTTTTTTTTTGAAGTGATAGAAAAGGATGGCTGTGGTTCCAGTCAGAGGACTGGTCTGTCCAAGCATCCTTGTCTTCTTGTGCAAGTCTCTGTTTCTGTTAACTTAAACTTGCAGTTTATTTGTGGTGACTTCAGAAATTGAAAGAAACCTCTAAGCTACCAGTAGATTCCCCAATTAGTCATTGGTGAAGGGTTCATCCTTTCCCTAAGAGCAAGCCAGAACTTTGTCACCTTCAGCAGAAAGGCATGATTCACAAATACGACTCAGGATAGACAAAGCCTGCAGAACTAGTTAGACTTTTAGAAATACGTGAGGAAAACCCCATGGCCACGGTGTTTACATGTACGTATTGACACAGAGGAGCTCTGCCAGTCTAGAACTCTGCACAAGCGTGGGAAGTGGAGATATCATGGAAAAGTCTGAGAAATACCACCATAGCAGATTATGGTTCAGAACGTTAAAGCCATCTGTGGATTTCCAAATGTGGTTCATATGACATGTTTTATCCAGAATCTGCTGGTTGCCACTGAGGTTGCAGAAGATAAAGCCCTGATGCTTTTCTCTGCATTGACTCTAGAAGGGAAGGCAGAGGTCTGGATGCACTTCAGTGGGACTGTTAAGTGCTTAGACAGAGGTGGACATGAAAATTAAAAGTGTTTGATTTCTATGGGCATACCGCTGCTAAAGGTGCTATACAGGTGTCAAAAGGAATAGCAAAATGTGAAGATTCTTACAGGATTGGGGTGGGCATTGTCCTTGGAGGAAGGGAGATGATCATTATTTGAAATCACTTCCGGATCTATTTCCTATGATTCCTTGAGAGGTTTGTTACCTAAAGTAACAGACAAGTCCCCATTTCATTGCTCTCACAAGTACTGCTGGCATAAACTCAAAGTGTGAAACAACCAGATGCTTCCATTCCTTTTATACACTTGCTGAGCTGGTTTTGGATAACACACCTAGTAAAACTGTCCAGTCTCTGATCCACTGTACAGTCCATCCAGGGATTGCCTTTATGGTACCAGGACCAAGTGCGGAATCCAGACCCAGATTCATCACATCTTGTTACGTGGCAGCTGAGAACCTCAGCAAGGGACTTCTCCTTTCTGCTTCCTGAGCAGGAAAGCATCTATCAGGAAACACGTTCTGAGGAGATGGCATTCCTGCTGAGAGCAGCCTGATTCACTCTGGATGCTCTTCAGGTCTTGATACCAAAGACTGTCACCTACATAACTCCCTGAATGCAACAACCTTTAATGCAGCTCGGGGAAGATTCATCTCGTCACACCTGTGGTTGCCTCCAGTTTCTTTTCTCATCCAGCGATATTAAAGTCTCTAAAATGTATATAGACCCGGTTGTCACTGAATATACTCTGACCTAGGACTTCAAGTGCTATTAACTTAGGAGACACAGCTTGTTTCACACAGCTGTGAAGTGGTCATTCAATTGAGTCTTATTCAGCTAGAAGAGGGATTGAAATGCATATACTGTAACACTCCTGGAGCATAAGTATTTTACTGGATTACCATCTGGCTAATCCATGTCAGCACCAAAGAGCCACTGCTTATAAACAAGGTCATCCAGCTGTTTCAGAATGGTTCAATATTGTATGTGGTAACGTGGAATAAGCATTGACTCGCCTCAGACACTGTGCTTGAACCCAGTCACCAAGTCTGAACAGTTCTGTTCAGTGCCTGAACAGTTCAGTTAAGGCAAGTGAACACTTCATTCTCACTGTTTTTAGGGTTTGCATAACCCAGTGTGATGGCTGGCAAGCAAAGCTGTGGGAAAAGCAGCCCAGAGTCACCAGCAGCTAACTCCAAGGAATCTCCACAGCTTGCTCACAGCATCGCTACATCATGTAGCACCCAGTGACTGCAAGCTTTGAGGAAGAGAGCAGAAGTTTTGATCAGTTATCACTTTATACTCTTAGCTAGGAGGACATGAGGTGTATGGGGAGGGGAGGGTTGGTGTTTAAGGATAACCTGCTTTCTTATATATGAAAAGTGGGTCCTGAACTGACTTTAGAAAGACCCAGGAGTATTAATTGGAACTGATTTTCTGAGCATGTGGTAAATGCAAAGAATAAAGTGTTCCCAAGAACAAATTGTCTGCAAATTATGTTTTACTTTCAGCTGAAACTTTCTGGTATTAGTACATTCTATATTTCATAAGAACATTCTCTGGTTTGCTGAAGCTAACTGATCTTTCCAATAATGGCAAGGTCTTGGCTTTGTTTCAAGGCAAAGGTTCACACAATTACATCTCATTAACAGAGGACCACAGAACCTGCACTAAAGCCTTTCTTGGCATGTGCCTTTCAGCAGAACTGCTTCATTAAGTCTGAGATCCTGGAGAAAATGTCTGCTGAATGAAGTCATTCCTAGTTAATGTTAAAATGTCAAGGATTCGTCTGCCAACCATTTTTACTCCTTTTCCTTTATACTCTTAATTATCTCAGTAATGAGCAACCAATATAAAAGGCAAAAGCAGCATCTTTTAAATGTGGAAACAACAGGTGGGACAATGCAGCAAAGCAGATTTGCCAGAGGTTACTTTCCTGTGTTATATTTACAACTTCCTAGATGTCTTTCCGAAACCTCACTTAGATGTTGCCATGAAGGATTAATTTATTATTTGTAGAAGCCATAACTACCGAGGGTGATTTTCCCTTGCACCTTTCAATGATACCCCGAGTTTTATTTCAAGCCATATGCAAGTCTGGAGTAACAAATGTATTCAAGATTTTTTTAAAGAAATAAAACAGTCTTTGGTGAGTTTCTACTCTTCAGACCACAGGGACATCCTGGTTGGGTTGAGGGATCTTCACAGGGTGTACGAACACAGTTGGTCTCATTCAGTTTTGCAATGACCTGTTGTAACAGCAGACATTGGAGCTGCTTGGACATGCGTAGCAGGACTTCAGTGGTGGAGGCTTAGGAACAGTGTGCAGCCTCTTCAATTCTTGTTCTCACATTAAAGTAAATGGGACCTGTCTTCCTGCCCATCAATCTGTACAGCATATGCAAGCCCTTCTGCTATGGTTTAAATAGGAATGACTCATACGGTATTAAGCCTCTTAATGAAAATGGATTACATTACTGCCTTTTGCAAAATGGGAGGTTTAAAAAGCCAAGTTGTGTCTTCCAAATGTCAGTAACTGGAGACACTGTGGACAAAGAGTGAATTTTATAGCTCTCCTGGATATCTATAAGCTGAAGTCATCTTTGTATTGAACGATATTAAATGATAAGAAAAATTATTAGAAATTTAATGTTATTTGAATTTGGTTTTAATGAGAATTAGGTTCTGCCAGTCTTCAAAATAATATCTAATGATGGCAATCTTGTTTTCTTCTTGTGTGCTTGAACTCTGACATATTCGTATTGGCATTTTTTTTCTGAGTACTTTTCCAATAGCAACTGCGTTGTTCAAATACCCAAGAAATCTGTAATCCCAAAGTTCAGTGGTAAAAAGGATCAGTCTCTGACCCTGGTTAATTATGGAAAATTGCTTAGCAAAAGTGATTTAAAAAATGAAATGGGGTTAAAAATCAAGATGCCATCTAAGCCACAGACTGGAAAGCCTGGTATCTTGTAAAGTGTTTCAAAGTTCCAGCATTGCTTGACAGGTAGAAAATGGCTATTTTTGTTTATTCCCAACTGGCCACAGAGCCTAGGAAGTTTTAAATTGTCGCTGAAGCACTTGTATCTAAATATAAAGGCTGTTTGAATGTATTGATATGTGCCTGGTATGACTTTGTGAACCCTTTATGGAGGAGAACTGAAGCTCAGTGATTACAGTCCTCTGTCAGCCCCAAGAGAGCCTCGGTTCTGTTACCAGCAGGCAGGTAGGAACTCAAGCTCTGCCAACACGTGCACGTATATATATGTTCACATGCCCATGTACAGGACACATAGCAGGAGCAGCAGGCCCTTTTATGCTGTCATGAATATGTGTACTAATATGAATAATTTGGTTTTTCTTGAGCAAGATGATTATGCTTAATAACTATGTATTCAGAGTAATTGTTATCAATTGTGTTCATTTGTGTATATGCCGTAATATAATGAGTATTTTTAATTGATATTCCTGTGGCATCCTCCCTGTGCTGTGATTAGACTGGGATTTTCATATCCACGCTGTTTCATTTATTGCTAACTAGTAATTTATGTCTAATAGCTTTTTTTTCTCTTCTCACCTTTTTTTTCTTTTTTTTTTTTTTTAATTAGAGGAGATCTTGAAGACTCATATTGCTCACTGGTGGTCTCCTGATGGCACCAGGCTAGCATATGCAACAATTAATGCCTCCAGAGTCCCCACCATGGAGATCCCAGTATACACAGGCAGCCTTTACCCTACTGTTAAAACATATCATTATCCAAAGGTAAGGGAAAATAAAACAAACAGTCCTGTTGTTCTATCAAAAAAGAATTCTTTTTTTCCAGTAGGCTCAGACAGTAGACTGTATAATAATGCACATTCATAAACAATGAAAATAAACAGATCTAGGGGAAGATCAGCAGTTCCCCAGTGGATGTGGTCTTTGTTACTCTTCAGTTGTATTTGTAAAATTGCAGCTTTCTGATTGACATATTAGTTATTCTAAATATAATGAAAATAAAACTTCTGTATTCTTGCTTCGTACCCATGCAAAAGCAATTGTGCTTCCATGCTGGAATAGAGTTGTTGGTGTCTGAGCATTTCTACATTTAGATACATTTTCTCTGATATAGAACAAAAATGCAGTATTTGGGCTCCCTTAGAATATCCAGGATGGCCTAATGTCAGGGTGGATAGTCTGGTTTGGGAGACATGTTGTGCCCGAGCATTACAAAGAACAGAGTGAAGGACAGAAAAGACTTAAGGGCCAATCTCTCCTTGATCACAGAGACCTGTTCAGCAGTCTCGCAGCAGGCACAGGGAACTGGTTCTGCTCTTTGCCAATATTGGCATACTGCTGCTGTTATTGCTGTGATTTTCTACTGTAAGACAGCACTGTGCTGCAGGCATTTCTTCTGCATGTCACTCTTTATGCACTGATTACTTAAGACCTCGTATGTTGGTCCAAATTGAACCATATTTTAATGGGAGAGGTATCCACATATATGCAGGTTTTGTGGAAAGTAACGATTCAGCAGGGGATGCCCTTTCCTATGATACAAAATGAATCTACCATCATGCTGTTAGACAACTTTTTATCAAAAGGTACATAAAATAGCAATTTTCTAGTCACCATGAAAAGTAGCATTTTATAGCAAGGCTGGAGGTGTCCTAAGTAAACTTACCCCTTGGTCATGCCTACAGACTTTTCCACACCTCTGTGCCACATCACTGCAGTTGCAGTTTCCCTGTGAATGACTGCAGCACTAAAGACCGTCACCCTATACAATGGGAACACATTTTATAATCCATGGGGATATAAGAAATCAAAACCATTCTGTGTCGTGTAAGATATGGTAATTTATTCTTATGTTAAAATCCAGGCTGGAATGGAAAATCCAACTATTTCTTTGCACGTGATTGGTCTGAACGGACCTACCCATGACCTGGAAATGACTCCCCCAGACGATCAGAGAATGAGGTAGGTGCTTTCTCGCCCTGGGATGTTGGATTCCAATTCTCTTGTGGTTTTAAATCAGACTGACTTTTTTCAAGATCATTTTACAGTACCTTTCTCTGCCGCTATCAAAGAGTTTCATTTTGTGTAAATCTGCTTAAAATTTTCCAAATTATTTTTCTTCTTACATGTATCTTATGGAACATAATTCATTTTTTATTTGAAATTGCTGTGACACAAACTGACTTCAGAGCAGGGTTATTTTTAGAGAACTTGGCAGAATGTCCCCAAATCCATAAGAACACGTTGCTTTCACGTGTAATCACCGGCATTGTAGAAAGAATATTGTCTGCAGCCTGTATGAAAGACCGCGAAGCAGAAACAGGGCAGCCCTAACACAGCAAACACAAGCTCACTGCTTCATGACGTGAACACAGGAATGAAACCTGGTGGACATTCTGCAAATACATTGCCCAATCTTCATGAAAAATAAAAAGGAAAGCTCTTTGCCTTTTTTAGGGCAAGTGTATTTTAGAAGTTAGCCCTCAATTCAGCCAACTACTGAGATGCCCATTTCTAATAAAGTAAGTGCTTAAGTTTGCATTCAGCAAGGGGTTAAGAGTTTGGCTTGGACATGGTCAGAGCTTGAGCTGCGTTTATGGGTATATGAACATTTGAAAGGAAGATCACGTTGTTCAGGAGGTAATGCACGGCAGTCCTCCCTTCAGAGCTCAGAAATTAGAATCCAAAACCAGATTTCAGTAGCTTTGATTTAAACTTGAAAGAGCTTTATATCAGGTCAAGACAAATTGGTCTCTGCTTCTACATCTAAAGCATCCACAGTGACCCCTCCAAAAGTAATGCTGCAAGATTATCCTTCCCAGAAACATCACTTGTTCATGTAGGAGCATCCAACCAACACGTGTACTCACCTTTTTTTTACTGATCGCTAAATCAGATTGCTGGATCTGTAATTCCAGTGCCGATAAAGACAGAGGTACGGCACAGAGAAACAGGGCAGGAGGACAGCAGAGGATGCAGGGGTGATCTGTGGATAGCCTATGTAGGTATTTGGTGAGAGGATGCTAAACTAGTGGGATCATTTATGGTGGGAGTGGCCTTTTGTTGCTAGGAAAGCTAGTGTCAGCCTCAGAACAAGTTTTCACTGAATAACTCTAAAATACTCCATTTATGTAACAAAAGGTGTGTGACCTGTGACCAAACAAATGGGCACAAATGCACTTGCCTTTCAAAAACACCACTTCAGATCTGTATACAGCAGGCAGCAATTCAGGATCACAGTATCCCCATCACAGTATCAGAACTGGACGATAGAGATTTTCTGCTGCTAGCATACTCTGTAAATAGAGAGACTCAGAAACGTTTTAATTATAGTAATAACTTCAGACTGCAGGATCCAAGTGCTGTTAACACATTTGTCCTATTTGGTTACGGGTGACTAATTTATTTGGTTGCAATCAATATTGTAAAATGATGCAAACTATACCATAATTAATTAGCCTCTGTATATTTTCTCAAAACCACGGCAATTTCCAACCCTAGGGCATGATACAAGTAGTGCAGCTAGAGCAGTAGGGGTGCATTTTCATTATGCATATGTTTTCTCAAATGAGAGGATTAGAGTGATAACATTTCATTAAAATAGAGAAGAGGGATGTACCGTACAGTTACAGAAGGGAGTTTCAAAGAAGCAGAGGAAGCTGGTGATAAGAATCTTCAAGCAGAGCGGTCCTAACTGAAGCATTTCAATGTGCTCAATGTGTTCGTGCAGATGATATATGGGCAAGCAGTACTTCTTGGTGTTCTTTTTATCTGGAGCAGAATGGTTTAGTACAATTAATAAAGCTGAAAATAAAGTGGACATATGCCAGGGTCTTTCTTCTTTCAGAATTAAAGGAAGTCAGAAATTTTCCACAGATTTGGGTTATTTTTCAGTTAAAAAAAAAAAAAAAGGCAAAGCTGATGTCACTTGGCCACATACTATACCCTTGTCTGTTCTTCGTGGCGTTTATGGCTTTATTACTGTTGTCATACTTTAAGTATTCATATTGTAGATTCATACCTCATATTTTAGATTCATACCTCCAGAAAGCAGCCAAGTAAAGTTAGGGTATGAATAAGGGTGCTGCACAATAACCAGTCACAGGTGATTGCAAACCCAACCACCAACATCTTTATTGGAATGGGGAAATGCATTGCAAATCTCAGCGTAACAGCACCCTTCCTGAGGGGGCTCAGACAGTTATTCATTTCCTTTGGGAGGATGTAACCTGCTCTGATGTGGATGTCTCCAAAGTGGTCAGGTACCTGCTGGTCTAGATTTCACTCTATGGGAAGAAAAAGCTTCTCCTTAATTCAACTCTGCATAAAATCTGAGACAGGTCAGGCGAAGAGGCCCTGGGAAACGCACTGACTCCCCCTTTCTCTCCCCTGGCTGCTCAACCAGTGCAGCTGCTGGAGCTGCAGATGTTTAAAATTAACCGAGATGAATCACACCTTATTGTCTCGCTTTCCTCTGCAAAATGAAAAACATAAAACTTGGTTGTCCTATAGAAGAGATGTGAAGAAAAGTAATTTAAAGATTCCATACCACTCTGAGACTAGAATAATAACTATACAAGGATCTACAGTCATCTACTTCCTGCGGTATCTGTGGGCTTGATGGCTGGGAGAAGCTTCAGAGAGAAATTGAGACTCCGTGCCCATCTCTGGAGTGGTGGGGAAGATAATAATAATTAAAATTTCCTGAGAAATACGTGTGGGTGCTGTGTTCAGTGAGAGGAATGTAAAAATTGAATATGTGTTCTTCAAACTTTAAATTGAAT
This sequence comes from Bucorvus abyssinicus, assembly GCA_009769605.1. Lineage (NCBI taxonomy): Eukaryota > Metazoa > Chordata > Aves > Bucerotiformes > Bucorvidae > Bucorvus > Bucorvus abyssinicus. Next base: position 7,230,412 of record CM020028.1, on the reverse strand, counting down.
TTATGGAGAAAGCGCTCCAAGCCACGATATGTACTACTGGCACATTACTTTTCTGGAGAAACTGAATCTGCTCAGTTAATTTGGGAGAGAAAGAAGAGATGGTTATACAGTTTAATTTTACTTTGTTGTTTTTTCCTCTTAGGGCCTGTGCTGTTGCTTACAAAGAGTAAAATTAGAGTTTTATTTCAGGCATTGAATTTTCAGACTCCTGTTGTCTCACCTGGAAGTCTCCTTCTTTCCAGTGCAGTGGATGCAATCAATTTTGTTATTTTTCCCCAGCCAAATTCAGGCACTAAATATTACTGAAAACTACAAAATCGATTTCCAGCTTGTTGTTTTACTAGACAAACAGGCCTTTGTTGCTTTTGCCCTTTCTCTTCAGTATATGCAGGAGTGCTTGCCAGAACACAAAGTACTCTCCAGTGACACAGCACATTAATTCCAATGAGAGCAACAATTCCTTATACATATTTTATAGCAAACAAATGAGCTAATACATTTTTTATAGACTGTAGACTGTGAAAAGTCGTATTATAATTTAAGGATGTGTTTGGCTCACATAGCCCAGCAGTGTATTATAACATCACCAGCTTTGTCAACTCAGAGTTTTACCCTATAGATAAAGCGGTGAAGCCCTGAGCTGCTGAAGAGGTGGACATCTGTGAGTACCACCACAGACTGGCTCCAAGGCGGCGACCATAGGTGTATTAATTTGTGATACTGTATTTTCCAGCCCAGCCCAGCCCAGCCTAGGTGGTTCCATTGCTCACTACTGCACAGGACTTGTCCTAAAGATATTGATTACAGGACTGAGCAGCCCACACTGGTGATTTACTCCAAGTATTATCACAACCATAACAAGTATTATCACAACCGTAACCATGACGTGTTATCTCATACTCCAAAGGGAGTATTGGATGGCAGTTTTGCTGATGTAAACTGTCACATCTCTGTTGACATCTTTATGGCAACCAACTGTATCTGCTTCACAGAAAGCTGTGTCTTTCTAAACTATATCCTTCCTTTTAATGCAATGCTTATGGATATTTTGGTGTGTAGTAGGCCTATTTAGAGACCATTAATACTTCATAAGCATAAAGAATCCAGCCATTGGCAGTGATGGATCTGAATCAGCCAGTTAGTGTGCTCAGAATGGAAAACGTTTACCATGTCTTTTCCACCTGAGCTGAAATTTGTAGCTCCAGGCATTTCAGTCCTTCTTGGAAGAATGAATAGCTTGAAGAATTCTTTATCTCTGCATTTTTCTCTTCTTTGAAAATGACTTTCAGGAATGGCAGATAAAACACCTGCACAGCCCTAAAAATGTAATTTTTAGGGGTTGAAATTGGTACATAAAGAAGCCTAGAGACATCGAGATGCAGTATTCTTAACAACCAGAGATCTCTCCTGGACTGTTTGCCTGCAGCAGCCTCCAAATGCTCTGCAATGTGGCAATCAATTAGGATGTCAGTATTGTGATTCGTTATATGTATGTCTGTGTTTGCAGGGACTACTACATAACCATGGTGAAATGGGCAACCAGCACCAAGGTGGCAGTAAACTGGCTGAACAGGGCCCAGAACGTGTCTATCCTGACGCTCTGCGATGCCACCACAGGAGTCTGCACCAAGGTAGGAGAGATGAGCCAAATGGTCGTTTGTATCAGTTTTCATCATTCACTCAAGGAGAGAGTATTTCACTTGCCTTAGCTGGTGACGTGTCAGCTGGCACATTTATTTAGGCAGACACAGAATATAAGCAATGCTTGCAATATTTACCTTTTTTTTTTTCTTTACTCCTTCTAAAAAGCCAGGAATGGTATGTCCCTGCGCACACTCTGTGTGTGTGCGTGTGTGTGTAAGAGAGTGGTTACCTGTCTTGAAATAACTTCATACGTGCACAAGAACACTCACATCAGCAGTTCATGACCTGAATATCATTGCAGCACTCTAGTTTAATGTCATTATCTATATTTAATATCATTATCTATATTTAATGTCATTAAAAATGCCTCGTGCTTATCTACCCACAATTCTATTTTAGTTAATTAATACCTTCTATAGACATGCTAGTGTAAATGGTGTATTGATATAACCCGTATTAAGTATTGGCAGATGCCATCTTTCAGCACCATCTGGCATAGGTATTTTCACAGTAGAAAAGTGTTCTCATGTATCCACGCCTTGGAAAAGTGATGCGGTGCCAGAGCGCAATGCAGAATCTTTCCTTAACAACTTTTATTTCGACCTTTATTTGCTTCTTAACAAGCTTTTTTTCTTTGGGGAATAATATATCTTCTGGATTTACGTGTTTTGTCTGTATGAGTAAAATTCTGAATTGAATGAGTGCGTGCTTATTCATCAGAGAGGACAGACAAGGACAGGAGTCACTGGATTACAGTCCTGAAGCACATATTTAAGCAGTTTCTTTGTGCTTCTGCACAACTTTTCAGATTCAATCCAGCTGTTTTCCTGCACTGATAAGTAAAATGTAATACACAAGAATAAGGTATTAATGATCTGGTTTTATTTTAGAAACATGAAGATGAAAGTGAAGGCTGGCTGCACAGACAGGTAATAGTGATCTTCTCTTTGCTGTCAAGCTTTTAGTTGCTTTTTTTCTTTTGTTTTATTTTCTCCTAAAGAGAAAAAAACGGATTTCCAGACCTGACAAAGATACTTGGAAAATGGCATGGTTTGTATTACAGACAACAGTTTTCCAGTAATAAACAAGTCCTTATTGAAGCTGCCATCTTCTCTGGTAGGTCCCACAGTTCATAGCCTGTAATTTACTTGGATTTAAAAGAGACGAAAAGCTGATGATGGTGGAAATTCACCCACAGATAGTACCTGCGTGAGACTCATCAACCTCAGAGGTGGTCCTTCATACCATATGATGAGGCTAGTGATGATTTTAAGCAGAATGGTGGTTATTTTCTGGTCTTCTAGGCAGAAAAGAAGTCCACTGTTGAAAACAGATCAAAGGTCGTTTGATTAAAAGTGCCTATGTCGATTTAGAGAGAAAATCATGCAGATAGAACTTTAAAGTCATTTAAGCTAAATTTGACAAATTTATCTATGTTGCTCTGCAGCTATTTGCACATGTAAGATCGGTCAAAAATAAAATTAAATTATCAGTGGGGCAATTGAAAAAACGAGAGTTTACATGGAGCACAGAGTGGGGAGAAACTACCTCATGCAGTTTAATATCCTGTTTTAGGAGACAACTGTGTCACGTACTTCTTCTGACACTGCAACTTGTGCGTAACACTATTACATTGTGCGGCTATTTGCTCCCATCCCCTAAATGTAAAAAAACAAAGATGAAAATAAATGCTGGGGGGAAGAAAAGAATAGAAAATAGGATAGAAAAGTTAAACCACAAGAATTTCTGATTTATGGAATTTTTCCTTTTTTTTTTTCCCAGAAAAGGGGGGTTTTTCAACATATTTCTATATAAAACCTCTAGATTTCTAGCACATAAATCTCTGGAAGGTCATTTGTAACACTTCCCCAGCAGTCAGCTTGTGAAGTGCCCTCAGATTTGATGAAGCTGTTCTTTAGAGAGAAGCTGAGAAGCTGCTGATACCAATTCAAACACTGAACTGTTTTTCATGGGATATGTGAGCACCAGCCAGGGAGTAGCATGTCAGCTGAAGATACTGTACTATGTTTTTTCAAGTCCAGATTTAAAACTTTTCTCATCTTTGTCACAGCTTGTTCAGAGCGTCCAAGAACTGGTAGAAACTGCAATACATGAGTTCACAGCAAGGACGATGATCTCCTCTGTTCCAGTGGCTGTCCTACAGCAATGGGCTGTGTCTGATCCAGATAAAAAATGATTTTACAGAGAAAATCTATTGATTTTGTGCTCCAAGCATTTAAAATAATCTTTTTCTGATATACTCAGGTATAGAGTAAAAATGCTGCTGAAGTGTTCTTTACATTCATAAGAACGGTGCTGACGAGTAGAAAACAAAGCTTCAAAGGCAAGCCAAGTCAAGAGAAACTTCAATTGGCCATATTTTGTATCTTAAAACAAAAACCCAACAACCCACAAGTGCTTCACAGGATTAATTTATTTTATAAATCCAAGAATAGTTTTAATCCTTTCACTGCTATTTATTGGGACCTCCATTAATCCAATTTGGTAAAACTTGTGTTTTTACACTGCTGTGGTTCTGTAGTCATGTACCTGCTACATGGACAGGCATTAAAAGGTGGTGCTTTGCCCTGAATAACTGCAGTAAATGATCTATCAGTCACTAATGGACCAGCTCCAGGGAAATACAGTTTGTTTTACTGCATCTCCAAACATCATATACTTAGTTTGAGGTTAGAGAAGGATGTTCATTACAACCAAACTACAGTACTAAACTACAATGATATTAGCTATGGACTTTGGAGACATTTGTCAGTACTTTGTAAGAGTCTGAAGAATTACAGAGCCCCTTCACCTATATTTCTGACAAGAAAATTGCTTAAAACTCTAGTTTTGACTGAATATATGATTACTGGCATAATTGTATTTTCTCTATTTACCTTTTACAATCTGACAGATTAATCTAGGTAACAGGAAAGTTATTTTCATGGTATGTGTATCTAACTATGAGAATGATGTGAAAATGTTAAATGCTTGTGCGAGTCCCCTAACCTCTTCAAGGAGGAGATGAATCGCACATTAGGCAGCTACTGAAGGAGGTGAGGAGTATGACTCGGCTCAGGGTGAAGACTCCTTGATTGAGACATTTTAATATAAGTACATGCATATAAGCCAGGTGCCCAGCGCCCCTCTGCAGACAGACAGTATGGTAAGCAGTGTGGACACATGGTCAATGGACTCTGAGCAGGATTCAGCCCACCCTAAAGAACAAAACCACTGCCTGGTTGGCCAGCTTGTTCTGTATGCTCCATTAACCAGATCTCTTGAGATTTTTAAATCAATAGGACCGAGGAATCTAACTGATTGCCTCATTCTTTAAAATACTCCTTCAAAGTACTCCATACTCTTGGAGTGTACAGGAGCTTTATCCTTCTTGTGGGAATTTAAATGCTTCTAGTCTTTCTGGAATAGGGGCAAACTTCACAGTGGGCTGGGAGCACGAGACGAGAAGAGAAAAACATCAGTATGAGAAGATACTCACGAGAGACCCGAGACAGTCTCCAAGGATGACAGGGTTGACTTTTTTCAGCTGTCTGAAACACTGGGAGTTCTGAGGTAGGGCATATGACCCATGAATTTGAATTTTGAAATGTAGTGGTTTGGTAACTCAGTGACATTTAAAAGTCTGTGTGGAAGGTCATATAAATTACCCTTCTGGGCTTAAGTTCATGAATTACTTTTATTCAAGTCCAAAATCTTTGGAGAGCCTCTCTCCAACACAGACAAAGATAAATACTGCTGTCGCTGTCTGTGTAGCTGAAAATTAGGATAAATTAGTCAAAGTATAATGAAAAATACAGTATTTACACAGGTTTTGCTAGAAAGCATCTGTCACTCCTTGTCAGATGATATGGGCAGTGTTTTCAAACCTTTTGCACAAATAATAGTGGCACGTTCTCACCAAAACCCTCTGGGGACTGTAGTGCATTTATTTATATACTTGCTTATGCACTTCTGAGCATAAGAGCCAGACTGAGCTTTACTCATACTTTTGCTTAAATATACAAATTCTTTAAAAGAGACATAATATCTGTAAACAATTTTGTTTCACTTTTCATGAAGTCACTTGTCGGTAGTGGAAGTGATGGTCATATGCAAACAATGAGTCAGCAAAGGAGAAATAGGAACATTTCTAAGCACCTGCTGAAGATAAACTTTACTGGCATTTTAACTGGTATATTTATTTAATTCTGAATGTGGCCTGAAAAAATTTAATAATAAACCAGGTTGCAATTCCAACTCCACCAAAGGCTGTAGACTTTGACATTGACATTGACAGGACCAGGAGATTACCACAAAATTGTTTAGAGACGTATAACCTCTAAAATTGCCTGTGTGGGCTGGCTGGCCTCCTCTGATAGCAGTTCCTTTGGGATGTATTTTGCTCTCCAGTCCTCCTATTTCCCTAGTGTTTCAGATCACCTCAGTCTGAAACGAAAGGCTTTTGCTCTGTCAAAAGGTTGAGATGTTGAAAACCTCACACCATTTTTCTTTTATAAACCCCTTGCCTTAATCCTGACAGCCTGATAACCCGGTAATGATTCTTACACGTAGTAGATAGGCGGTATGAAATGAGATTTTTAAAATAAAAACAGAGTTCACAGAACCTTACAAACAAGACTCACTTTTTCACCGTGTGTAAAGCTGTTTTGTCATGTAACAACCCCTGAAATGACCCCAGAGCCCCAAAAATCGAATACCCAAATTCACCTGCCAGAGCTAACAAAGCAGCTTCTGGCTACAAAAAAAAGTTTTTGGCACTTAAATGAAGAGTCCTGATTTCATCCAGTGGAGGGGATTGATTCCCAGAGACATTGGCTTGTCACCAGTTGATGAACCTCTATTTTGGTGCAGGTGCCCTGGTTTCAGAGATCGCCATTGGTGTGGTGCACCCAACCACAGATAAGCATGGAGACAGGGATGGAAAATGAAGCTCAACATTCCCTCAGGGGCATAGTATGGCAGGGGATGGAAAGAGATCTCCCTACTGTACCCAGAAGTGGAGGTGACCTCATTGTTGCAGTAAAGCTAATGCGCATTTTTAACACTTTGTTGGATTTCAACAAAGTGTTTTCCAAAATACAAAAGGTTAAAAGGGTTCGTGTCACACCTATCTGTTTATCAGACCTATGGCCCTGTGACACTTAAAGTATTGAGACATTTCTCTGAAAGAATACATACCTACACAGCAAAATCATTAATTCTGGGATCTGGACAAAGGTGGATCTGAAAGAGAGAAAGGCCGGGAGACTGTGCTGAGGAAGGGAAAATACATCCGATGATGGATGGATGGATAGCTGGAAAGGATTGGGTTATTTAGGTTAATTGGTTTCCTTTTTAAAATTTGAGGATGAACCAGAAAAGCATAATTCTCATGGAATTACATTTCTCAGTCAGTAATAAAACTAAATTTCAAAGAATCTGCTTTCCCACTGACTTCTGCAAGGAAGTATGTGGAGTCCAGCCAAAAGTGTGTCAAGCACTGTATTCTAGAAGAGCAGGAGACAGGGAGTGTGTTCAACCATGACAGCACAGACAGATGAGTTCGGAGCTGCAACGTGTGGTGCTGCAATACGATGGGTGTTTGACCCATGTTAATGTGTGTGTGGTTTTGGTGGTGCTGCACTTATGGGTCCACGAGGCTTCCACACACTCCAACTCACTATGAAGTGGGAAATTTCTCTTTCAAACCTTTGTCCCAGTGCATGTTCGATCATGCAGATCCTCAAGGTCAGAGACATTTGTGCACTCCCCACCATCCTGCATGCACTTTGCCTCACCTTCTTTCACCAGAGGGGTCTTCCTCGGGTGGCTGCAGATTCAGTGATGCTCAGTGATCTCTCTCCAAACACAACTGAATACACTCTACCTTTTTTTTTTTAATTGTTATTTCTTACTCCAGGACCTCATGCCCCTCTCTAAGACTTACAGAACCTCAGACTCCATTTAGCATCATCCCCTCATTCATCCTGGCTCTGCCAAACCTGGGTTAAGCTTCTGAGGCACTCCTTGGTTTCTTCTTCTCCTGACCATTTGCAGATACACTGGCCTGTGTTGCGCAAATCTGAACTCCATCACTGACCCCTCCAAGAGTCACAGTGCCCTCCAGCAGCCTCCCATCACCTTATCTCCTCTAACAAAGGTGAATTCACAGCAATAAACAGGTTGCTGGAAATGCAGTTGCTGCCTCTTTGTTTTACTGGTAGCAGTGCACATTGGTTAGTCCCACCAATTCTTTCTCCAGCCACAACATCACCCTTTAGTGATTATTTCTCCAACTCTGAGGATGATTGGGTAATCCTTAGCTCCAATCACCTATTCCTTCCTCCTCCACCCAGGGGACAATCACTTGTCATAGGTAAGCAGCTCTGGGTAGATCTGCTTCCTGAACCAGGCTGCTGTTTGTTCACACAGGTCCCAGAAAGGCAAGTGGGATCAGGGACCCACACTTAGTCAGATTTAAGCTTCAATTTAAGCTGCTATGGAGACATACAAGAGTTACCTTACTTTTTTTTTTTTGTTTCCCTTTATACCTGAGTCTGAGAGCACTGACTTATTGCTACGTGTAGCTGAGGTGGGGACAGCTTTGTCCTTCATTTGCACAAAGCAGAGGAGTTCTGGAAACCGGCTTTGGCTGTTTGGGTAGAATTCATTTGTCTAAATACAGAGATCTAGGTGAGCGAAAAGATGAGAAGAGCCGTGAGGACTTAAGAAGAGCCCTACTGAGTCTCACCGCGGCTTCCTCTGCTCCTTCACTATCTTTAGCAGGCACAGCAGCTATTGGTATTTAAGACTGTGTGAGCTGGCCGCTTTCCACAGTCCAGTTCTCTCATAATTCACCACCATCTACAATGAAAGGACTACAGACATTTGAGACTATATCGGTGTCTATTCCCTTTAGGATCTCTTAATGAGTCATGAGTTTCTTCAATCCCATTTTACGCCTCCTGTTACCAGCTGCTTCCATAAGCCTCCTGTGGCAAAAACTTCCAAAAATTCCCTACCTGCTGCATAGCAAAAGAATTTTCTCTCACCAGCATTAAACTGATCTACTATTTTCCAGGAGAGCTCTTCTGTTCTAGTGTTGTGGGATTTAGCCAATAATAATCAAACAAAGACTCAAACTGTATCACATGCGGAATATTTTAATTACATGCCCAATGTAGCTCCCTACAGTATAAAATCCTCTTCCAAAAGCCTTTCAGCCTGACATCCCCGCTATTTGCCATCCGGGGATAAGTCACCATCCCTGTCAAATGAAGTTCTGGTTGTATTAATGCATTGTCTTTTCACAACAGAAACACGCAAACAGGCTGTCTCGTAACATCAGCCGAGTGCTAAAGGCTCACATCTGTCATCCGCGTCATCTACTTCCTTGCCCTGTAACTCTGAACCTCAAACTAATCTGCACAATGCTGGTTCTTGCTGGCAGAGACGTATTGCTGGAATATATAATGCAGTAGGCACAGATATAGAAATGTAGGGTGAACTCATTGCTATTTGCCTCAGTAAAGGAAAACCTGTCAAGCAGGTTTGTCCAAGTTATCACAGTTGTTTTTCAATGAGGTTTCTGCTGTCGTGAAAGACATTTGGAAATAATATTGTTTCATGTTTCAAGTTCCAGAACAATGTTAGAAACAAATGAAAACATTATTTCATAGAGCTGCAACAGGCTGTAAATGGGCATATTTTAAAATACACTGAAAACATAAGCAGGAGAAAATAAAAGGGAAAAGAAAGAGTTTGAACACCTAATACAGTGTTGATAAATCTGATAAATAGTGGAAAAGAATTGATCAGTAAAGAACTGGGAGAAAAGGAACATACGGTAAGAATAATGAGTTTGCTTATGAGAAATAAAAATGTTTATTTCTTTTCAGTAGGTGTTTGCATTAGCCAAAAGTCCTCCTGTACAATCAAGTTCTTGCTGGTTCATTCTGGTGTCGTGACACATGCCAAGCAGAAAGCAGGGGTCTTTGATTAATGCTGAACCAAAGGAGGGCCCAGAAGAGGCAGAGAGATAGTTGACCTGTTGACTGCCCTTGAAGACGAAGGATCCACGGAGCTGGGCCAGGGAAGACAGGGTTCAGCCAGCCCCCAGAAAAACCTAGTATCACAGAAGAAGTTCAGCAGAGGTTCATCTGTTGTTTTAGTCCAAACTGTTCAGGTTTCAGAGTAGAGGAGCTTCATCTAGCCATTTCCCTTGGTACACCACTGCTGTGTCATACCATATGGACCATCCTTCGCTTTCCCCTGTAATCTGCTGTTCAACCATCTCCTGCAGGGGAGACTTCTCATGTGCCTTGGGGTTCCTGTACAAAAAGTAGACAAAGACCCTTCCAGGAAGTGCTTGCTTGCCATATGTGATGTTTGATTTCCTTCTGCTGAGTCTCTTCTCTCTGGCTGAAAGTTCTAGTCACCCAGTAAAAATCAATCATCACGTTCACCTGAGAGCTCCGTGTCAAAGACAGTTTTGCAAGATATCCTCCTCTTCGTAAATAATTCAGTGAAAGAAGCATTTGTAAGAGAGTAGGAAAAGACAGCAAAGAGATGCTGTTAGTTGTGTTTCCTCGAGGACAGGAATAGATCAGTTCTTCCAGCAGAGTAAACAGGGTTTGTCATACTTGTGCCAGCGAGGTTCAGACCGTTTCTAAAGGCTTTGTTCCAACTGCCTTGAGCAGCCAGCTCTATATGTGTGCTTTCTGCTTTGCTAATGGGAATTGACTTTAGAGGCAAGGAACTCTCCTTGCTGCCTGTCTCCCTGTCTTCCCTCAGCTGAAACTTGCCTACTTTCCAGTGAGAAAGAAGCAATAGTATTCAAAACTTTATCCAATTTTCAGTAGGCTTTTTATTTGCCACAGGTTGCTGTTAAAGAGCACTCTCTATTTCACTGTGAATTAATTTCACAGGGTTTTGCAGTGCTGAGCAGTTTTAAATACAATAAATTAATAGCAGCATAACCCTTGCATTTGCCACTTACAGAATGAAGAGCCAATTTTTTCCAAGGACGGTCGGAAGTTTTTCTTTGTCCGAGCCATTCCCCAGGGAGGACGTGGGAAGTTCTACCACATCGCCATGTCGTCGTCACAGGTGACTCGCTCACTGCTACTGCTGCTGCTTTAGGTTTCAGTTGAAGCAGAAAGCAATAACAAGCAGTATCTGTGCTTGTGCCAGCGAGACTGGAAGGTGCAAATGTCAAATGTGGGTCATGTGCATAAAGGAAGACATTCAATAATGCTTCATTGGGCATAAGATAACACAAATTTTCAAATGAGATACTTAGAAGAAAAAGGTCAACAACTGTCTCTTTCCAAACACTCTCATTGCTTGTTTTGTTTTTTTAATGCCGCCTTAGTTGTACGTAACTAAGTAAATCCCTTCACTGCCATAAAGGATTAATCAAAAGCTCGTGGGCACGCTGAATTAGAGGAAGGGGTTTGAAGCTGTTCTGTGATGAATTCATCCCATTATCTTCAGTGGTGTTATGGTTAAGATGATTCTGACTTTCTCTTATTTCTGTGCCTGCAGATTCACAGAAATAGCAGGGGGAGGGGTGGGAATTACGGACGGATTGTTTATTTTTCATAGGCAATGGAGTAAAAAGAGCTCCATTTTTTCAGAAGAGAAGCTTTGCTCAGATCTATTCTTTAAGAATAAAGGAATCTGATTCTCTTTTCTTTTTGGCAGCCCAATAGTAGCAGCGACAACTTACAGTCTATTACATCTGGCGATTGGGATGTGACGAAGATATTGGCATATGATGAAAAAAGGCATAAAATGTAAGTAAACTATGGTCTGACAGTCTTTGTGGAGCCCTGAACTACAGGGTCCGTTACAATGGTGGTGTGTATGCAGCCGAAATGTATGAGCATAAAGAGATAGAGAGCAGGAGAAGCTGTCTCCATTTTGACTTAACCTCTCATGCCATTGCATAGGCGTTGTCTTATTTTGATTTTCTCTGTACAGTTCAAACCTGTTTTTCTGTTACTACTAAATGCATTTATCTAGAGGAGTGATTTCTCCTGCTGCAAATTCTGATATTAACCTCTGAAGGGAAGAATTCTGTTTTCATTGACCACCTAGAGAGTCAGTTTTAGAAAGAATCCTTTACTGACCTGCAAAAATAGCAATGCATTAGGAAAAAGATATTTAGTCAGAATACAAAAAAAAACAACAAACCATCTTCACACTTGCCCTTTATGCTTGTAAAATAACTTCTGTAAATGTTTGCTTTTTAAAACCTTTCAAGGAATAACATAAGAAAATCCTTGGAAGGCTATCTGGAATCAAATACTATACAAATTCCTTTCCAGGCAAAGTTTCAGGTGGATGCCAGGCTCTCACCTCTCAGTTTCTTGAGGTCACTGAACAGCTGAGGGAAGTCTCTGGAATATAATAAACTCTGAATGATCATTAAGAGTACGATGCTCCTTCAAGGTTTTGAATGCCCTCAATTACCAATAACTTCAGGACAATACAAGGGTTTTAGCGCTTGGCAGACCCAAGTGAGTAGTGAACTAGCGCTAAAGTCTGATTTGCATTTTAACTGGCCAGTCAAGCAGAAGATACCCTGTACAATTTGTGCAATCAAAATGTACATCTATGCAAGTGCAGCTTATTGTAAGCAGATCATCAGGGCTGAATGTCCTGCCTGACATGTTATTCACCCCATGGACACTGCATTTGCTCCTGAGGTCTGTCATTACTCACATAAAATGGATCTGGGGGATCAATCTGGACCCTGCATGTTGGACTGAGATTGGCTACCTCCAGCAGCACCTCTCTGTTACCTGCAGAAGTGTCATCGCACAACAGGGATTTTGCTGTTTAGCCAGAAAAGTAGATCACCACAGTCTCGGCACAAAACAATGGCAAAGAAGTATTCTTCAACTTCATATTTTGTCTTCCCTGAAAGACCAACTCCCTTTTTCAGAGAGGAGGTTTCAGTGGGTTTCACATAAGGCCCTGTTATCTGTCTATCTGGACAAGGAATAAAAAGTGGTCAGAGAAGTTAAAACTGGTTCTAGAGAAAAAAAGCAACATCTTTAAAGGAAATTCAGAGCCATAAAATTTGAGGTAAAAATGAAGGTCTTTCACGTAATCACTTGTTCCTTTTGATACGCTGACATGACCGGCCTATTTCCATCGCTTATTTAACTGCAGTGGAGCTTACAATGTACTTGCTTGAGCCTCTGCAGAGATGTCTCCCTCTGCATGTTTTTCTAATTCAGTTTAAACTTTTTTTGCCTTTACCAGATCAGGAAAATGGAAATGTGAATGAATATATTGTTGTATAAGATACTTGCAAACACCTTTCTAATGATACAATTGTCTTTTGATTTTTTTTTTTTAATCCAGTTATTTCCACAGCACAGAGGATTTGCCAAGGAGACGACATTTATACAGGTATGTGCTTTACTAACTTCACGTACAGAATTTTCCATTGTTTCAATCTTACGGAAATCATTACGTAAGTGATTGCAACAGAAATGGTTTAAGTGTTCATCTTTAATGGCATTGCAATATCTAGTGATGTGTCGCTGGAATAGACAGAACAGCAGAAACTATAGTGAACAAAATGCTTGACATTTGGAAATGTTTTACATTTAGCAATTTTCTCACTTCCACATTTTAAATTGGTCTCAAGATGAATAAACTGTCACAAAACTTTCCAAAAGAAGTGCTTAACACTTGAAAGAATTCAGAATTACGTGAACTAATGGTATAAACTGACTTTATATTTCCAGAAAGCAGTTTTCGTGGAAATTTGATAGCACCTCACCTTTTCACAAAACTGAAAAGAAGTAACAATATTTTCTGTTTGCAAAAGTTTTTTCTGCCGTTCCAGGTTACTTTAGTATCCTCTCTAACTGTACAATGAGTAAAGGGCTGCTTTATAGTAAGCTGTTGGCAGTGTAGCTATTGTTAGGTATTGTGGGAGCAGATTTCAAACTGGAGGAAACCCAAACTTTTAAATAATCATTTTGGAATCATTATTCCATTTGTCCTATTTTTCTTCTTAATCACCTTGCTGTTATCCCAGCATCTGCAGTGAAGATCAGAGCTGGTGATAGCATCAGTCGATAACGGACAGTCAGTACGGTTTCTTTCTCTGACACGATGTCATACTTTTTTTCCTCAATGAGAAGGAAACTAGAGCAAACTAAATTACCTGTAACTGAATCATTTTTTCCTTTCAGGACCTCTATGGCTGCTCGCTGCACTCCACAGTTTTTTGAGAGTAGATCAGCTCAGTGTTTAATTTCTTGAAGAAAAGAAATCCAAATTACATTGATATTCAATTCTTTTGAAATGGGAAGAAAATCTCATTTTAAAAGCTGAGTCCAGGCACAGCTGCTCAAGAGCTGCTGGCATGAGTCAAAGTGCTTCCTATCCCTCGCTCGTCTGGGCACGCATCTCACCCTGGTGCCTCATTAACCTCACCTCCTCACGTAGGCAACAGGGAAAGAGATGCCCAAAATGTCAATGTCCTTCATCTTGCTTTGATTACACAGTGATCTTGGCCTCCCTTCAGCTATTTGATTTCCTGGGCTGGGTATTTGACTGTGTCTAGTCCCAGACCAAGGGTCTAAGCTCAGCAGCAATTTTGGCTCCACTGGAGCTCTGACAGTTTATAGCAGATAAAGAACTGTTTGGTTTTTTTTTTTTCTTTCTTTCTGTGTCTAATTTAGTAGCTTTAAACAGGATTTAAGTCAGAGACACAATCTGAGCCTAAACAAGAACCCAAGACCTACACAGTTCAGTCTCTGCGGCCCTAAACAGATTGCTCAGCCTCATCTCTCTCTACCTTCAAATGCTAGCAAAAAATACTCATCTGCTTCACAGTCATACTCGAAAGATCTATTAGTTAATATTCTTGAAGCATTATAAAGTTTCAAAATTCTATAGCAGTGCAAAATGTTAGTTATTAATATTTGCTACAAGTCTTTAATTCATTCTCAATGCACAGTAGACTATTACAAACCACTTCTGAGTGCGTGGACTGGCCATGCTACCTTCTTCAAAACCAAATCCCTGAATACAATCTTTCCTTTCTATTCGGATGTTATAAGAGCAAGGATTTAAACCCCTAGAAAGGGCTTTGGCCTCTGAGGCAGCTGCTAGCAAATCAGACCAGGAGGAAACTTAAAGAAAGCTATTCCAGCTCTTTATTGTCTGTTGTAATTTAAGTAGATGTAGAAATACCACTCCATTGTTTCCTGCCTTCATTCACCAAATTATGACTTCCTCTCGTGGAACTGCAACCATTATTTTTTTTTAAAAACTATATCTTCCTTCATAACCACCCGACCTTGCAAAAAAAAGACATCAGTATCCTTTTATATATTCTTCTTTCAGGGGAAAGAAAAAAAAAAAGCGCCATTACTGCTATTTAAACTCAACCAAATGGAAATACTTTGTCTCTTACTAATGTTGGACACATTATATTTATGTTCTTGTTCTACAGTACAGTAAGGTTCAAGTAATGCTGCTTCCAGTTAACATTTGCTCAGTGACCTTCATGGACTTGTATTAACTTTTTCAGTGCAAGCACAAATGGAAACTTCAATAGGCGCTGTCTGTCGTGTGATCTGATTGAAAACTGCACTTATTTCAGCGCATCCTTCAGTCACAATCTGGAATACTTCCTACTGACATGTGAAGGTACGTTGGGTTTTGTTACTTCAGTTGTTGTGCCTAAGGATGGGATTTAGAGTCAGTGTTGATATTCTTAGATATCCTGCGTACCTACGGGCGGCTTTGAAAGACCGGCCATAAATATCTGGGTCACTTTGCTTTTAAAGGTTTACTCTTAACTTGTTTTTTGTTTTGTATATTTTTATTTTTGACTAAAAGGCAGATGTGTGCCACCTCTTTCTGTGCATATCTGACTACTGAAGATAGAGGAACATTCCTCTAGCCCCTCCTTGCATCCATAACTTAAAGTAACCACAAAAACCTAGAGGACACAAAACACCAGCAAGTATGTGAGAGATAAGACAGGGAGGTGGAATTATCTGTGGGTGACTGGGACTGAGTTCCAAATGCATCAACTCATACCAGAACTGTGAACAGGGGGCTTCAAAGTAAGTAAGTTACAATGAAAAGACAGTTTGCCAAGAAAAGACAGTTTGCAGAAAGCTACCTAATGGACAACATGAGTACAGAATATCTAGTATTTCACTGCTTGTTTGTCATAAATTTATTTGATCTTGGAGTAATCTACAGGTCTAACAGATTTCCTGCACTGAAATGCCTTAGAGTGTCCAAAAGGCTAAGGATAGAGGACATTTCAGAAGGAGAGTCATGAAAGTCAGTTTTCTTCAGCTCTTTTAAGAATAAATGCAGAACTCATAGCATTAAATCCTATGTAATTTAATTCTGCTTAATTATACTAAATATCATACACAATGCGCACACACCAGTTGTCCATTTCTATGACTGAAGCTGCTCAAATGGCTGCATGCCCTCTAAAACAAGTATTGCAACAAGCCAACAAGAAACAAGCCAACAAGAAACGCCTTATTTTCAAAACCTCGGGAGAAAACAAACATGTATAACATAAAGAAAAGTGTATGCCGTCATAGAGCACCTAAGTACTAAGTCATACAATTAGGGTAGAGCTGTCGTGATTTGATGGAGAATCACTTGGATCCACTTATGGAAGTCTTCCATTTCCACAGCTCTTCATGCTGCTTAGCTAGAGCTTAGCCTTGCCTCATTTTCTCAAGGTATTATTTTGTGGCTCACAAGCAGTCACACTTTACTATCTTTTTGATTAGCCGGAAATCCTGTTTATTCATATACACCTATAATACATAGATGCAAAAATCTCCTTGAATGAAGGTGTATCAAGGAGCACTGCTTGTTCTGAAGTTGATCAAGCAGGTAGAGCCACAGCAGCTCACCAGAATGGACAACTGTTTGTCTTACAACATCTGTTATCCAAGGGCTTCTGCCAGGAGTTCCCACCTCTGCTTCCCAAAATTATCCCAGTTGGAGTCGATGTTACTGAGAATGGCAGACAGTACCTTTTGCTGTTTGGTGCTTTATTCTCCATCTACGTTGTACTAAAGCATCCAGAGGTCAGGTCTGTCTGTATACTCTGTGACTCCCTGCAAAAGTGTGTGCTTACAGCAGTAACTGGTGTATGACTCTCTGTCAGACCAATACGTAGGTTTGAAGGTAGTTAAATATAAATGATTTTACTGTGATCATGACTGTAATAATTTTAAAAAATTTACTTACTCAGCTGTTCACAGGACATATGTGAGGGCAAATATTTATGGCTTGACAACAATTCCTGTACTGACACTTAGGGACTAACCTCTACCGTACCTCAGTTTCACTCTATCTCTTTTATTAACTTGTTTTGTGACCTTCAGTTGCAAACTTTGCTGAGTTTAGAGACACAGGCATGACTCTGGCTCAGCTTAACTTCTCTAAAATGAATGTCAAGATTTGCAAGATTTGATTAAGCAACTGATGTTTATAAAATACTCTGCAATACTTACATGAAAGGCAATGGAAAGGGAAAACATGTATCTTTAAAAAAAAAAAAAAAATCACATTGATCATTCAATCCCAAAGGTCAAGAGTTGGAAGTTTTCTGCTCACTGCTTTGATACTTCAGATGCAGCACATAACTGACTTAAAGGATTTTTTGCTGTCCTGCAGACTATGCTTAACAGCAGTGTTACCTGCCACAGATTGAAATGAGAGAAGTATGCTATAATAAAAGGCAACCTCCCTTTCAAGAGGACAGTGTAATGCTTACTGTCAGGAGGCATCATTTGTTGCAATCACTCAGTCCCAGAAGGCTAGTTACCTTATTTTTCATCTAATTTTATGTGCTCATGATTGAATTACTGTAGCAGGATCTAAGGAAACATGATGCTTTGCAGACTGCTGTTAGATTATCTCCTCTAGACATTGTCAAAAAAGCAATATGTGCTGGAGCAAGGTCTCTCCTACTGTCATTTTCATCATAAAATATGGGCTTACACTCCTGTCTCCTCTCACAAACCAGCACAGGCACTGCCACTGATTCCCTCTAAGATAAACAGAAAGGAGATCTGGATGGAAGGGTTTTGCTACTTTATACATAAATTTAATTGAGGATCGGGTTTTCTCATCTGGAATGGTATGTAAAATTCAATTGCAAAGAGAAAAGGGTAAGAAATTACAAGTTTTGGCTGTGGAAAACAATTTATTCCCTTTTCTTTAGTGGCACTCAGACATGTAAGGTGCAAGGCTGAATGACACTGAGCCAGCAAAGCACTAAAGTCCATTCGTAGGTGATAGCTCCTTCTCCTCTGTAAGATGAAGCTTTATCAACAACTACCACTGTAGTCAGCTGTGTAGTGGTTTAGTATTTCCATTTTAAATAGATGTACCTTGTCTTCAAAGACTCCTTCCCTTGTTCCCCAGTGTAACCTGCCCACACTATTAAAACTGGAGTTCTAATGACGTTCTTCATGGGGGAAGAGAGGACTTGCAATCTTTTCTGTTGTAGACTAACTTGTGCTCTGACACTCTGTGTAGCGAGTTTGGTTACCGTGTCTTCACTCACAAAAAATCTGAGAAGCCACTGAGACTTTTTCTTAAACACATAGAACTGGCAAAGATGTTCTGCATCCTGGAGTGGAAGTCCCTGCTATGGCAGACAGCGACATCACAGCTCCTTTACGTTAGTTTGTCAGCCTCAATGACTGACCTCAACCATAAGCTGACCTTGGCCAGCTCAATGCACTTGAGGTGTGAGGTTCCCCACAGAGGGTTAATGCCTTCTAGCTCTGAGACAAGAAGAATATCGAGGAAGGCCTCTGGCACATGCATCTGTTAGTGCAATTAATGCCATTTAATACATGATGGAAATGATAGGCGGGGTGTTGTTCGTGGAATGCCTAGCAGCCTGCTAATTAAAGTTCTCCATAATCATGCATTATCAGGGAGGGATTAATCATTCTTAGGAATGACACAAAGAAATTGGTAGTTACACAGAGGGGAGAGGACTAAGGAGGGCTAAGAGAAAAATATTGTCTCATGTTGGACGTGTTTGCTGGTGGTAGAGAAGTGCCTTGGCCACTGTACTGCGTATTATCCTTTCAATCTGGAAGAATCAGCTTTCACTTTGATTAACAGAACAGGGAACGCTATATTCTTCTATAGGTCTCAAGTCCTTCCTCCTTTTCCAAAGACAGAAAGGTTGTTTTGATTCAAAATGCCATCAAATCACTACAATTTACCCGAGCTCTTTGAAGATTATCTCTGCTGGAACCTGTGTTTGTAGCTGACTGGTCGTCTTTACTGTCAGTATTGTGCTGGTCAAATGACTCTAAAGCTGTCTCTCTCTTTGGAAAAAGGAAAACAGACTCTTCTAACAAAAATGTTAAAGTATTATCACCTGATTTGGATGTCCTCTCTAGCACTGTGGTTAGCAGTACCTTAGACTAGATGCAGTAGATCAGCAATCACAGGTAACAGGAATGAAGTCATTTCTGCCTTTCCCAGCAGGGAGGTTTTTAGCTGTAGAGCAAAATGGTATCTTGTAACTGAGCTGTGCTTGATAAAATACCTAAAGAACCAACAGGAAAGGGATTTATCTGGGATTATGTCTGCTTTTCCAGAGGTGTGTCCTCTGAGCCAGCAGCCACAATGACAATTGCTCTGTAAATACACTCCTGGCCCTACAGTGCTGAAGGATTCCTAAAGGCCTGGGAAATCTTTAAAAATAGGATTTATAGCTCTTAGGTCCTGCCAGATAAAATCCTGGTTCAGTCCCATAAACAGAGAACAAGTGGTGCAAAAACACAGAGTAGGAAAGCTTTGCAATTCAAGGATCTCATTTGAGAATGATTCACACTAATGAAGAAGCAAAGCAACCAATTTAGCAATGATCTGAGTGAAGTTCCTCATGCCATTGTACATGTAATTCATTCTGTCTGTGTGTTTATGAGTTTTAAAGACAAGTGCTGCAAGTTTATTCTTTATAGAAGCAGCATGTAGCTATAAACTTCTCAGCTCCTTAAACCGTTCCTTGAGAATTCAATTATCTTCTTTCCTCCCTCTTAATGGAATATGGAAACACCATCTGGACACAGGAGCATGTACGAGCATGACTTGCTTCTTCCACTCATTAGGTTTATTCTCAACATTAAAAAGTCCTTTTATTAGTCTACCTTTTTTTTTTTATTTTCCAGATTTTTATCAGAGTCAGCAAAGACTTTCACTACCAAGTTTCATCAAATCATCTGTCTCTGCTTTGTGGCAGGTTGTCCTGACCTCGCTTTAAATGATGTTTTAACACCGTAGAGTCCAGAGCACAATTTAGCACCATTCAGCCTTCCAGTACGGCAAGTTCTAAAACCACACTGTGGAAGCATTTTACAGATCTAGATTTTTCTGCCCTCTGTTGTGGTTGCAGCACAAGCTCCTGCCCACACAGATGATGCAAGTCTGAAATGTATGGTTACACTTCTGGAGGATACCATATACACAGAATTTTTTTAGTGTAGGTGAGCCTAAGTTACAAAAGACATTAAATGAAATCGTTAATTTATAACGAGAGCTGCTTTAGGACAATGCATCAGCTCAGCATTTATGGGTTTTGGGACCAGGATTCAAACCAGAGCTCATGTCCTTTATCGGTGCAGTCTTTCTAAACCCGGTTAGTGATTGCTAACTAGCACCTCTCCCGCTTTCTTTTAATAACGTGGCAAGGACCAGCACTGCTGTGCAAAGGAACTTTTAAAAGAGGCTGGAGGCGGTCAGAAAAGTGGGAAAACTGGAACTGGCTGCCTTCTGTGCTGCATCACCCAGTGCTGTACAGCATGAGATAAGCTCAGCCGACAGCCGGGTGGGTGGGAACATCCTTAGAAATGCCAGCATCCAGCACCGCTACCATTGGCATAGTTGAGCTCAAGGATTTAAAACCTATAATCTTTTTTTTTAAATGTGAGTAAATATAAAATTCTGGGCACTGTTTCTAGTATTGTGGCTGTGTTTAGATGCCATTACTGCATAAAGACTTTGTCTTTTTTGAGAAGATTTATATTTTGGAAAATTTCCTAGCATTTTATTCTCTCATGGAATTACCAGCTGCTTTGGATAGGCTTGAATGCACTCCACAGAAAAGCTAAATTAAAACCAATAAAGTGCTTGGATTTGTTGATGAGTGTCACTGTAACAAAGTAATGTGTTATTTTTCCCATCTTCTTAAGCATTCACTCGGTTTTATCTGCACTTTTTACAATATTGAGTTTGGGGACCTTTTTTCCCTGAAAAATTACATAAAATCCTAGAGGTATGATATTAATACCTTCACAAAGATACACTAGTTCTAGCATATTGCTCGTGAGAAGTATTTGTCTGTAATAGTCATCACCAAAAAAACCCCCAGGAACTTCTACTGCTAGGGATTTACTTTCTGAGTAGAAGTGTCTGAATCCTTTCTGCCTCAGTAAAGATCACGACATTTGTCTTTCGCCAAATCACACTTTGCTTCCATTTCTCCATGAATGTGAGGAATTCATGGGATCATCACAGGGGCATTATTAGCAGTAATTTGTACATCTATGTCTCTTTGAAGAAGACAGGAAGAGCTTAATATTATATATTTAATATGTCAGGATAATTCTATATTGAGATTTATCAGGGTAAAATAAATACTGCACTATGTGTTTAATTTGAGTTATGGAAAGGTGTGTAAAGCCCTTTTGCAACCTTCCCCCAGATGATCATATTGATGCTTTTACCAAGTGGGGAGCAGAGGTATAGCGAGAATTAGTGGTTTGCCTATGGCCACATCTTGAGTCAAGCATCGTGACCCCCATTTCCTTCCTCATATCGCAAGAGGAAAAAGCACCATTGGCTACTGGAACAAACCAGAAACGTGTCTAGCTCTGCAGCCTGTCTCCATCAGTGGATGGTGCATAATTACTCTCTTCAGGATTTTTGCAATAATGTACCCATCAGGGACCTGTCTGCCCAGCTCCTGCAATAAGAGGTTGGCTCATGCCTTCAGGCAGGAGAATAATGAACCTCTTTGTACATCTTTCTCAACTCCTTTGTTTAATCAGACCTTTTAACCTGTGCCGTTTGGGCCAGACCGACCATCCCTGGAAAGCAATGGAAAATCTGGAGGCAAGGATTTTTGATACTATGGACAAGCAGATGCCAGGAGCCGTAAAGCGATGTAAGATGTCTGCCACCCATAATGCACAAGTTCATAAAGCAACGTTTTGTCCACAAAACCTAACTACGTTGCTCATGTATTACCTTATATACCACGTGGAAATCTTGCATATCACAATCTCGTCAATGGCGTTCCTGGAAGCAGATTGTTCTTGGTGGTTGTTATGCTCAGGTGTGTGCAATAATGACAGTACACAGCTTAGCTCTTCCCTGGATATATTTGGCTGTTTATGGACTATAAACCAACTCAATATTTAGGCAAATATATCTGCAAAAAGGAGGCAGGTTGCTTTCTTTTTTCCCTTTCTATAACAAAATAATGATGTTATTTGTGTAGTACTGGTGGATTCTCCAAAGCCTGAGTTGAATGCAGACACCTATGATACATGCACCTACAAACAGGTGCTTTTTATAATAGTTGTTTTAATTTGTTGGCCTGTATCTAGACATGGAGGGTTCAAAGACATGTTTGGTAACAGTGGTCCAAGAAGCCTTAACTAACTGCAAAATGCTAGTTAGGACACACAAGTTTGATTTTTTTCTTTCTCGCAAGTTCCTCTAGAGAACTCAAGTAGGTCTTGTAATTCCCGCTGCCTTGGAGGTGTTGTGAAAATAAAATCCGTTACGGACTGCAACGCTCAGATGTGCAGTGACAATAAGGGGCATAGAGGCTCCTAGATGGATAAATTACCAGAGTGGTTTGGAAAGATTCAGTCTTCAGGAGAAATCTTCCTAGCAGAAACACAACTATTAGTATGCAGGAAAGCACTCCCATAACAAAACCAGCAAGTGAACTGTTTAAATCATACCGGAGTGAAGAGTTAACAAAGCATGGCTGCACACATTTGCTGTTGGCTCACAGCACTGCACGATGTTTCGTCTCAATAGCAATTCAATAACTAGTCCGTAGTTACACGACAGGCCTTAATAAGAGCAGATCCAGTCCTCCCAGGTGCTGAATGGTCTCACCCCCCACCAGCCGCAGCGGGAAATTGAAGTAACACGAGCAGCAGAGGAGCCCCTTGGCATGTCGCGGAACGGGACTCCAGCAAGACCGTGCCACCATAGCACCGCTCAGTGCCTGTAGGGATAGGCAATGACCTCTTGAACAAGGGACTGGGTTTGAGTTACAGCAGAATTAAAGCAGTTACGAGAAGTATAATAACCCGTTTTGTCTTAAAGCACGTCGTTATGTATTACCTGGTTTTACAGCACTGTGAGTACGTCAGGAACTGGGGAACCCAGTGCAGCTGTGAAGGGGAATATCGTCCGGGGGCTTTTTTTGGTTTGAAGGGTCCTTGGTTGCGTATGGGTGTGCCATTTGCTCCTTGTGAGTGATATGGAAGTATGAATCTTCTAATAAGGATTTGAAGAGGGGGAAAAGCGTTTGCTTGTCAAACGCCGCAGGGAGAGTACTTCATTAGGAACGTTTTCTGTCGGTAACACCCAGGTTAAAATGACAGAAACTCTTTTTCTTGCCTTTGAGAGGTAAAGCAGCTGAAATTCCTGTTTAACTTCTCCAGATAACCACTTCTCATGGTTTGGGGCATCTCTGGCAGAGGTCTGGGGAAAGCTTGCTGCTGTGGGTACAAGTACCTCACTCCAGGGCCTGAAACAAACGTTAGATGCACAGAGGGGAAATACCTACATGTAAACCCTACTTAAACACAGTTATGCATAAAGCCTGCTGCCTGGCAATGAAACGTGGGTTTAGTGAACAACTCATCATCATCATCATCATGGCTTGGCTTCGCGGACGAAGATTTGGGAAGGGCTTTGCCCACGCTTATTGCAAGCGCGTTGATGGCTGAAAAGGCCAATGCGCGATAGGCAAGACCGGTTGCAAAGAGCACACCGGAGGGTCTCCTTGGGTGGTAAGTGAACAACTAATAATATCATAAAACTACCCATCATGGTAATGGCAAAGCATCCGAGAGAGTCTCCAAATCAATTCTTACTGAAGGCCAAGTAAATGCTTCCTAAGTGCAGCTGGTCCTGCTAAGAGGGCAGAGCTTGGCAATTCAGGTGACCTTTGGCAAGGATCATAATAAAACGTTATTGAGGTAGTCTGAAAGGAGTTAATTAGCTGTTAAAACAACTGCTAGGGCTGGAAAGGAGTTTTATTAACTGAGACAAGAGCCTATGGATAGAGAAACACAATAGGCACGCCTTGGTTTAAAGAAATGTGGAAGTTTGCTTCCCAGGTCTTACCAATGGGGTATGCAGCAGCTGCCACCACCCTTCAGTGTAGTCATGTCAGTAGCTCCGAAGGCACCAGCCAAGGCTAGGAGCCACCTTTAAATACTTCCCTTACCGCAGGTGCCATGAGCGATAGCTCCCAGATGATGACAAGAGGAGGAGGCTCAGGGGAAGGTAGTTTCTACCTGCTGTCCCAACTGATCTTGCCTCTCTGTGTCCCACGTTGCCTTGCTGCGAAATGTAATAACCACCTATAAAACACCTTAGAGTATTGTTCCTCAGCACGTCTTGGAGGACCACAGCACTGCATGCCCACAAGGACTGGAAGACATATTAGGTCACTGGGTCTGTTATCCGTTGTGACCAGAACGGTGTCCTATCAAGGATGATTGCAACTACTCTTGGGTTTTTTGTATACCCAGTAGCGGGAGGCTGTAATTAGTGCTTCCAGCCAAACTGTGACCTTTTTGAACTTTTCCTGGGGCTTATGAAGCTTAAATTATTTTCTGCTGTTTGAAAGCATGCACAGACTTAATCTCTGGGTCCTATTTATATTATAATTACTATACAAGTCACATTTGCATTCACTTGACTCCCTTTCTTACTTAACAGCCGAGGTTGGCTCTTGCATCTCAACTCTTTTGTGTGCATTTCACGGGTCAGAAATCCCATGGGTAAAGGCAGGATGTGGTGGGGAGAGCTCATTCTCACTCCCTCACATGCTCGTGCGACTTCAGAATAGCAGACTGATATGAAAATCCCTCTTGCACAAACATAAGTTAGTACAAGATCTTTTTCTCCAGGAAAATAGAGGATGCTATTAGTGGTTTGGAGTTTGAAATAGAATTTCTTTTCTATCAGTTGTTAACAACATAGTTATTAAAGTAATCTGAGATTAATTTAAATGGTGGCTTTTGCAGATTTTCCGCTTCCATTTTGTCTTCCTTTAAGTAGACCATTCATTTATGTTATAAAATATTTCACTGTATTGTTATACATTTTTAATGTGGTGTAAAGTACCCATAAATACTCGGTGATGTGGAAAGAAGGGTGGAGGGGGAAGCATGAATATTTAATAATAAAATGAATAGAAAACACCTGTAATTTCCAGTGCATGGGGGAAAAAAAAGATTGTGGAATGAAAGTGAAACTTCTACCTCCTTTAAAATCACCTCATTCTGCAAAGCACTACGCATTCCTTGCTTTTACATGCTTTGATTCTGTTTTCTTTTTGACTCTTGCTTGTAAACATGAGCTGTCTGGCATTGCCCAGAGGAAGGTGATCTATTATCTGCTAGCAGTCAGCATTCTTGTCATTCAGCCATTTCGTACATATAAAATTTTATCTGAACTGCACTTGTAGGAGATAAATGACCGTGACAACAGGCTTCCTCCAATGCTTCGAATAATGAAGCTTCACAAATCAGGCAGTGTCCTCCTACATGTTCAGACTAGGGTGCATGTGTGTAATTTCCAGCTATATGAGCGACCTTGGTTGAACTCATTATTCTGCAGTGGATAGTACAGATGTTACCATCCCGCAAGATTTAAAGCTTCCTCTGAGGAAAACTGCTTCTTTCACCTTGCTTGCCAGCTGGACCAGCTGTAAGGTTTATTGCTGGCTTTTGTTTTCTCTTTGCATGACATTTGTTTAGTCCCTTATTAATGCAGTCAGTACATTAAGGATATATTAAAACCTGAGAACTCATGAGAGGAAAACAGCTTAATAACCAGACAGTGTGCAGCAATGTTGTTTACGGGTTGTTCTTTTTTTTTTTTAATAGTTAATATCCAGCATCAGTTATTACTCAACTAGCTAGAATATGATTACTTTGTTGCAAGAGAATTTGACTTATGGGAAAGAATAAATTCAGATTATCTAAATCAATTTATACTAGGCTTTTAATGGAATAAGCACAAAATATGCAGTGGGTTTTTATTCTGTCAGTGTTAATAAATTGTAAATGGCACTGAGAAGAGACTATTTTCTTTCACGCTGAGATTACAAGGAAATATCCGTTTCCCTTGAATCAGCAGTATGCCTGTTAGCGGAGCTGGCAGGAGTAACAGGGACTGCAGTGCTCTTCCCTTCCACAGCTCTACCAGGCCATGGCTACACAGTCACTTCATCACGACTCTGCAATTTGTGATACTTCTTAATAATGGAATCACAAAACCATGGGAGAATTCAGGTTGGAAGGAACCTTAGGAGGTCTCTAGTGCAATCTCCTCCTCCAAGCAGTGTTGGAGAAGAGGTCAGACCAGGTTGCTCAGGGATGTGTCTAGCCTTGTCTTCAAAGCCTCCAAGGATGGAGAGTGCACAACCTCCCTGGGCATCCTGAGTTATCCAGAGACACTCCAAGATAGGCAGGGAATGCAGAAAATATCATGCATGTTCCTCCACATATGGTATTTCTTTTAGGATTAACATATACTAATCCAATAAGAAACTTGTATTTTAAAAATAGGGACAAATGTTAAACTTCTGCATTCATCTCTTTTTGAAGTTTGCAGAAAGCCCGGATTAAAATTGAATTGAAAGAGGTTAGACTACTGAGGGATTCAATTAGAAATAGCAGGAAATAGAACAGAAATTG
Source organism: Bucorvus abyssinicus (assembly GCA_009769605.1). Lineage (NCBI taxonomy): Eukaryota > Metazoa > Chordata > Aves > Bucerotiformes > Bucorvidae > Bucorvus > Bucorvus abyssinicus. The sequence goes on along the minus strand of CM020028.1, from coordinate 7,203,758 downwards.
GAAAAAGAGTTGGATATGGGGATTTCTCTGTTCAGATTCATTCTTCCTACCAAAGATCTGAACCAGCATGCTAGAACAAAATACCCTTTAGGAAGTCAGTGTTCCCCACGTGAGCTAGAGAGGTTCCCTTCTACCTCTGGTACTTATGTCTCCAGGTACATAGTCATGGTGCACTATCGGGTTCAGAAACTCTGCAAGGAAATTCTCCTAACCTACCTCCTTTATACAGCTGACCTTATCACTGTAATGGATTTATGCACCTGCAATGTTTCTTGAAGGTCGTAGGTTTTCCACCTTCCTCTTTGGAACCATCCACATGCATTATTGCATTATGGCTTTTGAAAACCTCAGCCAAAGCCTCATGAAAGGAAGGAGATGCTTTCACTCAGCCCTTTCACTCGATGTGATACCTCATTGGATGATATTAATTACGAAGGAGAGAATGGGGATTAGTGAAAGAATTGTAATGGAAGGTTAAGTACCATCTAAATGAAAGAAGGCAGTAGATTATGATGAAAAGAAATATAAGGCTAATGGAGATCAGCAGCAGGGTTCATTAGGAGCTGATCTTGGGAGTGACCTTACTTAGATTGTTCCCTGGCAGCCGGGGAACACAAAGCTGGGTGCAGCTAATGGAATTCGTTAAGGCCACAAAGCTGATAAGCATCATCAGAAGGCAGAGAGAAACACTGGAGAAGCTGACTGTCTTGAAGAGCTGGGGTGGGAGAAATTAATAGTACAAAGAGCAAAATTAAGCACATGGTGACTCAGGGAAAGAATTGAAGCTTGAAGCTCAAGATTTGCGAACGTCTCAGAAGAGCAGATGGGTGCTTGGACATGCAATACTGATCACCGGATGTCTGCAAACTGCCTGCTGGCTGCGGTCATGGAAAAGGCAAGTGCTCTTCTAGGATGGATCTTTTCCACAGACCTGGGCAAGTAACAGTTTCACTGTATAAGGGCCAGTTAAGATATTCTCTGCAGCAGGGGTAGAGTACTGGTCATTTCTGTTCAGAAAGGAGGAACTGAATGTAAAAAGTATGACATGAAAAGAAACTTTGTCTTGCCAAAGGGAGCTAAAATAATCTAGTTATCCTACTGGATGAGAGTTTTGGGAACACATGACTGCTCTATCATCGGAATACTCCTGATTAGCAGAAAAGAGATTGTTGGAACAAACCCATGAAGGTGTAAATAGGAGCAACAACCAGAGTAGCTTCAGGTTAGAAGGCAGCTCCTACCAGAATAGCGAAGCACCGGTAGGAATTATGTCAGTGAAAACACAGTTATATTTAGAGGGCATTTGTCAGTTACTTTTATAATACGCAATTGTCCGAAGAAGAAAGGGTGTATTCTCAGACCCGGAGGTCCCATGTCCTTCTATGTTTCAGTGACCCTAGGACAAACAGTGAGACGGAGCAAGTTAGTGTCAGCCCGATTTCCCACACTGCTGTTGGTAGCCACCTCTCAAAATCCCGTGGAATGGACTGAGGGCTTGACCATGCTTATTCACTCAGGCAACCTTCTGAAGAACTCACTGGACCTATTTTGTGTAGTCTAATTAAGGACAAATCTCTTGCTCATTTGCCCTCTAGACACTGCTAACTCAAGCCGCCTCGGAACCACCAGATTTATTTCTGCTCTACATAAAGCATGAAATTTATTGCTAGTATCAGACGGGGCAGAAACAAGCAGTACTGTCAGTGTGGTTTGTGCGCTGCTGCTCGTTGCCTGAGAACAAGACGGTATTGATTATTTCACAAGACAAGTTACATTTGAGGAAGTAAAGATTAGATTAAAAAACTAAATGCCTTGGGGAGGGTGAATAACAGCACAAATCTGTTTGATGTTTGTGTCAACAAGGTTGCCAAAGCAAACAGCACGAACATCTGTCTGTAGCATAGGCTGGAAAATACTGTAAATGGGAAAATACTTTAATTGTAAGCAGTGGTTCACAGAACTCCCCACGTCTTTATTTATTAGGCTGATAATATCACCCCAACACATGAACTTTATGCAGCATACATAAATAATTCATGGATTAGCAAATAAAGAGATCTGGAATCTGTACACAGAGATGGCTGTTGCCAATTATCTCACTTGTGCAGAGCCAGACCTCTCAGCAACCATTGCTTGCAGCTGCTCTTTTAAATCATTCATCAGCGCTTAAGAGATATGCTGGTGGCGCTGGCAGAGGGTATTTGAATTTTCATTGTTTACAGACTGTGAATTTAGCTTCTGGTCTGAAATTATCGGCCACATTGAAGCCTTGGAGAATATGGATGAGAAGAATAAGACAATTCTCTAATTTTCCTTTTTTAACACTTATATAACTTTTATTACCTTTTTTGCAATTTTACTTCATATTCTTTTTATATTTACTGCTTTCATTTTAAAGCTGTAACTGATGTAATTCCCTGTGCTGTTTAGATCATGAAAACATCAGGAATACTGTGGGACATCCTCTTAAAAGTATTATAAAACAAATGTCTGGTAAATATTTTGTTCAAAGTTGCATGTTTTTCCATTTTTTTTCTGGAAATCTAAACCTTACCACCTAAATATCTAGAGCCGCTTCTTTCTGGTTCAAGCAGAATCCTCTTGGAAATAATAATGAAAGCTGCTTTAAAAATTGATGACAAGCCACAGCCGATGCTTTTTCTTGTCAAGTTACTGAGGCACTGAGGTTCTCTGCCCTTTCAGATCACGGCGGGTAGTACTTCCTTGATGATAAATTTGCCCGTGTCATTATAGTGATATGGCTTAATTTACTTCTAGCATGGATAATGACGGTAACGGTTTTAAAGGCAAAGGTCTTATGATAAAACCAGACTTGTAGCTGTATTAATTGAAAATCTCTTTCTTGTAACTAGAGATTCATACAGCATTATTAACGATGCGTGTATCCAGGAATGTAAAGAGTATGTCTATACACACAGAAGTTCTCCTGTCGATAGTTTTGGTCCTTTCTCTTAAGCTATAAATAAAGCAGCAGCGTTAGAACTGCTGTTGAGTTACTGGAGTTAACTGGTGCAATGCTGGAGCCAATGGCAGGGGAAAGGAGCCTGCAAGCCTGGTGAAGCTGTTCTAAGTGTGCCCCTTCCTGCTTCTGTCCGAGAGATGCAAAGAGGGACAACGGGGTTACAGAGCCCATACAGTGCTACTCAGCAACCTAAAAATTCTGGGGGAGCAGCAGTGGCAGGTCCCACAGCTCAGGGTGTATCACAGCCCTGCTTGTAAATACTCCTCTGCAGCCAGCACAGGGGAGAAATCCCACAGCAGCAGCATCCCCTCATCGTGCAGGAAAGTGGCTTGCCCACGATTTTGGGAACAGTCACTGAGGTTATGGGGTATGTGCTGGGTCTCTCTTACCTTTTCACAAGGTGGGCAAAGCAGCTCAGTATCTGCTTTACTTCCTTAAAGCTCAGCACTTTGCAGTTTATTCTGCAAGGAGTACAAGCAAATGCTTAAATCCAACATGCACCTGATGCTCCTATGCACTCAGGACCTCTGTAAGCAAGAGGTAGAGCGTTTGCAAGGTTTCCAAGGGGGATGGATAGACACAGGCATTCATCAGCACTGACTGAAGAACAGAAGCAGCAGAATGTGCCAGGGCTCAGGAGTCCCAATCAAAGCACATTTGGAAGGGCTCTGGAGAGAGGAGACACCGAGCAGAGAATGTCCTCGCTCTGCTTCTGTCAGCTCCCAGCAGTTCACTGAACAAATTAGGTTTCACTTTCAGATCCACAAATGACAGTGGATGGCATTTACCAGATGGCATGTGTAATGGGACTGTCACACTGTTATAGGTTTAAAAATAAAGTATGGGAGGCAGCTAATGAATGTACACCTCCTAATTTCAAGAGTTTTGTTTTATCCCTGTCAGGCACTAGGTACTTGACTTGTGAGTATTTAAAGACTTTTAAGGTGTCTGTAGTACAAGACATAGTCTGACATGTAACTAGGTTGTTTTACTTTACATAATGGCATTGAAATCAGAAACTTACACCATTCCTTAAAAAAGTGGTATTCCTTCTTAAAGGCTTTCAACCCACTCACAAGTGAAATGCATTGTTTAACTGAAATGTCATCATTGGCAACACCTAATATAGAGAGTAAACTTTCTCCCAAACCTCATGATTCTACTCTGCAGATTTCTGTCTTTACCATTTTTCCTCATTTGTTGAAAAACAAAAATTGAGCAACTCAGAAGTCTATTTTTTCAAGGATACTGGTGCATATTTTAAAACATTTCTGTTTGGTATTACCTCAAAGTGAATATCTTTGTATGGGACCTCACTTTAAAACATTGATTTGGGGAGATGACAGTAAGGTAGTGAGAGACTAAGGAAACACAAAATAGAATACATGGAATTTTCTAAACTACATGCTGATTTTTTTCTTCATTTATTATTTTCTCACAGTTTTTCCAGTGCCAACACAAAAAGGAAAACTAAATTAGAAAACAAAAGCGTTATGTGCATTGTATTTCTCTCTTTAGCCCTTTCTTTTTTGTTAGGCATTTCCATGTTAATTAAAGGGCTGCTCTAGCTCCGATTGAAGTCATGCGGGAGAATTCCTTTTATTTTCAGTGATGATTTTATCAGGCCCATAATGAATTGTTTATTAGTTTTGTTGCTTTTCCAGCAGATTGCCTTCGAGGACTGCAGGGAAAATGCAGGGCACATTTATAAATAAGTCCGGTCAGCATGTCAATGTGTATTGGTAGTAGAAAAGTAAATTCAGCTAAATCGTGGTGGTAAACCATGGTTTTCCTTGCTTTGCTGTGTTCTAAGACAATGGTGCTAAGGAAGGAATCGGATTGTTAGTGAAGAAAACTCTCAATTACTAGGAAACAAAAATCAGGCTGCCCTGTCATTCAGCTTAATTATAAATAAAACCTTTGTCTGCCTCTTCTCTGTATGGGTAAGGTCTACATTAAACACTTGGGATTGTATGCAATGGCACGTGGCTGCTTGGCAGCCCAGGGAAAACCATTGAGACAATTAGACCTCCCTAAAGTCTTTCTTGCTCTCAAGAATTTAGTTCACTTTCCTAACCAGCATGGATGGCTCACAGTAACCCGTTTGTGTTGCCATTTGTGTGCACACTGTCACTTACAGCATTTCAGGGGCTTTTCTTAACGAGCTCTGTACAAATTGCTGGTGCACATGACTGATCATCACGCTTGTTGACTGAAGGGCTCAAGACTTCAAGGGACTTGAGTCTCAGTGAATATCAAGCATCTTTAAGCTCTCTTAATTTTGAATCTTAAAAAACATTGGGGTTTTTTTGATATTCAATGTAGTTCAACAGCAGGTTTCTCCTACATGCCAGCACTGTGCCACCAGACTGTCAGAGCCTGAGAAAGTAGGAAGCATGGATTCTAACAGCCTTTCCTCTGTGGGTCTTTAGTACAAACAGTTCCAAATTTTGCCATCCTCACTGGCTGCACATCCTCATCACATAGGAAGTTTGAACTTGAAAATACAAAAAAGAAGTCCTCCCATGAAGACTGGTGAGACCACACCTCGAATACTGTGTTCAGTTTGGGGCCCCTCACTATAAGAAAGACATTGAGGTGCTGGACCATGTCCAAAGGAGATCAACGAAGGTGGTGAAGGGTCTAGAGAACAAGTCTTATAAGGAACAGCTGAGGGAACTGGTGGTGTTTAGCCTGGAGAAAAGGAACCTTGGGACACCTTATCGCTCTCTACAACTACTTGAAAGGAGGTTGAGGTGAGGTGGGACTTGGTCTCTTCTCCCAGGTGACAAGTGATAGGATGAGAGGAAATGGCCTCAAGTTGCACCAGGGGAGGTTTAGGTTGGATATTAGGAAAATTTCTTCACCGAAAAAGTTGTGAAGCATTGGAACAGGCTGCCCAGGGAAGTGGTAGAGTCACCATCTCTGCAGGTATTATTTAAAAGACATATGTGTAGATGTGGTGCTTAGGGACAAGGTTTAGTGGTGGACTTGACAGTGTTGGGTTTATTGTTGGACTCAATGACCTCGAGGGGTTTTTTCCAACCTAAATTATTCTATGTGTTTATGATTCTATGATCTGTGATCTTCACCCTCACTCTAGCCTGCTGTTGGGGTATTTGCTGGGCATATGGATAATCTTTCCCCAGCTGCTCACACTTGCTGCTGCTGCATCATACTGCATTATGGGGAAAGGGAAGGAAGGTGAGATAACCACTCTCTGAGGTTAAGTATTAACCATTTCATCATTGCCATGCTTCTTCCACTTTCCTAAGCAGTATTGTCAAACTCACTGGAAAAGCTATGAACAGGTATGGAACTAACATACAAGTGACTGCACTGGGTCAGACTGAAGCTCGTCTTGGCCCAGTGTCCTGTCTCCAAAAGAAGTCAGCAGATGATCATTGAAAAACAGAGAGAAAGAAGCTGACAACTACGAAATTAACTTAATCTCCTGTACCATCCCATTTTTCTATCAATCAGCCACTTGGTGACGTTCTGAACAAGAAGATGAATCCAGACCTCTGTGCTAAGGACCATAACATCCTACAGTGTCCTGTGCTGAAGTCTGGAACATCCTGTGGTAAAGACTAGAGCACCCTAAAGACTGTAGCATCCAATGGCCATGAATTCTGCGGTTCACTCGTGCAGTGCATAGTAATGATAATCCTCTCTGTGTAATACTGACTGATTTCAATATCCAAATGCTGCATTTTAAGACAGCATATGTGGTCTTTTTTAGTGTGAGAGACAAAGTGGTGTTTAATTCATTTAAAAAAAAAAAAACAAACCAAACAAACAAACCACACAACAGAACCAAAACATTTGCAAAACAGCAAAATGTAAATGCTTGTGATGTTTGGGTGTCATCACAGTAAATTTAAAAGCGAGTGATTTAATTGTGTTTGTGCTAATTTTAATGTTTACAAATTAGGGAAAGATGCATTTAGGGGTCTGTTGGGAAAGGGCTTTGAAACCTCGCATGTCTTTGAGTCTACGGCACTGTCATTTATTCATAAACTCTTTCTAATACCAGGGTGATTTACTTTCTAGATTGCTCTTGCGTAGAAAGCGAGTCTCAGGAGTCTTCAGCGCTGTGGAATTCAAAACCAGGTTCACATGCGTTTGTGTGTGCTTCGATAGATATTTAACCAAGTTCTTTTCTTCTTCTTTTCAAGGTCCCCGAGTCCCGATGGTGACAGTTCACAACACAACCGATGCACAGAGTAAGAATGGACTTGAGCCTTGCAATTCGTCAGAGAAAAGCATCCAGGCAGGACACAGATGTAGCTGCTCTTTGGTAAACTTAGACTAGAGAGGAGCCCAGACTCTGCCCAAATGCAAGTCTTCTGCAAGTCAGAGGGACATGCAGAGCTGTGGTGCTGCCATCACAGAAGATTTTTGTTTGGGGTGTGAAGACAGTGGTTTGGGCACGTTGCTTGTTAAAAACTGCACAGTCCCAATCTCTCTCTCTTTTTGTTAGCCTTTCACAAGTACTGCTTTATGACCTACTCAAAAATAAGAATTATTTAGCTTAATCTACCATTTAGAAAACAAACAACACTCTGATATGGATTACCAGGTTGAAAGAGATAATGCAGAGTGAGCCCCACAAGTTGTACCTCTGCATGGTTTCCTGATCTGTTCATGGGGATCGTAGCAGTTATTGTGGCAGGAAGTCTCAGGTAGACAGCCTTTCCCTGTCCCTTCTCTACAGGGGTCTGAAACCAAGGTGCCCCTTTCTCGCCTTCATGAGTCTCAGGAGACTTCGCAGCAGGGTGTGGAACTGAGTCTCATGTGAAACCAAGATTTATCTGCTCCTGCCACTTTAATGGTAGACCCTTATCTTTCATTTTAGTGTAGAGTTTAGTCCAGCCTTAACCTGCAGCCAGGAACTTTAGGCACATAAAGATTCACATAATAAGCAATACCTTTATTCTGTCTGCTCCGTACCTGGCCAGTTTGTCAGATACCAGTTTAGCTTAACTGGATTTACAGCAACTCACGGCTGTTGCCTGTGCAAAGGAGCAGAGCAAACCAGGGAAGCCAGGAAACCTCTCAAGCTAAGGCTTTTCTGTGAAATGCTGAGCTGCTTCATTTCCCGCTGAAGGTGGTAAGTGTCAAAAGAAAGATTCCTGTGGCACCAGGACATGTAAGACAAAAGGACAGGATCTATCTTGCTCTATATAGTTTCTGTGCATTCCCTCTTTTATTCCCAGTTTTCTCAATTTCTGTTGGCAACAAGCATTTCAAGACCTTACTCCACCTAGAGAAGCTTTGCTTGTAAGCAGGATGTATAGAGTGCAATCCCATTCTGATGGAATTTTTTAAAATCAAATTTAAAATCAGATTTGTGGCATATTGTATCCTTTGCCATTAAAATAGAAATACTGAGTAGTGTTCCAACTACTGTCAACAATGTCCAATGTTGCTAATGAGATGTATTGTACATGTAATTCTAATTTATCCTTCCATTGTTTTCCATAATTTTTTTCCAGTTAAATTGTTCCTTTGCATAGAAAGACATGCAATTTAGCAGCATCCTGGAACAAGTTAGATTAAAGCAATGTGCTGCTATGTGATTGTCCTGTAAGGGCAAGAGAGATCTGTGCTGCCAAAATGAAGGAACACTTTGTACCCTGGACCATAGCTTAGACCGTCTGCCATCATCTTGTTTATGGGGTGACCACGAGATAAATGTTTCCTTTCCTTGTGACTCAGTTTCCCCACTGGTCTATAATTTCTGGATAAAAGTACGATGACGGAGCTGGCTGATTTTGTTGTCCAGAGGAGGCCTCTCACTGTGGAGCCAGGGTTATCGCTTCTGGCAGTAGTGGGCCAAGGGTATAGGTCCATGTACTGATCTGGTCCTTGGGAAACTACTTCTGAAATAAATATGCAAAAGTTGGTGCTTGCAGCTATTCTGGTCTAGAAAAATAAAATAATTGCTTTTTTAAGTAACACTGAAAGCAAATTGCAAGCTCCTAACTTTTCAGTCTTTCTGCACCACTGACCATGCATATCTTACCCTTTGCACACAAGGGTGCATCAGCTCATCTTCTCAGCCGAGACCTGGGCTTGGCAGTGCCCTTGCTGAGCATAAATCCAGAGCAGCCCTGGTGATGCCCACAAGGCTCTTCAGCCCACAGAGGATGTTGTTACAGGGCCAGAACAGTTAGCTCGGATCTGCAGCTCCAAAGGCACTTTTGTTTTTTCTCCCTTAAATGCAATACCCTAATTTTACCGCAGACATGGAGGTGGCTGACTTGCTATAACAGCATGTACAGGATAGTGCTCCCATGAACTGTGTTATAACCTCCTGTATAGTTTAATGAGATACTTTTAGGTGAATAAAATGAGAGACACTATAAAACACAAACAGCAAATGAAGGGCTTGAAAAAGTAACATAACCCACCCTGACACCAGTTTTATTTTGACAGATACATATGTATAGCATTTATTACATAGCAGACTCCGTCTATTCACGCACAGGGCACATCCCCTACTGAAATTCATGATTTTCTGCCTATGATTAGCATTTCCCCTGTTTCCTTTTTTTCCTCTCTTTTGCTTTTGAATACAGGGCAACTGACAGTTGCATGTTACTGAATTTACTTATTTAATATGAGCCCATTACTCTATAAAGGGAGTTTGCCTCCGTATTCTGCAATAATCTGATAATAGTGAGTTGCACTGAATATTATAGCGTGCTTACATTTAATTAAGCAATGACCATTTGTACTCCACAGACTCAAGCTCCCTGTGGTCCTAAAGCAGAAAAGAAAGTCCTTTAGGAGATATGCCAATCTTTTTTATTTCCTCCGCAGTCTTCCTGGCTTTCTGTGAATGCAATTATACGAACAAATAAAACGGCTTGACTGAATTCCCCTGTGTGGCAAGCCCCTTACTGCTGATAAAGCTACTTGTGTGTGCCATAATTAAATGAGAATCTTAATATTTAACTAAACGTAATAGGCTGTTGCTTCGGCACTTCTGTGGGGGTTGTGGTTCCAATAGAGATGAGCCAGGCTTTTCAGAAGCAGGGTCATTGAACCAATATACTTGCTGAAAGATCCGTGAAATGTATTAACTGGGAAGGGCATGTTTTTGTGCCGTGCCCGCCTATTTGGCAGAGATGGGCAATGAAAGCATGATAACCAGGTACCATAAGTATTATTTGAGGAGCTGTGGTTACATCCCTACTTATCAGTGTGTCTCAAAAGGGAAGTTACAGTCAGTGAAACAGATAATATGGTGCAAAACCTCAAACCCTCCTTGGATTCACACGGCAAAGATAATGCCCTGGATGGCCCTGGTTCAAACTCAGCCTCATGCCGTGGGGATGAGCCCTGCAACAGGCTCCCCAGAGCAGGATTCACTGCCACCACAGTGGGATCCCCCTGACCTTTGAATCCCTCCCCCATGGGCCTCAGGAACCTCGCCATCACCAGGAGAGATTTCCCACCGCCTAGGACATAAAACCTGAAATGTCTCCAAAAGATGGTCCCTTTCCTTACCAGCTGGGATGGACTTGATGTTAGAGGTGGCCACTTTTTCTAGAAGAGGCTCAGCAGCACGTGGCCAGGATGTGGGAATAAAGGTTAAATCCTGGGAAGGAGGAAGGAACCCTCTGTTTCAGTCCCAGAGAGTCCTTGTATAAGACACATAAGCAAAATGGACAATTCTTGAAACACTCTGAAAGCCAGCTCCAAAACCTGACAGATTTGCATGATCTTTGTCCACTCTTCTCTCTCCATGGCTTTCCTTCTCACGGATTTTCCTCTTGTGTAGCAGCACAACCTTGCCCTGAAGCCCTCCATAGTCTTCTCTCTTTCCCATTTTTATGTGTAACTCAGGCATAGGTTTACAGGCTTCTTCATTTGATATCTAGCTTTGCATGGCAAGTAGATGTCCAACTGGGACCCATGGTACTGCCTCAATACAGAAGGTCATATTCCCATTTGCTGTAAATCAGCTGAACGTCACTGATTTCAGGAATATAGCTGTTTGACAATGCAGAACATTCAGGAATATAGCTGTTTGGCAATGAGAGTGGTTTCAAAGACTTAATTGAATTAGACTTCTATGAGGACTAGAAGGAAATTTTTTCATAAGGAAACTTGTGTCACAAATCCTAAGGTGGCTATAAAACGTTAAAATGCTCTTTCACAAACAATGACAAAAGTTTTTGTCATCTTGTCCTTCTTTCAGAAATCTTGGAGCTGGAGGTAAATGAAAATGTGCAACTGACTGTAAATGACAGGCAAATGCCTAAGGTGGAATACATGGAAATCAAGATAGATGATTACAGTAAGTAGCACCTTTCCTCTCATTTTTCTTTTTCACTGCTCTTGCTGTGAAATGATACAGTCATCTTGGCTAGACTGGCAGGAGGAAAAATGGCTTTGGCTCTCAATAAACTCACACGGTTTGCAAAGCACTCTCTCAGGACGTGCTAGGTAAGGCGGTTAGTGCAGAGACAGGAGTTGATGAGAATGCAGCTGAGGAGAGGCAAAATGATAGGGTTAGGGGAGTTGTTCCTTTTAAAATTGTCTTTGTAGAGAAAAAGCCACTCTGGGAAATGACACGGTGTGGTGCCCACATTGTTTGGGGAGTTCACCCTAGCAGGACTGGTGTATTATTTGAGCTAGGTTTTGGCTTTATGAGAAAAGCCAGAAGAGATTTCTTCTGGAGTAAAGAAGGCAGAAACTTAGAGTAGTTTATATCCACAGCCGGAACGTTATTTGTACCACTTATATAATCATTCCCCAGGTATCTATATGCCAAAAAGAGCAAGAAGAGCCCAATGGCAAGCAGCCAAGGTGTAAGCATTTTCTGCTGGCCCCTGTAGGTGTACCTGAAACAACCTAAAAAGCATCTCCTGCGGCTGTAAGCAGATCTCTCACCTGCATGTGGAAAATCCACATACCCAGAGAGATAGCGCTAAATGTATGTGCTAGGAAAAGCTCACCTAATCATTTTTGAATTCGCATCTCCTCAAACAGCTTTTGAGTATCTTCTGTATGGAAGGGTTTTCTAACCACATACTCAGTCATGCAATGGCTTCCCAAAATCCTAGTTTGTGTGTATGGTGGCAACTCTAAAAAAAAAACCCCAAAGAACCTGGGTTTAAAGTATGACCCATGGTATTTCCCACGCCAGAAAGGAGTGTACCTCTCAGATCAGACGCAGTGAAGTGAAAGCGGTTGTGATGGATGGCAGGTGACTAATTTCAACCAGGTGCTACAGAATGTGAAGCAAAGGCTGAGAGACAGTTGCCTTTTGAAAAGGATCATAATGGCCCTAAAATGTTCTGCTTGCCACATAGGCATTAGGAACATAAACCAGTGCATGAAATAACAGGAACGGACGTTCATTTCCCGGCCTTATGGGCAGGAAAAGATGGTGAAAGCACCTGTCATAAAGACCGTGTCTATCCCTACCATCAGCCAGTTCGCAGTGACACTGCAGCTTATTAGGAATAACTCAGCTTGATGCTAAATTTCTTAACTACGGGTATCACTGAAACATGATTCTGGTCATTTGACCTAAAATATATATGTGAGGGTGCAATAAATACAAGCTGGCCACAGCAGTGTGCTTGTTCTCTGCTCCCCCTGTATTTTCAAAGCTTCGGGCTTAACAGTCTCGGGAACGCTGCATGTAGCACTTAGTTATATTTAAAGTCAAGCGATGGCCTTTTTGGCTGTCCCTGGGCCATTGATCCAATTTGCAGCTATTAGCATTCAGATGGAATAACTAATTAGGCAGAGTGTCAGACAATAATTGCAAAGCAAACCACTTAAACCATGCGGTTAATCTGTGTATTAATCTACTGAAAATGCTCCTAATACCGATTTAATTGCTGGGCCTTTGCTAATCTGGATTGTAGTTAACATTTTAAAAATAAATGTGCTCTTGTTAATGTGGAAAGCATTTATATGGCAGCAGTTTTGGCTATCAATACAAAGCCATAGGAAGCAGTTAAATGAAGCTTTGGTGAGCACGTCCCTCGCTTACATTGGTTCAGACCAGTATAACGACATGGGCTTCAGCACGGTTACTTCATGTTTTACAGCAAAATTAAGCCCTCTGGAAGTCAGGATTAAAACATGTTTCTCTATCTGTCTTCACACCATTACAGCAAAATAATCCTATTCTCTCCCCCAGCCACCATACTTAATTGGGTTTTAAATTATCATTTTCATCGCCGATTTTCCCCCTCCTCTGCTGCCCTGAAATATTGATTTCTGGCTGCATCACTCATCCATCTGCCAAAAAGGAAAATTATAGCTATTGCCAGATGTTAATTGAGTGCTGTAAAAGTGATGCATGACTGAACAGCTCACGCTGTACTCCCGATTTACATTGCTTGTCACCTCGGCTATCATAATATGGGTCTTTTCTTTGGCAACATCTGTGTTTCTAAGGTATTATTTACCAGTGCCTCTGATGAAATGCCATTTGGTTCCTTCTCGTAAGTGGCCAAAACACCAGAAAAATCTCTTAGAATTATGTCAGCGTTCCCACACTGAAGACATGTTGTTATCTGGATTTTTTTTTTTTTTTTTTGCCTAGAATTGCCAATGCAGATCTTAAAGCCAGCAACTTTTTCGGACGCCGCACACTACCCCTTGCTTTTGGTTGTGTAAGTTCTCACTCATCCTTTCTTTGTAGTCACATTCTTAGGACAGTGTGGAAACCTTGGCCATGGTCAGAACTTTTAAAGATATGTTTGTACAATATCAGGCAGCTTTAGCACCCAAGTCCATCATGTCGGTCCCTGCCCCCTGTCTTACCTCAGAGCTGGGAGACACTAGAGAGAGGTCCCTTCTCTCCTGTGTTTGAGCTGAGGATGTCAGCTCCCAGAAGGTACCCTTGTGAAATCATGCAGAGTAAATTGTAGGATTTTCTAAAGTTGTTCCACCTACAATTGCAATTCAATGATTTGAGGGGCAGAAGAAGTAGAGGGAGGAATAAAAGACATTATTGACTTTCTGTCCCAGTGCTTAGGGCACTCGCCCTGCCCTAACAGGTAGTTTTAGAGTGGGATGCAGTCAGCCTTGCTACAGCTTAAATTTTAGATGCTCTCATGCAGCAATCCTTCCCGTGCACATGCCAGTGTTCCCTGAAGTGACAGTAAAGAGAAAGCTAGAAACCTTCGAAGATCTCCACAATGTTAGTGTTTATATTAGGTAGGTAGGATTTTCTCCTGGCAGGCATAGCAGATGGGTATTTCTTTATGCAACATTTAGTAAAAATAATCCAGATTACTGAGTTTTTTCTGGAAAGAACTGGGTGAGGGAAGTCACTGGCCGTGGAAGAACCCGCTTGGCCCTGGCTGCATCCCACTGCGTTGCTTGCTCCCTGCCAGGGAACACCCCACAAGAGAGAAGCCTCATGCAGGAGTGATGAATGTCTGACGAATGCCTGAACACCATCTTGCACATCCCTTCATGAAGGACAAAACCACTGCAATAAGGGTGTCGTTACATCACAAAATTACTGCAGAGAAAATGTACTTCATTATACAAGTGCTTGAGTAAGATTGGTACTCATCAAGCTAACAGCACTTGATTAGGCTGCCTCTGAAGCTGTATGTGCCTGGATCTCACTTGAATAAATGCAAATGACTGAAGTCTCATGCACATTTAAATACTGCAGTGAGTTGCCTGATGTCTCCAAGACAAGAAGTAGATGGAAGTGCCGGTGGCTCTACAGTAATCCCAGTCCTAAAAAGTTACTTACAAGCAGTAACAGCACCTCTTGATTTTTTGAACTGTCTGGCTGAAGTGGGGTCAATATTTCTCAGGACAGTTTCCCTGTACAGGGTTGGGCCCTAAACAGAAGGGTGAAGAGAGAGTCTTGCCCTCCCTTTCCCCTTCCCCACCAATTCTGGGCCAACCTGAGCATTTTTAAGTGGTTAGTTTTATCACTTAAAATGTGCCCTTCCTCTCTGTACTTGTGTGAAGGAGTGGTGACAGAAATGATTGACAGCTACACCTAATGCCACTCTCTAGAACTCTGTGGGAGAGGGAAGGTCTGGGCTGGGTGAATGGGGGCAGTAAATGAAACCCCAGTGCTTGCCAGTAAAGGAGAGGACAACCGATGTCTGCAAGCTTCATCCAACGTATTTTGGCTCGTCACAGAAACCCCTCCACCAGAAAAATGTCATCTTTGAGGAACATAGAAAATACAGATTAGAGCAGGTGTAAAAAGGGGAAAACTCAACTGATCTCTGCGTCACTGCCCTGGTTCACTCACAGGAGGAATCCTGCCCAGTTAGTGGTGTGCCTGCTAGGTTTGTTCAAAGCTCAGCTTAGCACAGCAATAGTTGCTGTGCAATGGAAGAGGTAGAAACCAACCTGCAACTTCCACCCTAGCCTCAAAACCCGTCTGGCACAACCAGCCTTCTGCACATCATCGTTGCAGAGACTGGCCTCCCCTTCTAGAAATCTGCCCTGCTTTACAATGCCTGCTAGTCCCCATTGCCACAGCAAGCTCACGGCTCCGGCGGGGGTGCATTTGGTCCACGCTTGGTGCTGTTGCTGTTGCTTGATGCCTATTTCTGTTTCAGAGATGGGACGCCTGGCAGCCAGACCGTAACAGAAAGATTTGAGGTGACGTGGGAAAGCGTCATGGTCAGCTCTCACAACGCCATCGTGCTGAAGTTCGACGGCCGTGGGAGTGGCTTCCAGGGCACTAAGCTATTGCACGAGGTTAAGAGGAGGCTGGGCCTTTTGGAAGAGAAGGATCAGTTGGAAGCTGTCCGGTGAATGACACTGTTATTGAAGAAATTAATTCATTAATGATAACTAAACCAAGACTGTCACTAGTCCTGGTTGCTTTAATGGTGTGTAGGGTAGAGCAAGGAGGTGGGAGAGAAGGACTATGTAATCACAGCTGTGACCCAGGGATGGCATGTGAGAGAGGGCTCATGCCAGCCAATGCAGAGGGAGAAAAACAAGCCTTAAACAGAGCTAAATCAGAGCACACTTATCTGTGTCACGTGTTCAAAGCGTATTTATTTTTAGCTCTGTACAGTCATACAGCTACAAACAAGTAAGCTTGAATATCAGCTCCTACATTAATTTTTTGCTGGCCTAGTCATTGGAAAAAAAAAATCCATCTTTAAATCCTTAAACTATTTAAAACAGAAAAAATAGAGCAAAACCCCAAAGGTCAAACCCAGTCATTCTTAGATTTATTCTGCACATAATCATGCTAAAAACACTCTCAGGGTAGTGCAATAGCATCAGCTTCATTGTGACTTTCAGAGATAGTGCAGGTGAATTTTTGCCATTGCTTGGCCAAACCCGACACAACGGGTTGCAAGATCAAATCAGAGATTCGTGACAGCAGCATGTAGTAACGTGAATTTAGATTGTCTACATCCATTTTCTATGGTCACCCCAAATTCAAGCTGATAAAAATCATACTATGTTTACTATAGCTATGGGAAAAATATTTTTAACCTGTTGTTTCTTCTCTCTCCTCATGTTCTAGGACAATGCTGAAGGAGCATTACATTGATAAAATGCGAGTCGGTGTGTTTGGGAAGGTAACGTTTTCCTGTGTTCCTCTGGGCTGTTTCTAGTTGGCTGATGAGGTTAAGCAGCTGAGTGAAATCCTGATTTATTGAGTATGTCAGTGGTGACTTTTTTATTACTATTTATTTTTGAGATAGTCTGCTTCTTGCTCAGAGATGTTAAAGATGAAAGCTTTCATTTTATCAAAGTATTCGTCAATTTTTTAAAATTAACTTCCAAGTGCAGGAAGTGACTCGCTTGTCAGAAAAACATTGTTAGAAAATTAATTATGTTCTTCCTCTTGCAAAGTTTAATTTCATTTTCATCTTGTCCCTTAAGGCCTATGGGAATGTGGGTAGATCTAGCTCTTGTCATACAACCATACAACAACAATATTGATTTCTGAGGCTGATTCGCGCCAGAGCGTGTGCCCGGCTGCACGCTGCAGCAATTGCAAAGTACACATGGTTTGAAATGAGAACGGGACTGCGAGTAGAAGTTGTTTGTTGTGGGAGGTACGGGCTTAGAGTGGGCAAAGAGAGCTGCACATACAGCAGTATCTCTGCAGGGAATTGTTAGCAGTCTGACGGCAGACACTGGAGTTGTGATGTCCATTTCAAATAATGAAAGATTGGGATAATACTTTGGAGAGGTAACATACCTGATCAGAACCACAGCCATAAGGTGGGGTGGAAAGAGGCAAGACCTTGGGCACACAACCCTCCTGCCTTCGGGAGAGTGCACCAAGTGCAGAGCTTATCTACTGCTGCATCTGCTGAAGCCGGGGAGATGTCCCTTGTTTCCTGGTTTTTCAGGACAAGATATTAAAGGCTCTATAATGGCTCTGAGTTTGGTGCAAGGTCTCGGCTGCCTTGTTTCTGTACCCAAAAGCAGCAGCACCTCAAAGCAGAAACACTGATGCCCCTGCCCGGTTTGTCTTCCAGGATTACGGCGGCTACCTGAGCACTTACATGCTTCCAGCTGGTGAAGAGAACCAGGTGTTTGCCTGTGGAGCTGCCCTTTCCCCACTGACAGACTTCAAACTATATGGTAAACCCCATCTCAGAGTCCGCGGACCCTCCTGCTGACTACAAATGATGTTTCTGTCCTTACTTTTCCCAGTTATCTTCTCTTTCTTCCCCAAGGTCCTGCCTGTTTTGTATTGTGTGCCTTCTTAGGAGTAGCTATAAAGCCTTTTTTCCCCCTCAAGAACAATTTTGCTGGCACCAATGGCACCAATGGGACCACCACCGTGGTCAGAGTAGTAAAGTGACTTTTATTACTCAATCCTTTTAAATAAAGTAGAATTGGCTCTAATCTCCTCCAGCCTCTGGCACCAACCTGCATCGCTGCCTCAAACGTGCTTCTTTCTTGTCTGAACCATCCATCTGTGGAAGATGTGGTCCTGCCTGCCTGCCTTGTCCTCTCTGATGGCGATACTCCACCGCGCATGGTGGTCCTTCCTCTCAGGGCCACCAGTTCCCTTTGCACTTACTGGCAGTGAAAATCAGGGGACTGCCATGAAAGTCAGTGGTGTAAAGCCAGCCTTCAGGTCCTGTACAGATATTCCTTAGACCAATGGGCCTTGCAGTAGACTGTTGATGGAGGTGGTCCCATGTGAAAGGAGAAAGGGACACAACATGACAGTGCTCTTCTCCTCTCATATCTTGGCTGCATTAAGGGAAAAAAAAAAAAAAAAGGCTCTTCTGTGACTTTTTAGAAGCCTTAAGTACATGGTGATAATAAAAGAGTGATGTTTCATGCATATTCTTAGAGCGTTTTTCAAAAACTTTTAGAAGTATGTCCTGTGTTACTAAGGCAAAGTTAGAAAAGAATTTTTTTTAGCATTTGCAATATTTGACTCAGAAACATCAATGTACTCGCTTATAACTGAAAGAGATGTTTTCTTTTTTTCTTTTCAAGCGTCAGCCTTTTCTGAAAGATACTTGGGCTTGCATGGGATTGATAACAGAGCGTACGAGGTAACTGCATGGACACTGCATTTCCCCGATAAAATGTGAACGGGGTTTAGCTCTTCCTCAATGTGTTCTCTTTTGGGGAGGGAAAAAGGATATGCAAGATGGACTCACTAGTAAAACTCTATATTTAAAAGGCAGCAAGCTGTCCTTCAGCCTGCTCACTGCTTCTGTTTTCTTTATAGTAATGATGGATAGGGTTTTTTATTGATTAGCCTTTATGGCTGCCTCTCTAAGTTGGGTAAATGCAGTTATTCCAGTTTTACAGATTGAAAGAATTGAGGCTGAGTGACTCAGATGTGCACAAGTGGACACGATGTCACGACCTCCTTTAAAGTTCATCCCAATGGTCTTGCCACTTCGATTCTATCTGAGGTATAATTTTTGACCCAGAGTCAAGTGAAGCTCAGCTTCTCTTAGCTTTTTCAATGTAAGCACAGATGTGGTATTCCAGGCAGGCAGAACTCTGTGCCAGCGTTGAGCAGGACATGGAAAAGGAGACATGGCACCCATTAACAAAGAAATTGTTTAGTATGTGTGATGGGATCAGTTGGTTCATGTCTTGTTTTCTTTAATTACTTAAAGGAAAAGCCTAATAAAGAACAGTCACACAAACAAAATTTGTTATACAGAAAGCATTGTTAAGCCTGCCAAGCCTTGTCTTCAGCTAGAAGACATGAAGGCAGCAAAGGTTTGAAACCGTTTCTTACAGAGCAGTCAGGCAGCATCCTTTGCCCCTGCAGTGGAAACTTTTCCTGGCTATCTAAATACTGAGTTCATTGTCTCTCAGATTTTGCACTCATGAACTCTAAATCATTGCAATCTCTTTTAGTCCTTTTAGAAACTTGAAGGAAGGTCAGCAGAGGTGAAATCAAGGGAAAATATTCCAGAAATGAGACCTTTCTATTGCCACACATGATTTGTGCATTGAAAACCTTGCCTGAGCAAATAGCGGTATTTTTGCTTGACTTGAGATTAACGGCTAGGAACAGCACCTGAGCTCTCTCCAGAGCACGGCACTCTTCTCAGTACAAACCCTAACTGATACACACCTCCTACACGCCACAGTTGAACCATGAATTGCTTAGGGACAAGAACTGTTCCTAACCCATGGACCAGATATGAACTGTATGAAGATCACAGAATTCAAGACTTGATATAGACTCCAAAGATGCTTTATCATCACATGGTGGGTTACAACTGAGGAAGCAGAAAGGAAGGAGCCATACAGGGGAAGAACAGAGTACAAGATATGTGCATACACCATCACAAGACTTAAGCATTGCTTCCAGCAATCTGAGCATGAGAACTCATTAATTAAATCCAAGAATAGAGTGAGGATCAGAGGGTACCCTTGCAAATTTGCAAACGCTTTCTAAGTGCATACAGAGTGTGGAGCTGCAAGAAATCCAGAACAGGCCTGCATCCACTAAAATTTCCAAAAACTTGCATCTAGCACCAAGGAAATATGGAGGGCCACTTCTAATGTTCAGGGTTGCTTTGTCTTTTTAATGAGGAGAGATGCACATAATCTGTAATGTAAAATAACAGTGAACGTCTTAATAATACGTGCCAATGTCTATAGCCAGCTAATGTGACCTCTCTAGCCAGCCACGGAATGTCCTATGGCTATTGGTGCTGCGTTTGTCTATTTTCTGTAGAAACCCTGTAGGACAGTAAGAAGAACAAAACAGTAAAAGATAAGATTGATACAAGAGTGTCTTAGCTGAAAAATACATTAACTGATGCAAGTGAAGCAGAGCTAGGTGACATACTTTTGAACAGTGAAGGAAACATGAATCTGAGACAGCTATCCTTTCCTGCCCCTCTGTAGAGCAGTAACATCTGTGATTTGAGATGTACATTCCTTTTGCCACTCCAGAATGTTTTTGAGTCTCCTTGAGACTTGTATTCTTTTGAATAATGCAGCAAAATGTGGCGAAGTCCTTCATTCCTCTTTCCCGGGATCACTTGCTGTCACTCAGATTTGTATCTCCCCTGTGCATCTGAAAGACAGTTGGGAGCAAAGGCATTCCCAGCAGTGGACACTTGAGTATAGTATCAGATCCTCCCCCAGGCTGTCGAAGCTCCTTGAGACTGGCTTTCAAACCATACCAAAGTCACTCCAGCTCTCTGAAGAGTTCTTCTGCATAGGCACCTGGGCACGATTTTCATCAGTGTTTTGTATTCACTGGAAATTCACTTTGACATTTTCCATGTGTTCTGCAGTTCAGGCTTTTGGTGAACATTATCAGAACAGACGAGGGTCTCTGACCTCTTCCTGCTGCTGATACTGAGCCTGGAAGGATGGGGTGGGGACATATTTTACCTCCAGACTGATCCAAGTAGCCGAGAGAATGTGTTGTACTGGTGTCTGCTCATTACCCTGGTGATGAATTATCAAATGGAATTAAGTGTTTCTATTTTCTCCATATGAATTGCTAATTTCTAACAAGATTTTTAATCTTATTGCAACCTTTACCTTCACAGATCACCAAATTAGCACACAGAGTCTCATTACTGAAGGAACAGACATTTTTGATCATTCATGCTACTGCTGATGGTAAGTTAGCCCCTCATTTGAGCTCATTATATATATGGGGCAGCTTTGATTTTTCTTAATTAAATTTGCCTCTTTAATGATTGTAATTTCTTTTACAGAAAAAATCCATTTTCAGCATACTGCAGACCTTATCACACACCTAATTAGGGCAAAGGCTAATTACAGCTTGCAGGTACAGTATGTGTTTCCTTTTTTCATATTTGAACAGTTATTTCCCAGTCTGAACTCAAACTGGTGTTACGAAGCAAGCTTTGAAAAGCCACTTGCAAACACAGCCTGGCGGTAGAAATAGCACCAGCATCTAATGTCTTCCTGCGTACAGCTGCGCTTATTTGATCCCACTATTTTGGTTTGGACAGTTGTAGAGCAGTTATTAAATTACAGATGTCTCTCTAAGGAATTGATGCTTGTTGACTTTCTTTGAGAACAACAAGCCAAACTCAGGAAGAATTACAGGGATTAATTAAATCCACTAGAAAAGTTAATGAGAGAAATGTCAGTTAATCTAACATCCCGCTGTGAACGACTAGAAAGACCCTCTTTCCACTGAATTACATCTCTGATTTGCTGAATGACCCTTGTCCAAGCCATTAAAAGTTCCAAAATGACCCCATCCACCAGCCGTGGGGATGGTCCCTACCCTCTGCTACATCTCAAGCCACAGCTAGGAGGGTGCAACTAGCCCAGGCTCAATCCGTGCTAGGGACCATGCTACAGCTCACAGTATAGATGGTTGTGTTGCAGTGCCCAAATCCTACTAACGCTTGATTTACTGAATACCAGCTCCCTCTGGCTGCACTTCTGTGGAGCTTCATGTGGTGGGTATGCTCACTCCATCATGCTCCAAAGGCAGATCAGATGGAGCACAGACATGTGCGTGGATTTGGTCAGTGCTACGATGACTGGGGTGCCCTTGCACATTTTCCAAAGCAGAAGCATTAGCACACTGGAGCTTGAAGGCACCAATGGGCTTGATGCACATTAAAGGTTAGTTGAGAACTGAATAGAAAGCTGAGGGATCTACATTTTGGACTGAGGTACTCAGAGCAGCAGTGAGGCACCTCAGTCCTGCCTGAAAGCATCCAGCCCAAGAAATTCTTTTTTTCCCCCTTTGATATCCCAGTCTAGACACCCCATTACAATCCTCTCACATTCCTTCAACATGTGCAGAAGTTACTTGCTCCATTTAAACGAAAAGTTATGTTTAAACTATTTCATTTCTAGCTTCCCACATTTTTCCTAGTTAAGTACTTCTTCAGCAAGCTTTCTCCGTTCCTATTGGCATTTTTTCTTTAGAGCTCTCATTTTTGTCAGTGAAACCTAACGCCATTTCTCTCCAGAGACTTGCACTGGGGTTTCTTTCAGTTTTCACAAGGAACGAACACTGTTATTTGCAAGCGTGGTCTGGGTCTGCTTAGCCTGAACTTGTTCAGAATGGAATTAAATGGAAAATCCTCCCCTCAAAAAAGTTCCTTTTGAAGGAGGGTGCAAGTCTGTGCTCAGAGCACTGTGGTGCCTGAGTTACCCTGGACCTCATGTGCATCTACAGGAAGACACGTGGTGCTGAGAAGAAGCAGTGGGTTTGCAGGCCAGCTCGAGCTGCAGCTATCAATGGTCAGACCTGAGGCTTTAAGCTCCTTACAGTGTGTGTTTGCCTGTTTCTTTGCAGATTTACCCCGACGAAAGCCATTATTTTAACAATGCAGCATTGGAGCAGCATTTGTACAACTCCATTGTCAACTTCTTTGCGGCGTGTTTCCAAGTTCAGGACAAACTCCCGATAGCCCCACTGAAAGAGGAGGAGGACGACGATTAACCCTACTTGTCCGTGCTAAGCACAAAGCAGATCTCTCTAACAATATGCAAATGGATCGTTTTTCTGAAGAAAGAGATGTTATGTTGTTAGCATGTATTTAAAGAAAACTGAAAGCAGCTCCTCTGCTTTACTTGACAGCAACTCCTTCCTAAACGGAAGAACATTAAGCATGGTGAACTCAGCAGAAACTGCTGTCTAAAATTAATCCATCGCAACCAACATCTTTTTTTGATTTGTTTTTTCTTTTTCTTTCTTTTCTCTTTCTTTCTTTTTCTGTTTCCACAAAGTGACTTCTAGCGTGAAAGTGGTAAGACACTGAACTTGAAGGGACACCCCAAGAAACCGCTTTGAGGACTGGAAGATTTAATGTTTCTTTGCATTCAAGCAATCAAGCAGTAACAGTGAAATCCGTCATCCATATTAAGGTTGCTATAGTTAGCATCACACTGTGTCAGAAAACAATCCAACCTAATACATGGAGAAGATTATAGCACAATTGTTTTAAAGGATATTGATTCATTCATACTCGCCTGCTCTTTCCCATGTTCAGAAGGTTTGTCATTGCTACAGGACATACAAATTCAATTGTACAAAACAGCACTATAGCTACATCGATCTTTACCTTCCTGTAATTATTTCTTAATTTTGTATAGTTTATACTCCTGTTTTCATTTGGTGTCATGCTTACGCTATCAGCTTCTCTGCTTGTTCTGGATGGGGAAAAAACATACACTGAATTAGCCAACTCACTTTAGACCTCATGGGTCTAAAAAGGCAGTGGGAGTTGAGGTACCTAGACATTAAAAAAATATGTTAAAATGAAGCAAAGGAAATCTCACTCGTGTTCCTGGTATAGCCTTTGCCTGTAGGATTGAGTATTTTCTTTGGCAGCCTTGAAAAATATGCACATAAATAAGCTAAATCAGCTTAACACTGAGATATTTTTTACTGTGCTACAGAAAAATATGTGATGGTCATGATTATTCTTTTTTCTTCGTTTAGTGTTGGAACAATTGGTCAGAAACCTGTTGGGGAATGGCTAGATGAGGCTATGGTAGCAGGAATCTGTACCAGATACTTCACAGATCATCTCATAAAGCCATTCAAACTGAACCAATGTGCCGAGATTTATCGCACATGCTGTCTGCAGCTTAGTTTTGTTCCAGGTCAAAGAGTAGCACATTCCAAACACATTTGATTATCTCTTCTGCTCACAACAGTTTTCCCAAGCATAGAAGAAAAAAAAAAAAAAAGAAAAAAAAAAAAAAGGAGTGTTTTTGCTTTAAAATATCTAACACTTCATCACAGCGGTGCAAAGCAACTTTAAAAACTTCTTGGGCAAACATTCAACTCTTGGAAAGAAATCCAACCTTCATTCACTTCCACTTACTGTGTCATAAGAATTTTGACAGGTGTTGCTCCTTGTAAAATATTCTGACCAAATGTACAGCCAGTATTAATACTGTATATTTCATTTTGTTGTATATAAAGGAATGTAAGTCAGTTATTCGTCAGGTCCCCAATCCAATATTAGTCTTGTGTTCAGCATGCATGCGGTAACACTTCTTTGCTGATCAGGACTCTTTAGACGCACTAGCTTGGAAATATAACAATTAATGTAATTTCTTTTCTTCTTTTGACAGCTTGAATATCAATGACGGTTTCTACTTTCTGCATAGTACCATGGGTAAACTCACATCCTGACAGCAATGATGATGTTTCCATTGTGTTCTTTAGTGTGTCTTTTTTATTATCTTTATTTTAAGCTTTGAATGTTGGTTGTACTTTGACCATCATGAAAAATATATTGATAAACCACAGAAATGACCTAGTTTGGTTTCAATTATCTTCTTTAATTTACAGTGCATCGACATTGTGTGAACAAGAACTACGTTATAAATCTGCTTTATCCGGCAAAATGCCAAATAGACAATAAGAATGCTGCGTGTCCAGATTTTGCTACACCAAACAGGCTCAAAAGCCTGAAATGAACTTGACCCAAGAAATGTAAAAATCTGCTCTGTCCACAATCTTTTGTAGAAATAACTTTAGGATGTGGCATGGTAGTGTTTGTTCATTCATGGAATAAAACATTATTTTACCACCCTGGCTGCTACTGCTGTTATTTAGTGTGAAGTACTTAAATAAGCATCACCTTGCTGGAAGTGCTATTCCTCCTTGAACTGAGCCCAAACTCTGGGGTGCAGATCAGAAAAATGAAAACAAGTCTGTATAAATAAATACACACTGCCGTTTAGTCTGCCTGTAACCTTGGTAAACGGTGTCACCAAGTACATCGTGACTGCTTCTGGGGTGTTGTGGTTTAACCCTGGCAACTAAGCCCCATACAGCCACTCGCTCACTCCCCATGGTGGGATGGGGGGAGAATCAGAAGGGTAAAAGTGAGAAAACTCGTGGGCTGAGATAAAGGCAGTTTAACAGGTAAAGCAAAAGCCGTGCGCACCAGCAAAGCAAAACAAGGAATTCATTCACCTCTTCCCGTGGGCAGGCAGGTGTTCAGCCATCTCCAGGAGAGCCGGGCTCCATCACACCTAATGGTGACTTGGGAAGACAAATGCTCTAACTCTGAATGTCCCCCCCTCCTTCTTCTTCCCGCAGCTTTGTATGCTGAGCATGATGTTATATGGTCTGGGGTATCCCTTTGGTCAGCTGGGGTCAGCTGTCCCAGCTGTGTCCCCTCCCAACTCCTTGTGCACCAGCAGCCTACTCGCTAGTGGGGTGGGGTGAGACTTGACTCTGTGTAAGCACTGCTCAGCAATAACTAAATCATCTCTCTTATCAATAGTCTTTTCAGCACAAATCCAAAACAAAGCCCATACTGGCTGCTTTGAAGAACATTTACTTTATTCCAGCTAAAACCTGCACATGAGGAAAACCTGAAGTAACACAAAGTGGGTTCAACCCCAAAGTAGCAGTTCATGAGAAGACCCCTATCATCCTCTAGTCTTTGGTAAAAACGCACCGTTCCTCCCTTTCTGCCTGCTGACTTGGCACCTGGGCTTCCTGAGGGCATCAGCCAGGCATGACATCTTGACCCAAGTGATTTTTGCCATATCATCCATTATCTCTTTTCCCAAAAGCCACTCATGGGTTATGAAGTGGAAACAAAGCACTAAAACTTACTGAGTATACCACAGCAGATTTTTCTGCAGATGATTCTCCATCAGGAAAAGGGCAAGCAAAATGAGTCTCATCCACATTCTGGTATTTGTTTCCCTTCAGGCCAAGGGGAGAGCCATATACCTGCCAGGGCCATCTTCAGACACCTCCCTGGAACAAGGGGCAGCTTTTCCACGTGCCCATTTCACTCCGCTGGCTGTGGGGATGGGTGCGACTGTCACAACCTGAACCAGCTGGGGCACAAGTTAGGGCCATCCCTAGCTGTCCCCTGTAACAGCACCTTGTGGACTGCGAGATCAGCTGGATGTTCCCACACCTTCTTTACACCTGGAAAGGAAATCCTTTCATCTCATAGATTTCCTGGGGAAATGGAGTTTTCTGCCCAAATTAGAAATCCTGGCTGTGACTGTACCCTACATTGCACTGTCCTCTTCCTCTTAAGCAATAACTTCAGGAAAGTTTTAAATCTGCGCAAACATCCATGACTCTAGGCCTAGTAAGGACATGAAAGACCTTGCAAACCTGAAAGATTAAATCATGAAGCAAGGCTGTGATGCTAAGCAGCCACCTTGGGGGTGCAAGGGTGACAAGGGTGCTTTGCAATGGCACCTGCTGACTTACCACACCTCATCTGTGTCCAGGGTGATGTCCCATCAGCTGGTACCAACCTGACTGAACTGGATTCACAGGAAGGGAAATTTAATATTTCACAGCAAAGCCAAGAAACTGTTGTGGACACTTACTCTAATCTTTGTTGCCAGCAAATCAGGAAACAAGAAGCTTGAGCACTGGTACAGGGCAGGCAGATTGCACTAGTACAAAACAGTTTCGCTGTTGTTTTGCTTAATTACCTAAACGTAATAGATATTTTTTAATTGTCCAAACAAATCAAGCTTATACTCTCAACTAACTGGCATTTCTGGATGCCATAGTGTTCAATTGTGGCATCCCAAAGCAGAAGACAACTAATGAGCAGTGCCCTACTAATTCAGAAGGAAACCGCAGAGGGGAAAATGAGGCATTGCTAGTAGCTAATTAACAAAGCCAGGCGGCCAGCCACGTTTATAATTGTCTGTGGGTTCAGGCATGAAGCATATAAACCCATCCAAGCTCTGCCCGTGAGCTCAGGCCACATAAACGTTACATCTCTGAAGGGTAGGAAGGAAAAAAACGAGTGAAGGAGAAAGGATGTGTGGGATGCTCACAACAGTTTTCCCATAAGAAGAACACTGGAGCGTGCTGTTAGCAATGGGGAGAAATGGGTGTTTAGTGGGAGACTGGAGGAATGAGACCGGTGCTGTTACCCTCATGGACCTGTGCTTGTACCTGGAGAGATGCTCTTGCTTTTGCTCTCATTCTCCTGCTGTCTCTCCCCAGCTCGCTCAGCTGGCAGTGGTAAGGCACTGGATGTTTTAACTTTGCATATCGGCTGACAGGGCACATCTGCCCTGCAGGCCTTCCTGGGGCTGCAGCAAAGCTGCCGGACAGCCCTCGGTGAGGTCTGTGGTGAAGACACTTTCTTCCTTGCCCTGGGTAAATGCTGGCTCCCCTGGGTGTTCATTCTTCCCTGGTCTTCTTATCTGCTTTCCATTCGCAAGAGGAAAAGGCTAAAATGCGAAAGGTAACAGAAAAAGCTCAAGATGTCAGCTGCCAATTCCTTAACCACAGCCTCTTACTGAGCCAACTTAAACTCCAGGCTGGAGGCTCAGAGAGAGCTAAGGCCACTTGCTAAGACCCGTCTCCTTTTCCCACTTCACCTTGCTGTCTTCTCCCCATTCAGAGTGGTTACAGTCTGAAAGCAAACCCAGCTCCCCCTTGGAAACTAGGAAGAGGCAAATATAAAAGCAGCGTGGTGAGCCCTACCACTAAGCCATAACCAAAATTGATTCTTTATTCTAATAGCTAATTCATGCTTGGCCAGTGTTCTTTGCTTGGTGCTTACTCTTTTGCTGTAAGGGAATAAAGAAGAGAAGATTCCCAAAGATGAATTTGTACTGCACCGGGCCACGTGCCATGCAGCCAGGAGCTGGTCTGGCTCTCTCCTCTCCCACTGTTCCGCTGGCCCTCCACCCCCCTTGCAGCCTCAGCCTTGCCAGACCTGTGCTGGTGCAGAACCAGGCAGCTCACGGAGGGAAAGGAGCGGGGGTTTGGGAATGATAGGAGACCGTACCATAATGTTCAGGTTTGACAAAGGGCAGGATAAACACAGAGGGGTCTGCAGCCAACCAGTGCGTCCAGGTGTGGTGTTTCAAGTTGTGAAGGGTCCCTCACTACTCTCCCGCTGCCCACTTCAGCTGCTGCAGAGAGATGGGACACAAAAACCCAGGGAGGCTCATGCTTCTGCTGTTGGAAGAATCCCTGTTTGATAAAGCCCTGAGCAGGAGGTCACCCATCACCTACAGCAGGTGCCAGGATCTCACCTCCACTGAGCGAACATGTACGTGGAAAGGAGGCTTTGGTTTTCCCTCCTTTTTGAAATCCTCCACCTAATTCAGCTCCGGAGCCAAGGGAGAAGGAGGACACCTCTGGTCTGCATGGCAGGAAAACCCCGTAAGTGACGATCATGCTCGCTGGGAGTGGCTGCCAACATCTTTGCTAAGCATTAACAGAGGCAAATTTTCAACTGTCTCAATGTCACAGCATCGGTGTGACCCTGCGCCTGTTCTTAAAACATCCCAGTGTGGGACCCAGGTGTTCATATAAGAACTAGAGTTTTCATTTCCAAAGCAAGCCCCAATAGCCAGCTGCTGCCTGCGGCTTTTTATTCTGTGATTGTAACAACCTGGAAACACCACCTGGCTTTTCCACCACAGCCCCAGAACTGAAGGGCCAAGAACATCCCTTTTTTTAGGTACCCTCAGCTGGGATCACCCTGGTTGACCATCTCCAAAAGGGACAGAGGGAAAGTGGAGGGACCCCTGGCAACACGGACTGGTGCGACAGGAGAAACCACCTCTGCCGTCACTCTCGCACTGGTGTCAGACCTGCAAACCCCCAGCTTTGGACCTGCCTCAGGACAGGGGAACTGGCTCCTCCCCATCCTGCAGCCAAATGCAAGACCACAGTCCAGTGTGGGTTTGGGTCCTTTATTTGGCCATAATAATCAATGACCTTTGTAAGCAACAATTTCTGCTACAGCAGTTGTGTTGCCAGCAGCTGTGAAGGGCAAGATTCAGAAATCCTTTGCAAAATGGATTTTTTTCTTCTTTTTTTCGCTTCAAGACATTCATTAAAAGCCTCATGTTAAATGAAACTATATTCTGCCTCCTCACTGGGATAACAGCTTTAATCAAAATGTCCATTTTCATGATCAAGAGAGAAGAGTGAAATGTGAATATAGATGAAATGAGGCCCCAGGAAAGCACAAAAGTAAACCATGCTCCAGTATTCCTGTGGAATAGCAAGGTTCCCTCCAGGTTTTTTCTTCCTTCCTTCATTATCAATGTACCTTTGGGGTCATTTTAAAGCAACAAACGACTCTTTGAGCTGATGTGAACATTCTCATCATTGCTAGAAAAAGTATCCAGGCCTTACACCACCTTTGTAAGAGCTGCTGTCGATGTCCTGAAATGCCGTTTGTGCTGAGCATTTCCAGCAACCCAAACTGACACGTACTTTGTAGTGAGTATTGGTAACCAGTCAGCACAAGCTCCCGAGTACCCCACTGGAGCCCCTCGAAGTGGGGCAAGCCCTTCTCCTGGAAAACCAAACCCCAGAGGAAACAAGGCAAATCCTCTGCTCCACGTTCTGTCTGAAACACCACAGGAAGAGTGGGGAGACTCAGGAGCCCCGCAGGGCAGTCCTCTGCAGTAGTTTCTAGCTGACTTTTGTTCCCTGGAAATTCACATTTGGATTCAAAGAAAGCAGGAAAATCAGGATGCTGTTTTACCTGTACTTGGCTCCTTCTTCATCAAAGCAATGTAGCCATCACGTGAGGCACGGCACACGTGGGGCAATGCAGCCGTCACGTGAGTCTGGCTTGCACCCAAAAGTTTGCCATCTATTAAAAAGTGTTGCAGAAGAAGGGGTAAAGACAAAGGAGAGCCCAGAGATGCGATAGACCCCTCTGAGCTGCGATCCCTCCCCTGATATCGTTAGGGTTATGCCCACAAAAATCACAGAGACCCTCCATCCATCCCAGACATTTTCAGTCTATGCATTGAGAGGTCCGCAAATGGCAGAAAATAAAAGCAAGCCTAACACCAGGAAGCTTAAATTTTCTAGCTCACAAGCCTCAGATGGAACTCTTTAGGAGTGTAGAAATCAAAGTGAGTTGAAAACAGCTGAGATCTGGCTCCTGGCTGTTCCCTTGAGGCAGAGGCTCTGAGCTGCTCATCACAGCCTGCACCCTCCAAGCTGCCAGGAGCAAGAAGCACGGCACCCATGGTGCTGCTGAGAGTGCTGAGGGGGAGCAGTAAGGGTCATGCCCTCACCTAAAAACTGCCAGCTGTGCCTGCCATTTCATCATGCATCTTATTCTTAGGAAAGTTAATGGTCACTGAGGAAATCGGCGGTGGCAATGCAAGCAGAAACCACATGTCAGTGGTGCAAAGTATCGCACTGAAAGCCGGGGCAGGGTCTGGTGCAGTAACTGAAATCACAGCTTCAGGGCTATCAATACCAGAGCCAGCAACAGGGCCTTTGTCAGCTGTTGTTGGTGATGATGTTGTGGAGAAAAGGAGCAAAGAACCTCCCAGCTTTGAGTGGAAACCAGAGCCGGTGCTACATCAGCATTTTTCATCCTTATCAGCTCTGCATGGTGGGACGCAGTTCTTCTTGAAGAGGCATTTTTTTAAGGTAGAAGACCTGAAAACATTAAATTCAAACCTTGTTAAGTGCATAGGATTTATCTGTCATCTAGGAGACTCTTGTTTTCATTGTGATGATTCTTATATAATTTACAATGAAATTGGGACGGGAGAAACTTTTCTCACTTGCCTATAATGGCAGACTGTAAACAATTTATTGTGCAACACTGCAACAGCAGCCAGAAGCTCAGCCCAGGCTTCCCTGAAAAAATCTGCAACTCTGGCTGAACAGCCTGCAGGTGGAAAAGCACTGCATTTTCCTACAGTAGGATTTCAAAGGTAAAATATCCGTCATTTCTCCACTCAGAAAAGAAAGTAAAAACAAGAAAGAAATCCCTGTCTGAAGCGTTTCATTGAATGCAAAGGCTTGCTTTGCTGGCAGAGCCTTTGGGTTACCTGTTCTGGGAGCTTCTGCTTTTAAGAAAATTCAGAGTGCTGCTGTTTTTTCTGGACACGAGTCAGCTGGTTTCGTGGCACTCCAGTGTAGATGTTTACACTGAGCATCTCTGCAGCTGAGACATCCAATCTAGGCTTTCTGGTTTTTTGCAGAAGACTAAGAGGCACTTTAGGGCACGATTTATCCAGCCAGCTCCAGACGCCTGCTTTGGGAGGGCACACGCTGCGTGGACCAGGTGGGTCTGAGTGAGCAAATCAGCTCTAGATATCTCTTTTCACCTGAGGAGACAGGGAAAACAAAGAAAGTATTAGATTTGTAAAGGAATGACTTTTAAGAAACGAACAAACCCCTCGGTTTTCTGCCAAATTGCTTACTGCAGCTATAAGCAGTGCACAGCCGCTTGCTGTTATATATTTATTATACTTTACAGCGCCAGGGAAGCTTTTGAGTGGTACGATGCCATCTGCTGCTCCGAATGCTTATTTCCTCCCTTCCCATTCCTTCCCAGCGGGCAGCTTGTGCTGATGGGGGGAAATTTGGGATGTTTGGATCATCTGCAGAGTGAAAATATTTTCATCCGCAAAACAAAGCTTGCCCAGATAATAGAAAGCGGAGTGAAGAGTTTAATCTCACAAGCAATGGCTCAGTTATGAAGAAAAGTTTGTGTAATGAATGAGGCATCCCAGAGAAGATATACAATATTTGCCCACAAACCAGCTTGCAAAGAAGATTGGATTTGGTATAATTTCCAGTTTAATGGCAAGACTTGCTGCTAATT
Source organism: Bucorvus abyssinicus (assembly GCA_009769605.1). NCBI lineage: Eukaryota > Metazoa > Chordata > Aves > Bucerotiformes > Bucorvidae > Bucorvus > Bucorvus abyssinicus. The sequence continues at coordinate 7,171,766 of CM020028.1, read as the reverse complement.
CTGCTAGCACCCATCTCCACTACTGCAGAAACAATCACCTCCACATCTGTGAGTTGATGTGATGCCCTGTGACCCTGAAATGTAGTCCCAGCATGTCTTTCTAAAATCTGTGAACTGAAGAACAAATTAAAACACACTGTCAGCTCCCAGGGACTGGAACTTAAACCTGTGAGCAAGCTCTATTAAGTCCAGTAATAGACACCAGTCATACTCAGCCACACAATGGAAGCAAAAAGGAATGAATAGCACACCATCAGCTCCGGCGCTCCGGCAGTAATAAGCATCATGCTGGGCTCACTGCGCTGACTAATCCATAATTTATTTGGCTTCATAAATATCAAAACATACCACAGCTGTTAGTACTTCAGTGCAAAACCCTCAAATATTGCTTCAATTATTCAGGAGCTCATCGCAGGAGCCAGTCAACTGCTTCGAAGGTGCAATTTTAGAAGGTATCAATTACTCAGGAGTTTCAGCAGCGTAGTTGCCAGCCGGGCCCCCAGGGCAGCTGACATGGGGAGCGCTGGGAGCACTAACAACATGAAGAAAAATTACCTTTCCCTCAAAATAGCCTAAAGCCTTGAGCCCCTCACAGGCAGGGATGCAGGCAGCTCCGTGGCAGTGTTTGGAGGTGCTGTGTGCGGGCCCTTACAACCCTTGGAGGGGCCTCTGCTTCAGCATCTCACTCTGAAGAGCTGATGATACCATCATTAAATCCACACTCCCAAAAGCTTGCACTCCTAAATTTACCCTCCACGCAGGACTTAAGTTAGACCTGCTTAAATGGTGAAGCCCAGCAGTCTGAGTCACCTCTCCATCAACGAATGACCATTTGAACCAGGGCGTGGGGGGAAAGGGAAGTCCCAGCAGCCAGCAAACATCACAGGCTCAGCCCAGCACAGACCATCATCGAGCCTGGATGCACACATGGTTTTCAGGTCTCCCCATAATTCACAAAACAAAACAAAGAGTATTAATTATCTGGAATAGAAGTTAGCGTACCCCAGGAAAGGGATATAGCCTGGCCAATCCCTGCAATACCTTTAGTCAAGCAGGCAGGACAAAGTCAGATAAAACACAAGCATGACCACACCTTCAGCAAATTACATTTGAGGATCTGAAGCCAAACTTTGTAAATTAAACTCACATTTATTTTCATGTCCAGACACTAGAGTCCTGCTAGCCCAGCTTGGTTCATTCACGTGCTCCTTCAAACTGGGAAGCTGCTTTCCTGCCTCTCCAAAGTCTGGTTCTTCAATCCTGAATGGGAGCAGAGCAAACACCTGCTGTTTCAACATGGCCAGAGCTGTCAAAAGGTATCCTAGGTCCCCAGCTATTTTTTAAATAGATGACACCTTGCTGATCCCATGATTTTTACAAAACAAACAAACAAAAACCAAACACACACACACACAAAACCAAAAGAAACCCACTGCAGAAAGAAAGTGGGTCCATTCCCTGCAGTACGGGAAAGGGCAGCATAGCAGGGAAGGGCACCTGCTGCTCGGCAGGGCTCCTGCAAGCAAACGGCATGAAATTTTCATGCAAATTTCCCACTAGGGGCTATTGAATAAAGCTCCAGATTTCCCTACCCTTAATGAATAAATCACTCAGCCTCGTTAGTGGAGTCTCTGGCAGCAAGCATCACCTTTGCTGCTGAGTTGACCAAGGAATTGATGTGACCAGAGATAAATGTTGCTCTTAAACTTGCGCTGAAGAAGACATGAAAAATGCGTTAGCTCATAATCTCACACACAGCGATGCAATGTGGGGATAATTGAGATGTAAGTGCTGCTCAGGCGCCAAATTCAGAAAGATTTTTTTTTTTTCCCCTTAGTGGGCTAACAAACCATTTCCAAAGCAGTGAAGCTCTCTAAATGTAATTTTTTTGCTAGGTACAAGTATTCCCCAAGTATCTTGGGAATTGCCATTTTCTTTGAGGATGTGATGCGCATCTTGGGGGGGGTGAGGGGAGATTTTATACCACACCAAAACCAAAGGGTCTCTGAAAATGGCTTTTTGATATAGCTCTGATGAATCTCATACCGCAGAACTCTGTGATCTATGTTTGCAGAGCCCAGGGAGCAGTGCAGATCCCACCCACATGCCCCCAGAGCCTGCAGCAATGGTATCACAGGTGCTTTCCACCCTCCTTGAAAGCAGGCAATCATGGTGTGCCCAGCTTTGTGCCCCATCAACCCTGGCCTGGTTGGCCTCGACCCAAGCACACACAGCCACCACCAGCAGCTGACGTCCACTGCCTGGTGAGTGGCAGGAGAGGCGTCTTGGTCAGTGTCCCGTGCACAGATTATCCTGGGGTTTTGTACAAGGCCAGTAGCTCAAGCATCTCCCATAACACATATGCCATGGCTGTCATACAACCCAGTCCTGTGGGAGTATTTCTGAGTCGATCCTGTGCTTCATGAAGCTTCACAAGCAGGATCTGTGACGCTACACGAGAGTATCATTAAAGGAAGGGTTGTCTCATCCACTCTGATGCCCGTTTGCAGCCAAGAGGCACAGCTACACCGTCTGGCCCTCCTTCCAGGTCTGCCTTCTCCCTCCTTTCTCATGAATAAAATAAAGAAGAATAGAAGTAAATTTTCTGGAGCTGACTCACATTTCAGAGCAGCTGAGGGTCTCATTTTCCTCATCAGGCACTTTGGATGGGGCAGTGTGGCAGCAAGGAGTCCAGCCCTGAATCCAGCTTTGGCTCTGTGCCTATCAAGGGATCTCAGTCCTTGCACGGGACTGGTACAGAAATGGAGGAGCAGCATCAGTGCTGGTTCAAGAGCAGAGGTCTCATATTCCTGGATGTGAATGTGCCTGGTCCTCCTGAAGCGGGGGGAAGACATTTAGGGTGTGCAAGAGATCATCCAGCACATGCCCACGCAACAAAAAAGTGCCACTGTTGAAGTAAAAGGCTTCTTGCGCAACCTCCCCTCTGTGCACATCCCGGTGAATAGGCAGGTCAGCGCTCCAGTATTTCATTTACACAGGACACTGGCCTGCTTTAAGACATAGTCATTGTCTGGGAAATCCTTGCTGGAATTTTAAATCCTCCAAAGGCAGCTCTCTGTCACTCAGGGACCAGCTTTACATTTTCCTGTATTTTGTACATATGCCTGTTACCTTTTATCCAAGTGCGTATCCTGGCATGGACATCGCTTGTCTGCTGAGCACTCCCAGGCTACACGCGTTATGGGTTGGTTTCCACATACAGAAGCCACAAACCAGAGTGTTAGTTGTATTTGTGCTTATGTTGTATTTAACTTATGAGTAATAACATTCTTGAAAGAACGATGGAAAACATGGAAAAGCAAACCCACCTGCCGTGTGTCTCCCCGGGAGTGACCACTTGCTCACACCTTAAGAAGTGTGTTTGTTGGCACCTGCCACATTCAGTCTCTACTGCACACTTCAGTTCCCACAGTCCTGAGTCAGGGATTCTCAGCACCTTCTTCCCTGCAAAAGCTCGGTAAATCCAATGGGTATACGTTGAGTCTAGCAGCAATCAGGGAAAACATAAATATGGAAAGCCTACTATGAGAAACAGAGACCATCAATTCCCAGGCGGTATGTGAACATATGGAGGTTGTCTGCTTTTAAACTTCATAACTTTCTCACTCTGCAGAGTACTATAAACAGCCACTTTTCTGTGAACACCTCTGACAGCTGTAACTTCAGTAGGACGTAGAGGGGAAGAGCCAAACGCCTCTCCCATGACTGCTACGTTATATTTGTTTTAAGTTCAGTTGATCTGGGTTATCTGGGGAGGTGTCTCTGCTGCTGGGACAAGCCACATTCAGCACTTCCAGTCCCTTCCAGGTGCTGCTATTTGCATGCTGTTTCCCAACACAAATGTTTTCTTCAGGATAGGAACATTTGAAGTAATTAAAAAAAACTAAAAAACGAAAAAACCAAACAACTGATTCAGGCATCATACCTGCTGTTGGAAAAGCACCAGGCTAAGATCCAGGCTAACCTACCCCATCATGCTGTGGGGTAGAAGCTTATGATTCAGACCCTGCAGAATGTTGAGACATATGAATTCAAAACCTCTCAAAAGGCAAATGGAGCCCTCAGGAGATGCTGAAGAGGAACTTTGAGTATTTAGTGGGTATCGAGTTTATCGAAAAGAAAAAGGAATTACAGACCTCAGCTCTGCCTGCTCTCACGTCATTTAACCTCAGGAATTCTTCTCTCTGGGACCTTTCTGCTCCTTAAGCCCCGAGCAGTTTGTGCCTTCATCCCTACAGATGGTAGACCCCCAAAATGTCAGACAGGGAGGTCTGGCTCTGCCAGGAGGCAGAGGGATGCTGAAGGTGTCTCCTGCTTGTTGCAACCAAATTTTCCCCCCTCTGAACCTCCACCAGCCCACATAGGTAGAACACAAAGATGTGGTCCATGAGATCTTGCAGGCATCTTCTCAGGGACAGAAACCACAGCAAATCCAGCTCAGTTTGAAGTGGGAGCTGGTGCTCTGACTGGGACATCATGCTCTCCAAGCAAAACAACTTTATCTTGGCTTCCATGATAGCAATTGAATGAGATGTTCATCCAGAAGATAAACAACATTTTACAGATGCGAATCACGATTGTGCAAGACAGATAATTAGGCAATTAGAACAATTAAGTGTTTAAAAAACACCACATCTAGAAATAAGAGTGAAGAAGAAGGGAAGACAAGAAAACTCGTGCATTTTTTTTTCTCTGGAAGTTTTTCAACAGCAAAACAGGTGGAGGGAAGAGAAGGCAAGGAGGACGCTGGGCTGTGGGCTGTAAGGTGTCTTGGGCAAGGTATACAAAACTTAACAGCTGTCCCTGTGAATTTCAGGTGGGATTTCCTAGGTGGCTGATTTTGCTCGTCAAAATCGTCAATCAAAAACCTGCAGAGAACACCAATTACACGTTATTTGGGCTTTGGGGCCATTAAGTGACTTTTTGCAGCCTTAACATTTTGATATTATGGTAAGCCAGAGCCACCGTTCAGAGCACAGTCCTGCCTTCGGGCATCTCCCTGGGGAGCCGTGTTTCCTATCAGGCTGCAGCAGCCCGTTCTTCTTTTGGGGGATAAAATTTGCTTTGTCTGCCTGTGGTTTTTGAGTTTCTCACGTCTCATTCACAGCTGACTAAAATGCGCTCTTATCACAGAGTCATTCGTGGTCTTTGCTTTTTCCAGGCTATTAATTCGCTCATTTGCACAAGAGCTTTAAGGTGAATCCTTGCTTTGAACAAACCTCAGTCTGCCACCTCGGGACAGTAGTTGGCTGCATGAGCCATGTCGTCTTTTTGCCACACTGCAAGAATTTACTTACGGAATTCCTTGCCACAGTCAATGACATTACACTTTTTCAGGTGTCCACTGACACATTTAAGTGGTTGAGGTATGCGTGCAGCAAACACTTTAAAGAATAACTTTATTCAAGTTAAACATTTAACAGCATTAAAGGGAAAAAAAGTGGGTGAAATTTTGACCTTTTTGAGGCAAATGGGACCTTTGTCACTGATGTCAAGCAAGGTTTTCACCCAGAAATCTAACGAGAGATCTCAGATGAACTGATAACAGACACAAGCCAGCTGCAATCGCAACCTGAACTCCCCCTCCCTTCAAAGATTACAGCACAGCTCCGCCTCTAATTGCTGTAAGAATCGCTGTCTTATTGTCCACATCTTCTGCAATTCCATTACTGGATGAAGAGCACTTCTGATACAATGAAAAAGAAAAAAATAAAAAGCAAAACACCAAAAAACACGTGTATTATCCTGCCTTGTGCACTTATGAAATGAGAAGGTTATTACAGCAGAGGGGAATTAAGTTACAATGCTGGTGCTCTGTCTCGCTGAGGGTTTACAGAGTGGTAATTAAGAGAAGCACTTTCTGTGTAAGAGAGCTCTTCTGCTGCAAAGGAAGAAAAAACATTTCTGCTCATTTTAATCAGGCATTGATGGATGGCATTAATAAGTTATGGTAACATGTCAGCATCTCCCTCGTGCTACAGTTCTGCAGATCTCCCGTAGCTGCTGGATAACCCTGGCACACTCACTTTCAGCCAGGACCACAGCCCACACCGCTGGGGAAACACGCAGCAGTTTCAGCAGGCACTGGATGTGGCCCTTTTCAGATCTTTTAGGGCAGGGAAACACCAACCCCGCTGTTTATTTATTTAAACATTTCCAGCATGGCTTTGAAACTCCTGCTGCTTCGCAGACACTAAGCCCCAACATCTCTGTGCACACACAAACAAAGGCAAGCCCTTTCCCCAAGTGAGGTTGCTTCTCCCTTTGTGCATAAATCACTGGAGCAAATTTCAAAGCAAGTCACACAAGCTGGACATGTATTTGCAGCAGAGATGGACTTGAAGGACTTTATATGGTGCGTGCTTCTTTCCCAGACAGTCCTCATCCACCTCCACAAGCAGCCCGGCTTCAGGAGGCTGCATCAAGAGCAGTGTGGTGCTTTGAAGGTCTCTTTGCACCCACCCACAGCACAGCACTGGAAGCAGTCATCCCCGAGAGGCTAGAGACTCCCTTATCTTCACACTACAGGCAGGGAAGCAGAGCAAGGCAAGGATAAAACGCTCTGAACTACGCTCAAAGCCAGCAATACCAGTTGGACTAAGTGAGGTGACCGGGAAGGACTAGGGGTGAGCGGGGTTACTCACCATGCAATAGCAGGACCACATTTAAAGCCGTCTACTTCCAGCGCTACAGCCCGTGATGGGCATCAGGGCTGAACCCAAAACCTGCTGAAGGTCACTGAATCCTTCAGAGGTTTCCATTCACTCAGCAACTTTTGAGGCTGGGTGGAAAAATAAGTCCAAAAGGTCCATAACCGTGACTGATAGGACAAATCTCCGCTGTGCTTGAGTGCGACCAGTGAGAGTGGATCGAGAACAGCAGGGATTGGGGGGCCTGAGACCCAGACGCCTAATCCTGCTCCTCGTCTGTTTATCCACAGTGCTATGCTTGCAGGGTTTGAGGGGGTTTGCGCCCTGGAAAGCTGTGACGATGCGCAGACAGTGAGAGAAAGCTAGACCTCCTTCTTCGTAAAATGCTTCTTTTGCAGGACCTGCTTGTGGACTTCAGCAAAATTTGGAAACAATTTTCTTGTCCTCCTGCTTGTCCAAAATCAGCAGGGGACTTTCTCCAGCATCTGTCTCCTTGAGACATCAGAAGCAGCTTTAATTTTATTTTCAAGCATGTCTTTTAAAGGCAGGGAGAGAGAAGAGCCTCTGGACATGCTTCAGCAGAGGGTCAAGCTGGGTGCCAGAGGCAAAGCATCGGTTACAGGGCTGGCAGGGTGCAAACACATGTGCCCTGTGGTCCCTCTCAGTAGCCCTCGTCCTGCAGGTGCCAGAGTTCAGAGCCACAGCTGCGGGGAGCAAAATACATAATATAGGAGTGGAAAAGAGCCTTCCAAGGAGACAGTTGTTATTTTGAAGAGTGGGGCAGGAAATGCCATGAGGGTCTTGCTTTAGTGTGCTGCTCATTGCCAAAGGCACCGTCCAAAGGAAGAAAAAGGACCATTGGAAAGCCCAGGCTGGGCAGCCCAGGCTCCAGGTGAGTGTCAGGAGCAGCTCTGCAGTGCTCCTCAAGGCAAGGCAAGACAATGTTTTTGGAAAAGACTGGCATTTTGGAAATTATTATCCTTCCCACTGCTCCTCTTCCAACCAACTCTAGCAGCATGCAGGGAGAATTAAGTGATTTGTTGAAGGTGGACTTGAGGTGGCCAGGTTGTGCCCTGGCGCAGGTGCTGGGAGCGTGCGATGCTCCTGGCAGGTCTCACAGGGACACACGGGTGATTCGGAGCAATATCTGCCTGGCCCTGCCTGCTGCTGGGTGACAGGCCCAGGCACCCTGCACTGAAACAGAGCACTACAGGTGCTTAAACACCGCAGTGATATGTTTGGACATAAATAAAGGCAGACTAGACTGGCAAAAGGAGAGAAGCATCGTGCCTGAATCCGGGCATGCCAAGCTGCAAAGCTGTTAATCATGCATTAAGGAAGTACATAAACGCCTGGGCAGCTTGTGGAGCAGCCCTCACCCCTATCCCTGCAGATAGAGTGTCCAGCTGTAAGCTCACGATGGCGCTATGGCAATTTTAGAAGGAAGACTTGGAAGCAAGACCCTGGTACTGAGCCTGCCATGGGGTTCTCATCCCACTGGGCTGCAGGGAAGGTGGTGGATAGAGGCATCACTAAATCTCTCTGAGTAGAATCGGGCACCTCCAGCACGTGGTTACAGCCATGGCCTCATCAGCATCGTGACTGTCGCTGGGACTAGAAAAATGCAGATAAAGAGCAGAGCTGGTGTCTCAAAGAGGATTGATTTGTGACTCCTTGTTTAAAGTTTCTAAGCAGAAGTAAAGCAGAGAGACACAAGGATAAAAGAAGAAGAAACAGTAGAAAAAATGCCAGTGCTCATGCAGGTTGAATTTTCGTTGGTTCAGATCCGTCTTTCACAGGACAGCTTCCACTTACCATAAAGGAAAACAATCACAAACCTCAGTGTGATTTTAACTTTTAATCAGCTCTTAAGGAAACCATAGGTCAGACCTTTGTCATGTTGACTTGTTCAAGCCTGCGAGGACTGCAGAAGGCTTCCCCCACTGGCCTCCCAGGCAGCAGATGGTGCAGACCCTGCCTTTTCCTCCAGCCTGGGACAGATCATCCAAAGCTCTGAGACAGAGAAGGCTGATGCTAAATACATCCTCAAGGACTTTCTGTCCAGTCTCTGTTGCAAGTTGGGGGGTGACAAAGGAGCCAGCACACTGTCCCCAACCTGCAGCTGAACAGCAAAATGCAGCTCGTTGGAAGGTAACTGAGATATCTGTACCAAGTGCTAATGCTGCACAATGTCCTTTGCAGGGACAGGGACAGCAGAGGAGGAGGGACGCACATTTGCCAGAAATTTAATAGTCTGCTGCAAAGTGCTCCAATGCAAGATCTATAGCAGCTACAACCTTGAAACATGGGAACAGCTGAGAATGGGCTTTGTTTTTATGTAATGTATAACCAACAAAAAAATCCCCAAACTTTGAAAAAGCAGCGCCAAACAAGTCCAAGGTTATTGGCTAATACATGTGATTTCAAAGGCTGAATTTCTGACATGTTCTTTTTTTTTAAACCAAGGTTGAATCTCTCTCAGAGTTATTGTTTAGATTACAATCTTACCCTGGAAGAGGATATATCTGCCACTCTGTGCCAGCAACAAAAATTGGTGCTATTCACATCTCATTGGAGGTGCTAGTACAAAGTAAGCGCCGTCTGCCTGAATAATTAATTGCCAGCACAGACAGCACAATAGATAAGCTCCAGAAATAAGGTATTTCAAATACAATTTCAAGCTAACAGTGCATGAATAGCTTTTGAAAAGCCCCCCAAAAGCAGACCCTGTGTTTCAGAGAGAAGTAAAACACCATCAATCAACTTGTCTCTTCTTTCTGAATGAGAGGTCTCAGCCTATTCCACTTCAGGTGAGCCCCCATCAGCAGCCCGTTTGGCAATGAAAAAAGAGGAGTTCAAAGTATCAGGGGTGTGAGCAGCAGCACGGTCATAGGGAGCAGAGAAGAGGAGGGAGGAAGAAATATGGTGGATGGATGGATGGAGCATATGGTACATAGAATCATAGAATGTTTGGGGTTGGAAGGGACCTTTAAAGATCATCTAGTCCAACCTCCCTGCAGTGAGCAGGGACATCTTCTACCAGATCAGGTTGCCCAGAGCCCCGTCCAACCTGACCTGGAATGTTTCCAGGGATGGGGCTTCTACCACCTCTCTGGGCAACATGTGCCAGTGTCTCACCACCCTCACTCTAAAAAATTTCTCCCATATATCTAGCCTAAATCTACCACTGTAGAGAGAACAGTCACATGATACCCGCAAGCATCCTCTGCCCAGGGAAGTTTCATTCAGCAGCAACGGGAAGGAGGGTGAGGAAGGCATGACCGCTTTAGCCCTGTCAGGGAGCATAGACATTTTCTGCACCCTCCCCTTGAGAGTGCAAAGTTTGAGGCACATTGGAAAGATAAGTTCTAACGATCCTGAGCTGCCCATACACTTGGCCTCACCAAAGGAACATCGCAACAGTCTGTCTATCGCTCAAACCACACAACCACAAATACATCCCAAGCTGTCAGGAGAGAGACAGGCAAGGGCTCAGGGCATAGTTTGGCATAGACTTTTTGCAGGGCAAGGCACTGGCATGGTTACGTACGTGGCTGTGTACACGTACATCCAAAAGCCAGGCTCTGAAAAGTACAGAAGGGAAGAATATGAGGTGGTCAATGCCCTGTGCCTGTCAGTGTTTAAAAGCATTTGAGCAATGCCCTGAACAACATCATTTAACTTTTGATCAGCCCTGAAGTGGTCAGGCAGTTGAACTAGATGATAGTTGTAGGTCCTTTACACCTGAAATCTCCTCTCCTCTCCTCTCCTCTCCTCTCCTCTCCTCTCCTCTCCTCTCCTCTCCTCTCCTCTCCTCTCCTCTCCTCTCCTCTCCTCTCCTCTCCTCTCCTCTCCTCTCCTCTCCTCTCCTCTCCTCTCCTCTCCTCTCCTCTCCTCTCCTCTCCTCTCCTCTCCTCTCCTCTCCTCTCCTCTCCTCTCCTCTCCTCTCCTCTCCTCTCCTCTCCTCTCCTCTCCTCTCCTCTCCTCTCCTCTCCATGATTTAAGACAATTCAAAACTCATTTTAATATATCATTAGCTAGTAGGGGAGGGATGGCTGTGAAAGGAAGCAGAGAGGAGAAACTGTAAACAGAAAAGGAAGAAAAAAATACATTTCCAAGTGAAATTTATAATTCCCATATAAATGAAAGGAAAGGTAATGATGCACATAAAACTAATGAAATTATCCTGCAGACTGATTACTAGCTAATGAAATTGCTTACTTAACATACATTAACTGAGCCACAACCGGCTTTTCACTGCACTCGTGTTAGCCAAAACTCTTCCTGTCAGCAGTGAGAAAAATGCCACAGGAGTAGAGCAAGACAGCTTTATTTTACACTCGACCCACCACGAAGTGCAGCCAGAATCAGAGGACTGCCAAGGCACGGGGTCAGCTGTGGCTCAGCTCTGAGCAATCCCTGTTCAGGGATCACAGCCCCAGCCCCAGCACAGTGCTGCAGGCATCAGCACCATCATGTGTAGCCCTCAGATAAAAGGCTGCTCTCTACACATGACATGGCAGGGGGATCATATTTACGGTTTTTCAGTGGCTGCAGATCAGGCGTGCTCTGATTGTGAACCAAGGAAATTGCTCTTCTGATCTGATAGCCCCGCTCATGGGAGCTGGACCACAGAAGTCAAATCAAATTTCTTCTGGTTCATGGGTAACCAAGCAGGACTATTTTGTGGCTGAAGATTCATTATTCAGCAATTTTGCTGAGGACAGCTCAGCTGTATTAGGATACAGCTCACCACACCTGTATGCTAACAGCTCTAGGATAACAGATCAACACACCTCTGTCTATGCACAAACCCCCACACCTAGGGGGCCTTTCTTACCCTCCAGACAAGAAGTTAAGGTACTTCAGGTTTTAAACAGTTATAAGTGGGTTTATTTTTTTTTCCTAGAAACACGAAGTCAGAGGTTGGCACCACTCGCAGAGCCCACAAAAGACCTCCTAGTAGTTTGAGCCAGGAACAGGAGGTGGACAGCAGCCAACCGTGTTGGGAAGCCCAACAGTTAGACAGGGAAACTCTCACCTTTCTGGGATATTTCATGGTCTCTGTCACTAAGCAGGCACAACTAAATAACACCAACCACAACGCGACACCAATCAGATGGGCAGAAAGCCCTGCGCAGGGCCTTCAGAGAGCAACCCCCCTAATGGCAATTACTGCTTTTTAGAGAAGGTTAATGGTAGAAGAGTACCCGTGCAGCAGCTGATGGCTGCTGTTACAGAAAACTCTCCTCCCAGTTTTCTTCAATTCAGTTTTAAGGAACCTTTGGGAGCATGATGCTGTCATGGTGCTGAAGTTCAGCTGTAGATCAGTGCTGAATCACAGCAAACATTTCACTTAAAAGGGAATCTCATTCTAGATTCAAGAGACAGATGATATTAGATTTTTTTTTAATTTTAGTCAGATACATATACATATTCCCTTATCAAATGATGTAATTCTTAATCAATACTTAAAGCTTTCAAGTATGTAATTTTTTTTTTTTTTGGCATTTTTATACATCCTTTGCAGCTAAATTATAAATGACCAGAAAACTTCTCCGAAGAGCTCTCCGTCATGCATTTTTGTCCCTCTACATTAGGATCCAAGGTAAAACATGCAGCAAAGTTCAGCTGAGTCTGCAACCCAAAGAAAAAGTTCAGGCACTCTGGAAATCCTGATCCCACCACACACCTCCCTGAAGAAGAGTAGGTATCTCACAGGGAAGGATCATCATATCGAGGTTCAGAGGGTGCATCTCCAGAAAAGACACCAGAAAAGACCCCATGATGAACCACAGAAAGTGTCAGCCCAGTTTCCCAGGCATGTTCTTACTTCCATCTGTATGCGCTGCCTAAAAAAGTCCTTCACTAATGCCAAAACCGTCACTTCTGTGTTGCCCAGTCATTGCTGAATTATCACCTGAACCTGCTGTGATTTCCCGGTGAGTGAAATAATTCCCATCCATAAAAACCATAAAAAGTCTTTGGGACAAGAGCCGAAAAGCCATCAAACTGAAAGGTCCGTGAGCCAAAGCTCTGCTCCAGTGATTAGCTGAAGCGTTGCGGATCAAGAGAAGAGATCTCCACTTCCCACAGATCAATGTTCCTTCAACCCAACCCTCCAAGGTCAGTTAAAGTTTTCAAAACGTACTTGACAATAGTTGTGCAGCTTTAGCAAGCAGCCGTCTCCCCCGGGCCTGGCTCATCTGAGGAGCGTGCCGTAACCTTCAGCCTGTCTCGATGTCTGATTCCCTGCTTGGATCCTATTATCATTACTCACTAGGGAGACCAGGTATGTTTGAAGGAAGCCAAATCTTCCAGCTTGTCAGCTCTGAAATATGTTGCCTCAGGCTGCCCAAGCTCTTGTTATTCCTTATTCAGAATGTGGGCTAAGGCTACCTGCAGCTTACACCCTCTTTGCTGCGCAGATGGATTTATCTTTCGACCGCTGCCATTTACAAAGAGGGAAGAGTTGTCTGCAATGTCGGACATGTACATCCTTTAGCCTTATGAACACAACGTTATTCAGAATTGCAGTGCCTCGAAGTGACAGGGGGGAGCATTGCCCAGTAAAGTAAAGCAGTAAAGCCAGCTCAGGCTGGTCTGCAGCTGGACGTGCCTCTCTAATTCACCCTAATTTGTTTTTTATCCTTGGTCATTCGTCACTCCCTCCCTACCTCCTCCCACAGTGTATCTCTAAGAAAAAAGTGTTGCTGTAGAACAAAAGCGTCGCCTCCCACGCCCTCACTCCATGCCAGCACATGTCCTTCTGATGCTGGGGCAGCTTGTCTGGGATTCTGCAACCTTGTGTCTGCATCTCTGCAACAGACCACTTCTGAGGTGCACACCACCTTGCACAAGCACCCAGCACTGCGGCTCTTGAAACATATGCACACACCACAGGATGCCTCTGCTTGTGGATGTGTCAGGACTTCAGAGCACAAGCCAATACGCAGCTGACAGCAGGGCTGAGAGACGTGGGGACAGGCTCTCCCAGATTGCCTCCAGCACAGGGCATTTTTGCTGGCACCCTCCTCCAGACTCATTGGCACTGGCTACCCCAGAAGGGACAATGAGGGAGATGGACCCCAGCAGGGACCCAAGCTGGCACCCCTGACCCACAGCGTGGGGCCACGCAGGTCAGAGCTGTGGCGGTCATTGCACTCCAGCAAATGCATGTGTGCATTCGGTGGCAGCAAAGCCAGGAAGGGAGGATGGCCCTGACCCAGGCAAGCATCAGCTCTGGGAGCCCATCTGATCTCCCACGTCCAGGTAAATACCTTGGCTGTGGTCAGGCATCATGCTGGAGGGAGATGTGGGTGCTGTCACACTTTCCAGCACTGGTATGGACTTAAGGAGAAGAGCAGCCTTTGGACACCTGAGGTCCCGGCTTCCCTGCCTGGACCCTGCTTGCCACGTGGCCCAGGCTTCCTTAGGCTGCCTCTGCAGGACTGGGGTGCAACTGGGTGAAATCAGTTCATGCTGCCACTTGGGTGCAAGCTGAAGAGAGAGCTTCCAGCTGGTCACAAGAGGCTTTCACAAACGTCTAGCTGCCAAAAGCCAAGCCAGACCCAGGGAGGCTCTGTGCGGCTGCGAGGATGGACACAAGAGCGGTGCACCAGGATGGGGATACCTGCTGTAGAGGGGTTAGAGAGAGGGGGGGGACCCCAGAGGGGGGTCTCTGAGGAGAGTGAGCAGGCCCAGGGACATGGTATGAGGATGCCACTGTCCTGTTTCACAGGGTCACCGGTGCCACTGGCTACGCCTCCCACAGCGCGCACTGTCAGGAGGTCACAACATTCCAGGCTGTAGGATGAAAGCTGCATTTCCCTACAGCGAAACCAGAGCTCTTCCTCGCATACCTCAGCCGGGAAACATTCCTTTGATAAAGAAGTCTTAGGAAGAGAAAAACCTTTTACGTGCAATGGCCCTTTCCCTTGCCTTTTCTTTACAAGCACATCCAAGCCTTTCCCCGGGTTTGCTGAGGCTCAGCCATCGCTCCATCTAGTGCAAGTCTGCTGCGAGGCGCCACCTGCGGGAGCACAGGACTGCTGCAGGACCAGAGCTGTGACACAGAGAAGGCTCCAGGCCAGCCCTCACACAGCCTTTACAGTGCTGCTGGGGCCAAAGGCTGCAGGCAACCAAGCTCTGGACCTTTCTGCTGCAACATCCACAGATGATCTGGGGAGGTGGGGAGGATGCTCACAGGAGATGGCAAAGGCAAAGCAGGAATTAAGATCTTGTAAATCTCCTAGCCCTACATGTTTTCACAAAACCACTGAACTCAAGGAATGCGTGCTCCTGGTCTGCCTTGATGCAGGCAAACTGCAAACCATGCCTTGCTGGACTTCAGGCAAGGATTTGAGCAGGAACTTCTCCACTTTCCACCGGTGTGCTTCAGTAAGCCAGTCACTACCTGCTCCTTCCCTCCCCTCCTATTTTGGAGATGCACCTCCCTACTAAGTTTAGCCCTTAATTTTCAAATTTCCTTTGATTTTTGTTAAAAATACCTGACAAACATATAATTAGATTGGAAAGTAAGTCTTTAAGCCCAGGGAGTTTTATTTACAACACACTGGCTGCTCTGTAACTGCCCTCACCACTCCAACAGTCAAACAGGTTAAAGAGCAGTTCAGTCACAGAATCAGAAAATTTGAATATTCCACTGAAGATAAGAAAAACTGAAAGACATCACATGAGAAAAAGAAGGACACCGGGATGTGGGGTTACTTATATTTTTAGCTAAGCAAGACTTATGCAATTGTTCTTCACCTGTGCACACGTTGGTTTTCTTGTCTGTTCCCTTCCCCAGCCCTGATGGCTTCCTAAGCCCCTGCTCAGTGTTAGTAGAGATTATGGCCCCAAAGCTGCTGATCTACAAGTTGTGTGAAAACAGACACTTGTGTCGAATGATAGCCTTAAATATCCTCACTGAAAGACTAAACATTTACTGCATATCTGGGAACTTAGACACAAGAAAGTCCCTGGAGAGCAGGTGGTGTTCGTTCTGCTGTTGTAGAAACTGTTTCTTTCTCATGGAGTGAGCAGAGAGATGAGATTAGCTTTTACCTGGCTACGTACCAGCACTCTTGTTTTAGATAGGAAGGGAGAAGTCAGACAAGTAAACCAAAGACATGGAAAAAATTTCACGCTGGTTTAGGATGGACATTGTAGATTTGGTTCATGAACTCCCCCTCTCTCATCTCAGGTCTTGCACAGATGCAAGAGCTGCTTGTTCATGGCCAGCAGAGCTGGATATAGCTCAGGCTTAGCATAAAAGGCTCAAATTCACCAGCACAGCCCATGCGGTGCCCAGCATCCTGGTATGGAGGTTGGTGTCAATGTTTTTACAGAAGTTTCTAACCGCAGGATGCTGCGGTGCTGTGGGAGGGAACTGCTGGAGGACAGCAGAAGTGACTCAGCCTGTCATCTCTGTTGGCACTCCATAATTATAACAGAGAGCACTCTCCTCAAGGAGCCGCACGCACGTTAATGAAGTGAGTCTCACACCAGCCCTCCACGAGAAGCACCGGGAGCCCTGTGCAACCACCGGGAAAACTTGCAGAGAGACACAGGCGGGCGAGAAGCCTCAGCTGAGCTTTGAGGGGGGTGTGCAGCAGCGACGGGGATAGGATTGCATTCCCTGGCTCCCACTCCACACTCCACCGCTGAAGCTCTCAGAAGGCACTTCAGCCTTCGCTTCTCAACCGAAGGCCCAGCAGTTCAGTGGGGACCCTCTTCCAAACAACATCATTTGGTAGAGGCATCAGCAGGACTTGTACTTTTTTTTCCCCCCCAGCCTTAGAAATGGCCTGGGCTCCCACTGTCCGAGTTCCCCCGGGGTGAGCAAAGTTAGGGAGGACTGGACGCCCTTTCTTACCGGGTAAGCGGGCAGAGGCTGCGCTCCGGCGCTCACCCCTCTGCTCTCCCTTGGGAAGGGCGATAAACCGCGGCAAGGCGTGGCAGCACCTGCGGGAAGAGAGCATGGTTTTCCTCTCTTTGGCGAGCCGGAGGAGCCCCGTGTCCCGGGCGGTGCGGGCGGCAGGTGGCAGCAGAGGCCGCGCTGAGCGCCCGCCCGGCAGCCCCGGCAGCGCGCCGCGCTTTTCCCCACGTAGAGCCGGGTAGAAGCTGCCCCCGAGACGGGCACCAGGCCCAGCCGTCAGCAAACAGCTGGAGAGGACCTTGTCTCTGGGCGTTCTTTCTCCCCTCTTTCTAAGCCCAGACGTTCTTTCCGGGATCAGCCGTGCCCAGCGGGTGAGGGGAGGCGCGCCCGGAGCTCCTGCTGCTCCCGCGGCAGCAAGACTAGAGCGTCCGACACACGCTGGAAGCTGGGAGCAAGGGGGAGGGACTGCTGCAAGTTCCAGCGGCGCTATATCCCGGTTTATCCCGGGTATCAGTCCAACGTGCTGTGATTTTTCTGTCCTCACTGCGTGCCCAGCATTGTCTCTTTGAGACCTGAGGTCCAAACGAGTTCCAGCACTTTGTATTTCTGCGGCTCTTTCAATTCCTGTCGTAAAATAAAAAATTAGAAAACCCATCTCAGCCAAGGAAGGGGGGATGAAAGAAAAGACTTTTTGCTGGTATTTGTGATCTAAGCTCCAAATGCAGGGGCTGCTAAGCAGAAATCCAGGTATCTCCTCCCGTGGCATTTTCATGGAAGATCTTCATGAAAAACAGTTGACTTTATTATTCATTTTACTCTTACCTTTCTTCCTGAGAAGTGAGTTTGAATTACATTTTGGAAACACAGTTTAATCCAGCTCCACTTGCCTCATCGGTGCCAATTCTGGGGTGCATCCTTTCCTCCTGTGAGGAATCGCCTCCACTAGCCACTGTGCGCTTCCTGCTTCACCTGAGCGAGCGATCCTGTCTGTACTGCGGACAGGGCTGCTGTGTGGTGCAGATCACATCGAAGTACTAAACAAGCAGTGA
The DNA here is from genome assembly GCA_009769605.1 of Bucorvus abyssinicus. Classification (NCBI taxonomy): domain Eukaryota; kingdom Metazoa; phylum Chordata; class Aves; order Bucerotiformes; family Bucorvidae; genus Bucorvus; species Bucorvus abyssinicus. The sequence goes on along the minus strand of CM020028.1, from coordinate 7,154,163 downwards.
CTGCATGAACAACAAACAATTCTGGGTGACTGAAGAGTCCTTCCTTTCTACCAACAGGACTAATAAGGGACAGGATACCTGCCAGACAATATTCTTCATTCTCCTTTTTAGATTGAACGAGTGTGATGAGCTTTTAATTTACATAGAAAGAAATCAGACGGGTCTAGATTCAGATACACAGTTTTGAGGAACCAAAACTGACTCTAAAACCCAATAAAGGCAAATGATTGGCAGTGATCCAGATGTTGCTGTGTCTCAGAGATACAGGGTGGGGGCTCACTTACAGACTCTAGATGCGAAGTGATGCTCTGCAAAGATGCTCATAAACAGGATCAATCCACACAAGTGGAAACCACAAGTGCCAGCCATTCCCAGCTCCCCTAGAAAGATTCCCTCACTGTCACTTCCAGATGTTTATTCTTGCTGAAGTTGATCTTGTTAGAGTAAGTCTTATTTATGGCACTAGCTATAAATCACAACTCCCTTTATATTCATTTTCTTCTTCCTGATTTTCATTTCATGGTTATGTTTTGTTAGGAGACTCTGTCCTTGTAGCTCTCAGCATCCTTAGTTACAAAACTGCTTCTTGAAGCAGAACTGTTTAAAGTTATGAAAAATGTGACCTGCAGCGTCTTCAGCAAAGCCTGAGAGCAATCTGTTAAGCAATGCAGCAGTACTTTTGTAGGGGTAAAATTACATGAGTATGCTTTTAATGTTTTTATCGTAGCTGCATTGCACTAGTAGATTGTAGGGTACAAGCTGTGAGACAAGACATAATTAGGAGCACCATTTATTTTAATTAAGGTGTATTATCAGATATAGCATTCCAGATCCCCAGAGGTGCAGCAATAGGTCTCGAAAGGAATGCATGCAAAACATCCTCTCATCATACATGAAATCTGCCTCACAGGCTGTATCCTCTGTGCAAAACATACTCGCAGCGGGAAATAATTAGGAAATATTGCTATGCTGGTGAACACGAGAACCAGCATTTCAAGGGGAAAATACAGCTGCAACTCAGGGACTGAATTCATGGTGGAGGAGCCTCTCAACTCCTGACCATACTGATGGTGAATAAGCTTTGCTGCTTGGTGACTTGGGGACATCCCTTGCTGGCTGCAGTTGACCTCTGGGCTGGCATCAGCCTGTGGTGAAGGGGCAATGCAGGGAAAGGGGAGGCCTGCCCAGCAGCATCAGCTCTGCCCAGGTGAGGGACACATGAACCTGGTCCTGCAGGTGAAGGCTCCAGGGCAAAGCCCCTTGTGGCTGACTTGTCACCTCCAGAGGTCTGTTGTCCCTTTGAATGCATGCTCATCATAAATGAAGAGGTGAGTTTTCCCATATTTCTTTTCCAGGCTCAGAGGACACAGTTGTATCTGCCCATTGCTCACCAGCATCAAACAAAACTCCTCTCTAATACAGACTGAGCTCAGAGCCATTGTCTGAAAAGGGGAGACTCTGTAGATGATGCTTGTGGGGTTTTCTGATGTGCCCAGCTGAACAGAAAAACATATAAAGAAAAAACTTCACGCCCCAAAATCTACCCAGCCACCTACATCTGGCTTTCCACCGGCCAAGCCTACCCTGGATGCTGCTCCCTGTGTCCTTGTCTGGATTGCAGCAGACGTCCTCGGGGTTGGTAACTGCTGCCCTGCCAGTGCCATGGCCCCAGGTTGCCTCCCGGTGCCCAGGCTGCTCTCTGCAGCTCCTGGGACAAGAGCAGCCAAACCACCTGGCCCAAGGCATCTCCTCAGGTAACCCCGCTTTCGTACAAAATGATACAGCATGACCAGCTTAGATAAAATGTCATTTGCAGGGAGAGGTAATGGCTCAAAATGGAGTAGTTGCACCAAAGTCTAAGCTCAGACAATCTTTGACCCCTCAACTCAGATTGCTAAGTCCACGTCTAGAAATCCTAAACCCACAAAAGAGAGCTCTGAAGCAGGGATCCGGAGGAGCCTGCTGCCGCCGTGAATAGGCTGAAGGACCCTGGCAGGCAACAGCCTCCTTCTGCTGTTTCTATAGAGCAGCTGGATCTCGCCATCCTGCCTTACGCTCAAGATCAGTAGCCTTCGAGATACTACACAGGGATGATGAGATTTCTCCTGGAAAGCCCCAGGACTTGGGAGGTGGGGGGGGCGCAGTTAACAATATTGCAGAACAGCTCGTCATTTTAAGCCTTTCAGGAAAATTGCAAGAGTTAATCACTACCATTTCCACAAGTGGAAAAAAAATGACAAGAACTTTCTCTAGAGACAGTTTCCATCCCTGAAGACCAGAAAAACTTATTCCTGTCTCTTTGCAAGCAAGATCAGAAGGAAGCAGCTCTCTGAATTTTAATGCATTCTACTGCACGTGATTAAGTCCGTGTGAGGACCTGACAGCGGTGCTGCTGCCCGTATGGACAACTGAAGATTCCTGTTGGCAGGGGAAGGAGAGGACAGACAAAGGCTACAGCAAAATCCAAGGGTGCCCTTCACAATATCCCCTTTGCTCTCAGCACACATGGAAGCACCACTCTGGGTTATTGCAGTGACACATGGCTGGTGAAATCCCACTCCAGCACGACTGCACCAGCCTGTTCAACATGGTGTTTGGTGTTGATTTATGAGAGGGGAAGAAGGAGCTGCCAAGAGCAGCCATCCAATCGTCATCTTTGTTGCACTTTCATGTCTATTGTTTTCTTGCAAACTGAGGGGTTGGGCTAACCAGCCTAGCGTGAAGTCTCCCCACATCAGACACATGATCTCATATTATCTTCTCTCCCTCACCTTTAAAAGCTGATCCGATTAATTGGACTCACAAACCGCAGGTGTCTACCAGATAGGTGCCAGTGCAGGGAGGGAGGGAGCCTCGGCTGGATGCAGGTTGACACAAGGCGATCTACAGAGTCATCCTCGAGTAAAATAAACAGCAAAACACAGCAGATGAGCTGTTCTCCAGGCATGCAGCTGGGCAGCTTTTGACTGTGCAAGAGGTTGGGAAGGCTCGGCAACAAACAGTATGAGGGCACCAGCAGATGGGAGCAGGGATTCATCCCTGGGACCATCTGAAGGTAGGAATTAAGCCCAAAGAAAAGTGTTCTGGTAAACAGGAATTGTTTTCTGTGTTGTGCTGATATCACATTTACCTGCAACTTTCAGCTCATTCTAATTTTATTAGCACTAAAATCGGGAGGAAAGTTCTTAAGTGGCTTTGTTAAACTGCTGCTAAGAATATTAAGAGCAGAGCTGCACAGCTGCTTTTCCCAGGAGGGTTTTTCTAGGGCAAGGGGAATCCCATGGATCCTGTGGGAGGAGGCTGCTCCTCCGCTCCACATCCCCCATCTCGCACCTCTGGTGTGAGCACACAGCGCTCTCTGTCTCAATCTCCTCCTTTAACAGAGGGACTAAAATCAATCTCCTTGAAAAAGGAGAGTCAAATTAGTGCAGTCTGTATTAATGGGCTGCTTATTAACCGGAGAGGAAAGGCTTTTGACAGCAACCCACGCAGAGGCACACATCCGCAATTATCTTTTTAAATTCTAGATCAAAGCAAATTAGCAGTCTAATGCCGAGCAGTAAACATGATTTGATTAGGCATTTCATAACCAGGATACAACTGGGTTTTGTTTTTAAGAACTCAATGACAATCATGAATCCGGCTTTCTCTGTGTTACGAAGAGTTCACCACCCAGCAGTGACAGCTCAGCACACAGGGTCAGCTTTTCAAAGCTTTCCTTTCAGCCTGGCACACCAAGCAGATACTAAGATTGCAAGAGCTGGCATCGCCACAGCACCTTTATTGTCAACTAAAGCTCCAGCTCCCGGAGTCACCAAGTGCAAGGTCCTGCACCTGTGTTGGGGCAATCCCCAGTATCAATAGACTGGGGGATGAATGGATTGAGAGCAGATCTGAGGAGAAGGACTCGTTGGATGAAAAGTTGGTGATGAGCTGGTCATGTCCACCCACAGCCCAAGAAAGCCAATCATACCCTGGGCTGCATCAAAAGCAGTGTGGCCAGCAGGTCAAGGGAAGTGATTCTTCCTGTCTGCTCTGCTCTGGCAAGACGCCACCTGGAGTGCTGAGTCCAGCTCTGGAGTCTTCATGGATGTGTTGGAGCAGGTCCAGAAAAGGGTCATGAAAATAGTCAGAGGGATGGAACAACTTTCATATGAAGAGATGAAGAAATTTTTTATAATGAAGGTGGTGAGGCACTGGAACAGGTTGCCCAGAGAGGTTGTGGATGCCCCATCCCTGGAAGTGTTCAAGGCCAGGCTGGATGGGGCTTTGAGCAACCTGATCTAGTGGAAGGTGTCCCTGCCCATGGCAGGGGTGTTGGAACTAGATGATCTTTAGAGGTCTCTGACAACCCAAACCATTCTACAATTCTAAGAAGAGCACAGACTCCTTAGTTATCTAATTCCCTATTTAAAAGCACGTTTCTAACCCTGTGGCTAATGAGAAGAGCTTGAAAATATGCTTAAAGTTTAAACCCCCTCAAATTAGGTGGTAAATATCTGTTTTAAATGTCATTAATCTCAAATGAGCCTCTGGATCCTAAGCCCTCTGTGGTGGCAATACGGAGTGTTGGTGTCCCCGTCACTCAAGCAAACCACATAATTTCAGATGGTCATCGCACAGACAACCCTTTCTGCCTGGTGCTACCAGACCAACAGAGAAGACAGGAGGACAGTGACTTTTTCCATCACTAAGGTCATGGCTTTGGGCTCAAAGGCTTTATACAGGTGAACTCAAACATGAGACAAGGATGTGTCTTTGGGAGACTCAGCATACAGATATCTCAACAGTCCATTAGAGTTAAATATACAGTATTAGATAAATGTTTGATGTTCATTAGCATTAGATGTAAATAAATATATTCTTACAGGAAGGACATCAGTGTCCAGCAAACATCACCCACTTTAAGTTGTCGTGATGGTGGATATATAAAGAATAAATCTCAGTTAATAAACCCATCAGCAAACACCTTGCTTCTCACCAGCTTTTGATTTACTCTAAATGTGAAGCAGGAGGTGAGCATCAGGAACACAGAGTTGCGCTAGGAAAATCGACAAACAAAATACACCAGCATCAGCAGGTTCATTACAGCTGTGCCAGAGCAAGACTCCACTGCACCATCCAGGCCCTCCAAGCACTTTTTTCTGTGCTGTCCTAAAGAAACACGCTCTTGTGTTCAGTGCTGCCTTTAACGCCGAGGGTTTGGCCATGCTTCTGCATGAGGAGCAGAGCTGGGAGGAGAGGTGGGGTGTAGGTGGCAGATGGCAGACAGACGTGCTGCAACTCCCTCCCTCCTTCCAGACAGGAACATCCTCGTCCTTGCCATGACCACAGAGCACAAACGATCCTCTTTTTCCTGTAAAAAGTCGCAGGGCTCCGTTTTGCTGAGACAGCAACACATTGGTGTGCCTATAACATGTAGCCCGTGACACTGTGTTGCCTCTGTCTACTGTCACCTGTTTTTAGGAGGAACAGCATGTGGAGGAGCTGCAAGTAGTAATTACGACAGAAACCTCTGCCATCCATGCGTTAACTGGCAATTTATCACTCAAAGCGGCTGAAGCTGCTGGTGATGGATGACAGTGCAGAACTTTACAGACAGCGGGAATGTGTCTTGACCTATGGTCTGGAAGAGGACAGGTGACAAACACTTAGTGAGGACTTAGAGAACAGCACACAGCAGCAGATCACACTGTAGAGGCTACCGGTATTTTCTTGCATGCAGACACAGTAACTGGCATTGTTACACAGATTCACCATCATATTAAAGTATATATATAGAGAGAGACACATATTCTGTGCATTTTACAGATGGAAGAAGTGAGGCAGAGATTTTTCTTCCTTAATGCTGCTGAGGTATTTAGAGTTTCCATCCATGCTGGAACTGAGACTCACTGCAAACTGGCAGAGCATGGAATTGCAAGAGGAGACGGCTACGAAACCAGAGGTCTGGCTCTGCATGTTTGCAGCCACGAAACACACTTCTTGAAAGAAAATGGCCATGATGGGTAAAACAAACAGGGAGGAGCAAGTGGTGTTAATGCAGGGGGTGACTAGATGGCTCTGACCGAGTCGTTCATCGTAGGTACCAGATGCTGTCCGTCTGGTGCTTGGTTAACCCCAGGTTAATAGTGTTTTTGGTGTAGGTTTAGTCTGGTGATAATTGCAACAAAGGTCAGTACAGCCACTTCCATGCTTTGTGTTAAACACGTTTTCATTCTCCAGGGACTGAAGTTACCTGAACTTTCTTCACTGGATTCAGCAGCTAAAGGGCAAAACTCGGGAAGAGCAACTCAGTCTTTGCTGACATATTAAATTATCTTTTAATGACACGAGAGGTGTATTGCCCTCCTAAAAATCCAGGTAGCCATATTCACCACAGCAAAACAAAACAGACCATCTGCGGCAAGAAGTAAAGCAGCACCAGGTGCAGCAGCTCCTTCACCCTCCTTTGTCATACCTGAATTCCATAAGCAGCCAAGCCCAGGAATCATGCTTTTCCCACTATGAAATAGAAGCCAGTGCAAGTTGGGTTTTGCTATGGGTGTTTCTCAGAGGGGAGGAAATGGAATTAAATTCTTTGTAGGTAGACAAAGAGTTCAGTTTCTGCCTTTGTATTTCCCACGCTGTGCTTTTAAGTTTATAGGCTGGTGCTATCAAAGCTGTAATTTTCCTGACAGTCCTTTGAAGGACACACTTCTCCTTATACTCCTGCCCCTCTTTTTCTTAGCCCACTCATGCAGAGGCTGTGTAGACAGAAACTTCACCTTTGCTCAGTAAGGACTATCGTGGCTATTCGCAGCTTGTATGTGGCGGGTGGGTGGCGAATTTCTAGAGGTCTGTGGAACTGAAGGTCAAACAATTAATAACATCAGTTAGATCACCTAAACAAATGACTGAACTACCCTGAAGTGCAGCATGATGGGCTAGAGATTTTGTTAGATGTGCTACAAGATGTAGCTGCTAAGTTAGCAATGATGCCTAGTGTGGTGCTTGAGGAAAAAATAAACTTGATAAGTTTCTCTCCTTTGTTCAGTGTTTGGATAAACTGCAAGAGTTCTGCAGCCTTCCAGCAGTTATGAATCGATGCTGCTGCAGAGCTGGAAATGTCAATTCCCATTTCAGTTTCCCCACATTGAGCAGATTTGATTACAGTGGTATAAAATGTTTTGTTTCTGCCTTGTTTTCTCAATTAGTTTCATTCTAATTACTTTATTGTTTGATACTTTAATAATTCATGTTTTCCTCCCTATTCAAGAAGTCCCTAACTAGTTTCGCCAAAAGAGTGTATTGCAATATACTTCAATTTAAATGGAATCATTTACTAATTTGTCAGGTCCTAGGTTCCCCTCACCTCACAAAATCCCCTGCACACACCCTTTTTAGGGGGGAGGTAGGGTACATTTTCCCTCATTGCTCAGCGGCACAAGCATGAAGTTTCCTCTCTTGCTCGGTATTATCCCTGCACTTCTTTCATCCCAAGCATGGTAGTACCATGCCTCCACAGGATGCTCAGCTGTTCCAGTTCAGGCTGACAACCAGTGACTCAGATCGCCGGAGCTATCCCAGCATGTACCATCACATCTCTTGCACTCCCTTGCCCTTGCCAACTCGGCTGTTGAGCTCAATATTTCACTGAGTCCTTATACATTTCTTGGTTCTTAGACGTCCCTGGGTCTCACATGCATGTGAAAATAGGTTTTATAATGGTTCTGTAAATAGTTTCTCATTTGAAATGATCTGCAGAGAGAAGCACCACAGCCCCAGCCCGTGGGCAGGTTTTGTTCTCTTGCCGTCATATTGCTCATGAGTGACTGGTGCTCCCAGGGGTTCAGGCAGCCCAGCTCACTGACAAGCGGAGCAAGTGTGTTGGGAGGGATGAAGACTTTCACTTATTCAGATGGTATCACCAGATAAAATAGAGGAGTTTTCAATCACAAAAGCCTTCCTCCAGGTACACACATGATCCAGAGCTTGGCCACTTTGATCATCTGTATCAGCTCTTCTAGGAAGAGATATTTGCTCTCCTTGTAAAGCTTTCTCTAGTATTTTGGGGTCACCACAGCTGTAATAGTTCTTCCAAGGGCTTGTTAATATTGGCATTTCACCACAAATGTAAACAAATGGATATTTGACAGAGCTTGCATCTGACCAATCTGCATTTCAGGTATTTCACTACCTTACAGCAAAGCAAACCACAGCAGTTTACAAACATCATTTTCTTCTACCTAACTTCTGCCTCCAAGATCAAGAGAGATACTTCTTTTAATAACCAGACTTTATTATGTTGTCTGTTCCACGGAAGTAGAAATGCAGTTTGCAATAAAAAACTTCTTGAGATGGTAAGAGAGGAAATGAAGCCGTATCAGCTGCTGCGGACTGAGAGGCAAACGCTCTGTAAAAGAGACATGTTGGGACGTTCATTCCAAAGAAATGCTGGGGAACTTGCTGGTGAGCAAACTGCTTGATTTCCTCTCCAGAGCCGTGCTATGACCCCATGCTCATGCACAGACCAGCCAAGTCAAAGAGCACAGGAGGAAATGAGAGCTGCTGCTCACGCTGCAGACAACATCCTGGAGGGTTTAGAGACTGAAGACAAAAAAGATATTGCTTTTAATGCCCTCAATAGCATTTTTAATATCCTGAATGGGTAATATGCTGTGCTGTGCCAAGGTCTCTGTCAGAAGAGCCAGCAAGAGCCAGCAAGGCTGGCAAGTTGAATACATGATTGTTGCTGCCTTCTCTGGACAGGGAGGGAAAAGGAGCCAGGGGAAAGCAGTTTGAAATGAGAGGCTAAGAAGCACGGACTGAAAAACACACTGCACGAGAAGGAAAGATGCTGGTATTGCTGGGGAGATGGGAGTCTTGTTCTCGCCCAGTCCAGGCAGAGTCAGAAACAGGAAAGATGGGTTTGTGATGTTTGAAACTCTGTTAAAGAGGTGACTTAAATATGCCTCGGACCACAGCTTCTCCGAGCTCTCCCCTTAGGTAATGTGAGCTGTAACCGTCAAGCCTCTCAAATAAAGGATGCTGGAAGAGGAAGAGTATGGCTATGTTTTGATTCCTCTCTTCCCAGTGCATTTCAGTCATGTCCGTGAGGTCCCTTCCCACAGGCTCCACTCCAGCTGGGCTTAGAGCACAAAAACGCACTCAGCTGTAGCATTTCTGCAGCTACAGCTACAGCAACGCTCAGGTTTAACACCAGAGTGCGTTACCACAGAAGGGCTCTACAGATGCACTTGACCCAGGTGAGACGGCAAAACTCTGCAGACAAAACCAAGCTGGTTTACTTCAACATCTGTCACAGCCTTGGAGCACACGTGCCAGCTGTAACCTCAGCCCAGCCAGCGCTCCGTTAACCTTTTAACTCTAACCCCGACTTCCCAAATGTAGCTGAAATGCAGGTCTTTTCTGACAAAGCCATTCCTCTATCTTCTCTCACGAAGTCTCTTTCTATAGCAGGCAGGGATTGTAGAACATATTTGTTGTCCATAAAAAGCCGTGAGTTTATAAAATGTAAATGTCAAATTCCAAAAGCCATGAAAACAGTGAGGAGGTACCATTGCTTAGTAAGATATTTTCAGTATCTGGAAAGAGAAACAGAAAGGACTGTGCCATTTGCCACAACACCAACACCCTGAGTGGAATGAAATCAAGTGAGGATCAGTCTTTTAAAGCCATAGAGGGCAGGGAGGGAAACCTCTGTTCATCTGCACTCTCTTTAATGTTGCTGCTTCATTTGGAAGTGTTTTAGCTAACATGCTAATAAAATTTCACCTCTTAAGCTTAAAATGGGGTCTTTTTTTTTTTTCTTTTTGCATAGCTTGCTACGAGGAAACATTCTAGGCAGGCCCATTGAAAGCTGTGTCTGACCTGTCTTACCTGGGGTGCCCCCTGACTGCCATGCTTTCTCCGTGGCAGAGAGAGCCTCGTCTCCTGACAAAACACTGCTTGAGGATCAAAGAAAAGTACCATTTGATAAGGGTGGGAATATTTTCTAAGTATCACTCACTCCTCTCAATTGTCTGTGTAAGCACGCTGTAGGTTAAAATTCCCTTGGTAGAGCTCTGAGCATCTCCCAAGGGCTCAGACCGTCACTCCCCACTTGGCTTTCTCCAGGGAAAGCTCCCAATTCCCACTGAGGAAGCTTTTCAAGCATGTCTTTCTCTCGAGAGGGGCCCATTACATTTCAAAGAGAGACTGGATTGATTTTTTAAGGAAAGGAAGGCACTTTCCTAGCCCACCTGCCTAGGGTTTGCACAACCTGCTGTGCATGGAACAGCCAGTACACAGATCATATTCCCTCTTCTGAAGAGCTTCAATGGGCAACAAGCTCACGATGTTGACACTGGAAATATCATTAGCACCAGAATGAAACAGGTTGGGTAAGTACTGCTGGTGTCCGAGATGCTGGGCCAGAGCCCACACACGCCAGAGCACTAGCCAGGCTCAGAGACATTTGGGAACTCTAACAACTAGAAAGCAATTTTTCTTAAACACTACCACAGATTTTGAAGCTTAGGAAAGCAACAAGGGAGCACCGATAGCTGACAGTGCTTCCTGCAGCATGAATTCTAGCAAAAGAAATCCTTTTGGAGGTAGCCTCTCAATCTCGCAGCACAATGAAATGCATCTGCAACTTCCATGTTAACATTTTGCTGTCAAGACGTGAACTTTGAATATCGCTAACCTGCGTTTTACTCCCTGCTTTACCACTCCCAGGACAAATGTCTCTCAGCCTTAATTTCCAACCATAAAAAGGGTAATTCTTACCTAACACGCATTAGTCTATGGAACCTGCTAGGACCCCGTAAGGCATCTCGGTATTTAAACAGAAACTGTATTAATACCAACAGAGCCGTCACCTTGTCCACCTTTTTGCCTTGAGGTAGGGCCAACTAACTAAATGCACTTAGAAAATGTTTGATGAATGTTTAATAGTAGAGCTGTGTAAAGATTAAAGTTCCACAACCCACCTAAACATCTGTTCTGGTGCTTATCTGCTCTACACAGTATTTTACACATCTTGAGCTGTGCAGTTGACTTTTTATTCCAGAGTAGCTCAGCTCAAGTTGAAACTAGCAAGAGACGTGAAAACCAGCATGAAAGGCTTCTGTAAATGTATCAGCGGTGAAAAGTAAAGTCCACTGCTCACCGTGACAAGGGACTTAGTGATGAAAAACACGGAAAAGGTCAAGGTACACAGGACATTTTTTTCTTTTTGCAGCTTTGGGCTACCCCATACAATCAGACAATGACCTACCAGAGCAAGTCCAGCAGAAGACCATGAAGGTGATTAGGGGGTGTACGCAAGAAATGCACAAGGAGAGGCTGAGAGCTGAGTGTGCTCAGCCTTAAGAACAGATAATCTTACTGCTGTCTACAACTATATACCAGGAGGGCAGAAAGAAGACAAGAGCCAGACTCTTCTTGGAGGTGCATGGGGAAGAAATTAGATGCAACAGCCACTTGTGGAACAATGGACATTCTGATTAGATATGAGGAATGGTTTATTTATTACCTTGAGGGTACCAAAATACAGAAAGAGGATGGCCACAGAGGATGTAGTATCTCCACCCTTCAAGACACCAAAAATTTGACTGGACCTCCAGAGGTGTCTTCTAGCTGCACTTCTGCCACTCCGCTCTACAATTCTACTTAATGACTCATGCTGCAGGGTAATGAGTGGAGACCACATATCCCTGACTTCCAGCAGATCCCTCACTGACAGAATGTCTTCAATATCACAGACATGTTCTGTACTTATCTTCACATAACTGTTATGTCAGGACAGTTTTTCTACAAAGAACACAAACTTGTATTACGGACCTAACGCTTCTGCAAGCAAGGAAACAACATGAATGGTATGGTAGTTATTTTTTCCTGAGTACAAGAGACAGGATCAAATAGACACTCAAGTATTATAACCTTCCACTAAAGGAAAAGCATCTTCACAGCTGCTACCCATACCAGCATACTTGATCAAACCCTTTCTCTATCACTACTCACACGCACAGTAACATCTGTGCGAGCCAGTTGGCTCTGGACAGCTCCTGTGGTTCTTGAAAGACTATTTCTTGGCAGGTTCTGTTTTTCACTCTAATTGAAAGGTTAATCAAATCAGTCATACTTGTACGTTGGCTAAATAAACACACTGTCTCCACTGATGATGAAACAGATGCATTACCACTTGTGTTTCCCACGGGGTTCATTTGTTCCATGATTGCATTTGGTTTTCTTCAAGCTTCTCTATACAGTATCTGACAGCATTTTGGATACTTCTCATAAGGAAATTTACCTTTCAGATGCTATTGCATTCACACGTCTCTTAATTCCAGCAGTCTTTGTCAAAGGTATTATCTATCCTCAACACTGCTTCACTGTGGAAAACGTGGAAGAAATTAATCCTAAAAAAGGTGAAAACTCTTATTGAGGCATAAATGCATTATCGAGTCTAGCAGTTTATCTTGCAGAGGAAGAAATGGCTAACCCATTCAAACCTGGTTTCTCTCTGCCTCTCCTCCCTCAGTGCCAAGTTTCATTCTGCAGAAAGCTGCTTCAGAAGCTAAGACCTGCTAGAACCCAGTCCGGCAAATCCATATACCCTGTGTTTGATTTCACACACGGTTAAGCAGTGCCGCTGACTATCACACGCGTGTATCTCTTTCTGAAACCAGTGCACACGGCCACTCATTGTTTGTAAGGCACAGAGAAGATATGCTGAATGCCTGACAGGTAGAAAGTATTTATTCAAGTGAAGAAGTTTTGAGTATCACATCATTTTCCAAAGTCCAAAAGCTACAACAGCTGATACTTGTTTTAAAGGAAGAGGCATCCCAGTACTTCCTGCACCCTGGTGATTGGTATAATGAATAACATCTCAAGCCATACAGAGATTAACACAGATTTAGGTAATTTCACTATTACACATTTTGCAGTGTATTTGAAGGGGAAAAAAAGTGTACTTTTTTCTCCATTAAGAAAAGTAATATTTATGCAATGCATTACTGAAGGTCTTCAGGGTGGGATTCAGATCATCTGCTTTACGTGTTCTAAGAGATGTAGATAACCGAACTAGTTGGCTAAACTAGTAAGAGATGTGCTCTCTGCAGGGGTCTTTAACTAAGTCAGGTTTTAGAGATACTCTCTCCCTCCATTGACAGCAAAGGGAGACCAGACTTGCCAGGTCTACATGTCTGAATAATTCCCCCTCTGCAAGACCTCCCCCCTTTTTTTTTTTCTCACTATTTTTAAAACTTAAAGCATAAAATCATGTCATCAACTTCCAACCTTAGGCCTCCACATTAAAGACTTTTTCTTAACCTGTCTTGTAACAAAGAGGAAACCGAATTACCAAGAGCTGAACACCACACTAAGATAAAGCACATAACTCTGCCGTTACAAGTAAATAGGATTTGGAAAATAGTACCATTTTCTCCCACCCTGTACCACACCTTTTTAACCTCTGATTCACCCACAACCATCTTGAGCCGAAGTATAACATTCTCATTTCTATGTTGTCACCTCATCAGAAGTCACACTGACAGAATTTTTTCTCATTTTTGTTATCATCATATAGCCCCTTGCTGCTTACCACAGAAATGGCAAATATAGGAGTGAAGTCAGGATAGCTGAGGAACCCAGCGGCAACACGCACCGTACTGACCTCCGTGGGACTTTGCTCATCTTCCAACCTACTATCGCTGTGATCACACAGCCTGAATTTGCCATTTGCTTAAGTACTTTGTTCAACTGAGGCATGGGAAGAAAGGCAACAGAAATAGTGGTCAGAGATCAGGTGTATTCACATTTTAAGGCACAGCACAAAAGAAAGATTTGAAATTAGTTTGGTTTTTGCAGAAAGCTTTGCCTAAGCTAGCTTAGCTCAGTGTAATGATATCGTATTTGTAAAAGCTTCCCTGTAAAATCATTCTGCATAAAAATATAAAATGCTTGACAAAAACGGTGTGATAAACAATTGTTTAAAGTATTTTTAATCTTAGATTTTGAATTGTTCTGTGAATGGTTCACATGGTGCTGTAAAACACTTGATTCCGTACAGACAAGTGAGTATCTGCACTAGCCCACCAGAGCTGAGTAGCCTGCTTGATAAAGAACAAATGCTTTTTGGACGACTTTTTCATCTAGTAGCATCTAAATGATAAAAACGGTAAAGTCAGATTATTAGAACTGTGTGTGTATTAGGAAATACAACTGAATATAGATTCAGGAGACTGGTTATTAATATTTATTTAGTAAAACTCACTATACAAACAGAAGTTATCACAACAGCGTAATATGTAGGGTTATAGATTATCCTTCCTTCAAGCTGCTTCTTTGTTTCAGTAAAAACACATATACACATTTACAACGATTTCCCTTTAAAGCGCTGGGATTTCATATATTAAAACATACCTGATAAAATAAGCTTAAAATAATTTTACATTGCTTGGAAAAAGATTTGAGTAATTTACTCTTACCAGAGTGCCATTGTTGCACAGTATTCAAAAAAATGAACCACCACTAAAATATAGAGTAAAACATTTAAAAGTACATTTATTTAAAATGTGGGCAAAATATCAATATAAAAGAAAATAGAGTATAAGAAATAAAAATAAAGTACAAAACATTTTCATCTTCAACATCCATAATTTAATAGATAGCAAGCCCTTTTATTTTTACATCCAAATTACACTTTTGGCTGAAGTACCATCATTTACGTTAAAATGTTTAAAAACAGGCTAATCATGATACCTAAAGTGGGCTCTTTTAAAACGGTAGTATAATACAAAACATAGTAAATTATGTTTCAGCATAATAAAATTACACATCCTAAAAAAGATGCAGTTTATTTTTGCTTTCCTGTTTTAAACTGCTCATCATCCCTAGGAAAACAGCTGGAAAACAGCATCCACAGGAAGTTTTAGTTGCTTTGTACAATGGCTGAACAGCGAGATTTAGTGCTCCAAGGATTCCGAAGCAGTAAGGCATTTTACTATCCATCAAGTAAACTTATATGTACGGTTGTTAAGAAAGAACAACTTCAAGAAATGCCTGCAAAATAGAATTTCTATAAAAACATACATAAAGACATAGAACCCTTACTGGTCCCTCCACTGCATTCATTAAACAGGGTTTGTAATCCTCAGTAAAAAGCTGTTTTCTTCATCTGCAAATAACAACGATTTTCCTTAGTGACAAGGTTTTTTTTGCTTGATACTCTACTACGGCTACTTTCTGACAACCCTGCCTCCCACCTCCACTGAAGTAATTCCTACCAAAAAGTAATTCCATTTTGAATTTAAGTGAGGTTTCTGGGTGTTAAACTACTCTCCTCCTATCAAGTAAACATTACACATCCTGAAGAAATACAAATAATTAGTTCTTAATTAAGAAAAACTTATAGTAAACCACACTTCCCCAAGCAGGGGACAGCCTTTACACAAAAAGGATATGATTCATAATCCAGTGTTTGAGTGAGGACTCCGGTCAGGACAAACTCAGCATTGTGGACATCTGGAAAGGGTGAAAGCACGCACACAGTTTACCCCATGCAAAGGCATTCTTCCCCATTCTGCACACGCGTCAGAAGGGGCCATTCTGTACCTTTCTGCTCCTCACACAGCGGCATAAGGGAGCATTGCCCCACCACTACCAAGGCCCTGCTGTTAGCCACCGCACTCTTCATACCACAGGTACTAGACCTCCCCATGCATGTTTCTATTAGTAAATGCAGGGTGTCTGGGGGTTCTTCACTGAAAAAAAAAAAACAAAACCCAGAACTCTAACTAACTTGATGAATACTGAGACGGTAATTTTGCCTCACACAGGACTGAAGCCCCAAGTTCACGCCTGTCCTTCCAGAGATTTATGGTGACCTGGCTATAAAATTTGAAACACCTAGCAAACGGCTGGCTCAGATGCGTTTGCAAGATAGACCATTCCTCTATTATTACCTGAAAGCATCAAATGATGGCTGTACTTGTAATAATAATTTAGAAAACCCAAAATAACAGCTATACTACTGAAATTACATGGATAGCTTATACATACCTATGCCTCTTGCAAAATATTCTCGACATAAATGAAGGTCATTTTCACAGGAAATCAAGATTATCTCCGGCAAACTCTAAACAAAAGAAACTAATTGTAAACTCAGAATAACACAATAAAGTATTACCAGTGAATTTTACAAAGCGACGCACTACACACTTTATTCTGCTTATGCTCCATGAGCTTTCGAAAAGAAGGTTGTTTAGATAATACTTTCCCTCCTGCACATTCCACGATAGCTTTCATGGTGGAAAGACTGGGACAAATTCCAGGTGTAATGTAAAAATATTTTCCCTAAAAAGAGAACAGAAAGAAAAAACATTATTTTGTTAACTGATTTCTGTAACGCCTGAAGGTTTATTATCATGTGACTCTCACACATTCATGGAGCAGGCTTTGTAAGCTGCTGTTAGATATCACAGCTTGCGGCAACAAATTCCTCAGCTGATGAGTTGTCCTTAAGTACCACTGATGTTTTCCCTGGAGGGGCCAACCCACAGTTTTGATAAATTTGAAGAGTTTAGGTGTGCCTATTTCAACATCTGCAAAAGAACAACCAGGACACCTTCAACTGACCACTGGTCAGACTATGACTAAAAAAAAAACCCAGTAAGACATATAAGAACAATGTTCCTTGCTTCCTCAAGACCAGGCATGGCTCAGGTATTACTTTCTGACAAACATTATCCTACTACTTGACTGAGACCGATAGAGGTGATCAGATCACAAAGTAGATTATCTCTGTTTACCAGCTAGGAATAAAAAAAGTAACCTTGCTAAATAGCAAAACCAGGTGAAACATAGTATTTAGTCTTAATAAAAGACATCGATTCTTACTCATTACAAATTGTAAAAACACCCTTTTTAGGTGGTTTGCCTCCAGAAAAAGTCTCAAATTCAGTTACACTGGAGAATCTCTAACACTTTGGATCTGCAGATACACCTCTGTGCTGTAACATAATTTTAACCAGAGGCATGAAAACCATCCTGCACCGACCTCACCAACAGCCTGGTGGTAAGTGCAGTCTTCAAGGGGAATCACACTACAACTCCCTTAGCCCAAAGCTCAAACTCACTCTCAGACCCTCATTTTTATGGGCAAGTGCTTTGACTACTAGGCTGGTGTCAAGGAAAAAAAATTCCCATCTGTAAGTGGTATTTTAGAAATAATGGAGCAATGTTCTCAATTTTGAAGGGAACATATACTGAGTGTGTTTTGTTCAGGTCTACAGGATCCAGGCTCTCAAAGGCCTTACATCCATCCCAACAATGCTTAAGCATAGGCATAAAGTAAAAAATAAAATTTACAACCAAATGCTTCATGTTACATGCTAGTCTGTTTTATTGCCCTTGGCTATAGAAGCTGTGGACCCAATGCTGAAAAAATTAGGTTGAAAAGCTCCAAGTATTTACATGTCCTTTTAAACTGCATACCTTGAACAGTGGAGCTACTTGTGCTCTCTTTAGAGACTCCTCTAAACTAAAGCAGAATAGCACCTCAGCTTCAGCATCTCTGAGCACAAAGTTCTGCTCATCTGAAAAAGAAAGACTGAAGATGTAATGCACGAAAGACAAAAACATCCACATAACCCAGGATCTAATCTGATCAGATAACACTGGTGGGAGGATGACTCGAAATGGTAAAAACTCACTAATTTTAACATTATTGTGATATTGCCTTTTATTAGGCATCTTACAAGAATGATCCATGATTACTTGGAGAATAAAACTCTGTGTGTATTTTATGTTTGTGTATCTAGTAACAATAACTGTCCTAGAAAGTCCCTTTTTCTAAGTTATTGAAAGAACTTGCAAACTTTTATTTGATTATTTTCTACAAATGAAGGAGCAGAATGACTAAGTTTAAGTGCAACCACTGACAAACTATGGAAGCCCAGAAACTGTCCACAACTCCCTACACAGCCTTAACAGAGCAAACTTTCTGTTTCCCTTGTTATCAGTTATTCAGCCAATTTTTCTTTTTTTTTTTTCTTTTTTATGAGGGATTGAATTTCAGTCTTAACTTCATCTTTCCACAAACAGCTACGTCAAACACACACATTTCTAAATGAGATTTAATTCAAAACTCCTACATTAAAAGAAAAAAAAAATTTGCATGGAGAACAAATTGGTCTTTCCAAGGACAATTCTCATAACCTGCAAGAGATGGTGTTAATACTCTTCTGTAAGACAAAGAAAACCAGTAGGACAATTTCTCTAAACCATTGACGTATTTTCCATCATTGTACTAGGTACAAAAGTGAAGGCAGCCCATTAGCTACAAATCGACTAAATTTCAGTAGAGTGAAGTACTTGAAGTCCTAGATGAAAGCAGTCATCCTTCTAAATCACCAGACTTTCTTTACCTGCTAATAGCTTTCCAATGGACTGATGTCTCACTTCACTGATGCTGAACCAAGCAAGTTGCCTTCTCTAGGTTTATAAAAATATTTGCTGGTTTATTGGTTAATCATCCATAGATTTATGTCTTTCTGATGGTTAGGCAGCAATGTTATATATTTGCTCCTTACAAACAAATTATATAAAAAGCAAAAAACAATCATAAAACAAATAATCAGCCTTTAAGAAGATTTTCTTCAGATCCAACCTCGTTGTCCAACAGACCAAAACCTTTTTTGTTCTTTTCAGCTGTCAACAGAGATGCAGTGTAAACACAAAGTTGGTATCTTCCAACACAGTTATGGTACTAGATTAATTAACTATTTAAATGCATTTTTGTTTTTATTTCCAACAATGGCTTAGTTCCTTGTAACTTATATTTTAGAAAAAATGATTGAAACCAAAAGTATTTGTGGTTTAAAAAGTAATGTAACCACAGGCAAAACTGTAAATGTGAGTTTTGAGAATGAGTATATGAGAAAGAAATACAACGCTTAGCAACACCCAACTATTTAATCGCTCTAAAGCAAATTTTAAAGTAGTTTTTTACTTCACTTAATGGAAAGAAACTATTAAATCAAATGAAAAATACATGAAACAAAACGTTCTGTTGAAAGGGTTAAAAAAAAAAATCATATATGATTTCTTATGACAGCTTTATTTAGCAATTCCAACACAACCTTCTACCTCAAGTAAAATACCAACTAGCTGCTAGTGTAACTGTTCAAACGTAACAGCAGGTATGAACTCCACTAGTCTGATTTGCTGTAGACTCTGCTTTGAAAACTGAACTCTTTAGAAAACTAGCACAAGAGACTGGAGGCAGAAGTCAAAACAATGAAGTGTGTTTACATATACATGCTGCCTTCACATGCTTACAGCAACGAATCTGTTTGACTTGTCTGAAGTTTATTATAGCAGTTGACACTAGTTTAACTTACCCACAAACTTCTGGCACTTGAAGCACTCTTCCAACCACTCTGGAGTTACTATGTGCTTGACTACAGAAATTGCTGTCAGGAACTTGACAGTTCGGGTCACTTTACTGGCAATCAGATGCGTACATTTCTGAGCAGATTCTGCTACTTCACCTCCAAGGATATACAGTTTCTGAAAGTTGTACAAAACGCAAAATCAGAATGGAACAGTCCTTTAAAAATTGGAGGAAAAAGTGAAGAATCGTAACATCACCACCAAATCAAACTAAGCTCCTAATGAAACAGTAAATATAGGAGTTTTCTGAATTACAGTCACTCCTTTACTAAAGCTGATTAAAGGACAGAAATTACAGTCACTGAAAATCCAGGTATTTCCAGACACAAATTTCATCCGGCAAGACCAAAAGCTACATTCTGCTTCTGCAGTTTTTTGTGTTGGGCGTGGTTTTTATTAAGCAAGGAAATAACTATAGGATACAAATTAAAATATTTTTAAGTGAAACATGCTATTAAATTTAATTTTTAGTTTCTATTCTATGGAGGATGTAATATACACCGTACTATACTGCAATATATTGTATCAACAGTAAACTTAATTTTGTCAGTCTTTTCTTTGAAGAGCAAAAACATTTATTCTTTCCATACACTAGTTCCACGTGTATTTTTGATGATACCAAGTAACTACCCCTTTTTTCTTCTGGCATTAGAGATAGAAACTACACCAGAAGAATCTTGGGCCTTACCCAGTAAAACCATCATTACTTTTCTCACCTAAATTTGGCCATGAAGTTTGCTGATTTAAAAACAAATGTGGAAGGGTCCTTTTTGCTTTTTAAAACAATCATATGGAAAGAAAAAACAAGTACCACAGAAGCAAAAAGTGGTAAATGGAAGCGGAACAGTTACCAAATAAAAGTAATTTCACATAAAACTATACTCTAACCTCAGCCCCAGTCAGTATGGGGTTTTATCCAGTAGATGTGTGCTAAATAAGTCTTACATAGCAAAAATTCAACATCAAGAAAAAAGTTAACAGATGTTTCAATGTAGTTCATGAAATAATAATGAAAGTCACCTTAATGTACTGTTGAACTTGCATAGGTTCAAATCCTGTGAAAAGCACCATTGGCGTCAATTCTGGGGTGAGTTTTTTAGTAGGTGGTGGTAGGTCTTCAATCCTACAAAATACATAAAACACAGCAGACTGTGAAGTTTGGGCCCAAAGTTGTATTATTAATATTATTATTATTTTAAAACTAGACAAGCACATTCTTGCAACTTTTACCAATGGAAATACTCAGATGAATGAGAATTGGGCACAATCAATATTCCTCTGAAGAAAAAATTGCTATGCTGAGAACAGGACATTTTCTCCTGTTTCTGTGCTCTCCCAATTCTCTTATTAATTCACTCTCTAGTTATTTCATTCCAGCCAGTTGAATAGCTGGCAATATGCACAAAAACAATTAGGAGGACAAAGGATGGAACCAGACTGATGGCCAGCTGACACTTCTGTGTCAAAGTAAATAAGAAGTACTTGCACTGATGGCTCGCTATTCTTACCTTGCTCTTTTGGAAGATGGCTGAAGACTGGATTCATTTTGCTTTGGTTTCAAAGGCAACCTCACACCCTGAAATTAGACCATCTATGTGTTTATATCTGAATTGAGCAGGGAAACAAACTTCTACTCTGAAAGAGGAAAACTATACACTTGTATTCTGAGACCACATTAAAGAAAATTAAACACAAATGAAAAAGACACGTTACTGAATGTGTACTGGTGCACCCACTGCTTACACAACTGCCTCAAGAGCAAACCTGAGCATTAACAAAGCTTCTCCACAAACTATGTAACCATTTAAGTGTACACCAAATAAAATATTGTGGGGCTTTTTTTCCTTTAAATGAAGCTGATAATCAATGGAAATCCAAAATAATTAAATGACAAAGAGTCTGAAAAAACCTGACCATTTGTTAAATGCATAAAGACTGCGATATTCTTCTAAGTGCTTAAGCATCAACACAAAATACTGGTAACTGCATTTTAAACACTCAAGTTCCCTAACTACATACACAGAAGTTCCAGTGGATGCTCAGGTACTCACTGGATAGACACTCTTGCCTTCCTAGTACTAGATCAGACACTAGAGCGTTTGCCCAGGGGTAGAGAAACACAGCTTTTAGGCTCTCCCTGGCCTGAGCAACTTGAAACCGCAGCTCTCAGACACAGGAATGTGTGACATCTACTCCTTTTGAACCTTCAAATCTACACCTGAAATTTAAGGAGGCATGCTAGAGGCACATGACCAGAAAGACAGGCAGCAATATTCCAGCCTTGCTGCGAGGATGGGTCCTTTCGGAGGAAGAGGCCATAGGGGTTTGTTCCCTGTTCTCAGAGATGTGTGGTTTTATGCTAAACAATCACTAGTAAGAGCAGTTGGAAATAAGGCACTCACTTTTGATAAGACATTTCAAATACTACACTATGAAAATGCAAAAGGTAGATGGCATCAACACTGTCTGACAGACAGCTCTCCTCGAAAGGGGACCCCATACTTTAAATCCCAAGACAAACAAATGCCTGCTGTGAAGGCAACGAAGTACCTTGTCTGACACTGCCACATTTTCCATTATCAAATCACATTCTTCATATGTGGACATCCTGAGGGGAGCTGCACAAAATCACCTTACAAAGCTCTCTTGATCTAAGTTACAAGATTCTCACTTCACATGGGCATGAAGGGCCCCCATACAGTAATTACAGATAGGGAGGTACTAAACTAGACTTCTGATCCCCAAGTTCTCTCCATTTGCTACAGAAGACAAAATGTGGACCACCATCTGATCTGACTGAGAGACACAAGAAGGCACATGCCAGATTTTAAGATGAACTCAACTGCAGCATGAGCACAAAGGGTGATGGTAACAAACCCAAAGCCGAGTTGGTTAAAGCTATTTTAAATAGTGTATACTGAGTCACTTCAAGGATTTTTTCTTTTGCCACTAGTAGAATGCACCCTTCTTCAGGAAAACATGAAATACAAAGATTTTTAAAGGCAATTAATTTCCTAAAAATTAGTTTCCTATTGGCCCACAAAACAATTCCACAGGGGTCTATAAGAAGATGAGCATTCCAGACTTATGGCCAGGGATATAGTGGTGGCTATGTCTAAAGCTGAAAGTTATTAAAACAACAAACAGCGCCCAGACCTCATTTAAAATACTGGTACAAATTAAGTTATGACAGCTACTAAGCTTCTCTTTTCTGAAGAGGTTACCAAATGACTGAGATAAGAAGCGATCAAGAACACCAGAGGTATGGCAAAACATTTTTGTACAGTATAAAATGTTATCTGACAGTCACCTGTTGTACAAATGAACTGGAAGCTCACTACCTCGAATTGGGATTTACCTTCACCAAGGTTGACACTGTGAAAACAGTTGTCAAGTATAAATCTGAAGTGGGAAGAGAATTTACAATACAAAAACAGAACTAGTTTTCTACATATTCAGAACAAGGAAACAGTTCAGAAGATAAGCTGCCGTTTCCACCTCAGCTCTTACACCTGTCTCACGTTTTACATGTTTTACGGAATACACTACATGACAAAAACTAAAGGTTTTGTGTTGGAGAACGATAATGACGGACTGCACGCACTTTATGAAAGTGATAACGCAGACCTCTATTTCAGCTTCTAACCGTGGATTTATAGTCTACTGAGCTGTTCACGCGCTTCAAGGTTACAGCTAATTGGCTCGTTAGTGAGGTTCACGCGCCTATTCTAACAATGTAATTGGCTAGTTAGCTTCACCCTGTGTACATGTTCGTACATGTTCTTTTCCATTTACTTCCTTACTGCCAGCTCTTCTGCCGAGTCACTCTGCCTTGTCTTCAGCCACCGTTCATCATGTCCGTACTTGTCCGTTCATGTCCATCCTTGTTTACAAATCTGACAGCAACAAGTCCTGCTGCTCCTTAAAGTCTCCCACAGTTTTGTATCTTTTTTTAAGGTACATTCTTCGTATCATGACTGTTGTTTATTTACACTGCTGTTATTTCCAGGGTTATCAACTGCACTTTTTAAAGCAAGATATATTTTAAAATTATAAAATATATGGTATATAAGCCCTTTGTTTCAGTTCTTAGAGTATTTTGAAGAGATGATATAAAGTAGTTCCATCTTTAATTTATATTAGCTATCATATTTAAAATTTAGTCAATATTCTAATAAAATGCTTACTGATTTTTCGCAGTCTGCCTTAAAAGCCCTCACATGGCCTGATATTCAGATAGCATTAGGTATTGATTCAAAAGATACTAAGCCCTTTCTAGAGGTCTGATGTAAAGATTGGACAGTGAAGCACTAGCCCAAGATGTCTCAGAAGTTTTGTATATCACAATGAAGGTTCTTAGTTCTGCAAAAGATTCTTTCTCAGATTTTTCAAAATAGAACAGAGAGAAGGCTAGCAGGAAGTACAGCCAGGAGGTTCAGTACAGGTCTCTGTAAGTCCCTTTGGCATGTTGCTCACACCACATACACATGTGCTTACATGTCAAAAACACTAAAGAGTAATCTTATAAAAATAGCTGTAAATATAGAATAATTCAACATACCATTAGAAGTTCTGGTGATACCTTTAATGGGACTCTCCAAGCATCTAGGAATGAAGAGTAAGACAAAAATTAAACCACTGCAAAGTTATTTATAACAGAAGACAAATGCTTTCATTGATTAAACAGGTACATACATAAATGCTACAGAACACAGCATTTTGGGACCAAAACTCTTACCCAGAAGGTTTAGAACTAGATGCTGACTAGGAGAAAGTGGATCTTGGAGACTGAATACTGTATATCGACTGTGCTGTATCTGCCGTAAAGCTTCGAAATTTCCTAGCAGTATGTCACAGAGCCATTGCGCATTCACACATGGTATTCTCCACTCTTTAGCCTTCTCATACTTCAAGCCACTGGGCCTTATTGTTCAGAGACAAGACAAAAAAAATTGTATTTAGATGAAATAGGTAAAATAGCAATTTCTCATAATAAACGTTAAATACCAATACTTCTGTGTTGGTCTATTTTCTATTTTAACTGTGACAAAGTAGATACTCTAAAAAAATATTTTTGCTTTACATGCTAGAACAAGTCAATTAAGGGAGAATTTCTACCCCAAATGGAATCGTTAGACCTGAATTTAACTTAATTTTCCTCTCCCCATGTTTTAAAACAATTATTAAAAAAAAATACTTAAAAACTTTACAAAGTTTATTTATGTAACAATCAGCATCACTTATAAAACATTGTAAACAGTGGAATTTAAAATGACTTTTCTTCCCGTCTTCGGAAGGCAAAATTTATTATGTAACAGTGTGCAGTACTTTAGTTCAAGAAACATCACCACTAAGTTCACTGCTATAAAATCACAAAATTGATTAAAATTAATATTCTTACAATGAGATGTAACTAGCACGTCACATTCAGAAAAGCAGGACTGGCAACAGGCAACTGAGAACACGAGTACTGCAGGGGGAAACCACTTACTCTTTACAGATGAGGACTGTATTGCTGCGACACAGATAGCCCGTGTACTTGGCACCTGCCAGGTAGGCCATTAGTTTGAGGTCATCTCTGTCACTATCAACAAATCCTGTCACAGAGATTATCTATAGATGGAAAGAGACAGTTACAAACAACAGAACACTGATGGTACTTACCAAACACTCCTGTTGAAAATATTTTTCTGTTCCTACCTTTTCCACATTACAGTGAAATGTAAGGTATCATAACTGTGTCACATGGACACTTAATTAAAACATGGCTTGTAGGATGCAGAAAGTACAATTTTAAAGTGATTTGTTTATACATAAAGATTTCAAGATTCTAGCACTAGTTCTGACTCAGGAAGAATCATTTTCATTCCGCTGGTCAGCTTTTCCTCATTTACAATGACTACAGTTTTACTATGAAAGACCTCACAGCTACTTTTCTTCTCACACAGGTCTCACCTCTTTCTTCTGCTGTTTATATGCAAGGAGACAGAGAAATGCTTATACTTACTTGCCCTACTCTACTTTTGAAAATCTGCTAAATGCTCTGCTCCACCCTGCCATGAAGCAAATAAACTGCCAGCTGATTACAGGTGGAGAACTGTAATTTCACTTCTTCTGTTCTTATCCTTAGTCTTGCCAAGTTTTCAGTTTTGCCATTCTCTCTTTTTAGTTAGGAAAAGGCAAGAGCAATTTTGTTGTTATAATAAACTACATCTCTTACATCACAAATTACATTTACTACTAACCATGGTGTTCACCCGTGTATTGTTATATTCTAGTCTTCCCAAATCTGCATGTCTTTTTACGTCTTTTAGAACAGGTTTGTAGCAAGGCCATCATCCTGTATGCCTGCATCAGCACCGAGAAATCCAATGCCAAGACATACTTTGGCACCTTGGTTTATATTGCAGTGTGTTTCAAGATGCATCCGATCCAGCTGCAAGCTTATCTTTCGATCTCACAAAATTCAACTCTTCCAGTGCTCCTCATTGCAGAGGCTACTGGATCTGCAACCTCCTATTCTCTGATTAACAGCAGGGCTTTCTTTTTTGGTGTTTGCTAGGTATTGACCCAGAAAAAGAAAAACCTTCCAAAAAATCCCCTCAAAATATTGGGTTATGGTAAAAGAAGCATATACTGATAGATGTCCTGTTAGTAAAAAACTATGCAGCTTGGATTCGTCATCTTGCGATGTGTAACTCATGTATCTTTGCACCTCAGCACTCAGTGACACTTGCAAAGCACTCTGTATCACCCGGTATTATGTACCACAACAACACAGGACATTAAGACAAAAGAAATGTGCATTTTGCTTTGAGTAAGCATGTTCTAGGTGTGTTTTAATTCTGCTCATGTGATGAAGCAAGCATTCTTTAGAAGTAAGCTTTTTCTTCTTACATGTTGAGAGCATGGCTTTCCTCCTGGTGGAAACGCCACTGGAAAATGAAGGGCTCGGTGAGGTGGTACCATTTTCTTCTTCTTCAAGATTGAGTTCAGCCAGTGTGCTGTAATACATCTCTTCCTTTCTCTTAAGGCCTATGAATATATGCATAAACAGCTTTTAAAAACCAAAATAGATCTTTATTTCATTTTAAAACTTTTTCTACAATACAAAGCTTCAATGCTAATTGTTTGGTTTTATTTACTTTTTCAGGATCCTCCTTCTCACAGCATCTTTCTCAGTGTTTGCTGGTCTAAATCTACTACATGCATTATGAAAGCTTGTTATACGATAAACCACAAATCATAAAAAAGCACATAACGAAAAACTTTAAGGTTATACTTGCAATCAAAGCACGGAGTACCTATTGAACAGCTCTGCCTTTCCAGTAATAAATGCAAGCATGCATGAATACTTGTTACTAGTTTGCTTACCTGAGCATACATGTTACTGACTTGGCTTTCACAAAGAAGATGGGTACATCTGCTTGTAAGGGTAGGGTCCACTGTCCCACCATGTGCTTGAATGATCTGGTAAGAGAACAAATCCAGAACTTCTAATATATATAACAATGTTAAAATTACCCTAAGAAACAAACAGTCTGAGATGAAAGTCTAGTCTTTAGGACACTGCCACCATTTCACTGCAGAGTTACCCCCCCAAGAACGGTTTGTCATCTAGGTAAGAACATTTAAAAAAAAAAAAAAAGAAGAAAACAAAATTAAATATGCACCTGTTCATGGAGCTACAAAAAGTCTATTTTCTTATAATCAATTAAAAAAAAAACAAATAAAGATATATAAACATAAATAACCCTTCTCACGTTTTTTAATTTTGCAGTACGACTATTAAACAATTTTTCATGAACTATTCAATTCTATCTCAGCAATAAACACAAGTGCTGTTAAAAATGTCAACAGCTTACTTGATTATGCAAAATTGTAGGGAAAATTCAACTATAAAATCCATCAGAAGTTTCTGAAGAACATCAAAGTCCTCTCATTTAGGAAAGGATACAATCAGATTTTTCTGAAAAATAGAAGTTGGCAAGAAATAGAAACACTCTATTCCTCCATCTTATTCACTCAGGTGGATACCTCACAGGCTACTAAATGCCAAAATTATAAGCAAAAAAAGCCTTTTTATACAATCAAGTTAAAGATAGATAGCAATGCTATATTACATTTGCTGCACGATACCTCCTGATTAAAAGCATAAATAGTTAAGACTAACTTATTTAGCTGGTTTTCTGACTGAAGACCTAATTCAAGCAGGCTGCGCATCTAAAGCATTTTTACTACTTTTTCTGCTCAGGTGCAGTTGAATAATGGATTTTAGGTTTTAGCAAACATTACACAAAAGGATGTCTAAAGAAAAGTGAACAGTGCTGAAATACTTCCAATCATTTCTTTTAGAATTTAGTTACTATGGCATTATGTTATAATAGTTTTTTTCAAAAATATAGCAGAATCTTACCCGTTTCCAGGTCGCTAACAGCTGTTTGTCAGACATCTGTTCTGGGTAATCAGCAATTGCAAAGACACAGCCCAGCAGGAAATACTCTTCTGGAACTGGAATAGTTTGGCACATAAAAGAACAAAAAATTAAATATTTACAAGTCTGAAGAGTACATCTCAGAATGTATTTGCTACACTAATCTTTCCTATTATGAGGTTACAAACTTCATTCAATTTTCAAGTAAGTCTTTCTTGGAAAAAGTAAGATACAAAGTTTCAAAGCTGAGGGTCAGATCTGAAGGCACAGTTCAGCCCAGGGTTTGGTTTTGTTCTGGGTAGTTTTTTTCCTGAAGGAAAGGGGAGCTCAAGGGGCAGAAGGCAGGGGTGCCAAACAGGAAACATAAGACAACTGACTCTTTTGTATAGATCAGCTTTCAATAGTCAAAATGATCAAAAAAGCTTTCAGCTCTACTAGCATGGGCAGAATTCAAAATAAAGTACGAAAACTCTCTCTCTCATACTGAATCCTCATTAATTTATTAGTATTTCCAAAATTTAAGCTGTCTTTCCAATTGTTTTGCTGTTAGAAAGCTTCCCCCTTCCCCTCTTTCAAAGGAAAAAAAAATTTTAAAATATATGGTATGCATAGACTAACACTGTTCTCATAGTATAATTTATACACTAGCAACATAAAGTATATATTTGAAAAGATAATGTTCTCAGTGCTCTCATGCTTTTCAGATTTCTGGGTCATCCTTAGTTAAAATTTACATCTGTGCCTAAAAATTAGTCAGGCCCTGAGCTATGAATGGCATTTCTAAGTCTTACAATCCCATACTGCAAACAGAGGGTTATTTTTTGATATTCTAACCCACATTATGTCATGTCATTAGCCACTCTCTCCAGGATCAGAAGGCAATAATTACTAACTCTCTGCCGCTGGATCATGTCCAAAAAGCGGTTGCTGTTGCAGCTGTTGCTGCTGGTGGTGTTGTGGCTGCTGGGCTGCAACTTGATGCTGTAGTGCTTGAGAGGTCTGAGTTAAGTGTTGTGTTGCCTGATTCTGCATTTGCTGTTGCTGATGTTGTTGGTGTAATCGCTGTAAATGCTGCTGCTGCAATTGCTGCTGCTGTATTTGCTGCTGATGTTGCAGCTGTTGCTGTTGCAGATTCTGTTGCTGCAGCTGCTGCAACTGTTGCTGCTGTAGCTGCTGCTGCTGCAGCTGATGAAGTTGCTGCTGCAAAGCATGCTGCTGCTGGAACTGGAGCTGTTGCTGAGGACGGTGTAGCTGCTGCTGAGCGTGTAGCTGCTGCTGTGGAAACTGAAGCTGCTGCTGGGCAAACTGGTGCTGCTGATGAACTTGCTGTTGCTGTTGTGAAAACTGATGAGGCTGTTGCTGTTGGAAAGACTGCTGGGAAATCTGGGGTTGTTGCTGCTGCTGTTGTAGCTGCATAAGTTGCTGAGGTTGAAGGTGTAGAAGAGGATGGTGCTGTTGCTGCTGTGCTTGATGTGACTGCTGTAATAAATGTGTCTCTGGTGTTAGTTTCACTTGACTAAACAGCACCGTGTTCGGATGTCCCTGTTGGCTATGATTTACTTGTTGTTCTAAACTTTTTGTAGGTGCTGAAAGTGATTGTAATATCTAGAAAACAAAGATGAGTTTTGTGACCTTTGTTGCCATTCAGTTTTACAAATATTTAACAGACTAACGGGAAAATAAAACTCTCAGAAGAACAGACCCTAGGCTTAAAAACATTGTGAGCTAAACAGAAATCTTTAACTTAATAGCAAAATGAAGACAGGACTTAAACAGAAGAGCACAGAGCTACACGTGGCTCCTAATATAAGGCAACGCACAGTGTAGCAAAATTGAAGATTAAAACCTGTCCCTATATTATTGAGATCTCCAACAGCATTGACTATCAACACATGTAATTAATTACACTAACTCAATCAACTGTAATATTCATTTCACAATCCTGTTAGCCCAATAAGTTCAAAGTTTAGTTCCACAGTCTTATTTTCTCTAACTTAAAAATTGCTAATGATGCCTCTACTAATTAGTACTCTTTGAAACATGGGATCTTAATACAATCTTGCTTACTTTTGAACCAATTCAGGAATATTAAACTGAATCCCAAAGAAAAACATTGATCTGCTGAGCACTAACAGTTAGGGAAAAAAACCCTAACCAATCCATGCTTAAGACTAACAGATTTTAGATTATACAGAGGGCTGAAGTAATTCTGGAGTTTAATTTCATTTTTAGATGTATAACTCACTGTTAAGGGAAAAATTATTTCGCACTAAGTAGACACAAGTCAGCAAGTGAGTTTTTAATGCACCAGAAAAGGGAGTTTTAAGCAAATTCCTAGTAGATTAGGATGGGTTCTACATATTCATTAAAATATCTTAATATTAAACTATCTATTGAAAATTAGAAGGAGCAATAGGAAGCTCTAGAGTTGCCATTCATAAAGTCTTTTAAACATGAAATCAGCTGTGGTGAACCTGCAAAGCTTGTTCCCTTCATCCACACTATTTCATCATGTACAGTGCAAACTTCAGTGATATGTGTGTGCAAGGGAGGAATCAAAGCACGTCAGTAAAACACAAAGCCAATTAACTGTATCCTTGCAATGAGATGTCCATCAACTCTTCATCAGAGGTGGCTCAAGTGTTTTTTACAATGCACTTCAAATCACCTCAGGTTTCAGCTCAGTAATTTTGATGACGTTGGTATAGCACGTTTACATCACAATTATCAATGATCACTCATCACTAATGCCTAGACAGCATCACAGTATAAACATTCAGTAACTACAAACAACATACACAAAACGAGTGTTTCCGTTGCTCAGTATGAGAAGAGATCTTCATCCTGCTCTCACAAAAAGTCACAAATGTGAAAATTACAGAAGCTTCAGGACACTTCACTTTTATCCCTTCAAATAAAGGGGTAAAACTTCCAAAAGTATCCTAGGGCTATATTCAGAAAGGAACTTTGTATCTGCAAAATGCCTTTTATTACTGATTTTGCCATTCCACAAGGATGGCTGAGACAACTGAGGTTCAGACTAAACACTAACTTTCCAAGATTGTGCACCAAGACATGGAATCCTCTCAAGACTGGCACCCAAGCAGGACACAAAGTACAGCATAACCTAGGCAGGGGGACGTTATAAGGAAGAAGGTAAAATTGGTATTCCTCACTCTAGGAAGCAGATTCGCAAGTCTAAGATGCAAAGCTTTTCTCCACGTGCTGGAACTAGCATGGCAACCTACACCGCAGCCTGATATGGTGCTTGAGACCAGCCCCTGCACACCATAGTCAAGTTCCTAGTCTACAGACGTCTGGAGAACACAGCCTAGTCACAGCACAATACCATCAACTGCCCTGTAGCTCTATAAATACTGCTTACAGAAAATACTTCCACAGGGACACCACTAAAGAGTACAATGACGGGGTTGTAGATGTGGTGCTCAGACATGAAAGCATCAGCCAACTTACCAGCACTGGCCAACCGACCAGGACATTGGTGGTTCTGCTCACTCCTTACCCAGAATTCTCAGTCCTTAAACAATTCAAGGCACTGAGAAGAGGAATCTAAGACTGGTTTTAAATGAAGCCTGTACTTCCATTTCATATTCAGAAGTCAGAGACAACAAAGAACAAACATTTCTGAGTGACTCCACTCTTTAAGTACTAGCTGTAAGCTTCTGTATTATTCAGGCACCTTTGAAAGTTTTACTATCAGATGAACATCCAAATAAATGCACCAATGCAATTATTTAAGTAATAGATATGTCTAACGTTTACCAGCACCTGCTTTTCTCATGTCCCCTTCCCATGAACATCTAAAATTTCAATGCTGAAGTTATCTCAGTGCATGCTTACTATTTATTTTCTTCTAAAACTAAATTCAATACAAAAGCTGCAATTATTTCAACTATACGAGTGGCATAAGAACTTCTAAGTTAGGACTTCTGCATCCTGATCCTGACTGTACTATATAACAACTTAATGATGCCCAGCACAAAACCACAATATAGAACTCAACCTACCATAAGAACAATCAATTTCAGAGTTTTGTGTTTATAGCACAAATAATTCTTTGCACTGAACAGAAAGCTTGAAGGGTATGAAATCAGGTTTCCTGAACTACCCAAATATTCTAAATTAATGAATTATTTTCTTTTGCTCTTACCAGGAAATCGACACTGAAACTCTAAACCATGCTATAGTTGAACACATTTTTTCCAAATGCATTCTTACTTCTGTGAACCTGCTAGGAATGAAGTTACTTATTACAGAGAGGTTACTAATTTGGCCACAATTTCTAAGTAATACAGGGACCTTTTAATCCTTTGTGCATTTAAAGAACAACAAAAGGGAAGTGAACTTCTTGGATATGATAGTTCCTAAGAACAAGTCCAATATTTTATAAATTGAAAAGCCAACACTTACATGTGCTACATTTGACGGTCTATTAATCTGCTGAATATCAGCACTATTAGTAATATTCCTTAATGTCCGCACGGCTGGACTCCACGTAGCCATCATTTCCTGTCGATCGGAACTTTGGGCACCTTGTACTGAAGTCATTAGATTGCCTCTCATATCTGGAGGCAAAATATTACCTGGCACTGGTGGGACATTGGCACATAAATTAATTAACCCAGAGTCTTTCCCTTGAGGCAATCTACGCTTTGCTGCAGAAGCCTGTGGGACTTCAGCAGGTGTCCAATTCAAATTCCTTTCTTGCTTTTCTGGGGAGGAATCTGAAGAATCATCAAACATCAGTTCCCCTTTTGCCTTATCAGCAGTAGTAGATTTTGGTGAAAAAACTTGGTCACCCAAAGGTGATCCTTCTCGAGAAGATGCTGGGCTTGATAATTTTTCATCAGTACTAGCTTCATTTTGAGAATATTGTTCTTCATTTTCTGCTTCGTCCTCCTCTTCCTCTTCCTCCTCCTCTTCTTCTTCGTATATATTTAAACGAGGATGATAAGGAATCTCTTCTTTTTTAGTCTTATCAGCTATAGAATCCAGTACCCAGTCTGGTGTCACAATTTTAATGCTGTCCCGTTTACAAGCACATTCATATTTTTCCTGCGGAAAAAAATTTTAAAAAAAAAGATTTTATTTAAAGACAGAAAGTCCCAAATATCTTTTTTGAGGGCAGGACTACAGCACAGGGAGGCAGATCACAAGAAGCTGTCCAATAACAGAAGGGGATCTCCCCAAGAACCAACAGGACAAACTACACTAATGTGCATAACCACAAGTTCCAAGAGATTAAAACAAAAACCTCCACATTTACAATGTAAAGGACTCAGAAGGCACAACTGCAGAATATTTAGGTCTTCACTTGCAAAAATACCACTACGCAAATTCTTCTCGAACCCAAGCACCAAAGGATTTGAAAATCATGAAACTCAGTCTGAAAAAGCCTTCAGAACTCCAGCAGAGAGGAATATCACAGTCAATATTAAGATGCAGCTGCTTTTTAGGTGGACATTAAGGTGAGTCTAAATACAGTTTATACGTACATTTTGTCCACTAAAAAAAGCAAAATAAATAAATAAAAACGCACAACATTAAAAAAAAATCGCAAAAAAGCATTTAGGCAAAATTCAGAATTTCACAATAAAGTAGAGACAAATATTTACAAGGTGATCACTGAAAAAAATGCATTTTGATGGGAATATAAATCAGGAACCTGTTGGATATTTCCCACACACCTTCTCAGAAGCTGCAAACTGGAATGTTGCTCTCAGCTTGAAAGTAACACTTCTGTCCAAATATTAGCTATATCCATGTCAATGAGAGGTTACAAAGTTGACAAAGCAGAAAACCTTATCCCTCCCTCATTTCATCATCTGAAGACACATACAAATAGTAAACTATCACTGTTTCTCTTCCTAAGAACAGAAATAGATGCAGATTCAGTGCTCTATTCAAACATCCTCTTTGATGGAAACCCCTAACAAATATCAAGACAGTGGGAAAAAAAGAAAACTTTCTTCAGAAGATTTGTAACTAATTTCAGGATTTAATATTTAGAAGTGATTGAATTGGGATTCTCTTTGTATGTCAGACAATATAAATTAACAACCAGCACATTCAGAGGAAATTAATTTAATTTAATGATTCTCTAGAGGTATTTCCTACAATGAAACTGTCATTCATACACAATAATTACAGATGAAACCAAGTTTATTTGCAGATATGAGTTTTCATTCTTTCTTTGCGGTGAGAATTATTAAGATTCTTGTTTTATCATCTTGTCTAGTCAAAGCAATCATTTAAGTTTTCACTAGTGTCAAAACTGATCTCATTACAAACTGCTGCAGATTCCCTTGTAGTAGCATGTCAGAGCAGCAGGGCTAGAAGCATTTAAAGTAATCATCCTATAAAATCGTTCCCATTCAAGGACGACATAAATTAAACATGATAGTTATTTTATCCTACAGATTTGAAATGTGGTTTTTTCAATTTCTTGACTGGCAAGCTCAAGACAACATCCTTCGCTTTAAAAAAGCTTATAATTTTAAAGCAACACTTCTTAAACGTGTATCACTGTCTCTTAAAAACACCATTTTAGGTAGCAAAGCTCTTTGTCCAAATGTTACATTTTGTTGTGATGGAGACAACTAGGGTGGTGTTTGGTACTCCCTTCTAAATCTTCCACAGAACCATCATACACTTTAAAAAACAAAAACAAAAATCAAAAAACCAATACCACAACCCCCCATCCCCAAAAAACTCCTACAAACTGGGTCTTACAGTTTTAAATGAAATAGATAAGAAAAAGGAAGTATTTTTCATGTCCACACTTTCTCTTCTCCCAATGCCAGACCATGTTTTATTCTAAAGGACTTTCTATGTATTGCACACTACCTTTATTATCATCCTACTAGCCAGGTGTTTTTCTCTATCTTAGTAATAGATAGTTTAAATTAAGTCCAAAATATGAAAAGGGTCATTGGTGGGACATTAATACACTCGATTTGTGTAAAACACATTAAAAATCTGATGAAGTTTTACAGATTTATGAAAGGAGGTAGAGAACCTGATCTCAAAGTCACTCACGTTCAAATAACTAACCTGTGTGACCCCTCCAACTGATTTGAAATTTTGAGAAATGGTGATGGAAATGTGCTCATGTTATTAAAGGACAAAAAATACAACACCACCACCCCCATCCCCCAAGAAACCTAGTCCATCCACCACGTTAACTAAAAGCATCCAAGCAATCATTTTTAAGCGAGCTTAATTTTTTTTTTTAAGTATTTTCCGTCTCTGAACAAACACACGTAATCAATTATAAACACATTTCTTCATCAGAAAGAGGAGTACCGGAACACTTCATGAAGTTTCAGTGAACTATTGTAACCAAAGCATTACTAACGTTATAGTAGAGGCGGCTATTCTGATGTGCTCAGTGCAGCCTTTAGCCAGTTACCTGATCTTTCCGATTCAGTTTCTCCATAAAGTTTCTGCATGAAGACTGCAACTGCTCCCACGTAGGAAGTCAATTCATACTAAATTAAGAGGAGCTGAGGTCCCCCTTGGAGGTAGAGAGGCCTCACAGAAAGATTTGGATAGACTAGAGAGCTGGGCAATCACCAACCAAATGAAATTTAACAAGAGCAAGTGCGAGATGCTGCATCTGGGATGGGGTAATCCTGGTTATATGTACAAATTGGGGGATGAGAAGCTGGAGAGCAGCCGTGAGGAAAGAGATCTGGGGGCTTGGGTTGATGGTAAGTTAAATACGTGTCAGTGTGCCCTGGCAGCAAAAAGGACAATCACATGCTGGGGTACATCAAGCACAGCATAGCCAGCCAGTTGAGGGAGGTGATTGTCCCACTCTACACTGCACTGGTGCGGCCCCATCTCGAGTACCACATGCAGTTTTGGGTGCCTCAATTTATAAAAGAAGGACATCAAACTATTACAGTGTGTCTAGAGGAGGATGACCAAGAAAAGGAGCAGCTTATGAGGAGCAGCTGAGATCCCTTGGTTTGTTCAGCTTGGAGAAGAGAAGGCTGAGGGGTGACTTCATTACCATCTACATCTTCCTCAAGGGGGGCAGTGGAGTGGGAGGTGCTGCTCTCCTCTCCCTGGAGACCAGCAATAGGACATAAGGAAATGGAATGAGGGTGTGTCAGGGGAAGTTCAGATTGGACATTAGGAAAAAGTCCTTCACTGAGAGGGTGATCAATCACCGGAACAGATTCCCCAGGGAAGTAAGTGATCACAGCACAAAGTCTGTCAGAGTTCAAGGAGTGTCTGGACTATGCTCTTAGACATATGGTTTAGTTTTAGGTAGTCCTGGGAGGTGCGGGCAGTTGGACTCAAAGATCCTAATGGGTCCCTTCCAATTTGAGATTCTCTATGATGCTATGGTGGGAGTGACTCCTTTATCAGCAGTTGGACAGGAATGCTGTGTACTGTTTATCCTTTTTAAGACGAATGAGTTGAGGGATCTTAGGAGTTCTCTTTTAAGGAAAACAACAAGAAAAAAGAAAAAATCCTGCTTCTCCTTCTGCTCTCTTTATTCCTTTCTCCCTCTTCATTAGATGATTTTTCAATTTTGTCCTTCATTTTTCTTCACTGATTCTGTATCAACAGACTTAGAAATCACGATTACTAATTCTTATGACATGTCAAAACTAGGTTAAGACAAAGAGAATAAAATGCTTTATTCAACCAGAAATGCAAATACCAATATGAAACTGGATGTCTTTTGAACTAATCAGGCTTAAAGCCATGCAAAAAATAAATATGAATGGAATATCTGTAATACATAATTGTGTTGAATTTAGCTGTTCAAGACTAAGAATCAGCCTTAAAAATCCTTACTTCAAGGAGATGGAAAAATTTCGATCATTCAGAAGCAAATGAGAGCTGCGACAAGAATTGTATATGTTACAAACTCTTACCCCCTTTGGCTCAGGCACAATCAAATGAGTACACTTATTATTGAGGATCAGCTGGCAATTGCCTCCATAAAAAGTAATCAAAGCCCACAGCGTATTTCGGTCTTCAGATGAAACCTAAAAAGAAGGTAGATAGGCCTTTCAGTTCATGCAACCAGCTGCCTTCAGCATGAAGAATTTTAGTACGATCCATGACACACCATTTACAAGCCTGGCTAAAGCATTACCTACACTTTTAAATACCAAATTAGCATGAAAGTTACAGGGAAATAGGGTGACAGACACAACAAGACAAGACATTAAACAATCATTTTTAACCTGCACAGAGAAAGAGAAAACATTCTTCACTCCTGTAAAATTCAACACTAATGTATCACCTTCCACAAGGGAAAAAGTGTAAGTGAAAAACTGTCTGAGGTGATAATTCACTTAACATACAGAAAAAGTCACAGTACAACAGAAAACCTGGTATCTCTCCTCAAATAAAAACAAAGCATCTCACACACATTGTACATTGGATTAGACTGAAATATAGTTCACTTCTTACCTGAGAGAGACAGGCAGTGACTCCAAAAAAGATCTGACACGATTCTGGAGAAAAGCCATTTACACTGGAAACCAGGTGTCAAGGATGAAAAATAATTTAAATGAGAGTTTCCTGAGGGACATTAGAAGGAAATTAAATAGTGTGCATAGTACTCCTCAGATATTATCAAGTATTTGACCATTCAAAAACTTCTAGTTGTAAAAGGATGTTGTCTGTTTCCAATTCAAGTTGTAGCACCAAGAAAAAACTGAGATGCAAACTGGATCAGGACACCTCTAATATTATGACTGATTTTGGTAACATTATAAACTTTCCTCTTCCCAGATCATCTTAGGATGCTTAGCTTATAGGAGTCAAGACATTATCAAGAGCTTCCTTCCATTATCAAGTGCTTTTCTTCCATGCTTAAAAATAGAGAAGAATCTGAAGAAGAAAGTTTTGCTACAGTCAGCAACAGACAATATAGACGTGTTATGATGCGCAAGACATCTGATAAAACAAGACAGACCAAGAAAAGTGTGTTTTTCTAAAATAAAAGCCAACAGCAGACACCCGCGAGAAAGTGCCTTTTTTGCACAGTCATTTAAAAAGATGGCAATCTGGTTGATGACTTCATTTAAAACCAGCAAGTAATAAAAGCTCAGCCTTAAAAAAAAAAAGGGGTTAGAAAGCAACATAGAAGCCAGAGGTTTCAGAAATGGTTGTTTGGTAACCATATGTTAAAAGTTTTTGATTGGAGATACCTACTGAAACCTGCCCTTTGCAATTTCTCAAAGAATGGAAAAGTAGAGGATTTCCTTGCATACAGCATGGTTCAGTCCACAAAAGGCACTGAACAAGAGTATCAAGGGACAAACTCATATATCGAGAAAAACAACAAATAAACAAACTATTAGAGACATCATCTGCAAACAGTAGTTGGCAAGTCAGTATAAGCAAGTATCAAATCTTCCACAGCTGATTTTTTTCCTGCTGAGGTACAACTCTGCATTGGAAGTTGGCTATGCCACAGATAGGGAGCAGGAGGTGGGGCACGGGGGCAGAATCTAGGAGCTACTGTGAAATACAAACTGAGAAAACACCACACTGGGATGTAAAAACAGAAACACAGCCTGAAATTAACATGAAGTTTTCCACCGTGCCTTCAAAATTTCACAAGATCTCTGGTAGCAATGCATATTTGTCTTCAGATGAATGAAAGAGATAGACACATGAAACAGTATGTGAAAAAGAGCAGTGATAACTTTACAGACCTAGTAAACATGACTTACAAGAGGAAACTGAAAGACCAGAATTGATGTGTTTAAGAAGCTAAGACATCACATCTTCAAATCCTTTAAAGGCTGCCAAATGAAAAGGGAATTAACTTGTTCTCCCTGTTCAGAGTTGCTCAGATAAATCAAAAGGAGGTTAGACCACAGCACAGTAATGGGGTTAAACTCTAGCGACACACTAGAGAGGCACCGTAAGTTGACTGGGGAGACTACGAAATCTCCACTACAGGAGGGACCTTGGGAAACAGAAGAGAGAACAGTTTGACAGAAGTGACCTGGGAAAGACAGACGGATCACTATGACTTCTGTAACTTCTCTTCCTTTTCTATGCTTTCATATGATTTTGGGTTTAAGATACATGCACATCTTGTTGGAAAAAAATGACTACTGAAACAAACGTGCCTTTTGTTACCAAGTACACACTGAGATTTTTGAAAGGAAACAAAATTTTCCTCAGGCTCTTGACAGATCCATCAATGATACTTAAATTTTGAGACCCAGAAGAGACAACACACAGCAAGCTGACAAAGCCCAGAGCATTTAAGAACAGATTACTGCCATTATCCAGAATACTCCAAGTTGTTCAAGTCTTACGAACATCCTAAATTTCACAGTGTTTGTTGCTCAGTATCTCATCTAAGGTAGAGATTCAGTACTGGATCTTTCAGAAGTGTACAGTTGTCTACTCCCTGCCTTAACATCTGTTCCTAGCATATAAAGCAGCAACAGCTCGGTCTTTAACTTTTAAGAGGTCCATCACTTTGACTGCAGCTTGCACTCCCTGAAGAATAGAAGTGAAATAGACCCTCTTAAAACAGTAACAAGCAGCACAACAATAATGTTCTAAGTGGGTCTGGAAAACAAAAAAGAGGGAATGCAGTAAAACTCACTTTTTTTTCCTCCCAGCAACAAAAATTAAATGCTCTGAACATTTTTTGTCTGTAAAAGACTGATGAAAAATAAACCTCTCTTCTTCTTGCTTTTGCTGCTATAAAGGGAATTAAGAAGGAAATCATCAGCCCTCTTGTAACTGAGGTTTTCACACACAAAACTGGCCTTCCTTCTCCACAAACGCTGCTTCCAGATTCCTTTTTCTGTTACCTCCCTTCTACTGCAGGTTAGTCATATGTTGCAAACATCAGTCAGCAGGGAATAGAACCCTCTGCCTTCTGAAGTTTCCCCTGGTGACAATAACTTTCACAGTGGAATGTTAAAATGTATTTATAAGAAACAGGCAAAATTATTATGCTTTTATATTGTATTAAATCTTTCTACATTAAACTTCACCTTTAACAACTGACAGGCAAATTCCCATCAAATAAGTACCAGAATTGGTAAGCCAATCTTTAAGGTTCTTATTAGAACCATACATCTAACTGCCAAAAGATTGTTTCTTCAGAAAATCAAAGATCACTTTGAATCATAGAATCATTTAGGTTGGAATTTTGAGCATTACATCTCCAAATTAAAACTTAAACAAAAGACAAAAATGTAGAATCTCAAACCTCTACCTAAATAGGGCCCAAACCCAATCAACTGGAAAAAGTAAGCTACTTCTATTAACTACTATTTTATTCTCATTATGGTAGTACCTAAAAGCCTAAAGAAAGGCCGGATGCCACTGCACTGGAAGTCATAAAGAGACTGAAACAGAACAAAGTTAAGACTTAACAACCCATTTTAGTGAGCACTGTAAGGCTCAGAATAAAATTGAAAAACACCAGGTTCTAAGGACATGAAGTGCTAGAGAGAACAAAGTCAAGGGTCCAAGGACACATTTACTGCAGACAAGTGTACAAAACTTCCTCCCTCCGTGCAACTCAAGAATATGATACTACTGAGACCTGGTCTTTTCATTTGGCCATTCCCACATACCTACAATAAAGACTTCCTGAGCAATAGCCATTGAGGGCTACATTCACACATTTATTGCTACAATTTAGTCACAGACTGCATCATCACTCAGTGGTGTTATGTGCTGATTTCTCTTCTGGGTACGTAAAAACGTCAGGTCTTAAGAGTGTCCTTTTAAAAACCCCAGTTTCAGATGGAAGAGCCATTTTCTATTATTCTATGTCTTTCTTCATGGGAAAGAATGACACTAATAATGCAATGCTACATTACTTAAGCCTGAAATTTTTTTCCATGAGTCCTCAGGAACACAGAGAAGTCTTCCAGGTGTGTGACATAAGCAACAGTACACTCCCATCCTGAGGACGAAAGGATGAAAAACACATTTAATATTTCCAGATGCAAAAGATAAAAATCATCAGCCTAGATCACATCACAATAATCAAATTACTTTTAAGTCAGGAGTGGTCTGCTAATTTGCATTTTGCCATATAATGTTTGGTGCATATTTTCCATTTGGAAGCCAAGTCATTCCTGGAAAGCTTGCTTCTGCTTCAGTCAGAAGACTATCCATGACTATGGCAAGTGTTTCACACTAACTGCTGAATCCTACCTGACATCGTCATTATAGTGATCAAAACAGCTGCAAAGGCCTCATTATATCATTTCATATGATTAATTCAAACCTTTTCTTCCTACAGTTCACTACCTGAGCTGAATTCTCTTGGGAAATGAGAGAATATACAGGCTATTTCCGAAATAGTTGAGACACGATGAGATGCAAAGGCATGTTATTTTGAAATACCAGGTATAAAACATGAATTCTGAATCACTGAAGCACATTAATACCTGAATTCCTAATATGAACACCTGCATTCTTGCGTCTATCACCTCTTGTTTTCCATTATAGACATGACCCCCTGCTAAGCTCATTCCAAAATGAGATCTCATGCCTGACAGCACACCTCCCTAGTCCTGGCATTGTTTGTGGCAGTCATCTGCTCATATCTGTACTGAAATGTATTGCTCTGCTTCAGCTTTTCCATATACAGAATCATGATCGGTCTGAGAAAAAGATGCATGAACTTTTTTTCTGTAATAATAGTCATTGTCACCATTCCTGTGATACAAAGAAAAAAAACGAGGAGAACATAAATAAAGATAAAGCGGTAATAACCGACAAGAAAAGGAAAGAATATGGCATCCATATGCAAGAATATATGCTCCAAATAAGTTAAGAAGCATAGATCTAGCCAAAAGCATTCAACAAGACTCTACCAAAGGCAAGGACAGACTATCCCAAAAATGGGAATACTAACACTGTTTATTATAAAGTGTTATTTATAATACAGTGCTGATACGAGTTATGGTGTATTTATCCCTTACTTCTGCTTCTAGAAAAGGCAGAATACACCATTCTTCTCTGAACCATCATTCGCCCCCTTACTGCACTCCAGCGTTTCTCCTGGATCCTCATAGCTGATTACCAACTTCCAGCTAAAATGTTTTGAGTCGGTCTGATGACAGTTTTCTCGCAAGTGTCTATTAAGCATTCAAAACAGCCAGAGGGACAAGAAAACTGATGTAAGGCAAAGAAGCTCCAAGCACACTGCACCTTGGTACGCAAAACTCATCCTATCATTTTAAAAAATTAAACTCTACATACTTGAAACAGACTTTAATCCCATGACAGTTATCTATTTTAAAATGTTTCCTACAGAATTGATTCAAATTTGAACTTGAAGGATACGGCAGAAGAGCTCCACAGCGAACAGACAAGATCACCCAAGAAGGCTGAAAAATAAAAACCACAAGAGATTAAAACCCTTGGTCGGCATGTATGAAATATGAATTACCTTTCAAGTTTATACTATAGCTAGTTTCAATATATATCTCTCAGCTTAGAAAGTCTGAGCATTTCACAGACATTGTACTTAGGCCTTTACAAAAAAGATTTTCCTGATTTATCTGTAAGAATTAATACCAAGAATGCTCAAAGGTTTTGCAGCAATATGGGAGAAAGATCCCTTTCTCTTGTCTTTCTATTGTTCCAGGAAACCCATTTACAGTATTTATTCATTCTCTCCCTATTTCAGTTCTCCCTGCTCTGAAGAACCACACAAAACCCCCTTCATTACACTCATCATCAAGGAGTCAGGAACTATAACCTTCCAAAGAAAGAAGTTTCTAAACACACGGCAATTCTGACTGCTCAGCACACAGGTGAAGGTCCCTAACTGACAGTATTCTGGGACAGAAAGGCTCAAAAGGAGTGAGGGAGGTGGCGGAGAGTGGAGGAGGGTCAGTGGTCCCAATACAGTATGTAAGGAAGAAGAGGGAAAAAGTGGCATCATATTCAGTACAAAATTACTTTTTCTCAAAAAAACAAACAAAAATATACTGTGGTAACTATGTTCATGGTGTCCCAATTCTTGCTATTCTCTTTCCCTTAGAAGGTGGCATACAAACAACTGAACTAAAACTACAAATTCAATTTGTAACTCGTCAATCCTCTGGAAAAAAAAAACAAAAACACAGAGATGTTCTTCAAGTTTTTCTCTTATTCTCTAGAAGAAGCTACCTTTGCCTCTTGACTTCTATTCTCTTAATACTTAGCATGACCTGTAATCAAGAAGATAAGACTGTGATGTTTTCAGGTCAAACTAAGCAAAATTACTGAAAGACTTGCTCTTGTTTGGCAAATGAAAAAGTTTAGCTACTTAGCAGTTATAAAGAAAATTAAATTATTTAAGTAAATGGCATTAGAAAGTAGAAAGCACTGTTACAACACTGATGGCCTTCCTTCACATGAGAATGGCAGCAATTATCTTGTTTGTAAAGATTTTAAATTATATGTTTTCTTTTTTCATCATCCAAACATTAATATTTTCTGTTATAACAATGCAGTATCCATGTCAGTGCTTTGACACTATCATGGATGAGTCACTCACCTTCACCACAGGGAGATCAAAAACTTCACGAGATTCTCCAACTTCTGGATTGTCCCCATCTTCTGAAATAATATGTGAAGCCAGTGCATTGTAAGAAACTTCCTTTGCTTTCCCAGCTTTCAGAAGCTGAATAACCTAAACCCAAAACAAAACAGGGATAAGTCAACAATTCTTAGCACCTTTCATTTCAGAAAAACGTTAACACAAGAACACACTAACATGAGAGGAATGAGAGGACCTTCTCTCTTGGTTGTCCCCCTGTAAGTGGTTCGCACTCTTTCTGAAGTTGCCAAATGCATCCCATTTAAAACCTGATTGCCAATGCTTTACACCTCTGCCATATTTTAATCTTAAAAGCTGAAGACTTACTCTCCAAAATAACTCAGGAAGGGAAAGAAATCTGGAAAATGTCAAAATTTTTTCAAAACATATATTCTTCAAAAAACATCTCAAAATAGTTTTCTCTGAGACAGGACAAGAAAAGCCTTCTTCTCAGTGTTTCTTTTTGCATATGGTAGCTTTGGAAGCATCTGCATATACTTTAAAAGAAAAGCTTGAAGTTTAAAAGAAGGTAACCCAATGGTTACCTTAGAAAAGGTAAATCATAACTGTACATCACAGTCTTCACAGGAATTCTTCCACATTTGGCCAGTTACTTACTTGGATAGAGGGAAAAAAAAATGTTCACGCATTTTCTGTAAACAGTCATTTAACAGCTAAGAAAATAATTCCACCTTCACAAAAAGCATTTGGTTCCAGTATTTCTAGATCCAATCAATACTCCTCATCCCAGGGCATACAAGTAAGTCTGAAGAAGCCATCCAGCTGCTCCAAAACAGTGCAGCCAGACAAAAGAACTGAGGAAAGAACATGTCTCATACCCCCTTAGTATGAGAAGGATCTGCAAGCAAAAAGAAGTTTTAAGCACTGCCTTGAGAAGGGAAAACATCCTAATAAAGAGTTGACGTGTTGGAAAAAGAAGTGATGGAGGACTAAGTAA
This sequence comes from Bucorvus abyssinicus, assembly GCA_009769605.1. Taxonomy (NCBI): domain Eukaryota; kingdom Metazoa; phylum Chordata; class Aves; order Bucerotiformes; family Bucorvidae; genus Bucorvus; species Bucorvus abyssinicus. The sequence goes on along the minus strand of CM020028.1, from coordinate 7,109,748 downwards.
TTTAGAGAAATAAGACAAAAAAAACAGGAAAAAAAAAATAGAAGGATACATGCCCCCTGATTTACCACCTGAAAGAGGTGGGAGTTGGAATGTGTCACTCCATTGTCTTGTCCTCAGAAAATGCAACACAGCTCACAAAGCACAACTTACTCCTATTTTTGCAAGGCCCATACAGAAGATGTTGGTTTAAGAGTTCAACATTCTCCCAGCTCAACTGTAGAGATCTGTGTGACAAATCCAGCCCTGTCCCCCAAAAATGCAATTCACTTTTATTTGAATAGAAGTAACAGAGAAGGTAGTGAGGTGTAGAGGGGAGGAAGAGAAAAATGTTTTAAAACAGTAAGGTCTTGAGTTCAAATGTTAAAAATGCCAATTAAGATTATTAATTCCTTTTTCCTTTTATTATTCTCAAATAGATAAGAGTTTCACATCGTAATGAGTTTGCAGAACCAAAGTGGTATGATGTTCATCCTCCAAAATCTGCTAGAGGCAGATGTCTACCTGGCAAAACCTGCTGGGGACACTCCCTTCACAACAGGATGCTCTCCCCACAACAGTGAACAGCAGAGAGCAAGGCACTGCACTCAAACAAAATGTGAAGTCATTGGTCCTCTAAGCAACTACTACCTACCCTGTACACTAAACAGGACAGAGAAGGCACTGAAAAAGAGACTCTTTCAAAACATGGTATCCGGATATTATAAAGCATCTCTGCTAAGCAGAAAAACAAGGATGGAAAAATCACCACTCAGTGAGGAGATAATTTTGGCATTTCCTCTGTGAAGTACTTGACTTTTAAACTGCACTTTTTAAAAAAAAAATCAACTTTTTTTTTTTGTGTGGATGAATATGTGGTATTATCAAACTACAAAAGAATTACTCTAAAACAACCGAGAAAATTGATAATGAGCTTGTTCTTCTTGCCACGACTGAGTCAGTAACAGTAGAGAATGTTTCCACTTCACACACCAATCTCCTAAATCATGGGATACTTCCTTGCATGAAATGCAGTTAACTGCAAGGTAACACAAGATGCTGTAATTCCAACAGGAAAAGCTAAATTAAAATAAAGCACTTTTGAAAATAGCAGATATTTAAGAACAGCCCTACCACACAAGCTCCTTGTCCCACACACCTCTGCCTGAGTTATAAGCCTCATTCAACTGTTCTTTTACGGGAAGGCTAAAACCAGGAGCGAATGAAATGGAGACTGAACACCCAAATCTGACAGAAAGCGTGAGAAAATAATTACAATTAATGAGCTAGATGTATGATTTTTTTAATTTCAAAACAATGCTGCATTAAAGACTTTGTACAAAGAGTCTGCTTACGGAAGTACACTAGCTTCAGGTAGTAAGTTTAAACACTAAAAATATGATAGATAATAACTTCATATGATTATTTGAAGTGGTATGAAAAAGACTTTTCCTAATTTAGCTCATGTCAACTTCAAAACTCCTCTCAGAACACATGACTTCTTCAGTTTAAGTAGTGCCTGGACAGAAAACTTTTACTGACACAACTAAAGAACGCCATCTGTATTAGTATCAGCCACGTACATGTAACTAGAAAATAAAATGCTGAAAAGCCCTAATATAAACCTTGTAAAAATTCTGCACTTTAGGTTAGCTTATACCCATTAAAGGAAATTTCTTCCTGGGGGCACATAAATTTTATCTTTGTTGTTTCCAGCTAAAATCTGTGTTGAACTATTCCTCTTGTTTCTTCCAATACTAAGAAGCAAAACAATGGGCATTTAAAACAAACAAACAAACAAAAAACCCATGACATAACCAGAAACCAAATATCCTGCTGGAAGTCTCTGTCCTGCACTGCATTACTTTTTATCTCTTTCTGTAAGAAATACTGATTTTAACTGGTGCTACTGAAGCATGATGGTTTGGGTTTATATCTTTTAGGGAAGCAGAAAAAGCATCACTTAAAAAAAATAAAATAATAGCTGACATCTACTCATCACCCCCTCTAAGGTGTGAGCAGCCAAGTGCACATCCCAGTGGAATGGATTTAAAGTTGAGAGCCAGAAGCCTAATTCTCCCTTGTTTGCCAACGAACATCTAGGCACAGTTCCAGACTTCTGCTTCCCTCTAGTTTATGCTGCATATGTTTTAATAGGTAGTGGGCACACAGGTATTCACCTGAAGATACCTTTTTTTTTCCCATACTCTTGGATGTTTGGGTTAGAGTTCTCACTTGTGCTGGGCTTATTTTAATATTAGATTAAGATAACTGGTTTTCCATGAAACCATTTGGAAATTTAAGCTGATCAAAGTGCACTCCCCCCCAAAAGATGCAGGAAACTTATCAAAATCAAGCCAGCATCCATTTTTACATGAATAAGTACCAAATATATTTGTAATTTTTATATTTGCAATGGAACAACATTTGACTGTAGGAACTGTTTTTAAAAGCTATTTATGGAGTTCAATTTAGAACTTCTGCTTTCTGTCTTGGTTCAAAAAAAAAACAGCAAATACTCCTCTTGTTCCAATTGCTCCCAGGGTACCACAGAGGGCACCTGCAGAAGGAAGGACAAAAGCACCCACCAACAGCTGACCCCAAGCTCAGCACAACACGCTTCGTCGCTCTGACTCCGCTCTGCAACCCAGCCCAGGCAGGACTCTGCCCTCCCTGGTGCCCTGTGCTCCCATGGGCTCACCATGATGCAAAGGCACCAGCGTGGACAGGAGCGAGCCATGGCCTCTGTGTAATGCTGTGCCATGCCAGCCAGCCATTTCAGAAACCAGAGCACCGGAGGGAAGAGTGTTTAAACAGGCCAGCTGGACGCAGAAACAATTCAGATCCACAGGACTTCTCAATTTGGACACTGTTCATGATGAGAAAGTGGCTAAACAGCTCTCAGCACAACCTGGTCTTGGAATCAGCGCAGCCAGTCCTGTGCAGTGCTGTGCCTGACCTTACCAACTCTGCCAGAGCCACCTTCGGTGTCTGTCTGCAACCCAGAGAAGCCATCCACAAAGAAAGGAGAATTCAGTGTAGCTAATTTAGAGCAAATCAAAACCTTGAGACAATGACACTAACTCCTAAGAGGAATAACACTTAACAGAAGAAGGAAAACTAACTCTAGAGAATGCTTCCTTAATCCTCTATGGAAATATGGCTGACTGTCTTGCTGTGTCAACACTGAACTAACTACATGCCTTTTGGGATGCCATTTATATGATAAATGATATACAAGAATCTGTTTTTTCTGCACTCAACTTTATACACATAATAATATTGCTACTATAGGTTTTGTTTTTTTTTTTTTTTTTAAATACAGGAATTGCTATTCAAGCTCTAACATATTGTCCAAAATTTTATGTCTAAAGACCTTGGCCGTTTTTTCCTGCTCTTTAACCATATTCCTAGACTGCATTTCTTCTAGCATATAATCCATTCCTATGAATAAAAACCATCTCAACAGGTCAGTGCCCATGTCTCAAGTTCACTTAAAGGCCTACCAAGATTCAGTGAATGCCAGGACATGAGATTAAAGGAACCCAATGCTGAACAAAGATTCAACTGCAGCAACTATCCAAGAAGCAGACTTTTAATTTCAGAGTGAAACATGTAGGGATGTTTGCACGAAGGTGCTGTCCTAAAGCTAGACATGGTACACATCAAATACTTGTATAATTGGACATGCCACAGCAACTTCTTTTTAACCACCTTTACCCAACGTAACTGTGTATTATTAACTATCATCATCATCTAGGGTATTGCCCTGGGCCAGCGTAGGCCAACCGTGTCATCCAGGGTACTGCCCCAAGCCAGAGGACTGGACTGTCATTTGCCAACACCTTCTGCTCCTTGCCACCTGTGGATTGGGGCAGGCAAAATACAGAGATGACAACCACACTAACACCTCTATGCACCTAACAGGCCTGAACGGTGCTGGGGCGAGGACAGGAGCCCCGGGGGTCCTGTGCTGTGCTTATCCGGTGGGGCTCACACCGAGGCGGGAGCCGAGGGGACCAGCAGGCACGTTCCTGTGTGAGCGGAGAGCCCGCCAAGCTTTCCTTCGTGAACCCGCCCCCCATGCCGAAAGCGGCCTGTCACCGTCCCCGTCCTAAATCCGGATACAGCGGCGGGGCGGCAACGGGAGTGGCCGGGGCTGGCACGGCGGGACGCTGAGGGCGGGAGGGCCGAGCGCGGCCCTGTGGAGCGCCCGGCAGCCGGGGCGAAGGAGCGGCAGGCAGAGCCAGCTGCGCGCCCGACCCGGGCTGGAACAGGAAGTCCCTTCTCCCGCCCCTCCTCCGCTCGGGCGGCTACGGGGCCTGCGCGCCGGGGCCGCCGGCTCCTATGGCGGGTGGCGGCGCGCTGGCCGCGGGCACGGCCGTCACCGGCCGTTACACCGAACCTACCCCCGACACCCCCTCAGGCGCGCGCTCCCCTGCCCGCGCCCCCTCCCCGCCCCTAGGTGACCCGGTACCTTGGGGTCGATGTCTCCCACCACGAAGAACTTGACATCTTTGAACATCTCCTCCGGGACTTTCAGCTCCTCCTCATCCGCCGACATGGTCCCGGCCGCCGGCACCGCGGGCCCCCCGCCCCGCGCCCCCTCCCCGATATCCCCCGTGCTCACTATGCAAAGCCGCCGGGGCCCGGGTCTCCCGTCCCCTCCCCCCGCCAAGCCGCCGAACCGCGCGAGCAAGGCGCGCGCTGCGGGACGCACCATCCCCCGCCGGGACGCAGGGGGGGCGGAAGGGGGAGGGGAGAGCCGCGCGCACAAAGCGGCTCCCCCCGCCCGATCAGCCACCCCCGCTGCCGCAGGACAGACCCTGCTTCTAAGCCATGGGCGCTAGTTCTGCTCCTTCTCCTCTCTCCGAACCGGACCGGGAGCCAGCATCCGGGCCCGGAGCTCCCCCCGTACGGAACGCAATGGACTCGCCCCGAGCGGCAGAGGCGGGCGGCGGGGATACCCGGACCCGCCCATTGGCAAACAGGCGAGCGAAGGGGGAAGGGGAGCGCACCGCCCTCCGGCCCCGCCTCCCAGAGCCTCCCCAAGGCCCCGCCCCGCCGCCCCAGGCCCCGCCCCCCGTTCCCGCCGTGTCGGGGCCGACGACGATCGTTACTAGTGGCCCTCAGCTGCCGCCTTCTCCTGCGTCTGCTCCGCCTCGCTTCCCCCGCAGCCTGCAGGCGGGCGCCCCGGCGGGCGAAGGGGCCCTCAGGGGACCAAGGGGAGCGGTGGCGATGTCCCGCGGCCCCGTCAGATGGCAGGTTTCCGTGTCCCCCCTGAGTGCTGGTCCCTGAGCTGGGCCTTGCACGGCTCTGAGGGCCGACGGGAGGCTGGAGCCACACTCCTCATACTCAGAAGCCCGGTGAAGGCGAGGAGCCAGGGCCTCCCATTTTCTTCACTATTCCAGGCTTTCATCTCTGTTCATCGGGGGGGATCAAGCAACAGCCAAAAGACTTGCCACCGCAAGCACTGACAGACTATACACTATATAGGTTGTACACAGGTTAAAACATTTTACACTTTAAAATCATGTTTACAGTTAATCAAGAACCTTTCCAAATTCAGTCCTTTACGCGTGTTAACCCTGCCAGCTGGGAGTCTCTGCAAACCCATCAGGCGTTACACATCTTCCAGCACCCAACTCAACAATGCACATACTGACCACTACCGAAATCCAGACATTGTCCCTCAAAGGCCTGCCAGAGCACCCTCTGTCGACACTAAACCAGCCAAACCTACAGGGGGATGTATCTTACTTCAGACAACTGACCAGAAAACAGAAATCTTCACTGTTACCTTTACAGTCAACAGCAAGAAATGAGCACTTTGAAGGCTTGATAAATCATTTTAAACATCCATGCATTGTCAGATAAATCTCCCCCCTGCCCTACGCTTTCCAAAGGAATTTTGGACCCCTCCTAATACATTTACATGGATAATATTTCCTTCCCATACTTGGAGCAATGTTATGAGATGGCATCGAAAAGCTTGCTGAAATAAAAATACAGGGCGCCTAGTGTTTGTCTCTTATCTACAAGGCCCGTCACAGTTTCCTAGGAGAAAATTAGATTTCTTTAACCCGAGGTATCCTTGAAACAGATCTGGTAGAAACTATTATTCTGATTACAACAATTTATTATTTATCCAGTATTTAGAGGGGGGTTGAAGTGAAATTTATAGTAAAGAAGCTCCTAACTTGTCGTCCTCGTTCAAGGAAGGCGCTTCACCTGCCTTTCTTCTGGTCTCCTGGATCTCCACATGACATCTACCCCTTCCTAATCCAGCTCTGTAAGAAATACCCAACCTATCACCTGTTCTTTGCCCACTGCAGAAAGAGATCTTGCCCCTTGGTTGCAGGTTTTATTGTATTGCCTCCCCAATTACAATTTACTTTTTCAGTGAAAACCAACGTAAAAAGTCCTTAGACTTTTATATGATACACTTTTGGGTTTTTTGTAGTACAGGGAAAACAGTAGAAATAACCATCTGCTTTTAAATCTTTTTATCCCTTTCATCCAATAATTCATATTCTCATCTCACTTTCTATCTTTTCTAATAACTCTTATTTAGGGTCATTTTCTTCTGCCCCAAGTATTTCCTGGGCTGCCTGTGAAAAACACTTCTCTGAGCCTTGCCTTCATTTACAGCTGCTGTATAGGCCCCCCAGGTCCAGCCCTTGCTTGCTTTGTTCCATAATTTTCACTCTCTCCAACTCCACTTCTGAACCATTTTGACTTCTTCTCACTAAATTAGAACTACTTTAACTAAAATCTTCATTCACCTGCAGCGAAGTATTTGTCTTATTCTTCTTGATCTATCAGATATCGTTAACACTATTGCTTCCCACGTCCTCTTCTTTTGGATTTCAGTGCCTCTGTAATCATCTGCATCTTCCAGCACTGGTAATTCTCACCCCTTTTCTTTCACAAATACTGCTGTCTCTCAGGTTTCTGTTCCTCCTTTTCCTCGGAGTTATTTTCTCTTCATGACGTCACTCATTACTTGGCTTCATCTTCTTTCTCAGTGTGATTGCTAAATTGCCCCTTCTCACAAGAGTACTTTCCACACAAAGAAAACCGAAGTGATTTGACCTCTCGATTTTCTTCCTCAGGCTATTTTCTTTGTTACTCTAATGAGTTCCCCCGGCCTTCCTATCCTTTGGATTTACCAGTTGTTCTTCCTACAACTCCAAGATTACACGTAGTCCAGATCAGGCACTATGGTAATACTGACAAAGAAGCATAATGCAAACAACCAGCACACTTTGAATGTGATTTTTAATAATAATGCCCCTTCCCGCACCTTCAGCTGAAATTGTGCTCTTGCAGCATCAGGTGGCTGCTGTTTGTTGGATCTTGTGTTTGTTCAGCTAGACAAATCAGAAGAATATGAGATAAATTTGGTATTTTAAATACCAGCAATTTGAAAATTCTCTACAATACATTATGTATTAGCAATACGAAGTCAGATTACTGCATTAAGTCACTGAAATTCATTGCAAAAGCAATTTTCCACCAAAAGATACCCATTAGTAAGATGTCAACCTCAACCAGAATTGTTCTTTTTGACTAATTATGACAAAAATCCAAGAAGAAAGTTTAATTCCATCCACAGTATGAAAGTGTAATGCACTGTGAAGAAAAAAAAGCAAAGTTGAGAATTGACTAAAACAGCTTTACCAGATGAAAATTGTTCTATAAATTCAGTTCTGGAAAGCAAAGATAAAGCTGTTGGAGCCCTGATCTGGGACGTGAGACATGGACATTTGGGTCTGTCCTTCTCTTCCTGAATGGAGTAAAAGCAACTTCACTGAGGCATGAGGTAGGTATGGCTGCTGGATGCCTACATCCTCTGTCTGTACTCTAGCCACAGGGCTTTTGATAAAGGAGGGAAGAATGAGACCATCACATCCTCCTTCCTCCAAACGAATAAGCCCTGAAAGCAACTCCTGGACAGAGCTCCGTAGCTGTGCTTGGTGAAAGAAGAAGGAATCGGAAAATGTGGCCTGAGCTCGCGCAGGTGTCAGTTAGGTAATGCCAGCTATGTGGCATTTCTGTATGTGCCATGAAACCACGTGCAGCAACAGGTCTACAGAAAACTTGCCTGGTAGAAGTGTAGAGACTGAACAGTTTTAGTGGCCCCTGAGAAGCAATTCTGTAAATCTCGTTATTGGATTTTGGGTCACCTAGAATGGCTGTTGTATTATCAGCAGTGAATGTCTGAGAGCAGCTGCTTGAGGGACCTACCTTGTGTATGTGTGTATATATATATATTCTCACAGGTGGACTTCCATACTGTGCAGCCAGAGAGGAAGGAGGATAAGGCTATGGGTGCTGTCCATGTTGGACAGCGGTGTCCACGAGTACTCTGAGTGTGTCTGTGATGTGTGTGGACAACCATCTATATACGTATGTTTGTAGTGCATGTATGTGCTTCTGAACGTGTGCTGGCTAGGAACACATGTTCAGCCTTGCTACTGGTTGGTTTGGGAGACATGGGGCAGCAGCAGCCTAGTCTCTCTTGGGCTGTACGATGCAGAATGATGTATTTTCTTCTCACAGTATTCTTCATCCTCTTTCGGAAGGGTTTGCAGTCTTTCCCTATCACATCACTGGACTGGTGCCCATCACGCAACATGTGATGCTCTGTCACATGGCAGCCGAGCAACTGTTGGTCAGTCTGGTCTCAACACGCAGGAACTTCAAAGGAACTTAACTCTCACAGAGGTGCTGAGCACACAGCAGAACCTCAATCTACCCCAGAAACATCTACGATTGGACTCTGACTTTAAGTACAGTCTCTGTTCTGATGCAACCACACCAGTGTAATCACATGGGAGCGACCACTCGCAGAGATGAATTATGCCTTAATACAAGTTTATTTCTGGGCTTAGTTACTCTACTGAATAGACTGAACAGAGACTGTGCATATCACCATACTCCACAATAATCTGAGCAGCACATTATCTGTACTATAAACACACCAAGCACAGCATCTAATATGTCTTAACTATGAGAATTCTGTACATTGAAGTTTATGACCATGTTTCCAGAAAAGCTGTAAAGCAATCTTTATGTTCCAACGGGTGATGCTTGCACATAGTGAAAGCCCACTGAGTTGACAAGATTTGTGCAGAAAATTAGTCTTTGCTTACATAAATGCCTTATTTGTGTGCACAAATGATCATATGAAAAATTCATATGCACCTACACTATCATATTTAGGCATAATTGCTTGTGAAAAAACAACAGTTTGATTTTTTTCTCGCAGTTAATTAAATTCAAAGCTTAGATTAAACTGTGTATTTGTTTTACTCCAGTGAGCAGAAGGCTTTCCGAGTCCTTTGTTAATAATACATACCCGTTCGGTAGCAGCTGGCTCTCTAGATGTTACTTTTCTGATAAAACTTACCTTCAGAAAGTACCTAATTTTTACAGAAAGCCGATGTTAGTTTCAGTGTGTCTGGAAAGCTGTTGAGAAGCCGCGGACGGAACCCTTCCTGCATTATCACCATTCCCACTTTTCAGCCTGAATAAGAATCTGCTTTTATAATCTGAACCAAAACATGCAAAACAGGTACAAGAAGGCTCTGCTTTTCCTTGAGCTGTCTCTGTTTTTCCTCTTTCCTTCAGTGGGGCTGCTTGCAATGGCAAATATGATTTGTAATTTAAAACTCTCTTTTAATCTGTACTGCAACACTGAATCCTAAAAGGCTCTCTTGGAACTGATGGTTTAATTTTCGATTCTCTTGCAGTTCCAGAACTGCACTGAGAATGCCTTGTCATGCACTTGACAGTTTTCTTTTTCAATATAATAGTTACAAATTGTTTTGCAAGTGCCAGGTAACAAGGTGTACCTTTACTATAACTGAGCATAAATGAGCAGGGGAGAAGAATGCTCTCATTAGCACATCTAATGTAAGGGCATTTTTTATCAGAAGTGAGACACAGCATTAAAGGGGGAGATACACTCTTTTCTATTACCTGCTAAGGAATGCGTCTGGCATATTAGCCCACAGGGAAAGGTGAATGAGATGTTGTGTGTCGCATTGCAAGGATCAAAAAAGCAGCCCTGAGATACACATGGGTATGCTTTTATCAAAACACAGCCAGCAGGGCGGTCCACGGTGCAATTGCACTAGTTACACTTGTCTAAAGCCACTCCTGCTCCAAGATCTTCTCCAACAAGTTGGAGCGGATCCAGGAAAGGGCCATAAAAATTATCGGAGGATGGAAGCACCTCTCCTGTGAAGAAAGGCTGAGAAAGTTGGGGTTGTTCAGCCTGCAGAAGGCTCCAGGGAGACCTTATTGTGGCCTTTCAGTACTTAAAGGGGGCCTATAAGAAAGATGGGGACAGTCACTTTAACAGGGCTTGTTGCGATAGGACAAGGGGTTATGGTTTTGAACTAAAAGAGGGGAGATTTAGGCGAGATATAAGGAAGAAATTTTTTACAGGGAGGGTGGTGAAACACTGGCCCAGGTTGCCCAGAGAGGTGGTAGATGCCTCATCCCTGGAAACATTCCAGGTCAGGTTGGACAGGGCGCTGGGCAACCTGATCTAGTTGAAGATGGCCCTGCTCACTGCAGAGGGGTTGGACTAAATGACCTTCATGAACATCTCTTCCAAAACAAAACATTCTATGATTCTATGATAAGTGTAACATAGCACCACATTGTTACAGGGCTTGCTTGAAGTAGGTCTTCTGAGAGGGCTGCATAGTAGTTTTTAGCTAAATAAAGGAATTAATTATGGAGATTGATGCAGGGCTCTTCAGAACTGCAGAGTCTCCACACAAAAGAGCTTTCAGCATGGAGGGGGGAGAACAAGAGGAACCCCTAGTTAATCCCTCTCCTTTAACCAGTGATAACGTACACAACCTTCTCAAAACCTTCTTCTAGTGCAAAAATTCTTTATGGTTAGAAAGTCTTCCCTAATACCTGGTCTAAATCTTCTGTTCTGTAAATAAAGCTGATTCTTTCTGTCTATCTTTACCTCAGACTACTACTAACCCTCTCTATATAAATTTTCTAGATACATATATACATAATTTTATATATATATAAAACTTTATAATACTTTCTTAATGAGTTCTGGATCTGATTGTAATGTACCAGCAAAGAAGAATGCAGGTCCTCCTGTCATGGGATAGGGCTGGGCCAGCCACTAGATGAATGACAGATGTTCTCTGTTAACTCCTCTCCCTTCCCAAAGGGGAAGAGAAAAGGAATAAGACAGTCGTGGATTGGAAAAGAAAACTAAAACTACTTTAATGAAAATAATGAAAACAATAAAATGAAATATACGCAAATATATAGAACACCAAACCCACCCCCCTGATGGCAATCACATCACCATCACCACTGATGCTGCAGGGCAGGTGCTAGGGAAGTCCCAAACTGGACCCAGTGGCAAACGGGAACTGGATTCAAGAGCTGGATTCTGGAACTGGATTCAGGAATGCACAGATTGGGATCAAAGGCAGAACAGATAGAGTCGTCCTCAGATGCCAGCCGTTGAAGAAGAGAGCTTGACCCTTGTGATCCCTAAGCTTTATACCCAATATGACATCTATGGGATGGAACACCTTGTTGGTGTCACCTGTCCTGTCTGCTCCTCCCCGCAGGTGCAGCCTTTCACTTACTGCATCCCCAATGTGGTGCACAGGATTTAGCAGTGACCTTGGTTTCCACAGGAGCAAGTACAAGCAAGAGCCTTTCTGCATCCCAACCCCTGGCAGTAACTGCAAACATCAAGTGCTGTCACTTCTCAAAGCAAACATCGTCTGCAAAAATACCCCGTCAACAGTCACTGAGGAAGTCACTGAGCAGAGACTGAGCTGGAAAGGGAAATCACTGAACAGAATGAGTTCTGTTCTAACTCAAACCAGGACACATCCCAGTGACTGGGCAAGAACAAATAATGTGTCACAAGTAAAATGTGATACTATAATTTATAGGCTCCATTCTTTGCATCTCAGAAGTCTTTGCCTCTGCTCCTACTAAGGTACCTACCAATTTCTGTATATTTTCTGCGTTTGAGAAAAGAAGTTTGTGAAACGTGGTGGGTAATTATCCATATAGCTTTTCTTTGTGGCTTGTCAAGATTTCCTTCATTTACAGGCTTTCCATTTGGATAAATTAGTATCAGCCAAACAATGGAGAACGGAAATCTTTTAAGCCTGAGCTTTCATTCATGCAGACCTTTAAAAAGTTAGTGAAATCTGGAGTTACTAAAATGTTTTTTTCTAGAACAGAACAGACTTGGCATTATTTGTGCCAAATCTTTATTACATAATTCAAAGGACCCTAACACTTGTAGTTGTTTTTACATTATTGATGCATAAATGCTGGTGGCGTTCCAGAGCATGTTACAGAGCAGTGCGAAGAGCGAGCGTGGGTACTTCTCTGAGATGACCTCCATTATTCACGTATGGCTTTATGTTTATGAGCAGAGTAAAAACCCTAAAATTGTGCTGATAAAGCCGTTACAACCCACTGCTTTCTTTCTGTATGTTGTCCAGGAAGTCAAATGATTGTTTTACTCATCCAAAAAGAGGAATGGACAGAAGACACTTGCCCGAGGATGTGGCATCACATCAGAGCTTTGCTATTCTGCTGGCTCACTGCCGTTGCTAAGAGGGGCAGGTTTTCTCTCCTCTCCATGGCAGCCTGGTTGGTTCGTTGGTTTTCGCCATACTTCTGTTGCTGCTCTCGAACAGGTTGCGACTCTTATCTGACCAACATGGAGCCAAACTCATCTGGTCTAGTTCCTTGAACCTGGATTTATGCAAGGCTTGAAGCCCATATAGGAGGGCTCCATGCTGCTGAGATGGGAGGAGTTATCTGCTGCTAACTTAGATCCTCCAATGTGCAATCTCTCTTAAGTTGACTTAAACCACCCCAAAAACTCCTCTGCTCATTTCTGCCTCTGCACTTTTTTCAGCACAATGCTCACACAAAAGCTTCAGTGCCTCGGGGGTGATCCACGCTGACCTTGCTGAGAACAGCCTATTAAAAATGGTGGGTTTTTCCACAGGTCATTCTCCTGACTCAGTTAACCCGGTACTGGCTCGGCACGGGCAGTAGTTCAGGGTTCGCGGCATGGGAGACAGAGGGCAGCAGCTACACAAGCCGGTCTGGCCGCCCATGCCGCCAGAGAAATTTGTACGTAGCCATGGGGTCTTAATGCTAAAACCAATGAAAAATACTTCTGCCAGGAAACTCTCCCTGTAAATCCACAGCAACTCCATCATTTTCAGAGCAGTTCCTCCAGTGTAAGACCAGAAGATCCCTTCGATTAACCTTTCAGGGAGAGCACAGGGAGCTGAATTGATCTTTCTATGTTTTTTCTCTAAAATCAGCCCCAGTCTGGGAGCGCATTTCTGCTTTTCACGACCTTCCCGAATGCTGAAGCGTAGAGTATCATTTTCAGGGTAGCCAAAAGACATGTGCCTGCACATCCTTAAACATAGACACAGAGGTATACATACTTCTCTGCCTAGGATATGGTACACACAGAGAAGTTGATGGCATTTGTCACACATTTCTGGTCGCAGCTTTGCTGGGGGGCTCCCAGTACTTACACATGGATGTTACTGTACTATGCAGACACGTAGTTAGTGTTGCTGGGTTGGACCACCACTTTCTTTCTCTGTGGAATGAACCTGTTTTCCATTTCTCACGTAATTTCAAATGGAACGAACAATTTACGCCAACATTCTTGAAAAGTATGTTCTGACAGCGTTCTGATAACAGTCTTGAGGCCAGAAGAAACCAGCAGATCTTCTGGTCAGAGGTTCTTATAATTTGCCCTTAAATTTCATGCAAAACACTGTTGTTCTGAGCTAAGTATCTTGAGTGACTGGTTACTGAAAGTGAAATTTCCTGAAAGATATTGAATCTTGATCTGAAGACATCAAGAGATGAATAATCCACTGCTGCTCTTAGTTGATCAATAATTTTAACATGACCTCAGAGCCAGCTTAATTAATTAGAGAGTGATAGCTACAACTCTCTGCCCCTTTAGTATGCCAAGCTGAAAACATTATGACATTACACATTTGTTACTTAAGTCCCTAATTGTCTGCCACTTTTCCATGCCAAAAAAAAAAATAGAATTATTGATTTGGTACCTAGAGTAAGTCTGTTTTAATGATCTCGACTACTCGGTACTAGCCAGGAGTTGGGATTCAAAGAAGCAGGTCTCACTGTCAAGACTTCTCTCGTTAGAGCTAAGATCAGGATGAGCGCAGGCATACTGCTTATACTCTCAGGCCAGTCCTGGCTCTAACTCTCTGGTTTTGCTTCCAGGAGGCTTTCAGGGAAGTAAAGGCTCTATAAGTCCCTAAATGATCTGGTCACTTGAAAGATATGCTCTGTGATAATGCTGAAGCTCCCTTAGTATGAATAAATAGTTCTCCGAACCAAGCAAGCCTACAATGATTTATGTCTCAAGGTCTAATTCCTCTCAACTGGCTGAGGCGAAATAAGGTTTAAGTTCACAGTGTGGCCCCTTTGGGGTCTAGTAGGGTCTTTCACCCCTACCATATCCCTGATATCCCTGATAATGCCTCCACAGCTTGGCCAGGTGTGGGTGAAACTACCCGGAAACTGGGGAAAAGAGACAACTGCCATACCACACACAAGAAAACGGGATCACATTGAACCTCTCCAGGACACCAGACTTCAAAGAAGCTGCCTGTTTGGGTTTTGGTATCTTAGAGCCTGAACTTGTTACCTCTCAAACGTGCTTAATGGACCATCCATCCTCCTCCTTCATCACTGAGGCTTCTGCTATATTCATGTCAATGTTGGTCATTTTTAATCTATGCAGTAGACACTCACAAATACAGGTTCAACCTTCAGAGAAGCCACTGAAAACTTCTCTGGATTTATACAGAGCTTGCTGAGTTCCCTACAATAAATTAGAGCAGCCTCAGGATCCCCAGACTTGCCAAGTCTGAATTCTCACAGTTGCAAATGGAAGAAATCGTGGCATGAGGCAGTAAGCACCAAAGCTGCACTGATCTTCCTTCGGGGAGTCAATTACATTTGCTGTTTGCCTTATGGCACACGTAGGTGATTACAGTGTGAAGGCCAGGATACATTTGTTTAATGTATCCTCAAACTCTATTACATTTTCCACTCATCTTGCTAGAGCCTTATCTTCAATTACACTCCCTTCCATAAGCCCCAAGCTCTTAGTTGTTACAAGACCAACCTGACCCTCTTGTATCCAAAATGCCACTGAATTAAATCAAATTTTTATACTTTTCAACTTGAACAGTTATCTCACGATGCACATAACAAACAGATAATGAGATCTGCATTCTATTAGACACAGTGGCACTTACTGATGTTTAACTATTAGGCAGAACCATTTTACTCCTCGCAGTTACAATTACATTATTTTTCTCTGTGGCTGGATAGCTGTCAATTGATTTAACTCATTCTGAATGTGTAGTACAGCATTTTTCTTAGTGCTGCCTGCACTCAGAGAACCGGATACATTTCTATTTGGTTTCATAAAAGGGAAGGGACATTTCCATAGTTATATTTCTCTACAGTCTAAGCTCTTTGCCTCCTGTATTTTGTGACTATTTTCCCAAGCTTTGTCTATGAGTCGCGGGTGCTCCAAAATCACATTCTTAGCTTTAAGCATATCCTCAACATCTGCTCATTTTGATAGGACTAAGGCACATACTTGAAATTGAACGCAGTTGTGAATGAGGATGTGTTCCTGAAATAAGTCCATGTAAAAAATGACCCACTGGTCACGTTCCAATGGCTAACACACACCAGCTAGTTGTAGTGCTCTACACGGTTTATGCTTTGTATGTACATGCTTATAATGTATGATTCATCCAGTGCTCATAACGATTAAATGATAAAAGCACCAAACTGGGTATCTAACCCATGCAAATATTTAGGTCCATCACAGGATACATGAAGATCTGCCCTCCCCAGAAGAGCCTAGCTACCACGTGGCTCTCCTACACACCAGGATTCAACTCACACATTCATAAATAATCCAGTTGGCAAATATCAAAAGGTTACATACCCTCACTGGTTTTGTGTGCATACTTCTGTTCTGGCACAGGGCAAGGGAGGAAAGAGAGCAATGCCAGGCCATGAATCTAACTCCTGTTATATTAAGCCGACAAGAACAGAAGTGTGGTTTTAAACTAAAAGAGAGGAGATTTAGACTACATATAAGGAAGAAATCTGGCACAGGTTGCCCAGAGAGGTGGTAGATGCCCCATTCCTGGAAACATTCCAGGTCAGGTTGGATGGGGCTCCGAGCAACCTGAAGATGTCCCTACTCACTGCAGGAGGGTTGGACTAGATGACCTTTAAAGGTCCCTTCCAACCCAAACCATTCTGTGATTCTATATATGTCATCATTTACTGTATCTCAATTTGCAGAGGGTAATTTCTCATAATAGGCTGAATTGATTGCTTACTGAACATACCTTGGAGACTGCTTGGTCTTGCTTTTGTATTGCAAAAACTCACCCCTGTCTCTCTTCACTCTGAAGGATAAAGGATGTTAAAGCTGCTATAGGAGTATTGTTATTCAGATAAAGGGAAAAAAGCTTGGTTCAGATAGGGATGTCTTTTTGAGATTTACTAAGCAGACCAGAGGATTTAGATATCTACATTTTAGAGATTTCATTTTTATAAATACATCTTACTGCATTTTAAAATAATAACGCACTCAGAGCCATAGATTGCTTAAGAAAATCTGTTTCCTCACCTATTTCACTGATGCTCACAGAAAGCAGCTGCCATTAATTTTTGTAATAAATGCTAGGCAAGTGGGTGGCTAACTCTGTTTACACAACCCAAGCCCTTGCACTAAACCTCACCTGTGCAAAACAGTCCAGCCAGGTGTTTATCAGTAATCGTTTGCAAGATGCACCCTAATGAACCCCCTGTGGTTCTCCACCACCCACAGTGCTCTTTTCTAACACTTGTCATTAATCTGGGGCTGTAGTGCCGTGTTTAATGGGGCATGTCTCTCACTGGGCAGGAGTGGCAAGGACATGGGGATTGATGGTTCCTTACAGTCACAGCTGTCATGAAAACAGAAAAGCTGCAAGAAAACCTTCTTGAAACGGGAACATGCACTGTGGCAGAGGCTGTTTGTCTTCGTGCCTCTTCCTCACAACATGTCAATCCATGGACTCCACTTACAGGCTCCCATCGAGGTGTGGCTGTGCTGCAGAAGGGGTGATGGCAGGAGAAGGACAGAGCACTGGCAGCCAGACTGGCTGGAGTGAGACCAGAACAGGGGGAATGGAGAACACATGTGTGTGGGGGCAGCTCTGCGAGACTGAGAATAGTGGTAGCAGTCAAAGCTAAGGGACAGGAGATGTCATATGTGTGAAAGCTGGTTAAAAGGCTTTAAAATCTGAAAATGTTACCTGTTCTTTCCTCATTTTTCTATAGAATTATTGGTCATGGTTACAAAGTTGCATTTATAACCCTACTTCCAAGTCAGTTGCTAGGGGTGATGTTTTAAAAGCTGACCATGTTAACTATTCTAGCGCTCAATAAAGCACAGAAGAAAGGAGAGGCATTAGCATATAGCAAAGATGGTGAAATGTGTGGAGGAGGAAGGACACTGACAGTCTGCCCAGGAAGTTCTGAAGATGTGTCAGGTCAGATGAGGAGTCCTTTTAAAAATCACACTGTTTCCAAATTGAGATTCAGCATTTAAAGTAATACACAGGCCATCTTCTGTGCAGATGGTTAATATCCTCTTTAATGAAGACACCCCTCGATGTATGCTCATGAGACCCTGAATAATTCAGTGGTATCGAAATGGAAAATTTATACTAAATTTACACTGAAATTCTGATAGGAAGTCACCTTTTTGGTTCCCTTAGCAGCTGAGTTCGAACCCACTGTGATATAGTCAAAACCTGAAAATAGAAGGCAACCAGAGAAGAGGCAGAAAAAAGAACTTCAGAAAATGAACTTCCAGAAGCCACCAGCTTAACAAGGCCAGCCAGGTCCCTTGCCTTTCAGGTCACACACTAAAACCTCTGCAGTGACAAGAATTACATGATACATAGCATCTACCTGTCGGCACCTGAAGAAGGGTGGAAGGGAGGGCTCCAAAAAGAAAGGAGAAACTCACTGGTGCCAGAATCCATCAGCTCCCTCGGAGCCTGGTGGATTCACTGCGGGACAAGAGGAGGGGGGCACACAGCTGGACCCCCGGGTAACTCAGAGATGCTGGCCTTAGCCAGCTGCATCTGTCATCCCTCCACTAGCTGTGCATGAGTGTAGTCCCACTGTCACACATCATATCCCTAGTGTGGGAGTTGAACGGCTGGTGAGGTGCTGCAGCTCAGAAGCCACTGGGCCACCACCTCTGAGATACAGGCTATTAACCTTGACTCACAAAATGATAGACAGAGAAAAAAAAAAATCAGCTATTTTATAATAAAATGCATTGCTAGACAATTAAGAAAAGTCTGGCAACATTTTGCTGTCAAAGTTGTGAATACTGGTTGTCAAAAATAATGATGCTACTAATAAAAATCCTTGTGAAAAACAGAGATACATTTATACAACCACCTTCATTCCAGGGGTTCAGGGAATTTTATAGCACTAGCAAGAAGACACTGCTTGATCAGGTGCCTGCTGCGGTAGAAGGAACCAAAATAAAATATTTGTAACACAATGCTGCCAAATTCTATGAGGGAAATGACATTTGGGTTCCTTTAAAAATGGCTGTCTCGGTTCAAATAGCTGGAAAAGTTTGCTGTCTTGCCTGTGATCAAGAGGCAAGCTTTTTGTCACACTCCAGGAGATGTCTGGAAATACTTTTCCTGCACAGGCATGGTAGCAGACTCATTAAGTTGCAGAAAGAAGATGTGTGGTCATATCCTCCCGTTTGACTTTTTCTAACTTGTAAATAATTCCTCTCATTTGTATGAGCCTCTCACTAAAATAGCAACGTGTATATGAAATATAAATAAGTACAGTTCCACAGCTTTCCCATTTTCTCTAATGACCTGCCATGTTGCACAGATTGAAAATACTGAAAAATTACCTTACTTAAATTAACAGCAATTATGCTAATCTGCGTGACCTGGGCAGGCTGGGGCAGGGAAACATACAGGTACACCGGATAATCAGAGGGAGGAAAAAATCCCACAGCTGGAAGGAAGCAGCGTGTGAATACAAATCTGACGCACTCATCAACGATACCCAAGCTGTGAAAGCTGTGCAACTCTGCCAGTGCTTCCTTTGGCAGGTAGAGATGTGGCTGTGGCTGCCTAGATATCTCCAGTGAAGAAGGCGACAACCAAAGTCCTATAAAGAAATTAGGCTGTTGGAGTGGAAGAAGAGAAAAGACATCCCTTGATGATGGACATCAGTGGTTTCATTTTTGCACATACTGCTCATTTGTTACAATTAGAAAACCAGTCTTGAATGCTAAAGTTAATGGTGGTTTGGGGATAAGGTACTCCAGCCGAGGAAGACGTGGGCATGGGAACACACTGCCAAGGAGCCAAAAGGAGCAGAATAAGGATGGAATGAGGTATAAGGAAAAAAGTTGGACAACTGTTGGCCCAGAAAACTGTTTAGAGTGATTTCTTTCCTTATTATGGCAAACGGATCTTAAAAAGTTTTGCCTCTGGAGTTCTGAAAGAACATTACCAGACTATGGATGAATTTATGTAAATAAAGGTTCAGAAACCTACCACCTGCAAGGAAGCAGAAGGGTAACCTGGAAAACAATACACAACAGAAAAACCCAAGTTCAGCCTCACACTATCACAGCCTTCCCTATAGCTTCACACCTATGCAAGTTATCTGCCAAAATACGTAAAGCTCAAGATAAACAAATCTCTTCCACAACTTGGCATATGGAAAAAGGGTCTGAGCTGAAATTATAATTGAGTTTTAGAGACCCATCCATTTGCTGTCATCGTGCCATCTGTCTCCCTGGCAGAGTCCTGATAGTTTGCATTGGCAGCTTTGATTGCCAAAGCTCATGTATTAAGTTAGAGTTACCTAGTCTTCCCACACACAGTTTCTTATTATTTTTCTACAGGCCTGCTATTCTAGATGATTGACAGAACTGCAGGATACCGTGTACTCCCAGTAGCACAATATATTTTGATATTTTTACACCTTTTTTTTTTTTTAATCAGAAACATGGATAATTTTCTGTTGTTATTTGTAAGCAACCTGCAGAGACCAAATCCCACAGAGCCCAGAGAAAGTCTTACTTCTTAGTGACTGACCACAGGTAAGATCACAGGTGCTGGTGTATAAATGTGTTAAGTATTTGCTATCCCCAGAGTAAAAAATGAAAACTGTGGATGCCTTATGAGGGCAGTACCCCCTGAGGCAGGCTCCCAGTTATTGCGCTACTGTCATAACTACTCACTGCAAAGCACCTTCGACTAAAAGCCGGTATGACACCTAGCATAACTCTACTGACTCCCCTGAAAGTACACAGATGATTAATGTTATCCCTTAAGGTATGAAAGAAGTGATAAAATTATTTACATTTCATTTATTTACACAGAGTGCAACTTTAGCTGCGGCAGTGAATGATGCAGGAGTTGCCCTAAGACTTTATTATGTTCCATCTGGTCCTTTGACCATGAGCATGTTTTTGGCTATGCAAGAACGAAGGGATTAATTCCAGCAGGAGTTAATTCACGTTGGGCAGAAGACAGATAACAGATAAACACTCTGGCAGTCCATTTACTGAGACATACACAGTAATGCGAGGTACCAGAATCCATCCTCCCTTTAGGCTGGCTGGGTAATAGATTGTGGCCAAACTCAAGACGCAAGGACTGAGACACTACCACAGAGTTTGCATAAGAGAGGACTATGCTCTAGGAAAGAAAGATATGCAAAGAGGCTGCTCTGTTGAACGGCTTTTGTTCTTGTTCTGATTTGTTCCTACTGCAGAATTGAACAGTACTGAAGTCATACAGTTGGTGACAATTCCTAGAGGAAAGCTTGTGTGCCCTGAACCAAATTAGACCTGCCATTGGAGGCTGGATGAAGAACATCTTTCCAGCCATAAAAATGAAAAAACAACAGAATTTCAACTCATTGTTTTAAATTCTGCCCCAGGGCAGAGAGACTTTTCAAAATTCTTCATAAACATCTGAAGCAAGAGAACAGGTCAGTCACCGGGGCGCTCAGGTCCGTCTGTCCAACAGTCTCCCACAATCCTGCTAAATGTCCTACTAAGAGACGGTAGGATTAATCTCTGCTTCTCAGTCAGTAGGAATTGTTCCAATTTGCAGCAAGTAACTACATGTTACTGGGAGAGAAAGGGTGACTTCATCTTTCAGTTGCTGTGGTACTTGGCTGGGATGTGAGAAAACCTCGGGTAAGTCCATTCTCGAGTACATACACAATTATTAACCAGCTTCAAGATAAGAAACATGAGATACAGCTACCCAGAATAGCCAGCTGCTTGGCAATTGAAATGTTTACGTGAGATACAAAGCATCATGAGTCAAACCTGTAGCCTGAGCTGAGATGCTTTGAACCTTGATTGCCTATGCCTCTAATAAATGCTCTAACTCACTGGAAAGAGAGGGAATCACTCAGTCTTCCTCCTGGCTAGAGCTACTACTCTGCACCTGAGACAGCTTTTACGGGTTGAATTAGACAAAAAGCTGGTGCATGTTCATGAAGAGCTCTGCTTCAGCACTCCCCCTCTGCTCCCAAAACTACAGTCCTAACACCATGGGACACTTGAGCCAGAGTGGGGCATCATACGAGTCTATCACAGTGCTGGTATTTGCCATCTCTGAAGATACCGGCTGTGGAAGATGAGAGCGACAGCAGAAGTGTGGATGGGCTCTGAGGGTGTGAGAACAACCTCACAGTTTGTGCATTTTAACTGTGTTTGGTTCTGAACGTTTTGGTGATACAGGAGAGGAGCAGGTGATCTGCAAGCGTATTCAAAACGCATGTCTGGATGTAAAAAGTGATGTTAAATGATTAATGTTAAATGAAATTTAGGTGATGATTAATTGAGTTTTAGAAATTGCCTTGACGGGATGCACATTTACTGAGCAGTCTGGCTGGTGTCTGAGCAGAGCTTTCAGTGTTGGTGTACATATACAGCAAATGTATATGTTCCTTTAATCCTTGTCGAACCTAGCAGCTCCACCTACCTGTAGACTGAAATTCTCATTCATTGATTAAGTGTGCCCAGCAAAAACACCTCCTGAGCCATCTCCTCTCCCTTTTCTGCCAGTTATTAACTGCAGAGGTTCAAACGATCTGCATGCAGATTCACAATATAAGTTCATTTGCCCTGTCCCCAAGAGCAGATTCTACTTGGATGTGCGTGTAGGCAGTGGCACTGATCACGTTGGGAATTCCCTCCTAACCTCCAACCATCAGATACATGTTCTGAATTGGAAGGTACCTCCAGTAAATGGTATTTAGTGGCAAGCAGCATTTAACGTCTCTGCTGGAGGGAACCCTGCTAAATCTAGGGAAGTCCTGTCACTTTTAATTCCTCTAGCTCCATCAGTGAGGATGTGAGATAACCCTGACTTTGTAGTGTAGATCCTTTTCTTAGAGAGTTGCGTAGATGTGATCATTCCATAAACATTTCCCACTCGCTACAGATTCCAGCCTTCCACACACTTTATAAATATCAGCAGTTCTGAGGAAATCAATGGGCTTACTAATCCGTGGAAAGTAAAAAGCATTTTCTCCTAAAAAATAACAACATTCAGTCACCTCCAGAATCTGGTGCATTCAGCCAGCATGCTCAGATTGCAGAATCAGAATTGTGGAATTATCTAGGTTGAAAGGGATCTCTGGAGACCACCTAGTCCAACTCCCATTAAAGAAGGGCCAACTTCAAAGTTAGATCGGGACACTCACAGTATTGTCCAGCTGAATTTTGAACACAGAATCACAGAATCATCTGGTTGGAAGAGGCCTTTAAGATCATCGAGTCCAACCGTTCACCCTGCACTGCCAGGGTCCCTAAACCATGTCCCTCAGCACCACATCTACACGGCTTTTAAACACCTCTAGGGATGGGGACTCCAGCACCTCCCTGGGCAGCCTGTTCCAATGCTTCACAACTGTCTCTGTAAAGAAGTTCTTCCTGATATCTAACCTAGATCTCCCCTGGCGCAACTTAAGGCCATTTCCTCTAGTCCTGTCACTTCTTACATGGGAGAGAGTCCAGCTCCCACCTCTCTACAACCTTCTTTCAGGTGGTTGTAGAGACCAATAAGGTCTCCCCTGAGCCTCCTCTTCTCCAGGCTAAACAACCCCAGTTCCCTCAGCCGCTCCTCTTAAGACTTGCTCTCCAGACCCTTCACCAGCTTTGTTGCCCTTCTCTGAACACACTCAAGCACCTCAATGTCCTTCTTGAAGTGAGGGGCCCAAAACTGGACACAGTACTCAAGGTGTGGCCTCACCAGTCCTGAGTACAGGGGAACAATCACTTCCCTCCTCCTGCTGACCACACTATTTCTGATACAAGCCAGGATGCCATTGGCCTTTTTGGCCATGGAGATCTCACAGCCTCTTTGACCCCATTTCAGTGTTGGACCACTCTCCAAGTGAATATCTATTTCCTAGTTTCTAACTGGAATATCTGATGTTGTGACTTGCACTCATTGCCTCTTGTCCTGTCGCTGTGCATCTCTAAGAAGAGTTTGCCTGCACCCTCTCTACACCCTCCCCTGAGGTAGCTGGAGACAGCAGTAAGATTTTTCCCCCTAATGTGCTCTTTTTAAGATTGATAAACTCAGATCTCCCTCTGTTTAGACATCATATGCCAGTCTACTCATCATCTTGATGATCTTCCTCCAGTATGTCAATGTCTTGTACTGAGGAACCCCAAACTGGTCATAAAATTCCAAGGTTTGTTGGACAGAGGGAAATAGTTACATCCCTTGACCTGATGGTCACAATCTTGCTCACGTAGGCCAGGATGCTCCAGGATATGCACATTGCAAACTGCAATGTCTTGCCTGAGAGGCCACCCAGGTCCTCCTCTGTGAAATGCTGTCTACCCAGTCAGTCCCCAGCCTGGACTGTTGTGTAGGGTTCTTCCATCCCAGGTGGAGACCTTTGCATTTGCGTATATGCTATATATGTGTATATGTATTTGTCTACATTTTCTATTTCCAATTAGTATTCAACTGACCCATTCAACTCCAGAATATCTATTCTTGAAAGTCCAGTAAGTAAGATAATTAAAATATTTATAATTTTCCATTAGAACATAATCTAGTTTTACTTCTTCAGATTTAATACATTTTATTTCCATTTCCCTTTAAATGTAATTTTTGTCCATTTGTTCCTGAAACAAAAAATAATATCTTTTCAGGAACACATATTCCATAAGTTGTGGTTGATTCTGTTAATTCTGGGCTTTGTAGGTTTTTCTGGGAAAAAACCATGCAACAAAAAGCTCTCAGTCCTAGCAGCTGCTAAGCGTTTTGATCAACTGAATGACAGTTAAGGATGTTTGGCACCTTGAGAACCAGGAATTTTAAACCAGGAGGCTATATGAAAGCCTGTAAACCCCATTTGTCCTTTGTGTTGTAAGTAAAAATCCTTCCCATTCCAAAATTGTCAGTATTCATGTGTATAAGGGCTAAAAGAATCATCTCTCCCTCAAAAAGATGGCAGTGTGTTTCCAAAATTGTGTTACAGTCTCTACAGCTACATCTGTTCTAGTAACTACAACAGGCCAGTTCCTGTTCTCTGGCGCTGAGGACAAACATCACAGCACAGCGTCAGTCCAAACGGGGAAGCTCCCATCCCACCAGAACTAGGTCCCAGACCTGTTTTGGATATGCTGTCTTCTGATTCACTTGGTAGCATGGAGAATCAAGTATTAGCACTAGAAAACACCCTGAGCCCCTGTTACGGTTACTTCGCCGGTTTTCATTAAAACTGAAGTCTCTCCAGAGAGATTCAGAAGAGAGAGCAGAAAGCAGCAGTTTGTTTTACCCTCTGTAAACCACGAGTGCAGTATACGTCCGGTCCTCCCCTGAGCATCTCTTGCATTTGTGTTTCCCCCCCCCTCCTCTGAAAGTGCTGTTCACCGACAAGTGTCATTGTCACTGATTCTTAACACCGATGCCCTTCCTTCCTTCCCCCTCCCCAGAGACGCAGACTGTGAGCCCCATGTTAGCGTCTGCTGGCTTCTCACTTTGTGTGTCAGCTCCGACCCAAAAGCTCCTTGGACCCCTTATCCTGGGACCGTCCGGAGAATCGGGGTGCCAGCACCGGCGCAGCCCTGCCTCAACGCTGTCCAAGGCTCGCAGGCTGGAGCTAGCTGGCATCCATCCGTGGAGCTGCTGCATGGGGAAACCTGCTCGGGGGGGTCTAAATTCTGCCTTCCACCATGAGGCCCAGAATCCCACTTCTCATTGCAAGCAGCATGATAAAAAACAGGTGAAATGCTCAAACATTTCATTAATGGTTAATGTTACTAATTTAACGATTAATAACAACAGCCAAGTGATAGATTATTTCTAACAAAATGCCCGCCAATTGCTAACAAGTTAGGAAATGCCAGAGCAGAAGTTCTCAAAGACATCATCCTCTGCCACATCCCCCTACACAGAATAACCAGCGTTGCTAATGGGTTTGCTGGACACAAGCTCTAGCAGATATGGAAGCTATAACGTTCCCATGGCACCTCACTAACGCATTTTTAGAAGAGCCCGGGTACGATTTCACAGGCACACTAACTTTCTGCGCCTGATCTGGAAAACGCGCCGCGGGGGCGAAGCCACCCCGAGCAGAAGCGGCGCAGACAAAGCCGGGGCTGCGGGCAGCGGGCTGCGGGCAGCGGCTGCCGGCTCTGCCTTCGCCCCGCTCCGACCGGCGCTGGTTCCGAGGGACAATCCGCGCACTGAAATGACTAAGCACGAACTCGCCAGCCCCGAGCCTCTCCCCGCCAAGAGGCAACTCGCTCCGCACCCGCGTACGGCGGGGAGGGGTGACACTCACCTGCCCGCCCCAAGCCCCGCCAGCCACCAGCGCCGACTCCTCCGCAGGAGCAGCCGCTCATCCGCCCAGGTTCCGCCGCCGCGGCCGCAGCCAGCACCGCCCCGCTCCGCGCCGCCCCGCAGCCGCGCACCCCGCCGCGCCCGCGGAGCCGCCGCCTCCCGCTGCCGGGGCTGGCTCGGCGGGGCGGGCCGGGGGCTGCTGTCAGCCGCCGGCTGACGCAGGGCTCCCCTTCCTCCCGGGGATGAAGACCCTGGCGGCGGGCAGCTCGCAGCTGCTCGGGGCGGCCGGGGACCCTCCGAGCCCGCGATAGGGCGGCGCTCCCCCGCCCCGCCGCGGGGAGCGCGCAGCGCCGAGCACCGCCGCCTCGCTTGGAGGAGCCCGGGCGCCCCGGAGCCCCCGGCGCCCCCGGCATGGAGCGCCCGCTCAACCTCAGCTGCTTCGCCGATACTACACTGGACAACGGCAACTGGAGCGGGTCCTCCGCCGGCCTGGACGGTGGCCGGGCGCACCTCTCTGTCTTCAGCGTGCTGGTCCTCACCCTGTTGGCCATGCTGGTGGTAGCCACGTTCCTCTGGAACGGGCTGGTCTTGGCCACCATCCTCCGGGTGCGCACTTTCCACCGGGTGCCCCACAACCTCGTGGCATCCATGGCTATCTCTGATGTGATGGTGGCAGCCCTTGTCATGCCCCTCAGCTTGGTGCATGAGTTGTCTGGGCGGCGGTGGCGGCTGGGCCGGTCGCTCTGCCAGGTGTGGATCTCCTTCGATGTGCTGTGCTGCACTGCCAGCATCTGGAACGTCACAGCCATCGCCCTCGACCGCTACTGGTCCATCACCCGCCACCTGGAGTACACGCTCCGCATTCGGCGCCGCATCTCCAACATCATGATTGCCCTCACCTGGGCACTCTCTGCCTTCATCTCCTTGGCCCCGCTGATCTTTGGCTGGGGAGAGACTTACTCAGAGGACAGTGAGGAGTGCCAAGTCAGCCAGGAACCTTCCTATACCATCTTCTCCACCTTTGGCGCCTTCTACCTGCCCCTCTGTGTGGTGCTCTTTGTGTACTGGAAGATCTACAAGGCCGCCAAGTTTCGGATTGGATCTAGGAAGAGCAACTCCATCACTCCCATTACACCAGAAGCCCTGGAGGTAGGTCAGCTCAGTTGTATTTTGCTCTAGTGAGCTGCTGGTAGAGCCAAGCCCTTAAAGCAATGGGGGAAACTTAGAGCTAAAGCATGCAAGCAAACAGCATCCCACCAAAACCCCATGAATCCTGGAGGCTTTCAAGGGAAAGTTGACTGCAAAGCTTGCAAGCTTCTGAGTCCCTAGCTGTGAGCGTGCAAGGTGTAGCTAAAGCAACTTTGGGCCAGATTGCGAGCCCGAGCTCCACGTGGGCGTGTGGTGACTCACAGATGTCCCCCCATGGAATGCTAAATCAGTGCTCGCGAGCATGAGTAAGGGGTCACCGTTCCTCCTGTGGGGAGGTGCGTGGGGGTGTGAATGAAGGGGATCCCATCTCCACTGGGGACAATAACCTTGGCAAGCTGCTGTGGCTTTGGGGAGACTGTGAATTTACCCACACAGAAGATACACGTGCATAACATCCTTTTGAATCCTTCCTAATTGTGGCTGCATCATGTCAGTTCATCCCAAGCATGGTGACTGTGCACTGTGAAGGCTTCTTGGGGGGAGGAAGGAAATGTATGCTCATTTTCTTTCCTTTCCTACTAAGGAGGACTCTTAATGAGTTCAGAGGAAGCAAGAAGACTTCTGTGGACAGCATGTGGCTGTGTGCCTGTTGTACTGATCTGCTTGTGAATGTGGAAGGAATCTTGTTGTGTTGCTGTCTGAGCAGTTCCACATACCCATATATCACTGTTCTCTTTAGTTTTTAGCCTCACTTAAAAATAGTCACCGTTACCCAGAAGGGGGTCATACAACCACTCTCCCCTCCATTAGACCGTGATGTAGGTGGCCCGCATTTCCCTGTGAACTCTGGCCATCACTTGCATAGTTTGGTTGTGTACCTGCTGTGTGGGATCAGCTGACTGAGGCACATATGGTACAACTTGTGTTTGTGTTTGGCAGGTAAAAGAAGCTGCCCAGCAGCCACAGATGGTCTTCACTGTCCGTCATGCTACTGTTACGTTCCAGACGGAGGGAGACACGTGGAGAGAGCAGAAGGAAAAGAAAGCTGCCCTCATGGTGGGCATCCTTATCGGGGTCTTCGTGCTTTGCTGGATCCCCTTCTTCATCACAGAGCTCATCAACCCACTCTGCTCCTGTGACATCCCACCCATTTGGAAGAGTATTTTTCTATGGCTAGGCTATTCAAATTCCTTTTTTAATCCACTCATCTACACTGCTTTTAACAAAAACTACAACAATGCCTTCAGGAACCTATTCTTTAGACAGCACTGAGCAGAAAAAGCTTTCCTGGTGCCCCAGGAAGGTGATTTCAACTCTCAATGAATCCTACCAAACTCTTGAGGAAGTTCAAAGCCACAGATCCCGAGGTGATGCTAAAGATACATCCCCATGGGCTGTATGTGCCATCAACGGTCCCAGTTCCTACGCAGACTCTCCATCCCAGCCTCTAAGCCAGTTGCTATTTTTCCTACAAACAGCATGTAAGGGTTTCTCTGGCCAGCAGAATGGTGTTCCTCCTCCAGGGCCCTGCTGCTTTCCTCCGGCCTTCCTAGTGATGTTCTGTTTGGTGGCAGTAATGGTGCAGAGGAGTCTTCTGGCAAAGAGTCACGTTTGAAACTCTGGTTTGGCCACTGCTAATCTCTCACAGCTTTAATCAACATTGTCCCACGTGCAAAGCTGGGACCCCTTAATGTTCGGCGGTTTTGTGATTATGTATGAAACTAGATATGTTATGGCTTGGCT
This sequence comes from Bucorvus abyssinicus, assembly GCA_009769605.1. Lineage (NCBI taxonomy): Eukaryota > Metazoa > Chordata > Aves > Bucerotiformes > Bucorvidae > Bucorvus > Bucorvus abyssinicus. Next base: position 7,080,877 of record CM020028.1, on the reverse strand, counting down.
GAAAAGCCTATTTCTCTTGTCTTTCACCAGTAGAGATCGTTAAGTATTTGAATTCAGGCAATATAACCCTCAGTAAGGGTTAAGAGCTGACTCCAAGTACAAAGCCTTTTCTCACATGCTTTAGCAAGAATGAATTGTGCTATTTGCTGTTGGATTCCATGTAGCAAGTTTTTTAAAAAATTATTTATTGTGAAAGCTTCATGCATGATGTACCCTGGACTGAGAGAGGATGCATGGGAAATCCACCTCTTGTTCTCTGACTGCTATGTGTGAGCATCTGCCTCAGACCTTTACTTGCAGAAATACCCGCTGTAAATGTTAATCGTTGTGTCTGTGTTTCCCATTCTAAACCATAAATGTACTTTGAGCAGCTGTGGGGCAGGCTTCCTGTAGTTGCAGGGGATGCAGGGAGTGTATTTCAAATTGCCTTTCAATGAGGAGCTGTGTTTTACTATTTCTGAGAGTGATTCAGGTTTTCTTGAAACCAAAGCAAAGACCCCACTTTGTTTCTGTGAGCACTGCATTGCAGGCAAAGGGCAGTTAACGACCAGTGATGTTTCATTCTGGAAGCACAACGGAACCATAGAGGTGCTCTGCTGTGAGGACTAGGCTTAAATATTTCTTCTTTCACCCACCCCTCCTTCTCTTCCTCCAGGCTCCAGTCCTGCCTGGTCGTTATTGCTCTGCTGCCTCCTTGCCTTTCCATGTTGCCAACATAATTATAGTGGTTGGCATTTCACTCCTCAGATTAGGATTATGCACTTTATGCTGCACTGCTGGAAGACTGACAGACCTTCAGATAAAGAAAAGCATTAGTTTTAATGGGCAGTTTCTATGGGGCAGCCACTGAAATCAGACCAGAACTGAAATGGTGGAGAAAAAGACAAGATGGGCGTCAGAAAAACACGATTTCATGTCAGATATCTTAAGAAGAAGAGATAAAAGGGAAAAATGTCAATCATGGGAAAGCTCCCTGGGGATGGGTAGGGTAGTTGCTATCCTTAGCAGACTCTGAGACATGAGATGTTAGAATTATCACTAGTCCTTTAAACCAGTCAAAAATCTTGGTAGAATTGGTAATAAAATTCCTTTTTCTTTTCATATCTCAGGACAGGCGAAAATGGAAGCAGTGCTCAAAGTGCTATCAAGTGTTGCAGCTCTTTCAGGACCAGTTAGACAAACATCCATCAGTACTGACACAGATGTAGCTGATCCTGCCTTGTGGCCAGAGGAGAGATAGAATGGCCCTTGAGATCTTTTTCAACACTATGTTATAAAAGTCTGTTAGAAATATTAGGTAAAATGCTGCCCTCATTGAAAGCAAGGGACAAATTCTCAGTGACTTCAAGCAGAATTTTATCCAGCATGTCTTCTCTTGTAAAAACATAGTTTTAATGTAAATTAATCCAAGGAGAAGATGGGTGGGATGGGAGCAATCTTCTATTTCCCCTGAAAGAGTCTCTGCTCTGAGCTAACCGTGAACCAACCTCTTTACAGCTAGTAAAGAGCATTTTCCTTCTTTGTTACATATTTTAAAGTATTATTAGTGACATCTCTGGCATATTGAAAATTGTAATAAACTCTTGAGCTGCCTTTTTTTACTAAGCATATAAAGGTTGCTTTGCTTTCTCTGGACAGTCCATCACCAACGCAGAGTTGTTCTTTTTGGGAACTTACCACTTTTGTTGTGTCAAAGGTTGTTTAGTCAAAAATTAGTTGGAAATAATGCCTCCTTGCCCAAGCCAGACTTTCAGCTAAGCTTGGTAGTGCCTGAAAGTAGGACATTACTTGTTAGGCCACCGCGGAAACACTTTAAACATGGATTAACTGGGAAGTTGGACTTCAGTCCACCATTTTCACACATAGCATCATGTCTACACAACTCTGTTTCAGGCCGGGCCGTATTCATCTCCATTTTTATTTGGTCTTTGGTGAGTATTGCAGATTCTCTGTCTGTGTTGTGTGGGATCCTTGCACAGGCTTGTGGAATCAACTGCAAACTTGAATTAGTATCCTGCGTAAGCAGACAAAAATGAAACTGAAATCAACGGGAAAGATTCCTACTTCTGTTGCATCTCAGTGCTGGGATGAAGCTGCCTTTCCTTATATCCTGTGTTTATTCATGCTATGCCTTAAGTGGTTACAAGGAGACTGGAGAGAGTTTTAAAATGACACTAAATTCTAACTTGTCTGTGGTCGTGAATTGTCCACCATCCTGGTGTGAATTACATCCACATTCATTTGATAGCCCACGTCCCATACAAGCCATATTGATCTTATGCAAATAACAACTTCCCCTTGGTCGTAAGTTCTGTTCTTTTGAAACTTGACATAATCAGCAGCTATGTTATGGGCCAATTCCTACTGGTCTTACTTGAGACTTAAGACTATTGGATTTTCTTCTAAATACCATTCCCGCAATGTAATAGGACCATGCAGGCAAAATACCAGTATTCTGGAGATTGTGCTGAAGAATTGTGTTGAAACATGCCATGATGGTCAGAGCACAGTGAAGGGGCATAAAGAAACCTTGACTTCTGATCCTGGCTCCGAGGTTTTTTACAAACCTCTCAGTATTCAAACACAGACGCTGAGTGGGCTCCCGGAGACCCAAATCATGTTTGAAGACATACAAAACCCCAGTTTCAATAGGTGTATCTTGTACCTTCTTATTCCTGTTTATAAAACAGAACCGGCGATGTGAAGAGGTCTGCTTCACCGAGGCTTTGTGAGGATTGAGTACTAAATGTTTGTCATGTACCAGGAAGGTGGAACACTCTGGTTTGAATGCCGAGCAGCATTATAAATTTGGCTTCTATTTAATTCCTCGGAAGAACATTATTACCCATTATTATTGAGTTTCCTATGCAATTTAATGGCTGTATAATACTTCCAGAAAAGATTTAACTAACCTTCTTCCACTTACGATTAATTTCTTTTCCTCCCAATGCTCTGACAGTTCAATGAACATCTGTATGGGAGCTTGGTAGCTAGAGCAGCTACGGCGCGTGCTGAGTGCTGTCTGCTGAATGTCTCCTCGCAATGCTGAATGCGTATTGTCAAGGTTCAAGGAGCAGCAGCTCTCCAGGCAGTCTGCTACCCTGTTTCCTTTATTGTTTAGGGGGAAGAAAAGGTCACAAAAGAATGCCCTTGGATTACATGACAGGTTGGCTGACCACCTTCCTCCTCCACCCCCCATCCCATTAACCTTTCTTCTCGATGCAGGCAGGTCAGGCAGGTGACTCCAGGACATGTACTGCTCCTGCACAGTCAGAGGTGGGCCACGCATGACTTCATCCTCTGTTAATTTTCCTGGACTTTTCCTAAAAATTACCGCTGGGAGATGTGGCCTTTAAACTGGCAGCAGCAGCAGCTGAAAGTGGTCGTTTCCTGGAAGTAAAGTTGCAGGCAATTAAGCAAAATTCACCTGACAAAGGTAATTAATGACTATTAGTTCTAGTGATTGCTGCAGTGAGGAACAACTGACAATATGTCAAAGTGATTGTTGCAACGTAGTGATTTGAGCTGCTTTGTTTGCGAGGAGCACATTGCCGTTTTACTTTCGGATCCCTTATTTTACCTGGTACATTTTACCATTGGTACATCAGCAAACTGGGACACCAGCAAAGTCACGGTGAACATGATATGGACATCGTTAATGCTCCATGTGGGAGCAGTGGGATAGAACATCCATGGCAAAATCTGCATCTCCACTGCGATACACCCTGGATGAACATCATGAAACTGCCATCATACTCATCAAATTTAAAAGGTGGCCAAAGACCTCTTTATATCACCGTTATTTTCAGTAACACTGAAGTGCTGAGGAAGCTGCAGAAGACTGGAAGAGAGCTGAAGATGTGCCAGTATTTTAAAAGGGAAAATTGGGATAGCCAATTATTTATAAGGCTAATACTGCTACTGATTTACAGCTTGAAATTGATCCTTGGCAAAAATGTGGAACAGCTGATAAAGGACTCAATGAATAAAAAAATTATAGGAAGTAAATATAGTCAAAATAAATCACGTTGATGTCTGTCTGTGATTGCAGCACATGGTTCATTGGTGATGGTGATGTAAAGTATTCACTCCCCAATAATGAATCTAACTGGGCAACACTCAACAGTTCCATGAAAAATTGAAGAAACCAATATGAGGTTCGAACTGTCCAATATTTGCTAATGACTCATGGACTGGAAAAGGTGTAAATACAGAAAATGAAGCCACTTGTACAGAGAAATGAGGATGCAAACCAGCTGGGGGCATTTTAGCCCAGTGTGAGGGGAAGGCAGGCAGCCAGACGCAGCGGGATGGGACCCTTGTTGCAGGTGAGGAGACACAGCCGTGTCAGGGTGCGTCAGGAGCTGAACACACGGGACTGTTCAGCATTTTGGGGACAAGCAGCCTTATTTTTTTGACCTGTGCATAGGCTGTGTCCAGATATGGGTTTTATTCTGGTCACTGGAGGGGAGGCTACAATTTCAATTCATTGCCTTTTTGCTGCTCCCGCCTCCACGCTGCTGCCAGGCAGACAGCCTCAGCATTGCAATTCTCTCAGCCATGTAATTTCCCATGCTGGCCAAGTCAAATAGTTTCCCTAATCATCCTAAAAAGCAAGACAGATGGGCCCTTTCTCTGGATCCTCCGGTACATTGCTGTTGTTCCTCTGTCTCACTAACAGTTTCAGAGGTGGGAAAAACAGCTTCTGCAGCACTGAAGCCCAGCTGCCTGCCTGCTCGGTGGATGGGACCAAGCAGGGCTGGGTGCAGCTCCTGGGGTTGGTCCCACCCACTCACCATCACTCCCTGACGGTGACTAGGCTGGGAAAAGAGAAAATAGAAGCTATTCCCTCACCTCAGATTTCTCCTGGAGCCGTTCGTGACAAACAGGTCCCTAATCCTGCTTCTAGCCGCCCTCCTTGCTTCTGTGAGACCAAACCTGGCCAGGCTGTCCCTGCCATAGGTCTGGTCATCTCTGCAGGAATGTAAAAGGGAGGGGAAAAAATTTTCCCAACCCACTGCAGCCCTAATTGCAGTAAAAAAATTACCAGCCCTGACTGTGTCTCTGGACACATTTTCTGCATGGCTTAGACATCCATCCTGCCCAGTTCAATCTCCACTGCTAGCTGAAGAGAGTGGAAATCTGTGCATCATTCAGAACTACCTGCTGCTGGCCAGGTCCCCAAGTTTGTTCAAGTGTTAGCCTGAAACGTTACTTTTTTCATCAGTTTAGATCTGCAACCTGAGGTCAGTGATTCTTCCTTGCCCCTTTCTGACGACGAGTCTTGGTTACTTGTCAGGAAAGCCCCCTCCTCTCTGGGTTCAATGTGCCAAACCAGCAGATGAAGTGCCACAAAATCTCAAGATCTTCTTCCTTTTGCCTCAGTTACTGGGATTCAATGTTTAAATCACCTGACTCTCCAAACGACACCTGGTTGGGTAGTCCCAAAGATTATACCATGCCTGGTCTGGCTCATTTTGCTAAGGTCCATCACGTCCCACCTTTCTACCACTCTCCTGTGATGCTGCATTGGAGCTCTGGACATCAGGAAGCTGTTCACACGTTGCTCAGGGTGCTGCCTCTGCAACCTCTCCCTGGACTGGCACAGCTGGACCAAACAGGGCTGTTCCCAATCCAAAAGAGCCTGTGGCACATAGACCATAGTGAAAATTAATGTGATCACCTTGCGACCCCTTTCTAGATCTGTTAACAGCCTTATATCCTGTCCCACAGGTTACCTGTGCTCCTGTCAGGCAGACTTTATGGGGCAAGCAGAGTTCATGGTCACGTAGTTTCACAGTCTACATGGAGATCGGCTCGCAGGGAGGGGGGAGTAATAATTTTGATGCAATGCCAAACTCTGCTCCTTCAGCGGGCACCAGAGCATATGGAGCTTCTCGCACAATTGCCTGGGAGTTGCAGGTCTGTGATGTTTCTTCTCTCCTCAGCTGCTCGCCTGGTGCCAAAGTTTCCAGGTGCATTAAGGCAGGATGTCCCTGCTGCGCGTCTTGGACCTTCCACCCGCACATCACGTTGGGGTTGAATATTAAACAGACAGGAGGAGCACAGCAGATGCGAAGTGCAAGTATGCTTGCTGGCACAAGGGGTTACTCAAAATCTGGAATTTGAAGGGAAAAAGAAACCGCAAGCCCATGGTATTAAGTAATTAAGCTTTTCTGAGGGTTTTTAAAAGCAGGCAGGTAGATGCTGAGGTGAGATGATGCAGCACTCAGACACACTCCTCTGCTTCCCGCAGTTTTGTGGCACAGACTTCAGCCTTACCAGGGATTTTAGAGAACATTACCCTGACTAAAGCCCTAGGGCTACTTTATAAGCTGTTAACAGTTGCCAACCAAAATGAGTGTCAGGGCTATTTCTTATTAAAATGAGCACTTAAGGCACCTGGAGAAGACTAAGTAGCATAAACCCTTTAAATTCCTTCTGAAACCCCAGAAGTGTCAGGCGTTTGCATGCAGAACACAGCAAATAACTTTTAACTGAAACCTATTTGACAGCAGATCTGCTGCTGCTCCTCAGATCAACTTCTCCACCACTTTTATTCACACATCTCCAAGACACCATGTACCCACCTGCTGTGTGCTCATGAGCATCTTCCCTGGGTGATTCCTGAATCTTTGGCATGTGACTGTCCCGCATGGGGCTATGCCCTGGTTTCCCCAGTTTTGATGCAAGGCCTCCAGCCTTGCAGACTCCTGTCCCCAGGTGGGCTGGCCTTCAGGGTACAATGGGTAATTCATCTGGCTGTGGAGCAGCTGGGCTGGTTTTCACCCTCCTGTTCTTCATACCTTCAGCTGGCAGCCCCAGATGAGCAGCACCTCGCACACTGCTTCTTCTGGCTCCCTTCCTGCTCTCAGAGGTGACCAGAGGAGATCTCCAACGGCTTGGTGGAGTTTGTTTCCCCACATGCTGCCGTGGTTGTGCTCCCACAGTCAGGGCTGCTCCTCCACTCAGGGCTCGTAGTAAAGACAATCACTTCATAAACCAAATGAGTCATGCTCCAGATCAAATGGGTTAATAAAAAGCCGGTGGGTTGCACTGGTATCCCTCTGAAATGCCTGTTTGCAATGGGCTCTAGGCACTTCAAAACCATAAAACAGGCGTGATTCTCAGAGAGGGGGACTGTTTTCAGGAAAAGAGGGAATCCTCTTAGCCCAGCTTCTCCAGCACTGTTAATGGATTGAAAGGCATTTGTTTCTTTTTGGACGCCCTTTCTGAGAGAGGGGCTTGCACTCACCCTGTGCAATGCAGCAGGACCCCCATCCATCACAGGCAACCAGCATCAGTGCCACCAAGAAGATGAAGGGCGTTGTGCTTTTACCCCAGCTCATACATGATGATACGGACCTGCACGCAGCCTGGAGCCTGCCGAAAAGGAAAGAGGCAGTTCTGGAGGCACTGCAGAAGGGTAAGGGGAGAGCGGCTGGCTCCCTGCAGACTCCGTGGCTTCACTCCGCCTGCAGAAGCAGGAGGCTACCGGGGCAGCAGGAACTGCAGGTGACAGACAGCACGCTCTGCCCAGCACTGTCGCTGTGGATTTTGGCAGCAGGCAGATGCCAAGATGACTCTGCTAGCTTTCAGAGAAGGAGATGAGGTCAAAAGCACCATCTGGCCCACTCACCTTTCTGCTCCTTTGTGAGAAGATAAGAGTCTGTTCGGCAAGATGTGAGGTCAAGGGCTGAGTGTGCTCTTATCTGCTCAAGGGTGGCAGCACAGAGCAGAGACTGATTATTTTTCATTTCCTTTTGCCAGCTGCCATGCAGGGGTGGGGAAGGAGCAATATCCCTTTTATTGTTCCCAGATGTGGTCCTTAGAGACAGCGAGATGCTTAGACTCGTTTTTTATTTGAATGGTAATGAAGCAGCTAAATAACCCAGATAACCCAAACCTTAGTGCAGACGCTGGAAGGAAAGGAAAAGTGCACTCTCGGTATCCTCTGGCTTTGTGAGATGTCTCAATACTGTGCAAAATTAGCAGCATGTACATGTTGTTCAGCTCTTGGATACTCAGCTTGGTACAGCCCTTTGTAAGTGGAAAACATCTTTCTTGCTGCTATAATAGCCCTCTGAACCAGATCAAATCCGCTGTCCTCCTTCCCCTTCACCCTCCTGTGCTCTGAATTTGAGATGCTTCAGAGTAGGATTAGCATCTTACGTTTCCAGACGCCTTTATCCACCTTTGCACCTTCTAACTTTTCTACTCCATGCAAAGGCAAAGCTGTCCAGCCTGGTTCTTCTCGGCTGGAATCCCGTGATGCATGTTGCTCAGGGCCATGGGCTTCAGGATGTCTGCACAGCATCAGGGAAGAGGCAGCTCTGAATTAACTCAAACCTTGCTGCCCCAGATATTACATAAACATCCCACAGTGCTCAGTAGGCAAGAAAACCAGAATTACCCAGATGTAGGGTGACACTGTTTCTGAAGAACAGCTGATTTATTTTACGGGGCCAGGATGCAACTTTTTTATGCACAAATGTCCTTAGAAGACTTCAAAGAGATGGATGAGTACAGGAGCCTCTTTTGTCCTTTGCCTTCTGAGCAGAGCAGCGCAGGAGACGTGTGGACACGTACACACATCAGTTTCCCAGATTCATTGCTCTAAGTGCTCCCGCCAAGCGAACGGCACTGCATACCTAAATATACCCAGGAAAATATGTTCTCCTTGGGCACAAGGATCAGCCTACACACACTGGAAAATGTCAACATAGATGCATAATTTTCCTTCGAAACATACACACACACACTTTGTCATGCTGCATCAACCCTTTTAACTGGTTTTGGGTTATTTTACTCTTGACTAGAAAGACTGAGCAAACATATGAAGGACAAAGCCTCTCTGCGCAAAAACTTAGTTACTAAAGCATCTCTCTGATCAAGGGTAAAAGGAAAGGCAAATCAAAGGTAAACTGATTTTGACCAAGGAAAATTCTGTTAGCTTGTTGAATTTTTCTATTACATCAATTGTATGTGATTTGAGGAGATAAAGCATTTCCAGAACTTTTTCTGGATGAGATTAGCAAAATATTTTGGAAATCACTCTGATCACTCAGGACTGAGTGCTGTTTTACTCATCATTATGCATGAAGGGTTGATGTTATAGACAGAGGCTGTTATAGACAGAGCTAAAAAATGGGACCAGGAGTTCACAGAATCACAGAACGGCTGAGGTTGGCAGGGATCTCTGGAGGTCATCTGGTGCAACCCCCATGCTCAAGCAGGGCCACCTAGAGCAAGATGGCCAGGACCATGTCCAGGTGGCTTTTAACTATCTCCAAGGATGGACACTCCACAACCATACTGGGCAACCTGTGCCAGTGCTCAGTCACCCTCACAGCAAAAAATTTTTTCCTGATGTTCGGAGAGAACCTCCTGTGTTTCAGTTTGTGGCAGTTGTCTGATTCTGCCACTGAGCACCACTGGAAAGAGCCTGGCTCCATCCTTTTTGCACGCTTCCCTCAGGTATTTATGTACAAGGCTCCTGAGCCTTCTCTTCTCCAGACTGAACAGTCCCAGATCTCTCAGCCTTTCCTCCTAGAAGAGAGGCTCCAGTCGCCTCATCATCCTTGTGGCCCTTCATTGGTCTCTCTCCCATATGTCCGTGTGCCTCTTGTACTGGGGAGCCCAGAACTGGACACAGTATTCCAGGTGTGGCCTCACCAGCACTGAGTAGAGGGGAAGGATCACCTTCCCCAACATGCTGGCAGTGCTTTGTCTAATGCAGCCCAAGACAGCATTCATCTTCTTTGCTGCAAGGGGAGATTGCTGGCTCATGTTCAACATGATGTCCACCAGGACCCCCAGGTCCTTTTCCGCCAAGATGCTTTCCATGTTCGTGTTCCCAAGCATATATTGGTGCATGGGGTTGTTCCTCCGCAGGTGTAGGCCTTTGCAATTCTCCTTGTTGAACTTCATGAAGTTCCTGTTGGTCCATTTCTCCAGCCAGTCGAGGTCCCTCTCGATGGCATCATGACTCTCTGGTATATCAGCTACAAGTCTCAGTGTGGGGCATCTGCAAGCTTGCTGAGGGTTCATTCTGTCCCATCATTCAGATCATTAATGAAGAAGTTAAACAGGGCTGGACCCAGTATTGACCCATGGGGTACACTCTTAGTCACTGGCCTCCAACTAGACTTTGCGCTGCTGATCAACGCCCTCTGGGCCCAGCCATTCAGCCAGTTTTCAAGCCACCTCACCTTTTGCTCATCCAGCCTGTACATTAACAGCTTCTCAGTGAGGATCTCATGGGACACAGTGGCAAAGGTCTTACTGAAGTCCAAGTAGACAATACAGCTGATGAACATGGTCATGACCAAGCGGTATTTTCTGGATCATCTTGATGCCTAACTTCCCATTCAAAAGAAGTGAGGTATTGCTAAAAATACTCATTTTTCTGCTGAATATGGAAAAAACGTGCAGAGACTAGCTCACATTCAGACATTAAACTTGAAGACTTTTCTAGGTAGGTGAGATGAATCTTACTTGGGGTACAAATTAATTTAAAATCAGAAGTACAGAAAATTAGTTGATGTATTTTTCCCCTCTGATGACTGGATAAAACTAGGAGGCTGGCAGAGATTTTTTCCCCTTCTCTCTTATGATTCTCCTCTCACACATAAAAAAAGGAGATACATGGAGGGTCGGGTTTGGTCCTGTGGGCCCAGGGCTGTGAAAACCATTTTTTGCCACTGTATCACGCTTGCTGCTGTGCTGTCCATTTGCCAAGGTTCTTTCCTTTCTCTGATGCCCCTCAGACTCCAGCTGACCTACAGAAACTTGACATCTTCAAATTTTGCCATGTCTCCAAATCATTGCATGTGGCAATGTACATTACCACTAGGATGCCATGGAAGCAATAAAATGGCAGCCACTACTGAAGCTTGTGGTACCCACAGCTAACCTTCGCCATTATAAATCTCCATCATTTCATCCTTTTTGCTTCCATGCATGGTTGCATTCTAGGAAAATATTTTTACTCATATGCTTCGAGCATTAGGCTCTCTAGTTACACCTTGAACATGTCCAAGTATTCTTGATGCTTCTGTTTGAGCAACTGGCTAAAAACAAAAGCATCTTGGACCGTGGATGTTTCAAATCGCATTTGCAAAGCTGTTTTCTCCACCCCATGTTCTGTAACCTGTGTATCTATCTGTCACTCCTACTTTCAGCAGCTCGTGACTTCAGAGCTAGAACTGACTATTATTCTAAACTTTTGAAATGTCCTGAGTGAGGTTTGAGGGTTTTTTGAAAGGTCTTTAGCTTGAGACTAACAGGATAGGAAAACTTGTAAGGGCTAGCACGTCATATGGACTTTATTTCTTCTCATTCATTTCCTCTATTGCAATGAAATCGAGCGTGTTGTTCCAATGCCTGATTACATGTGGGAAGAAGGGATATAGCCTGTACTCAGAATTACAGTATTCTAGGAATTAATGAAAACTTTTTTTTAATAGAGAAAAAAAAAATTACCGTCTCCTTTTTGTTACTTCCTTCAGGGATCATCTAGAGAACTCTTGTAGCTACATGTCTCACAAGTATTTAAAGTAGAAAAAAATATAATAGCCTCTTTTTTTTCCTTCTTTTTCTTCCATTAGAAAAAAAAATAGTGTGTGTTGCATAGAATTTGTTTGGGAATGTGTGGGTGTACTATGTGTATGTCAAACTTACCACAGGGAAGCTAATGAAGAGCAAGGAGTTTTGCCCATGACTTAAACATCTTTTTCAATCATTTGTTTGACTGGCATTTCTGAGAAAAACCAATAGTCTGAGGATTAAAGAAAAGCCATAAATGTGGAGGTGTCAGAAAGTAACGTTCAGCTGTGGCTGATGTTGCAGCACATCTCTGCAATTTTGCTGTAAGGCTGATCTGTCTGGGAAGATGACAAGATGCCATTTTGCCAACGGTTGCTCCGTATTCAGACTCTTCTTGCCCTACATGCCCGGTGAAGCTCAAAAATGCTCAGCCGTCCCCGTGCACTGCCAAGGACGCAGCTCCATGTGCCCAGCACCTGTGTGGCATCTTTGCTAGCAGTTGCTTGGGTGTTGTGGCACTTGAGTGCGGACTTGTGGAAATTAAGGTTAATCTGGTCAAACATGAAGAGATTTTGGCAGCTCTTTGCTGTTCTTGTTGCATGTTGAGACAGTTAAAATGGCCTTTGCAACAAGACAGAGCTCAGGTGTATTAACAGGCATTATAGCTTGATGATAACCCAGCACATCTCAGGCGTGAGAAAGCACTCCATAAATCTGTTAGCAAGAGGATCTGAGAAGTACAAGCATCTCTTCATCCAAGATGAGATCTAGATGATATAAAACATTGTTCTGAGAATAGCTTAAGCATTAATTACATGAGGGTTTTTTTACTTGGTGGGATGGCGGGGAGCACAGCAGGACTTTCTTCTTTAGCTCAAGATCCTGCTAGTCAAATACCTCCTTGGAGAGAGTTTGTAAAATCCATGTAGAATAGGAGATTTACTACAGCTACATCACAGACAATGGGGAAATGTATGTTTTTTAACAGGTGACACAGGATTCTTTGGCTACTGGCCATTCTTTGTAAATAAGAACATGAAAGTCCAAAGGCAAAATTATTCAAGTGATGACTCCTGTGGTCTCAGCAGGAAATCACTCTTTTGCAGTTGAATATTACAGTAAATACAAAAAGCCTTACCACTGGCAACTGCAAATGCTACACATCTTTTTGAGCCTGGAGACAAAACAGCAGGCTGAACTTCCACCTCACAGTTCCAAGTCAAAAGTACCCAACCTAAAGATGCCAGAGCTTATGCTTTTTTGCCCTTCAGTAGTCTGTGGAAATGGATGTTGTATTTACCAGCTGGATTTTTGAGTGCTATTCTTGGGTTGCAGCTCTGCTTTTATCTGGCCATGGACTTCATATGGGCCCCTCGTCCCAACCCCAACCTGCCTGGCCTTGGCTCATCCCTGTCCCCATTCCCACAGAGATGCCCAATGTCACTGGGCTGTTGCTCTCCTGGGAAATGCTGTTGAATGAGCAGAGAGTTTAGAACCAGGTTTCCTACTTCTCATGAGGTTAATACATCATATATATTATAGACTTACATATATATAGCTTCAAGTGCCAAGTTCCTGGCCAACATTTGCACTTTAGAAGCTTCCTGAAGGCTCTGCTGTTCACCACTGGCCACTGGCCATGGGCTGATCCTCTGAGCTCCATTTTCATCACTGCTGAACCAACCACAGATACCCAGGACAATCTTAGACACCAGCCTTATGCTTTACGTATTGCAGTTAGATGCCTAAAGCATGCAGATAGGCAGTGTGGGTCTTGCCTTTGATCTGTGCACATGCACCATCTCCTTTACTCTTTTACTACCTGTTATAAAATCCTTCCTTCAAAGGGGCTGTCATCCCAGTTAGGACTTCTTAATGCTCCCCTGCTGCAGATGCCAAAAGGATTTATGAGAGGAGCAAGCTGAAAAAAAAAGGCTCAAAGGAAGAGCTCTCAGTGCAGACAGTCAGTGAGCAGTGCTGGACTGGCAGTGCTGGAGAACAAAACACTCTTTGCGTTTGCAGTTCAGGTTTCCATGAAGTGAGAGCCACGAGCTCCTCTCCCATCACTCACTGTGCTGTCACTTCTCCTCACTGCAACTTCAAACCTGTTTCTCTGAGCCAGATCAGTGGGGAAGGGGCACAGCAAGACTTGTCCCTCCCTGAGGAATAACCTGTTTCTGAAAACTTGAGTTCCCATTGCCCAAAGCTTGCGGTTGCAACTGTGAGCATCTCTGAAGCCTGCACTGACATTAAGCAGCGATGTCTCATTGTCGCTCTTCCAGGAAATTTTCTGACCCGTGCTATGGAAGTTGGAAGTGATGCTCCAGCAAGCTCTGCAATCTTACAGAGTATGAATTGTGCTCTTTTCACTGAAGTATCAGATGGCCCTTAATATTTCTGTAGACAATTTTTGCATGTGAAGTATACTGCTCACCTGCATGGCAGCTTGATTTACAAAGAAAACCCTGCCCCCTCCAAAAACAAGCAAGCAAATAAACAAACAAACAAGAACTCTGAGCACAGCTTGTTCCACTCTCCTACTCCATGGGCTGTTCTGGGGTTATCACTCTACATTTTATTATATACGTTCATTCAATATATTATATTCATTATATACCTCGCTCATTCAAAATGCCTTTAAAAGTGGGGAAGGGGGTGGGGTGGGCAGAAGAAAGAGGGAAGCTGTAAAGTTTGACAAAGACTTTGACAAAGTTTGACAAAGAGCCCATCCCAGGGTGGGGAAATGGTGGTTTTTTGGGATGAAAATAACTTGTGAGTTGGATGAGCTTGGGCATTCATCCACCCATAGAGCTGGTGGAGCCTCGTCCTACTCATAATTCAGAAATACACATTGGACATAGAGGGAGTAAGTCCTAACGCCAGAGGACCTTAATGCTTAAAGGAATAGGAGCTTTTCATCCAAGTTTGGAAATGTTTGGTGTGGACCCACATTGCAAAGGGGCACAGCTCCATAGGTAGCCCTGCAACATGGTCATAGTGAATGATGGAGGAGAGACAAAAGAATTGGTCAGGTGCTGTGCCGGTCTTCCTTTGAATCAGCTCTTGGCTGCAAACCCCAAATGGCCCTGACACAAGAAGTCAAAGAGAAAACATAGAGGTGTTTGAATGGTCCACTGGTTTCTGAGACTAAAACAGCAGAATGAAAATCAGGCAGCAGTGACAGGAGCACCAGCAAGTTGTTCTGAGTCCGGTATTTAGATTTTCAAAAAGCAGCAAAGGATGAAGTAGCAAATATAGAATTTGGAGGGACTTGCACAATTGTGCTCATATTTTCAAAACATCCTGAAAAGGAAACACCCAGTTGAATTTCTTTAATTTCTCCGAGATCTCAAAACATTCTACAGAATGGGAGCAAAAAACTTCTGCCATTCTGTGAGTAAAACTGGAGGAGTGCTGGGATGAGAAAACAGCCCCATGTGGCCAGTCAGACCAGAGCAACATGCAGCCAGTAAAGCAACTGTGGATATTTCTCACGCAAGGACCTTCATTACATCACTTTCAGGCTGAACTGGAAAGCAAGTCACCATAGCTTAGAAGGCTCACAAGAAGAGATTTCCTTAGAGGAAAATTTTGACAGGTTAAGAGTTTGCAGCAGTTTCGTTTCAGTTCAGTTCAGTCAGTTCGGTGTTCAGTGCTAAATTTATCTGTGTTGCTGCTCTGGGCCGATGCTGGGTTTCAGTGGAAAATGAGCTGAAGTCTTGGTATGGACACTATCACAGCATGTGCTCCACTGAGGTTGTGTTGAGCTGCTTATATCTCCTTGACTTATACTAAGTGGAATCTTTTCATTCAGTGTCATCCCAGAAAGTAATTGTTATCTGTAGTATCGTGGAGTAACACATTCCCTGCCTCCTCAAGTATCTGTATTGCCCTCTCTCGTGTGTCATCCAGGGTTGTTTACAAGCAAGAAGATCTGGGTTTGAATGGCCAGTTCACTGCCATCCTGCAATTTGGAAGCTCTGTTTGCATGTCAAGCTATGAGGCTGGTAGAGGAAAAAAATCCCTTTCTCTCAGTACAAGGTCCCTGAAGATCACTGTGGAGATTCATAAGGCTCTTGCCATTACTGTAGCAAACCACAAATCAGAGTTTCTCCCACTGCCTGCTTTACATCCTGCTGTTTCTTCTCTCACATGGAGACTCTGACAATAGAGGCCCTCCTCCATGGGGACCAAATTGAAAGTCAACTACACACAAAGAAGCCACATTTTGCCAGGGTAGTTAACAGAGGGAAGAGCTAACCAAGCAGTTTACCCTTACTTGGAAGAAAGTAACTGTTTTTTCAGACCAGGAGAGGCAGAAGGGCTGAGGCTGAAGAAGGAAACACAGGGTGGAAACCTATAGAAATTATAGTAAGAGAGGGTCTTGTGGGATCATCACAGTAGTCACTCAGAAACCTCAATTATTTCTCCACATTCTGCTTGAGTTCTAATTTTATTTCCCTCAAATACTACTTTTGATACTTTGATACTGACTCTTCCTCATGTTTAAAAATTACTGCTCTGAAGACTGACTCAGAGATGCTTCACATTAACATTAATGCAGCCTTGGACTCCTACGCTGCTAATCCAAAAAGAACCCACAATAAACCACTCGATCCAAACGGTCAATGATACCCACTGAGAAAACTGCAGTGAGACATCCCAGGGCAAACAAGTGCCCAGAAGCCTGTTAATGGTAGGAGGAGAAACCCATGTTACACCAGTGTTCAGATTTGGGCAGCGCCTGGAGCTGTTACAGAGACATGGGATAGTAAAGACCTGAAGAGTGACAGGATTTTACCTGCACCCAAAAGATAGCTTCAAGGCCCAGAGCAAACCCTCAGTGGTCCACAAACTGTTCATCGTCCTAGTATAAAAGCTACAGAGGTGATACTAATCTAAACCCAAATGTCAGAGTTCAGATTGCTGCTAAAGCTTAGCTATACTTAAGAAAATTACCCAAAAAATCCAATTCAAAAATTTGAGAGTGCTCATTGCTGAGCAGGAGCCAAGACAACTTGTTTACAGATCTCTCTCCATTTAGAAATATTAATCACTAAAGCCTTGGCTGCACTTCCCACAAATCACCCAAAAGGACGGCTGTCGGGTTGTGTTAAGATGAAGCACTGCGTTAAAATGAAGCTACTGCCTGGGATATGGATGAAAACTGGCATGTTAGCTCACTGCCAACAGGTGATTTACCAAAAAAAGAAAGAGAGAAACTATCCACTGAGGTAACAGGGACCACCTTTATTCCCCTTAATTACTTCCTAATACCTGGACTGCATCCACGATCAAGGAGTTGTATGTGAGATGCTCTGGGAGCTCCACAGCTGTGGGCTCTTCTCTGGCCATGAAGGAGTGAAATGCACTCAGAAGCACACTAAAGATTAAACTAATAAGAGTGGAAAAGAAGTTTGGAGAAAAGGAACAATTTCTTCCTCTATTCTTTCGAAGAGCTACTGTCCTGATGGAGCAACAGAAGTGGACTTAACAGTAGATACAAATCTGGAAAACATCAGGAAACATGACTTTCTGTGGGCAAACCCATCCACAAGGAGAGTTTTTGCATTTGGAGACTCCGAGCTTTTCCCTGACCAGGGGCTGGGTGAGGGACATGGGCTCTGCAGTTTCATCTCCACCCATGGGTATCCTCCACCATGGACCCTCACCTCCTCAGCTTGGCCGCAGACCTACGTGGTCACTGGGGATGTGCCTGGAGACCCAATGGGTGGCCATCATTTTATTTGCATAGGGAGTCTAGATGGCTGGTTTAGACTGTCAGAGGTTGTGACTCCAGTTAGAAGAGAGATAAAAATTATACATATCGCTCATTCATCAGCATATTAAATAACTTACACTGTAAAAAGAACCAGAAGTTAAGTTTAGAATTTTATGTGAGAGCAAGAGAGTATTTGGATGTGAAATAGTTATTTTTGTTTAAGTAAGAAATAAAGTCAAGATGAATGTGTGCTGTGTTCCCAAACCTTCCCTGAAGAACCGTGAACTTTGCAGATTTATAGGCCTGTCTGGAAATATTCAGCAGTATTCACTTAGGTCATTATCACACATAAACCAGTCCGGATACAGACTTCTAATTACCTTTAAAAATAATAAAGTGTCTAGAACATAATTCCTTGGCATTTTCAGTTGCATTTTTTCCCTATGCTGCAGACATCAAGTGATCACTGTGGCTTTCAGCTGATGCCTAAGAAGCGCTAGTGAAAATAGAGACATCAAATATTGATAAGTCTCTTATTTAGACATTATCTCTGCAAAAGAAAGTCTTTCTTCAGTAAAGCAATGAGTCGCTGTTTTAACCCAGGTTTCCAGGTCTCCTTTCCTGTTCCAGTGTAAAGTCTTCAGCAAGAGGAGAGTTTCCATTTAGGAGGTCCATCAGCCTGTCTACACCATCTTTCTGAATACATGTACAATTATTTTGCTCCAAATGAATGCATTTGCATTTTGTAATGCATTCTGATTCCAAAACTCATTTCAGAACAATTACATACCAAAGAGATATTCTAGAGTACATTACAGTTGACTTTTCCTTAAAGTATTAGTTATTAGTGATAAGGGTTTCTTCTTTCTTAAATAACATCATCTAAAATTAACAGCAGTAAGCAACAATTTGAGGCGTAGAGTGTTGATAATCAGACTGAGATTAAAACACCAAGTCATTTAATTCTAGCAAGTCACCTTAGACAGAAAGTCAGTCTGGACCACCCAAGACAGCTGGGTTGATGCCAGCTACAGACCTGCTTCTCAGCACTCTGAACTAGGCTCAGTAGCGTTTTAATTGCAGAATCATAGAATTTATTAGGTTGGAAAAGACCTTTAAGATCAGTAAGTCCAACCATTAACCTAACACTGCCAATACTGGAGGTACAATATTGGAGGTACGGAACATTTCAAAAGCTCCCTTTTTTCTTATTTTAATCTGACCTTTCTGACCACCACAGAAATGTTTTAGATGAATGGCAAGGTTGTGTCCAGGTCCCTGTGAAGAAACCAGCCTCCTTGCAGTTATGCAAGTGCATTAATTGGGGCTGGCTGTCTCCAGAGTAAAAGGTCTGCAGAGGATGAAGAAGAACAAGGGGCAGAGTACCAATGCAGGATAGGGGACATCGGTTCATAACTTACACTTCTGTGAAAAGTATGACCTTTTGTTGTGGATACTGAGAAGTACAGGAGACTTGACATTAGGAAGCATTTCTTTACCAAGAGAGTGGTCAAACAATGGCATGGGCTTCCTAGAGAGGTGGTCAATGCCCTGTGCCTGTCAGTGTTTAAGAGATATTTGGACAATGCTCTTAACAACATGCTTTAACTTTTGATCAGCCCTGAAGTAGCCACTCACTGGTCTAGATGATCGTTGTAGGGCCTTTCCAATTGAAATATTGTATTGTATTGTATTGTATTGTATTGTATTGTATTCTACTCTACTCTACTCTACTCTACTCTACTCTACTCTACTCTACTCTACTCTACTCTACTCTACTCTACTCTACTCTACTCTACTCTACTCCTATTCTATTCTATTCTATTCTATTCTATTCTATTCTATTCTATTCTATTCTATTCTATTCTATTCTATTCTATTCTATTCTATTCTAATTATTCTATTCTACAGGGCATTGAAAGACTTTATGTGCTAAAATTTTCTTCATCAAACTTGACTACAGATTGGCTCTCTGGGTCAGACGGCTCCACTCTTGGACACATGTCCTGGCTGTTGCACGGGGCTTCTCAGCCCGAGTCAGGACACAAACTGGTTTGTCTCTGCTGCATCAGACTGTGCCCAGGGCTGGGCAGAGCTTGTCCATGGAGGTTTAGCCTGAGGCAGTGTGCCCCATGTCCTTGGTGCTCTCTTTAGGACTGGCACAGCAGTAAAACATAGCGCGTGTTTTGTTTTCACCAGCCGGCTTCCTTACAGGATGTCCTGGGAACAGGAGTCCCTCCTGCTTGTAAAGTGTACTCAGATCCGCACCCAGCTGCTCCCACCCCACCACTTCAGCTTTTTGTAGCAGCAATTCCCAGCATCACACACTGGCAATTCTGGGGCCATAACATTTATTGTGATTTTATCAGATTCATGTAACAAATATTTTAAAAATAGAAAATTGGGTAAACAAATCAATTTTAATACAAACATGACCAAGCAGTCCAATATCAGACCAGAGTACTTGCCAGTGCTGAGGTTTTCAGAACAGATCCCAGTGCTCGCAGAGGTAGGAAAGGCCCTTCAGAGAAATCTGTTACCTTTCATGTTGTTTGATGTTTCTCAGCTGCACTCTGCTTTTACAAAACAGACTTTCTCACACCAACAATCAAATTTGAGGAGGAAGAGAAGCAATTCCCACTTCCCATTCTCCTAAACACTCATCTTTTTTTAAACAGGTTTTTTATGTTTCCCTTCAAGATGAGAAATGTGCAGAGTAAGAACAGCACAAAGCAATTTATAGCATGTTGGCTGAGCTCTTTTCTCAGATCAAGGCAGCAGTATGTTCCCCCCACCTCCCTCCCAGGAGGGAACCCAGCTCCTGTGCTCGCTGCAGGGAAGAGCTGATTTCACAGAAGGTTACACGATGTGCACTTGTGTGTTACAAACACGATTGAGGCCAGTGGGGTTCAGTTCCCACGTCTGCCGAAGATATGCCAGACAGCCTTGCCTCCTGCTCTGCAGGGTAGTTCTCCAGGGGAAGCCCCAAAATACAGCAGCTCTTGCTACATCAGCAGGAAGGCAGAAGAGTGGCCAGTTTATCTGGAAGGACTTGCAGACTGAGGTTGTGGCCCTACATGCTTATTGCCTGGCTCTAACGGCTATGAAATTTGCACACACCTGCAATTTCTGAATTTTCCTGCTGGCTTGCTCATCTGTTTTCAGTCCACATGCCATCAGCACACAAGCCCTAGGCTGGTGAAGCACGTGGACACTGAGGAGGCACTGTCAGTTCGTGATTACAAATATCATACAACATAGGAAGGGTGTCTATTGCTGACTCATCTACCCTACCCGGTGAATGAGTTGTACCATTGCTGGAGAAGACTGCCTGAGAACTTCTCCCCCAGGCACATACACCTGTGGCAGCCCCTGTAACAAGTTTGGTTGGTCCTCATAAAACATTTTTGAGAGGTTGGATAAATATCGCAAAGTAAGATCACTCTACATGTTTCACTCAGCTTGTCCCCATATCCCACTGTTCAGAGGAGGGCTGTAATTTCATGTCCAGAACTGCTTATAGAAGCAGCTATCTTTCAGCAGAAAAGGGTTGAAATCCTCTGTAGTAAGGAGTGTGTGGGTTTTCACACACTGAACCTACCTTGTTCAGTTTGCAGGCGATTTAAAATCAGCTATTGAAGATAGTGAGGCAAGCTCTGCCTATTTTGTGAAAAGCTTTTAAAAAAAACCTGCTGGGGGGCGTTTCATAGTACTGAATATCCATAATTTTAACCAAATACACTTTAAATAATACTTTTTAAACCTGTCATATGAAGTACTGCTTCAGAATAATCCTGCCAGTTTGGAAACCCAGCGCGGCATTTAACTCGTCTCGTCTAAATTGCTCTTTTAGCACATATTCATTCCCCAAATCCTTTTTTAACAGGAGGGCTGCCTTGGAAAGCCATGCAAAGTACATAAACCTCAGAACAAGATATATAGTTATGCCCATGACTGCTTCCATGCAACATCGCCCAACTGGTGTGTGAGCACTTCACGGCAAGAACGCTATGCTGTTTAGAAAGCACTCCCATGTCGTCGACGTTTATAAGTAATATAAAAGAGCTGTCTGCATGCATGCCTGGTGATGTGCAGATGGGTGTTTGTCTGAACCTTGGGATTCCAAATTCAATTGTTTTTAGACAAGTGAAGTATTGATTAAAAAGGAGCAAAGTTTAATTTTGAAAAACAAGCTGAATTTCAAGCTTATAACCAATGAAGAGGTGGAGGATGCTTTCAGTTGTGGATGGTCGCAGGTGTCCAGTTGCAAGAATCAAGCCCACTCAAAGACAGCATGGACACGTGGCCTCTCAAGGATGAGGGACACAATATATGAATTGAGAGGATGAAAAATGCTCATTATGGCTGAAGTCAGTCAAGGGAATAGGAGTCTCATTTGTTAAACCAAACAGACAGTGGTCATTTAGAAAATAACCACCTTTTAAGCTCCAATTCCCACTTTTGGGGACACTTTTGGATTTTTCCATTGTATGTATCACTCTACTAATGTCACTGTTACCTCTCTATCAGAATTTCTATTGCATTTCCTTTCAGTTTATTCTGTCAGGTATATCTGTGCTGCTTTTGCAAGTTGAGACACTTATTCAATCCCCTCCAAAGTGATCAAATCCCGCACATCAAAGCGTCCAACAGGCAAATCCAGTTACTCTCAATTAGCATTTATATAACTAGATTTTGTAGTGGGTTCAATATGCAGAAGAGATAGAAGATACTTTCAATGAATAAATTGAGAGGGTTTAGGTGCTTTCTATGTATTTGAAATTCAATAGGCATGCTGTGTAATGCTTTCTCCATGGGCTTCCCAAATGTGCCAGGAACAATGCACAGGATAAAAGCCATCACTTCAAGGTGCTGCAGGCTTTGTTCTGCTCCGAAGGCAGATTTCCCCCCCATCCTCTGGATTCAATTCTATTAGCTGTGTTTAAAATCTAATACAGAAAAAGCAAAATCAAACCTCCTGTAGTCTCCAGGGAGCCACGTGTCTGTTCTAATGGATAAGAAATTTAAAAGGGACTTAATTTTGTTTGCTGCCATCTGTTTCTCCCCGGTATCATTTTTTGGCTGAACCAGTGCAGTACAACTTGTATCAAACAACTTGTATCTGTGTTAGAGTAGGAGAGCATCTCCCAATTCCTGATCAAAATGCCTCTTGGGCCATCTACTGAGGATCCTTAACAAGTGCTGGGTGGCACTTCAGCGGCACTTAATGGTAACATTGGGAACTCAGCTTCATCCTCACCCCATTTCTTCTCCCACCAGCTTGATTTCAACTCGTAGCCAACAGTCAAGGCACACAGTCTCCACTCTCCCACCTGCCATTGGCCATGGACATTCAGCCCTCACAGAAGTCTCTGCCCTGCCTGACGTACAGACGGATTCAAACACATCTCCCTTCCCCAAAATGCACCTTCAGGCTGCTGCAGCCTCTTCTGTGGACAATTTCTTCCCTGCAAACCAGTCAGGCCACATCTCAAAATGCAAATGCCACAGACAAACCTGCAGAGCATGTCTCAGATCCCCCCTCATCTTTCTGTCTAAAATACCCCCAAAGACTTGCTCAGTCAGTCAGCAGAGCCAGGCTCCTCACTTGAATTCCCCCAGCCCATCTTCCAACTCTTTTAGGGTGGTTGCCACTGTCCCCTTGACACGGGTTAGGGATGGGATGGAACACCTTGTTGCTCAGTTCAGGGTCACCCGTCCTGTCCACTCCTCCCCGCAGGTGCAGCCTCTAATGTACCGCACCCCCACCGTGGTGCACAGGATTTAGCAGAGACCTTGGTCTGCACAGCAGAAAGTACAAGAAAGAGTCTTTCTGCACACCAACCGCTGGCAGTAACTGCAGACATCAAGCGCTGTCACTTCTCGAAGCAGATGCTGTCTGCAAAAATATGCTGTAAAGTTCAGGAAGGGCAGTCATTAGAAGAAACTAAGCAGAAAATAAAATCACTGAACAGTATTAGTGCTGTTCTAACTCAAACCAGGACAGCCCTCACCTCACCTCTGGACACCACAGAGGTGGCTGCCCATCGGATCCACTCACTGACCTCCACAGTTTGTCTCATCTCAGAGATGGCTCGTCTGGGATCCAGCATGCTGTTCCCGTCACACATTGATTATGAAAGGAGGCAAAATCCTGTTGTTGTTGTTAATCCACTCAGATGAAAACCAGACGTGGAGAGGTGATATTTCTACCTCCAACATTAGCATCTTCAGTTTAGCACCCCTGTTTCACAGAATGAAGGAGTAATTTCAATTTTAAACTGATTTATCCTGGGTCTTATATTTGTGGTAGCCCTTTTTCTTTCCAATTTTTCCACTGTTCCTGCAGGTAACTGAACCGCTTCCCTTATTTTTTCCACAAATGCTGATTTTCCTGGCAGACTGAATTTATGACTTTTTCTAAGCATCCAGTAATGTAATGAGCCAGCTGAGGATCACTTTTGTCCTCATGCATATTAAACCCAGGGAGCTCATGCTCTACCAACAACTTGCTTTCTAACAAACGTCAGAATAAGAAAATGGGAAGAAGCTCTTCTTGCTGTGTTTCCCCCAAACTCTGTGAGAACCCATGTTGTTCGAACAGGAATGGGTAGAGGTTGTAGGAAACCTGACCTTACTTCTGATTGCCAGAGGTCCTTTCCAACCCAAAGTCTTCTCCAGCTCCCCTGAACTGCTGTAAATGTCCTATCTCTACCAATTACGCCAACTGATCTGACTGCATTGCCAAACTCTGGCTCACACCAAGTCCTTTCTGGTGACGAATTTTTGCTTTCTGTGCCGCACTCTATATCTGTCAGCAAATCCCAGGACAGCCAATATTTCTCTGCTTTCCACTATTTCATGGGAAAATTTCTATAGCAGGCTGTGGGTCACTTTTTTGAGCTGGTTCACTGTTCCAAAAAGGGAGATTTGCAGATGGGCTCCCAACACGTGCAGATGTTCACCAGCTGCTGTTCATGGAAAGATTCTTTCTAGCTGTTCAGTGCTTCCAGGAAAACTGACACCTCTTAACAGCAATCTGTTTTTATCTCCTTTGGCAAAGCCTCTGGGCTTTAAATCTTTTTTGCCACATCCAGGGTTGTGACCCTTTCTATTTCATGCTCTGGCAGCTCACAGTTCTCCTTAAAAATCTGGCTATCTCTGCTGTCTTACCCAACACCTCCTTATATTTTAGTGAAATATAAATCAGCAATGTGCACCAGTTGCAAGGAAGAAGAAGAGACACAGCCATCTGTCCTTGATGTCACTGTGTTTGTGCACAGAGACATCCAGAGCGCTACTTTGCTGAGCATAGGAGTGAACCAGCAACCACAATTTAATTGCCTCCCGTTCAGCCAGCGGTTGGTCCCAAACCTCAGTCTCAAAGGCACACAGGATTGCAGGGGACATTCCAGCTTTCTTTGCTACATTCATTGCTTCTCATCACCCATTCATGCTCCTTCCAATACCGCACTCTGCAAATCTCGTCCTGAACGGCTGGCACTCCTGAGTAATTTCACATTTGCTTTTATGAGTACAAGCTCCTGCTTAATCATCTGTAGCACTGCCTTTCATTACAGGTGCTGATTAAACATCTCACTTCCAATGAGGCTTATTCCACCTTAGAAAAAACATCACTCCCAAGCACCTGCTGTACCACTGCCAGTCAGTGAACAGCATGGTGCCATTTCTTCCTGGAGAAGCCAATCTTCAGTCACCCCCCTAACAACCCTCCTGGATTTATTCCTTTATTCAGCATCCTTTTCTTCCACTGAAACCCTTCAGGTACTATGACACCAGGGTAAAAATAACCACAACATGAGCAGAAATGGGCAAGGGACAGAGTTAGGGTAAAGCTCCATGATTTTATGGTGTAATGTATGTAACAGTTGTAGCTATCCTAACTTCTCACGGTGACTCTTTTGATGTTAAGGCTCCTGCAAGGGAATATCTGACAAAAATATTAAATATTTGAACACGTTCTGAATGCTTTCCTCCTAAGACAAATCATTAATATATCAGTGAAGTTCCCAAGCCCTCTGCAGTAATTCTTCCCAACATACCTCCACAGCAAAGGAGGAAGTTCTGTTTGCCATTTCTACACAGCTCACAGGATGCCCAAGTGTGATTTCACTTCCACCTACAGCCCAGTTCACAATACCTGATTCAGTTACACAGTAAGTTTTCTTTTCTCCCCTGGCCTAGGCTGAAAGGACTGTTGCAACACAAAACACAGGGTTTGGGAGTCTCAGACCCATTGTACCATGCCACCTTTCTGCCACGGCTACTTACTTGGATCTCCCTTCACTGGCAGAAGTCTCAAAACAGAGGATCAAAGGATAAAAATCTTGATTTCCTGCCCTTCGTAGAATAACCGTCTCACTTGAAGAGGTGGAAAAGTTGACCAGGTAGAACTGGGAAGTCTGTTTTTCCCTCTGGCTGTGATTCCTGTTGGCATCAGCTCTTGCTGAAGTAGTTGACCCGTTGACTACCCACACTGCTGTGATGAAGAAGAGTCCTTCCCTTCCTGGCAGTGCCGTGGCTGGCACCATGCAGCCTCTGCTCACGCTGGCTGTGCCCAAGATGTGTTTTGTATGTGCAGGCTGGTTTAAAAGGGTTTTCTTTCTCTCTCTTAGGTTGGAAAAGCAGCTCCACCCGCGCATTGCATTGATGAGGGAAGTGGGGTCTGGATAGTCAACAAAGAAAAGACTTTTCTGGAGGAAATAGTTGGAGGATTTGCCTGGCATTTTACACTATGCAACCCCAAACATACTTTGAACCCATAAATATTTCTTGTGAAGGCCTGTGAGCATCAGAGACGGTTGCTGGTTGCTCATCAAAGCTGCCATTGTCACTGTAGCAGGCTCCTTAACAAGTCCCCTCCTGCTCACTCACAGGTGTGGTGGCTTTTGCACATGATGGGGTGAAGGCAAAGGCCAGATAATTGTAGGTTTTCTGTTTCACGTGGCCACACCAAGGGTCCTTGACTGTGTGTCCAGAGCTATTACTCACCACCATATCCTGCAACACCAGGACTGGCCACAATGTCCTGGTTCCAAACAGTGTCAGGGTTGGGAGGGCAACAATGCTTTGTGATCTACTGATGAAGCTGGAGAGTGATGAACTGGTAGAGAAAACCTCCACAAAACTACATTTTTTAAAGGAATGAGTCAAAATGCTTTGTTTCGCAGTATTCAAAATGCCACATTTCTCTTTTGCAGTACTGAATGACATTTCTAAATTTTACTTCAACTTCATAACAAAAACCTGAAGAAATTAATGGCGTTGTTATTTCTCTTTTCTCTCTAGACATTTTTCAGTGTTTTTGTTCAACTAGATGATTTTCCCATCAAACTCTTGGTGGATCTAATGAACTAGCACACCAAGTATGCGTATGAAGCTGTTCACTGCTTTATCTCTGGGCTTTTGTCTCAGCAGATCTCAGCATGAGATCATGGGATATCAATTTTAGGACCTTCAGGTGTCAGCAGCAGTCCATTCCCACTGCAAATATGAGCATCACCATTCATAACTACCTCAAGTAGCCAAAAATCGTAGCACTGACTTAAAATGAGTTTTAAAATGAAAACTGGTACGTAAATGTTTTGAACCAAGGACTGTCTTTATATTCAACACATGGTTCATGGTGGGCCACTTAGCCCAGTGTAGTGCTGTTCACAGGTACTGCAGTTTACAGAACATGTGTACACCTACCAATTTTAATCAATTTTGGCCAAATGTGGCTTCTCCTTTTTGAATTTTAGCCCGTATTTGGGCTTGTGAAGCTTTCCTTTATGCCTGTTAAGGTGAGATCTTTTCAGGAGGGAGAGAGGAGAAGTTGTTTGTACACCACCACTACTCCAAGATCTGGCACTTTAGAAACACTGAACGCAGAAAAAATGGCTGATCTGGTCACTGGCTGTGATCTCGTCACACGAATAACTAACACTGCGTCAAGATGTGCTGACTGAGAGCCAGGCATTTTGTAGCTCTGTCAGAAAGTACACAGTGTGTTCAGTTCTCAGGAAACCCATTCAGCTGAAATACACGCAGCCATTAGTACAAATTTTATCCAGATGGATTTTTTTTAACCATTAAAATACCTTATGATATGTTTTAGCAAACTGAAAAATACATTGCAATAATGACTTGCCTATGTGGAGATAATGCCTTGCAGAAACAAGGGACACATCTCCAGTATCCAGACAACCCGTGGAAAAGCAAGTACAAAGATCTACTCAAACTTATCGGGAACTGTAGGTCTTGCCTTCAGAGGTAGAGATCCAACTCTCAACATGATTGACAAATGAGAAATTCAGAAGAATAACCCATGTCAGCCTCCCCCTCTATAAACTGTGGATGCCAAACCATGTTCCTCACCGCAATGTCCCAGGGATGCTCTTAATCAGAACCCTAACTACACGCATCGCGCCAACTTGGTAATATGAACCCCAACCCTGCAAAGGTCTGATGCAGCACAGCCAATGCTACGGACAGTCAACCGCTCAAACTACTCTCAGAGCTGAAGTTCCCTGGATTACAGCTCAAAAGCACACAAATACAAAACAAAACAAAACAAAACAAAACAAAACAAAACAAAAAAAACATAGAAAAGGACTCACCAGGTCCAAACACTCCCAGGACTGAAAAGGAGTGGGAATTAAATACCAAAAATATGGGCTGAAAAAACAGTGTTCCAGTTTCCTGCCATAGAAACCAAGAAACGAGTGATGGCTACTTTCAGTGTTCTGGCCACAGAAATTTAACAGTTTCATTTCACTAGGACACCGATACTAACTGCTGTTCACCATGAGCTAAAGAAAAGAGTGGGCAGGTGGCAGGAAGATACTCAGTGACTTAATGAGAGTGTCTGGAAGGAGGGAGGAATGCTTCTGTAATGGAAAGTACTTGGAAGGAGCAACTTTGCAGTCAGTGGGGAGCTGGTGGAGAAAGCTTGGGTAGAAGGAAGGCATAGCACAGCCTTGCTCTGGCCAAGCAGACAGTGGCAAAGGAACAGACACATGCAGGCAGCTGCTGGTGGTCACAGTTTCATGTTATTGCTAGAGATTGTCTATCAAAATGGTAGCTCACATCCTATTCCCTTTTGGCCAGCAACATGGACAGTAAGGGAAGGGTTCCGCCACCCCACATCCTCTGACCACAGGACTGACTCAGCTGAGAGTATGGCATTTACTGCTAAACCATTCCGCTGCTGCTCGCTCTAACCAACAAGAAAAACACCTTCCTGTGGGGGCTCGTAGAAAGCTAAGGCTGGTCCATCCCAGCTCCTGAGATTTCTGTGCAGCCACCAAGAGGTGGTCATAATGACCCCGAGACTTCCTGCAAAGAGAACAAAATAACTTTCAAATTTTGCAAAATGAAATGCCTCTTACTGTTTAAATCTTTATTCACATTTTAGAAAAAAAAAAAAAATAGGAGTCTTACATTTGATTTGAAGATCTTCTCCTGCGCACTGACAGACCCTGACTTCACTGCTCGCAAAACTGCAAGCGCTCTTCAAACCTCAGACTCTGATGGAGAGAGCTTGGCCCATGCCAGCCAGGGGGGTGAGCAGTCAGACAGGCTGTGTATTGAAGGTGAAAAAGCTGTGTAAGTCTGGAAGACATTAGTACTCAATTCTCCTGTTGGTCAACACCTGCTGTTCGACCAACACATAAAACACAAGTGGAAATAGCATGAGAGATACACCTCACAAAAAAGCACCCCGTGCCATTCACTGAACCACGGCTCTGGGCTGTGCTGGTGTGTGCTACATGCCTGGAAAAAACCAACCAACCAAACAAACAAACAAAAACCAACAATAACCTAAGCAAACCATAAAAACATATGCAGTCTCCAAAGTAAGTGCTCAAGTTGAAGCCTTGTTGAAAACTGTCATTTAAATGTACATCTCTCTGTCTCCCACAAATGTCTGAGCTTCCCGCTCCCTGCCCTTGTTTGTGCATCCGGTTGCACACAACAGAAAGGAGATGTTGTGCAAGTGTTGTGCAGCTGCAACCAGACAAGGGCATTGCTCAGCAGCATCAAGCCTTAGAGTGGCCATAATTGTCCTGAGGGCACCATCTGATCTGACCTTTCAACCTGTGCACAGCATTTAGTCCCTTCCTCTTTGTGACCCACACACCTGGTAAGACTGTCAGCAGGGGAAAAAAAAAAAAGAAAAAAAAAAACCTTCCAGACTAAGAACTCTCACTTTCTTAATTAAATTAACCAGGCAAGAGACCATAAAATTTTTATGAGTGAACTCCACATAACATGATTTAATATTAAAGGCATGGTGCCATCAACCATACCACTGTAAATAAGTGTAAAGCCAAAGTTATCAGTATCCTAAGTGACTGGCCAAGGTTGGCCAACTGTGTTACACTGATAGTGTGAGGAGCAGCCTGTGCATCCATCACAAAGCCCTCCTCAGGACCATGAGTTTCCAGAAAGCAATAGCACATGTGCAATGACCAGGAAAGAGTTTTCCTCTGGAGATGCAGTCCCTTCAGCTCCAGGGTCAGCTCTGCACAGATCTTCATGCGAAAGCCACCTTGTTTTTCCAGATTTCTCTTACACATTGTCCCAAACACACAGCATCACTCCTTCTTGCTCTCATCAGTGTCTTGAGTTCAGGGCTGCAGCTATGGGCAGTGAAATTTGTTTTGGAAAGAGCTCTTCTCCCGAGTGCTGCTTCTCAGTCTAGCACCCTTCTCATTCCTCCTACCAGCCCCATCTGGGAGGAGCTGCAGGTCTGGAGGGTGAAGTTACAGCTACTACATCTAAAATAGCAAACAAAATTGCATGCTGTTGAATGTCACTCAGATCCGAGTACGTGTTTCCACCTACGAGCTCTGCACTAGCCTGTGAAAAGGCTTTATAGCTCTGAACTGGAAGGAATGAGGAATCTCTTCACAGAGTAAATCCGTTAGTCCCATTCTGCCTTCAGCAGATGGTACTAGATCTCTTCCCATGACATCAGTTCTAAAGAAAAGAAAAGGAAAAGAAAAAAGCCTGACACAGGTTGCACATCGTTCTGCTAATCCCAGCCCACACACTGCTCCAAATGTGGAGGGATACAAGGTCTTTGCTCAGAAACCCAGCTCCTATTGCTAAATTTGTTCTGGCATCTAATGGGTGCCATAAATAAATATGCCTCATAGTACCCAAACGACTTTGGATGCAGGGTTGGGATTTGCATTACAGTTTTTATCAGTCGTTCCAAAGAGTGGTTCATTCATTAAGTGATGCTTTTGCCTGATAATTATTGCATAGCAGTACCTGTGAAACAGCGATCGTACGTGGTGGATGACTTAATGCAGAAACCTCACTGCATAAAGAAAACAGGAGAGGTGTCGTGTTTATTAAAGTTCACTGGCTGCTACAGTAAGTGCTTTTGCAGACAATACCCCCACTTGCTCTGCAAGAATGTATAACTAATGCACTTCTGGAAATGATCTCATGAAGCAGAAACCATGAAGGCAAGAACAGATGGGAACGAAACTTTCACTCACTGCTGCATTTTGAAATTAGAAATAATTTCTAAATAAGAACTCAAGTGAACAAAGAGGTTGCAGAAGCAGAAATGCTCAGGATACAGTACTCCTGGTTTTTACTGTGGAACATTCAAGTCTTCTCAGAAATGCATTAACTGTCAATGAGAAAATAATTACTGGATTAATGTGATGTGCTCAGTGAATGTTTCTGTGTATCATTAAATATCTTCAAGGAAATTCGGGATGTGTATCAGTTGCAAGTGGGGGGTGGTTTAGCTACAGCACACTAGTACAGACAGCTCAAGGAGTGAGAGGAACAAGAGTTTACTACTGGGAAGCAAGGAACATCTTTCCTGTCCCACGTCTTATTAGGCTCAGTCTAAGAAGAAAGAGATGAAAGGAAATTCATCACACACAGGGCGGGAGGTAAAGGTGGGTGGAAGGACTGACAAGCAAACAGAGAAGCGATTCTGGAGAAATAATGAACAAGAAATAAGCACATCGAGAGGACCGAGGGAAGCAGTTGTGAGTTTGATGAATCTGTAGAAAGCGGGCAGGCATGATTTATTGTGTATTTTTTACCATCTAGGAAACAACTTTTGTGGTTAGAATAGTTCCTCTCCCACCTTGCGACTTTTTTTGCCTGTAGAACAAGAAGCAAAGGAAAAAGCATGAGCTTCAATGGCTTTGAATTTCACCCTACAGACATGCAATGAGCATGATCAACTAGCAGTGGCTCACATAGATGATGCCCAACCACAAATTGCAGGTCTAGAGATTGCCTCTGCATCAGTCTCTCCCCTGTATGCTACTTAGAGGGCATGAAAGCACCCTGGGAGAGAGATGAAGCTCTTGCCCACTTTGGAACCACACGTTTGTTGTCCAAATACTTGTCTAATCATCTCACACTGGCACAAACTTCCCCAGCATCTGAATCTCAATCTGCAACATCAGGTGTATGTTAAAGAGACCACAGGGCCACAAGATGTTGCGGGATGAACTGTTGGCCTTCACTTCTCTTTCTTGTTGGAAATAGAAATTGTGAAGACACTTCTGCTTAAAAAAATAAATTGAACAAAATGCACTGTGTTGGATTGACCTTGGCTGGACATCAGGTGCTCCTGAGCACTCTAGCACTCCACCTCCTCAAGAGGGGTAGAGAAAATATGACAAAAGACTTGTGGGTCAAGATTATGACAGAGGGATCAACTCATCAGTTACCATCATGGGCAAAACAGATTCAACTTGGGGAAATTAACTTATTACCAGTTAATCAGAGTGGGATAATGAGAAGTAAGAACAAATCTAAAACCACCTTCCCCCCACCCCTCCCTTCTTCCCAGGCGCAAACTTCACTCTTCGCTAGCCTACCTCCTCCGCACAAGCAGTGCAGGTGGATGGGGAATGGGGGTTGCAGTCAGTTCATATGACTTCGTCTCTGCTGCTCCTTTCTCCTCACACTATCCACCTGCTCCAGCATGGGGTCCCACCCACGGGAGACAGTCCTTCACGAAATTCTCCAAGGCGGATTCTTCCCATGGGCTGCAGGTCTTCAGGAACTGCTTCAGCATGGGTCCTTTTCATGGGGTTGCAGTCCTTCAGGAACAGACTGCTCCAGTGTGGGTCCCCTGCAGAGACACAGGTCCTGCCAGAAATCCTGCTCCAGCATGGACTCCTCTCCATGGGGTCGCAGGTTGTGCCAGGAGCCTTCTCCAGCTCAGGCTCACCATGAGGTCACTGCCTCCTTCAGGCACACTGACCTGCTCCAGCATGCAGTCCTCCTCCATGGTCCTCCATGGGCTGCAGGGGCACAACCTGTGTCACCATGGTCTTCACTATGGTCTGCAGGGGAATCTCTTCCCCAGCACCTGGAGCACCTCCTCCTCCTCATTCTTCTTCTTCACTGACCTTGGTGTCTGCAGGGCTGTTTCTCTCACATATTCTCACTTCTCTCCCCAACTGCTGCTGCATAGCAGTTCTCACTCTTTCTTAAATATGTTATCACAGATGCACTACCACGGTCGCTGATGGGCTCAGCTATGGCCAGTGGCCAGCAGGGGTGAGAAGGGGCGAGTGTGAGAGAGGAGGGCTGAAAAAGAGAAGGAAAATGAGAAGCTCCAGCTCAATGCAAATGAGAAAGCAGCAGAGGGATACGTGAATGGGCAAAGGCGACTAAAGCCACGGGCCAGACTAAGGCAAGGCAGAGCACCAACAGCATTTGCCATGGCCAGAGACAACAAAGCAGCCACAAGGAGGATGCTTTGAGTGTATCGCCAGCACTGAGCCACTGAATTAACCCGTTAGAGACAATGACTAAATCACAATTAAATTCAGCAGAAGACAAACCAGGTCCCAAAGCTACGTGTTGTTTCTGCATGACTCTAAACGAAACATGCCCCAGATGCAATGCGTCTTTTCCCCACTGTTTTTAGTGCTGCGCTTTATGTGCTTTCTTCCTTTTCTTCCACCTAGTTTCCAGACGGGGAAAACTGTTCACATAAAAGTTGATTTCTTCTAGGAATGTTTGAGAGCAGTAAAGGGAGGCAGTGTCTTTGTTAATGTTGCTGCGAGCACATCATGCACCAAAGAATGGTTCTTTTCTGTATTTACTGTGGAGCATCACATCTTGTTTTGCCAATAATTTTTGGCCTGTTAAGCAATTAAAAAAAAAAAAATAGGACATTCAAGATAACATATAAGATCTTAAATTCTGGTTTGCAGGAACACCTTGAAATGCTGCCTTTGAAAATCTAAAACAAAATTTTTGTCTATGAGAAACAAATCATGAATACTTTAGTGGGCTTAGCAGCAGGGGGAAAATACCTTTTATATGGAATAGTACCCACAATATGAGGAGAGGCAAAACACTACCTGTTGCTTTAATACACGTGTTTGTTTCCTTTCTGCATTGCATTGATTTTGTACCGTGTGAATTCACTGACATTAATATAGTAACCATTGATTTGTCCTAGTAAAAGAGAGCAGAGAATCTAGCCCCATCTCTTATAAACAAACAAGGCTCTTTTGGGGTTTATAGCAAAGATTTTTTGCCTCAGCGTAATTATTAATGAAACTACAAGTTCCAACTGAAATACAGTTTTGTTCTAGGTTCAAACTGCAGAATTTCCTTACGGGATGGGGGGCAGAAGCTGTTCAAGCACTGGACAGTGGTGCTTCTAGTGTTGAGGGAACTGGAAAATCTCTTCCAAGGTGCCAGGGGAGTTGTTTACAGCATGATTGCATCTTATATTCCTTGTGGGTTTTGCAGTGATCGGAAGATGAGCTCCAAACAAGTCTCTTCAGCTCTGATTTTCCTTCAAACCCCCAAACTCAGCTGGCAGCACTCAGAGCCTGGTCGCTGTGGTGGCCCAGCCGCTATTGCCGAGTCCCTTCACCACTGCTGAGTCTGCCCGGCCCCATTTCTGCCTCCTGGGTGTCCTCTGTTTCTCCAGTGCCCAACTTGGAAAGCACCACAGTAATTTCTGCCGAGGCAGGGAAGGCAGATACACATCCCCAGCCAGGAGCCAACTGCACCCTGCTCTGCTCAGTCAACACCAGCATCTAACAACTACCTTCAGACACCTCATTAACCTTCTCCATCTAATCCCAGCTAAAAAGGATTTACTCTTATTCGCTGCCAATCAATCATACAGGCAGAAATGCACATCTCTGGGCTTCAGACACGCTGTCTGATTATTCCTTCCTCCTGACTGTTTTTCTTTTGGTTTGTCCTTGTGCAATTTGGAGCTGGTAAAATATTCCCTGGGTAATAAGCCCCGGGACTGTCACCATCAAAAGAAAAAAGCCAATAAATGCCTCTCGGTCTGACAGGGGAATGTGAATCATTTGGAGGTTTGAGGTTGTGAGTGACCCAGCCAGTCTGTCCTCAGTTGACATCGCTTAATGAGCTTCTCAACGAACACGAAGCCCACGGCAGTGCTCTGGAGAGCCTGTTATCTTTCCGTGATCCTCAATTCACTCAAAAATGAGTGAGGCTTGTGGAGCCTGGGGCCATGATCAGCATCTGTGGGGACCTCCAGCTGGAGCTGAGTTCACCTAAATATCTGCAATACCCAAACTAATCCCCAGGTAAAGAGCAAGATTACAGCCTGGCTTTGTGGAGAGAAGGCTGAGAAAGCAACAGCTGCCTGGGTACTGCAGACATCCCTCATTTAGGGACCGCTGCTGTGTTAAGATGAAGTTGCTCTCCTGTAACTAAGCAGCATGCATGAGCAGACCAGCAAACTGGATTTGCACTGAAGTTTCCAGGTATAACACCAAAAATAAAACCTGGCTACGTCTTCATACCAGACCCTGCCATGAGCTGTGTGTGATAGCACCTCTCTACGGCCTCACCAGCAGCGCTCTGCCAGGGAAATGTGGCAGTGAATGAGTAATCCTGGGAAAACTGCACTCCCAGTGATGTGGTTTCTTTCTCTGGTTTTCTTGGAAGGTTTTCCAAGCATACATGAAATCTAGCCCTGCTGAATTGTGATGTTCACAGTAAATGCACTGTGCAGGTACATTACTCCACAAGCCCATCCTAAGGCTGGTGTTGGGAGCAGGTGTAGCCTCAGCGTTAAGCAGCAGGAGGGATAGTTTTCTAAGTTATGCACGGCCATGGCAATCTATCACATTGAAAGTGCCACATGAATAGAAGCAAATGAGATGGCTCGTTCAGTCTCTAATGAAAACCATTCCCAAATAGAGCAGCCGTGAATGTTTCCAGTCTCCAGAAAGCTCCAGAAAGTTCATTGTGGGATGTAAATAGCACTATAAATGATGAGATGATGCATGGTTACTGTGGTGGGGGCGGATACAGAGTTCCTGCAAAACAAGATTTCAAGCTAATCTTGAATGCAGAGGCTGAGCATGAGAAATGGTTTGGAGCCTTGCAACAAGGAGCCAACAACAGATTCTGTCTCTCACCTGCCTTCTCAGGTGGATGGCGCAAAACAGCTCAAGTGCTTGCACATCCTCAGAGCTCAAGCTCATTTTAGAGAGTGGGCCCATGTGTAGCTGTCAACATGTGCTGACAATTTATAGGGATATAACAGAGTAGGTAAATACATAGGGAAGAAGAAAATGGGTTTATCTCAATGTAGGAGAGCTGAAACATGCTTTAGTGAGACATTGATTCAGCTGCATTCCAGAACACATCTTACAGCCAGTATCACTTGATACTTGTGCTAGCTGCTGACCAGGAGTTAACTTCTGTACAGATGTCTGAAAAAACATTAGTCCATTTATGTCCCATGGCGCTGGCAGACTTCTGATTGATTGAGTAGATTAAACCTGGATGAATAATTCATTAAATAAATCATTTATTTGAAGAATTTCTCTCCTGTTTTGTTTGCAGAGTAGAGTGTGGCACAAACAGTATCACACTGATTTGACATTATTTCTCATCTACTTCCTACCCGTAATTGTAGCTCATTCAATGATGCTGACAGCTTGATAGCTGCAGTGCTGTTGGCTGGAGCAGTTCTGGCTGGTTACTGACAGTCTCAGCCCTGATGCGAGCAGGGCTGAGATTTCACCCAAGCCACGGTCAATGCAATGCCATAAGGAACAGAGCAGAAGGATGAAGATAACAGTATACCAGGTCCCCCACTGTCTGGAGGGTGAAGAAGCCCTATGACAGCTCCATCCTTTGAAGGAAGGTTCTTCGGGTGCTGGTTTTACTATGGAAAGTCACTCTGGACTTCTAAACTCAAATATGTTCTTCATTGAGAGGACATTTTCTAAAGCACTCATAATGCCATGGACCAGATTCATGGGTCACTGCCTGGAGAACTCAAGTCTAGAGCCAGTCCCCATCCACTACCCCTCGTGCCTGGTTCATGTGCAGGTAGAAAACCATCCTTCTTGCCCTAATCCTTGAGTAAGAGTGAGGCCAGTCTTGTCATGGCCAAGTAGAAATTTGGTTTCCCAAAGAACTTGTTACACATATTCATTTAAACTAACTATTTACAAATATGTTCTTGTTTATTCTGAAATGTTGCATACTCATGAGCATTTCTGTGAGCCAAGTCTCTGCCAAGAATACCCATGCAAAAAGGTATTAATACCACCTGCTTTATAACCATGCATATATGTTCAAGTCTTTGCCTCTGCAACACTTTTCTAGCTTTGGGATTAAGATGGGAAAGGAATGAGCCGGGTGGAAACAGGAAAAAGAAAACCAATCATCTTCAAATTCAGGGTGTTTCCTGACTTCTGGTCCCTCCTGTTCCTTTCCTCCTTTGTAAAAAGCCTAAATAGCAAATTAAATGTCCACTTAATTAACATTTCTTTGGCCTTTCTAGTTGAAAAGGGCCACGATTTTTAAACTATGTGATACATGTTGAGTTAAATGTACCATCATTTGTGTACCGTCTCTTAGAGGTTATACATAGCTGGAATGTCCAAGTTGCACTGAAATAAAGGTCAGGGTCCTCTCAGTGCCCTGTTCCCAAAGGCACACAGCAAAATCTTCAGCTCATCGGTGCTTTTAACTTACTTTGTGTACTTACTTTTATATTTTAACAGAAGAAAAACTTTTAAAACAAGATTTCAGTATTGACAGCACTGCAGGCTCAGCTTTGTTGAGCTGGCTTCTGCCTGGGAATATTCGGTGGATTTTTTCAGGAATTAGCTTGATGGATTTTTTTTCTCCCTTGCCTTAGCAGTCTTGAAATCAATGGAATCACGCAAGTTGAAGGCAAAACTTAAAGATAACACAGAATTTTTTAGCACCTTTATTATGAGCAAAGAGATGCCAGCCACAAAGGACTCATTCTGGCATTCAGAGCGTTTGGGTTTGCTGAGTAGCGGTGTAAGGAATATTGACTCTTTTTACTTATATATGAAGATCATCTGCACTGCAAGGAAAAAAGCACAGAGGATAGGATGGGATCTAGTCTCCAAAATTACCCAGGTTCTTTTGAAAATTGTAGTTAGACTCTCCCACTACAGAGTTATGCAGGGTGGGACTGAATTTTGACTGGTACGAGCACATGAAGGCTAAAATATACCCCTGTGCTTTGGGGAAAAACAGTCTTAGACTGAGTGTAGATCTGAAGGAGATGAAAACCCATCCAAACCTTGGTCTGTGCTAGCAAATAAAACAAGGTCCAAGTATGCAATTTTCCACTCGGTTGGGCCAGGGCCAAGATGCATCAGGAACCAACTTCCAGGAGGTGCAGTGACAAGGTTGGGCTTCCCCCTTCCTACATGACAATTCCTCTGCTTTACTTAACAATGTTATTTACCCATCTCTGTGAATGTTTTTAGGCCATTTCCCCCGTGTCCATTACTATCTATTTAGCGATGCTGATTTCACCAGCTCTTTCACTGCCTGGGCACTCAGGAGGACATGGTGAGATACACTCTGCGATGCCAGTGGCTTGGCTTCAGCCGTCACTATCACTTCACCCTGTGATCCCTGTTTCCCAGCCATTTACCCCATTTTGAACAGAACAAGGCCTAGTGCAGATCCCACGGATCCCTTGCACAAGACCCCACAAGTAGTGTCCCTCTACTGTGAAAATTGAGCACTTGTGATATTGAGGTGGCTCCAGATGCATTGAGGATCTTCTAAAAGCCCTGTCCAGAGGACCTTCCCTTTTGATTAGAGTATCTTCCTTAAAAACCTTAGGGGAAACCTCTTGCCAAAAGCTTCCTGAAATCCGGGTATTGTCTATCATCCATCTTGCCCTACACTCATTTGCTCTTTTTGGAGAACTCAGACATACTCTTGATACTTAGCTTTTCTCTAGAAGTATGAAATGAACGTTCCCAGGAATCTAAGTAAGTACTAATCAATCCTTCAATGGAACAGATGTGTTTTCTAGTAATAATAGTAATTATCTCTAAAAGCCCTTGAGAGTTTTACTGCTTACCAGGAATAAGTAGAAACGGAAGAGGAGCCACTTCAAGTTATAAAGCCAGTCTGCTGCTGCTGTGCTCACAGAACCAGTTCTCTTCGGCAAAGATCTTTTAAGGATCATAGCTCCCAGAAAGATTACTATACTAAGGGCAGTTCTAGAAGACATAGGAAAGGAGAAGGATAGCACGTGTAGAAGTACAAGCCAGACTTGGAAAATTAGGGCAATTGATAACGGATCATTGCCAAACAGCTCACAGCTATTCAGATTTTGTTACTTGAACAGAGAAGTGACTATCTAACACGCTGACATTGCTGATGGTCTTGGGAAATATACTACCAATGTGCCCATAAATTACCCCCAGATCAAGTCACCCAGCAGCAGAATAACTCCATTTTCCTCCCTCTCAGGCACACACAGACACGAATGTGGTCCGACACCTCCACCCTCCCACCCACTAATCTGTTCCAGATAAACACAGAAAATAGGGGTTCCAAAGCACAGTGGAAAGTCAATCTAAAACCCAGTCATTACTGGAAATATGAACAAATCTTTCATTAATTCAAATAAAGTAAGAGAGTC
Organism: Bucorvus abyssinicus; assembly: GCA_009769605.1. Taxonomy (NCBI): domain Eukaryota; kingdom Metazoa; phylum Chordata; class Aves; order Bucerotiformes; family Bucorvidae; genus Bucorvus; species Bucorvus abyssinicus. Next base: position 7,041,659 of record CM020028.1, on the reverse strand, counting down.
TTCTTCAGTGGAGCTGTAGATATGGCATGACAGGTCTTTCCACGTAGATCCTCAGCATGGCTGAAATCTCAGCACAGCTCAGATTTATAGCCAAAAAGTGTTATTAATGCTCCGGGCTCAGAAAAATGTGTTGAATAAAGGCAACCTTTGCTTTATCCGAGTCATTCATTTCCACAGTCATTCGGATTCCAAGGGCAAAACAGAAATAAACTTTGTAACCCCATGGCTGTGCTGGTCCTGTAAGGCATCTGGCACAGAGAATGCTCATCATCAAACCGAGACCTGTTCCTACGCAGAGGACACAGGGAACATCCCTAAACCTTACTAGCCCTCACTTTCTTCCTTATGTTACCTCTTTTTCAGTCACTGTAACCCCTCCAAACAGCACTACCAACTGCCCCAGGCAGCATCATACCAAGTGCTTTATACACACAAAGAGAAATGAGGGAAAGAAGCCCCAAACCCAGTAAGAAAAGCAATTACTAAGAATGACAAAAAGAAATTATCTCGTGAGTAGACATTGTTAAGACCCACAATATAAAAATGTACAGTCTAATCCAGGTCACTTCAAAGTCAGTGGAACTTTTTTCATTGGTACGCATTGGACGCAAGGCTCCTGTTTCTGGCTTGCTTCTGCTGCCCTGAAGTCAATGGTAAAATTTTCATTAAACTCTGGTGGGAACCCAGTTGGACTGTAGTAACTGCTGTAAATAATTTGTCTTATAGATGCTAAAAAAAAAAAAGAAGAAGAAGAGTTAAAGGCATTATATGCAAGTCTTATGGATGTCTAAAATCTATGATCGTCTACAAGCTCCTGTAGCTGGTGGCCAAAATAAAATAAATGCACGTCTGAGTAACAGCGACCTCCCTTACTGCTCTGTCACTTGGACTAATTCCATTCCCAGAAAGAAGGGGAGAAAGCAGAGAAAATGAGGGCTCCAGCCCAGGGCTGTGCAGCACCTGGAGTTCAGCTCTGCTTGAAAATTTGCCTCGGTTTGTTGTGTGAAGCTTCCTCCTACTCCCCAATTATTTTTCATTTTATTCGCAGCTCCACACAATTGCGATAATTCCTTCCGTGGGGAGAGAAATGAAAGACATGAATTTTAAAAATACAGCCGTGACTTTGTTTGAAAACTCATCTAAATGAATTGCCCTTTGGTTCGGCAATGCTGCACGGCTTAGTGCCTTCCCTGCCAAAGACGGACTCCGTTTAGGAAACGTCGTGATGTCAGATTGAGGGATATTAAGGGGAGATTTGCATGTCACTGTGAATTTGCACATTTCTCGGCTCACAGGCACCTTACAGACACTTTTAGCTGGCTGCAGGAGGAATTCTTCCAGCGAGAGGTAAACACAGAGGTGTTGGCCTCTCTGGGAGATGGAAAGCAGCTTAACTTCGCAGCTAATTACAGGGAGGCTGACAGAGGCTGACAGATGTATTGTCCTGATGAAGGGCCTGCCGCTGGTTCTGCCACAAGAGGGGGAGGAAAGCCACTCTTCTTCTCTCAGCAGGTCCGTGACACCAGGGAGCAAGAAGACAAGGATGTCAGGACTTGTAATTATACACCAGGAACGTGCGAAATCAGAGCATTAGAAGTGTTAGTTAAAAATAATGCCCCAAGGTGATGAAGTCAAGCAGCAGGAGAAGGAATAGTGCAGGGGTGGGAGTGGGAGGTCAGAGAGGAGGTCCTCTGCGTGTCCTCTGGCTGATGGGGTCCAGTGGGACTCCTCACCAGGGATTTGCAAAGCATGCGTACTGGTATATAAAACCTCGCCTGCATTTTAATCTGAGATGTGTTTCCAAAAGCAGTTTTAAACTCAGTTTAAAGCCACTTCTGTTGGAAGTATTACCAGTATGATCTAGCCAGCCAGTCACCCTCTAGCCTGGAGGAAAGTTGCTTTCCTGTAACAAGGGGAATGGACATTTACTGGTCAGCCTCAGACTTCGAAGACTTGTGCTCTGTTCCCAGCTCTGCCACAGACCAAGGTAAGACACGCAGGCACCTCTTGAGTTAAAATTTATTGCAGATACACCTGAAATCTTCTGCATAGAAAGGAACTTGTGCATATTGGACTTTTGTCCAAAAATCATCTGGCATGTTAATGTAAGTCACTCAAACCAATTTGGAAAAGTGTTTGCTGAAAATCTACCTGCATCCTCACGAAGGGACGATCCACTAAGGAGGATGCAGTTATGACAGATACTGAAATGAAAAAGGGCTGCCATCGTGTGTCTGGCTCCCGGATTTATCAGTGCCCACAGCTCTAAGCCAAAATGAAGTATTGGGAGGTAAATCATCTCCGTACATTTCTCATAGGTACTTAGGAAGAGAAAGCAAATTTAGGGAGGACTACCAGGAATTCCTCTCCCTCAGTGAGGGAATTCTACTCTTTCTCCTTGTGCTCTAGCTTAGCTTGTCAATATTAAACCAAATAAGAGAGAAGAGAAAACCAGACAGAAGCAGTCAGAGGCCTCAGATGGCACAGGAGCACAGCTCTCTGCCTTGGCCCTGCAGCTCACCACACCTTTCACCTCTGCAGCAGTGCGGCTGTTGCCCCCATAGAGACAACTGCACAACTCATATTCTCCAATGGCCATTGAGCTTTCTGAAAAGAATTCCACTTTGGGGTTTTGGGGGCGGGGTTGTTTGTTTGTTTGGGGATTTTTTGTTTGGTGGTTTTTTGTTTGGTTTTGTTTCTTTTTTTTTTTTTGCGGGATTTGCCACATTTTAGCATCTTCAAAGGGTACAAGTGCAGCCCAAGGTGTGCAGACACACCAACCTGCTGCCCCCTGAAGAAATGCATGAGCAGTTACTGCAGCTCTTACCATCTTCAGTTTTGGGGTCGTTACACTTCATTAGCCTACTCATAGTCATCACTTGAACGATAACAACATTTGCCCCATGAGTTTCCAGAGACAATTTTGGAAAGGCAAGCTGGCATGAAAGGAGAGGAACAAAGCTTTGAGTCCGAACCCCTGAACTGTGCAGTCTGGACAACTGGAAGTTTGCAGAGTTGGAGCTCCTGGAAGAAGAAAATGCCCACCCAGAGCACTGAGTGCTGCCCTCAGTTCTTCTGTGCCATGGAGTGATCTCAAATACTGTGATCATGGGAAAATGATGCAATGTGCACACCAGCCAGTGCCCATCACTTTACAGAGAGGCACTGGCAAGGTTTTAGCTGGAAAATTGTACAAAACTGTACAGCTGCACAAAACCGTACAACTGCACAAAACCAGCAACAATTTTCAAGTGCAACTTGAAACGCCGAGAGGGATTAATAATCAGCTCTCTGTGTCTCTGGAAGAACAAGCAGGAAGCAAGGGCAGTGCTGCAGGGCGATGCATAACTGGAGAGAGTGGAGCATCCCCCTTTGGAGGGCTTTAGGAACAGCTGCCAGGATTTTATATATAGTTGATCCAGTTTCAGAACACTGGGGAAAATTTTGTGCTGTCTTAAAGACCCTTCCAGCCCTATGATCCACATCTCCATATGGCACATGGCCCTTACATGTTCTACACCTCAAATATCCCAGTGTCACTGTTGTTCTCAGGGAGAAATCACTCTTCCCCACAGCAGAACTTCTTTGAGGATGCAAAATAAAGACCATTTTCAAAGGACTCAGCCACTACTTTGTTGAGAGCTATTGACAACATTGCATAAGCGACACACATCTCCTGCATTGCTTTGGCTGGTTGTAGGGGGTTACAGTCATCCTAGACATTTGTTGCCCAAATCTGCTCACACCCTACATCCATACGCAGTCACGAGTAATCTCCAGGACCTGCCAGGCTTCAGGCAAATGAAATACAGGACATGATCATGCTCTGGCCATGCAGGAGAAGGGATTTGTTCCAGCAATCTCAGAACCATGACGTGAGCTCCTGGAGCGAGCAGGGTGAAACAGGGCCTTGTAATAAAATTGTCATTATGCATGGAAGGCCAGTGGATGAGAAATTATAACAGATATGGTCTATTCTAATGAGAAAAGGGATGGATGATGGTGAGCAAAGAAAGGCATTCCAAAGGAAGGACAATAATACCTTGTGGAAATCGCATGAGGCTGCTGTTTGCTTAGAGGTAGCAGAGGCAAAGTCCTGACAGTTTCATCAAAGAAATTGTTTAGGGTATGACCAAGGAAACATACTTCACTGTACAAATGTCAAACTGCTGGTATCTAGAGCGGAGAGTGTGCATTTATCAGCAGCAGTAGAACATACCTCACAAAGAATAACTGAGAAGCAAAAAAAATTGTCATAGATTTGCTGTGACTTGGATATTCCTGGCGCTCTGGCTGAAGATGCTACACAGGGGAGGAAGATTTATATAACATTTCATAGAACAGTGGAGTGATGGGCAAATACTGAGCATGATGTAAGCCCGGACAGAAGAGAAAACAAAGCTTTTCCCAACCACGTGGTGAAAAAATGATCTCTGCATGATCTCAGTGCAAAAATAAGTAAGAGAGATGCATCTGGAGTTACTGACAGCTATTGAATTGGGGCAGCCATGAATAGACAGGAGGATTCAATCTAAGAGGTCAAGGGAGTACTTACTGCTAAAGTAGTTTATTTTGTGGACAATAGATTAAGAAAGGTTTGCAAGGAAAAAAAAGCTACTGAAAGCACTTTTTCTTTAAAAAGAAACCAACTACTGTTTTTTATATAGAAAATGAACACATCGACGGAGTAGGAGGAGGATATGTGCTGTGCCAAGAATAAACAGGTTTGTTGTGATGTATGTAATGAAAAGTGGAAGAGGAGCACTTCTCTGCTGGCAGTGAATTGCACATAGCATTTGTTGGAACAATTTTGGTATAAGAAAAGGTTTCTTGCATGACATGCGTTTTAGTTTAAGCCTCTTGTTCTTTTATATTGTTGCCTAAAAGCCACATGTTTATCGCAAGAATCTTGTTCATATCATGAGACACTGAAGTTGAAGCACAAAGCTAGTGTCAGAGGTGAGGTACATGTCTTAGAGTTTGAGGCTTTTCATTTTGCCTTCGGATCAGCATAAGAGGCGGACGAACCCATCTGTGTCCTCCTTTATCAGACCTGCTGCATCCAGACTATTGGGTACTTGTGAATCAAATGTTAGGAAGGCAAGCTAGGTCAATAACTAGGACATCAAATTTAGGCTTAGTAGATATAAGAGTTAACTGAAAAATTGCAAAAGCACTTTGTGCCACTAAGTGTCCAAGAAATAAAATGACACATGAAATTCTGTGTAGATAAATGTAAAGTGATGCAAGTAGAAAAATAGTTCCAATTTTCTTGTATAACGATGGACTGTGAGCTATCACCAACCAACCAGGAGAAAAATATTGGGAATATATGAAAACATCAGGCTGATGCAAAGGGAACATTGGGAGTGGTTAGAACAGGAACGGAGAACACACAGGAAACAAGCTATGCTAGCACATTGAATACAGATCTGATCCTCTAGCTGAAAATTAGTATCACATAAAATTAATACTGTAGAAATAGAAGAATTACAGAGAAGGGTGATGGGATGATCAAATAGGTAGTAAGGTTTCTGCGTAAAGAATTTCTGAATAGACAAGAATTTCAGCCAGGGAGGGAAATGGCTAAGAGGATCTATGACAGTTGTGTCAAAAATAATGAGCAATATTCTTTAAGGTCATCTTCTCTGGTCCAACAGCTCTGCAAGCCACAAGTAACTAGGACAGCATTCTGGAGAACCCTTACTGCATGTATAGTTCTTTTGCCCCTCCTGAGGTGTTCACTATTGTCTTCTGTCATTGATAGCTCTCTGGGCTGGGCAGTTTAAGCTGACTGAGTTCCTCTTACCTTTTTTGGATACTTAGGCCATGAATACAGGTATTCATATCCCACACAATGTAATGCAGCATTAGTACTTCTTATCACCCCTAATTCTTCCTTCAGAAACCATATAGCTCCTCTCTGTCCTATTTGTTAAGATGAGCGATCTGACAGGGCTCCAAAATATGCTTATTTTTATATTGCTTCCACACGGAAGTTACTGCCCTGAGTGCTATAACGTGAACCAACTCCAGCAAATGCATCTGTCACAGCACATTGCAAGCCACCTGTCTCCTTGCTCTTTCTCATATGCTACGCCCCAACTTTCTTAAGAAGGTCCATCCGCACTGGAAAACACTGGCATACCCCAGCCAGTTTTGTGATGCATACACATACACGGCACAGAATGACTGGCTGGACCCATGCAGCCCAGCGCTGTGCTCTCGTTTGTCCCAGAGGCCACAGTCATAAGAGCTGTTCTGCTTGCAGATGGTAATCTTGTTTGCATCCTGAAAACCAAGGCTCAAGAAAAAGAAGAGTTTATAGTTCAGCCTGCAGTGAAAAGGCAGCAAGTCTCCCCCTGCTATTCTCAGAAGCTACTTGCGTATTCTACGGACTGCTCTGGTTACTTATCAGCCTTTTTTACAGGCATGCAGATATTCAATCATCTCTTGGCTCTTCAAGCTTCTAGGTCAATGGGGAAAAAAGTCAACAGATCAACAAATGAATTAAATTTATGCACCCTACAGATGAAGAATAGAGTACAGCAGGTTCTAAGCAGGAATGAAGATTCGGAGAGGAAAATGATAGTGAAGTATTTGAGATGTATAAGGCTTTGTATTTATGGTTATCTAAGATGCAATCAGGTAAGTTATTTCTGAACTGTGTCAGCTGGTGAAAAATGCTCCGTGCAGTTGCTGGTAGGCTTATAATATGGTGACAGGATTATTCACATTAGAAAATCTCTCTTGCATAAAACCCAGTACCCTGCTACCTCCATTGCCCCAACACAGGCACCATTTGCAATGCCCTCAGTGTCCTGCCTGAGCTTCCCTCTGGAAGGACACAGGACTCCCGTAGGACCTGTGCTATACCTGCCATGCCACGGAGCCATTAGACTCCATGGAAATGCTTTAGATGACCAATTCCTTTCAAAACAACTGTGTTCAGGCCACTGAATGAAGCCACAGGCTTCATGCTTCCCCGCAGAGCAGGCAAGCATTGCTGATGTCAATTTTCAAAGAAACTAGGCACAGAATAAGTGACAGTCAAGGCTTACACAGCAAATGAATGGTGAAGCTAGAAAGGGCTCTCAGCTTTTCCATCATGCCTTCCCTTCCTTATGTACCGGCATCGTCCTGCACCGTGCACACCGCAATGGCTTGCTTTGGGTCTGAGTATACAAAGGTTGTTACGAAGCTGCTCTGTCAGGTTGGAAGGACTCTCTAAGCCTATGCCTTTGGGTTCAAAGCAAACTTAATTAGTGTCCTGTGTACTTGAAAGAGGACTATGTGCCCAAGTGTTCTTCTTGTCTTCAACTGTAAACAAAAAATTATTAAAAGGTTCTCAAGGATTTGAGGTAGTAATTAAAAGAAGATGAGTGATCTTCACAAGCGACAGCACGGCTGCTTTCCAAATGAATGCTGCGAAGCTCCTTGGCTGGGATCTTATTGTGACTGCAAATTATCATCTCTAAGGCTAAAGATATATCAGGATTCCCACGCATCTCTCTCTAAAGCAGCTGTACCTTGCCGTGCACAGGGTACACAGCCGCTATGTGACAGACGTTGCAGCCATGTGGAGGGGAAGGCAACAAATTTGTGTCTGGATACGGAGTGAAAAAAGGATGTAGACAAACCTGTCAAACCAAACATGGTGGGAATGGAGTGCCTTTCCCACACCCTTCCTGCAAATCCCACTGGTTAAATGTAAAATTCCCCACTGGGAAAATGGAGATAAAGTTTTCTAAGGAAGAAAAGAGTTGTGGGGAACAGCCAGCTGTGTTCATTTCCAGGAAAATGCTCATTGGAAACAACCAAGTTAACAAGAAAGGCCATTTTTAAGACACTTAAAAATTCCTCTGCTTCTTCTTGAATGGAATTTCTTGTGTCCTCAGCCCACTTAGTGCAAGCTAATCCCTTGGCTCATTTGTAAAGAAAATAGTTATATAAATGGATAAAGCTCTCAAGATAGCTGCTAACAATCATGTTCCAAGTCAATTTTCTGCTTCACTAATACTCTGAAACTAATCAGCATTTTTCTAAATGATCTCTCTATAATACTTGATTTTTCTGCCCCCAAAATATTTACTTGGAAATATTTATACGAACACACTCCCTACCACTTATTTTTACTTACCAATTAAAATACACTTCACAAACACATTTTGCAGAAATACTTCTAGCTGCAGCTCCCAAAACTGAGTGACCGTTCTGCAGGCTTGGTGTTTGCCTGGCATCTAAAGCTGAAGGTGTCCGCATGTGAGGTGAAGGACAGTGGGATTCAGGATGGGCGCCAGGATGGATGCTGTTGCAGCAGGTGGCAGAGGGGCAGTAGATGGCCAAAAGTTGGGCAGGTGGAGGCTTTACCGAGCCCCTGATATGGCAGACAAATTGAGGGGCTTGAGCTGGTTTTGCCTAGAAGCAAGACTGCAATCTGAAGGTGGTTCTGAAAAAGACACGCAGGTGGTGTCCCTGCCTTTCAGGGTGCTTCAGGCATGGAGCTACCAGAAACTGTGAGTTTCTACTAAATTTTACCACATGGATTTAAACTTACTGTTGCATTGCCCACCCCAGGAATCTTTGTAACTATTGATATCAAATTCACCAGCTCTCAGTTTTCTCATAATGAGACATATTTAAGGAGGCAAATACACCATTGGTGGCAGTTCAGCTGTTTCATCCTTGGCTTCCTGATGAGGTCTTGGATGAATACCACCTGGCCCTGTTATGCTTCATTTTACAGATTTCTTCCAGAAACTTTTTCATCAATAGTTTAGTCTGGGATGAAGCGTCTAATTATCCCCAAGTAAAGGTGCTTCCCAAGATACATTAAGATGAACATAGATGAAAAAATTAATCCAGTTTTCTGCAATGGCTTTTTCTAAGTTGCTCTTCCACACTTCAGTCTTCTATGGGGTCTCTTGGGTGGGCCTCCTGTCCTGAAGTATTTAAAAAAATGTTATCATATATTGTTATTTGGACACCTTTTGCAATCAGTTCCTCAATCACTTTTTAACCTGCCTTTTTTCATTTTTAGATAGTCAGAGTTTAAACTTGCCACCATGTGGAGAGCACTGGGGTTTCAGGGTCCCTGTAGGATGCTCAACATAAATCATCTTTGGAAGTAATAGCAGGTGTATATTTATTTCCAAAAGGGTCTCAGGTCTCCAGGAGAGCATGACTGAGCCACAAAGACTACAGAAAAAAAACAGAGAAAGTTAGAGATATGGGGCCTCTGTTTTGGAGATGCTGATAATTTTTAGCTGAATTTGTGTTTGAACACCTTATTTTTGTTCAGTACCTCCATATGAAAAAATATTCAACCCATTTCTACATTGCATGCAGGACTCTTGCTTATCTGGAGTCTTTCTGAAGGCGATGACTCCATTATACAGCACCTCTTGCTACCAAGTGCTACTGAAGTGCCTGGTACGTAGTACTGCAAAAGATCAGGGAAAACATCGCTGGCTACCTCTTAAGAGCCTTGCAGGGAGGAAAATTATGTGGGCTTTGATCATACCACAGGAATCAGACAGGAATGGGTTCGAAAAGTTCTATAATGGGCAGGATGTGGAAAGAATATTGAAATGCGCAGATAACCCTGTTTAAGAAAAATCTTCATGAAGATAACTGAAGCATTTGCTATTTATATCTTTCCATTGACAGTAGAATTCATATTTTCCATAGAATCTGTTTGGCAGCATAATTTCCTTCCTTTCAGCTTCAATTCCATTCTCATCTGAATGAGATGTTCTCCCAGAAATTGAAATCAAAGGAAGCCTGTACAACCCTTGCAAATGTCAACCTTCTGAAGGTTCTTTCCACTATGTCCACTCAAACAAATCCTTCTCAAGGATTTCTGAGACACCTCAGAAGACTCATGAGTTCTGTGAGCCCCCAAGATAACTATTTTAATTTACGCATTTTTAGTATTTACCGGTGTGTTTTACTCAGAGGAGCAGAGAATTATCAAGTAGATATATAAGGACAAGTCAAACAATTGTTTTGTCAGCAAGTTACACTGAGCGCAGAGAAAGCACAGCAATACCACAGCCTTTCTTATTGGTGGTTACAGCTGGAGCAAGTTAAATATTAGAGTTTATGCTACGTAAAACAGTTATCACTTCTGATAATTTTTTCTTTTGATTCAAAAAGCAGATAAATTTACAAAATTTCCATCCAGGCAGAAATTACTAAACAAAATTAAGTTTAAAAAACCAAAAAACCCAAGGAATGCCAAGCCATTTTTGCTGTTTTGAAGGGAAGGACCAACTTTGACCATGGGACTTCCCAGATTGCCCTGCAAAACACAGAGCCTGGAAGTCCTGTGTATCCACCTTTGCAGAGTCATTAAAGAGCCTTCCCATATCACGAAGCTCTGTCCCTCAGTGTCATAGCAACCTTGTCTTCAGATCAGTTTAATAAACTAATCTATCTTGAAAGCATTTGACACTGCTGCAGTGGGAATTCTGTGGGAACATTACAGTTCTGATAATTAGAAACCTCCAATTAATTTCCAGGTTAAAAGTATTTGTGGTCATTGTATACCCATTTGTTCTCCTGCTGGCATTGCCTACAACTGAGAGCTGGGAACACAGAGAGCTCCCGAGTGCCAGGGTAGCAGCACTGCTGCTATTTTTCTCACCTTCATTTCAGCCAGAGCACATCAAAATCAACATGTGCCATCAGAAACTTCCCAGCTAGCTCCAGCTGAAAACATCTGCTGATCCATCAATAATGCAAACCAAAGGTCTTCACATCTGGGACATTTTCAGGGAAATTCAGCTGAACAAATGTACAGAAGGGATTCAGTGAACTAGATGTAAGCATCTACTGCCATTTTAGGCTTCTGTGAGGTCTGGATGGTGCAGACTGATGTGGCACAGGTCCACTCTCTGAAGTTCAGGCAGTGTATGTTATGGGAACCCCAAAACCTTTATATAACTCTCTCAGAGACCTGAATCCCACCTGGGTGTCCACCATAGCATAAGCTTGATAGCTGTTTAAAATCTGTTGACTCAATTTCCATTGACTATGATGGGATCTTAGTGATGGTGCTTACAAAGAAATATGGCATGTAGACACCTGAATTTAGGTGCCTTAACTTCTGAGCTGAATCCCACTCTATCTTCCAATATTAACTGGAAAACCACTATTTTTCTGGACTCCCTCATCAACACTCAACTATGTGTTTGGGACACTGATAGAGAATTCAGCATATTAACAGAAGAAGGGGGCTGAATGAAATGTAAAGCACTGACACACATCTTCTTCTAGCTTTCCAAGGGATCACAGTGGCACAAGAGTCCTCCTAAATTTATTGTGGACATATGGGGGGGGGGGGGGGGGGGGGGGGGGGAGGTTCAGCCTATATTTCCAATATCAGAGTTTGAGAATTCAACTTTTTATAGTTGGATTTTATGCTCTCCCAAAATGAAAGCATAAAAATTGTGAGAAGTCTATTGGAAAACCTGGGCTAACCTACTTTCAATTACCTTTAGAAGGCATAAGCTAGTAAAGATGACATTGTAAGAAAGATTTTGTCCTCTAGAAGTAAGATTTCTTATGGCATTAGGCTACTGTTACCTGAGGCTCTTGCACTAGAGTGAGAAGGTATCTTAAACATGGCAAGAAATTAGGGGACAGCACTGTAATGGAGAAGAGAAGGAAGAGAGCAGTCAGCATTGACAAGCTGGAAACTTAAATTGGACACCTCTAAACATAGGTCAATAAAATTAAATGGAGGTATAAGGTAAATGAAGATTGCAACTGAATTTCATTATTTCAAGAACAGATCTCTGATACATTAGGATGGGTCGTTTCTTCAGAGAGGTGGAAGGAGTATCTGAGAGGACTTGAATATGGAGAAGGCTTCAAATGTCCTTGCCCCGTATGGTAGGACAATTGGCAAACTCTGGATGTGCTGACGCATACACTTGTCAGGTAAAATTAAGGTTCCCATTCTTCTTTCCTGCCACTAGTTCTATATATTAAGTTCCATTTTAATTTAACTACCCTTATTGCAGCATTTCTTCATTCAAAACAAATAGCTCCTAGGAAAGGTGCTTTCAGGGGAGCACAGTGGGCTTTTTTTTTTTTCTTTTTTTTTGGCACTGGTATTGGCATTTGCAGTAAGCAGGAGGAAATCCCAATTCCCAGTGCCTTGGAAAAGATAATGAAGTTTGCACAGTTCTGAGAAATTAGAAGGGGACTGGAGGTTTAAAATAACTTCTACAAAATAAAACAGGAAACTTGTGTTCTTATTACAGGCGGCAAACAGGAGGCTCACAGACAAGCTAAACCCTTGGAATTAATTCCCCATGTTAATGTTATTTATGTGCCACACAGCAGCATCTGAAGGCTCCATCCCAGCCTGGGATCCCATGTTTCCAGTACTGTCCAAGTAGGTCACAGTAAATCATCCCCACCACCTAGAATCTACAACAAGAATTTCATGAAAACTTCATTTAGGACCAATTTTTCTGATGGAAATTTAAATGCTTGCAAAAATCATCTGTTTTAACCCAGCTCTGATTATTTCGGATGAGGGAATGAGCCCAGACAGCTTGCCCTGTGGATACCTGCCCTCCTGCTGCTGGGGAATGCCCTCGGGTTTGGATTTATGGTCTCTGTGTATTTCCCTGGAGATCCTACACAAGTTTTCTGTGCCAGGACATTGTCTAATGCCTCTGAAACCTGCTGGACCTGCTGCAGTCTATCAGGAGTCTGTCACATACATCCAAAAACTCCCATGTGCAGAGCTCCTGGGTACCACATGGACATAGACATGTATTTCTGCTAGGGAAAGCCTTTTTCTCACCAGTGTGGCACATCACGGAGTACATCCCTTTTCAAGCATTTTACCGAAGGAAGCTGAAACACAGAGCAAGTGAGGCAGGAGTTTCCAAAAGGGAACACAAAAGAAATGTGCCTGAAGCATGCCAGAAGTAACTAAGTCATGATTACAGAGACAACAGCGAAACCAAGAAACATCATCTAACCGAAAGGACAACCTTGCTTTTTTTTACTTCTATAAGAATAAAAACTTTTGCGAATTACATATATACCATTAACATTTGATCTAAAGAGGTTCATGGGTAAGATGAGCAAACGGGGATAAAAATAGCTAAAGGACAGTTTTTCCTGGGAGACCCAAGCACCTTTTGTTCTCAAACCTAAGATTTAGAGCCACTAATTATTTGGGGTTTTGCCTTTTCAGGCATCTATGCAGCCTATTTGTTGAAAATTGTTCTTTTCCACCTCTTGTCAAACAACTTCTTTTAAGAGCTTTTAGTTTAGCAGCCAAAAATTAAGGCCCACAGATCTTCAGTTGGTTTTGGAAATTGTGTATCCTGTATAGTTAAAGAACAAAAACATCCCACAAAGACCATTCTCCCTTCCCACATCTCTTTCAAAAGCAGGTGTGGTGAATGCTCTGTCTTGGTACCATTTTTTCAGTGTCTTTAATGCTTTGTGTTAACCAAGACCGCTGGGTGAGAGAGCTGATGACACAGTCCTTTGTGTACGTACCTTCTGGGCCATTCAGGTTTGAGATAGACACACCTTCCAGAGAGACGACTGGAGATGAGATCCCCAGTTCAGCTCCTTTTACCTACCGAAGTAACTGGAAAAAGCAACAATCCGTGCAACAGAAAGAAGTGATTCCTCAAGCTCAGTGCCTGCATGTTGCTTAAATCCCCTAGGTTAGCACTGGCCAGCCATGAACTTCATCAGCAAGCAGCTCAGCTGTACTGCCACCATTTGGAGTACAGTAACACAACCAGTTACTGATATTTCCTTGGATATTATACAACCTTCTGACAACGTAATTCATCATGAGAGTGAAATCAGATAGTTCCTTGGGAGCTTGTTGAATTCCTGTATGTAGTTTCCTTTCTGGTTGAGCCCACTTGCTGGTCCCATTGTATTGCTGCCTGTTCTTTGAATTGCCATTTATAAATTGCTCTGTGTACAACTAACTCTTGCGTAAAAGGCTTCAACAATAGCGATATACAGTCAAATGCCCATAATTGCTTTCACAAAAGGAAAAGAAATCACATCAAGGATCATAAACCTCAGTCCCTGTGTACTGTGGTTTGAAATAGATTAAGCCCTATGGCTGATAATGTACTTCAGTGATAACCATTATGAGTCTACTAAATAAGAAGCCAATTATTGTTCTAACAAGCCATTCATTAGTAATCTGGACAGAGATCATATAGATGGTATATAACGCCTGGAAATGGCAAAGAAAAGCAGAGAAGTGATGTGATGAAGGCACGGGTATAAAAGTAGAGTTACAGCCCTTTTCAAAGACCTGATTTTAATTAGGAAGAACAGCAACCTGCCATCAGCGACACACACTCCATCTTGCTGGGTTTCTGATGAGCACTGTGCTTTCCCAAGCCTTTAACATGGGAGGAAACCAAACAGCACCGCTCCAGAAAAGTCACGGCTGTGGCCAGCATGACCCAGGCTCTGCCCTCCAGCCCAGGCACACTCCAGCTGATGGCACTTGTGCAAGCATAGCACACAGGCACCAGGTCACGTGACAAAATTACCACCATATGTATATAGGACAGGCCGTCTGAGAATGGTTTAAGCTAAGCAGCACTATCATTTGTTCATGTAACTCCAGGCTGAGGTATCAACTTCCCTAAGCTCAAAGTGGTGCTTGAATGGCAGACAAGTCACAGCCCTGTGGAGCTTTGTGGTGGCCACCACCTGCTTCACCTGATAAAATGATTGATTGCTGCTGCTGCTAAGAGATTTCAAGCTGATCCTGCAAATACCAGGTCTACAAAACATTCTGCAAACTAATTGCAAGCTCCTACCCTCAGGGTGGCCTGGTTTCAGCTGGGGTAGTTAATTTTCCTCCTGGTAGCTGGTGCAGTGCTGTGTTTTGGATTTAGTGTGAGAATAGTGGTGATAACACACCAATGTTTTAGTCGTTGCTGAACAGCGTTTACACAAAGTCAAGGACTTTCCTGCTTCTCACAGCACCCCACCAGCGAGGAGGCTGCAGGGCACGAGAAGCTGGGAGGAGACACAGCCAGGACAGCTGACCCAAACTGGCCAGTGGGCTGTTCCATACCATGTGATGTCATGGCCAGTATATAAACTGGGAGGAAAGCTGGCTGGCGGCTGCTGCTCGGGAGCTGGCTAGGCATTGGTTGATGAGCAATTGCATTGTGCATCACTTGTTTTGTATATTCTAATTCTTTTATCATTATTGTTATTTTCTCTTCCTTTCCTGTCCTATTAACTGTCTTTATCTCAATCCATGGCTTTTACTTTTTTTTCCTGATTCTCTCCCCCATCCCACTGAGGGAGGGAGACGGAGTGAGCAGCTCTGTGGTGTTCAGTTGCCTGCTGGATTAAACCACAGCACAGGGTATGGGTGCCACCATTGCTGAGCAAAGCCACAGGCCCAGGTGAAGGCAGCAGTCAGTTTGGTGGGTGTGCTCTCTGCAGCATGGATACATCCAGGGAGCTTGATGGCAAAAAGTCTCTCATTAGGGCTTTTTCCTGTTGCTCCTACCCAGGACAGGAGCATAAGGTTTGGCCTTGGGTGCTCTGTGGGAGAGAAATGCTCTCTCTCAGGATAGCTACGTTAGATCAGCGCATAAAGCACTGTGGCAGCAGGTGTTGCTTTTAAGCTGCCTTCAAGTAGACAAGAGAAATCTCTGTGTGCACTGGTATGGGAGTGAGCATAGAGATGACACCCTCAGATCACATGTTGTCATCGGTCACACAGGAAAGGCTAAAAATGGACAGAAAATGAGTCTAGTGGACTGTTGGAAGGGAAGGAATACCTCATCCAGGAGGAGAACTGCCCAGCTGGTGTTGCCTTGGTTGCAGGTGACCCCTGGCAGATTGCTGAGGCCAACACCCAGAGTAGCATGTGCTCCCAGTGACCAACTGGAGGGACAGAGGGAGCTTTACAGTGATACAGCCAGGCCTTTGCACCATCTCCACCAAGTGCAGGACACATGTCCTAGGCTGGCCCAAGTCTTGCTTGGTCATGCTCATGCCATGGGCTCAGCTGGGACCCAGCTCCCCCCAGGGCTGGTGAAGATAATGATTGTGGCTCAGATGAACCAAGGTTTCCTGGTGAAAGCTAAGGATGGCAGAGGAATGACCACATGTATTTCCTGATCTCAGTAATGCCTGTCTGCTTGAAGGTCCTGCCTCTCTCCTCCTCCCAGTGCTGCCATGCCAGAAGTGAAACCCATGTCCCTGGAGCTGATGGCCAGGGCTCTCTGTTCTGGTTGGAATCGGCAGGTTTTGCCAACAGAAGCTGGGAAGGTAAAAATGTGCGCTGATCACCAGTGCGCTTTCCTTCGTGAGAGAAGAGAGGGAACAGAAAATTGTTACCCTGTTTGCCTTGCAGCACGACAGAGAAGAGATGGCTCCACCACCCCCTCTATGGGCACTTCTGAAGATGAAGGAAGTAGAGTGTCACCTCCAGGAAGTTTTACTCTTGGTATCTCTAGCGCAGGGCTGGCCACCACAGCAGCCCCTGTTTTTCCCCTCACCGTAACCACCCTGATAGAGAAAGGGTTAAAGGAAAATGTCTGCCTCATACGAGCCCACCTGCCTGGGGTGTCTCTGGGAGGAGAGCCCACTGAGGCACCACAGCAAAGGGACTTTCTCCCACCTCCACATTGCAGATGGAAAAATTCAGTGTCCTGTGAATCCTTTAGTTATCTTTAAACTGTGAAGACATTACTTTAGTGGAGCATGTTCAAGTACATCTGGGTGACTTACCCACAAATTTGGGACAGACTTGCAAGATTTTGAGAGAAGAAAGGGAGGAGGAGAATAGGATGGTGCCAGTCATTGGTTCTCAAGGTAAGAATGAGACCTGTAATGAAGGCACCAAGGCAATCTTCCAGTTGGATTAAAGGAGGAAAGGTCTTCTTCTTGCGATAGTTGGCACACCAACATGTCAGTGTAAATGCCAAATGTTTGCCCTTGGGGTTTTGTTTTGGTTTTTTTGCACTTAGCAGTTCTAAGTTGCCTTGCACACTGCTTTACTTGGAGTGGAAAATGCTGCAAAGGGGAGGGAGGGCATGGCTTTCTCCAGAACAAATGCTTCCGGAGTGTACATAATTAACCTGGACTGATGGAAAAAGTGAAATTCAGCTAAGGACTGAAGGCTTTGCTATTTAACCTGTGAAGTTGTCATAGGAGGTTGTCAGTCAGATGGATTCCCAAGGGGAAACAGCTTAACGTAGTGCCTCTGCCCATCTGAGGGGGCAGCTGGCTCTGCTGGGGCATATGATTTCAGCCTTCCTTTGTTTGTGGCAAAGGGTTTGTTTTCTATGTCTTTGGGAAGCCAGAGAACTCTCTGCTTATTTATATATGCGGATGAAAAAAAGCACACAAATGCTGAATTTCAAACAGTGTCTTACAAAAATCTTTCATTGAAGACAATGAGCACATTGTCTCGTTAAAACACTGTCCTATGGACCTTACCAGTGAGTGCTGACACACGTGGACTAAATCTTCTCCACTGCCAAATTACATGTTGGCAGGAGAAGTTTCTGGCACTAACTGAAGAATTCAGTTGCATTTATTGCTTCTCTGTTTGTTTGTTTCATTTTCTACAGCAATTTTGGAGGAATTAATCTTTCCTTATTTTAGGGAACTGATTCAGTGTCCAGCACACTGATGCCTCACTTGAGAGATCCACATCAGACCGACCGATCCCCACAGCAGGCTCACACCTTTGGGGCTCCAGCTGTGGGACGCCCCACTGCAGACCAAGCCAGCCTGGGGCCCTTTCCATGCAGCCAGTCTCTTTTTCCCAGAGCTCTCTCATTTAGCGCAATGCAGCACGGTGCAGCGCAGCATCTAATGTACTTCTTGACCCACCAGCATTCAGCGAGCGATGGAGAAGCAGGCATGTGTGTATGAGTATCTCATTAACGGTCTCCATTTAAAAAGAAGTTGTTAGTGCTAAACCTGTTCTCCCAGGCTCTTTTTTGTGGTTTTCCTAGGTTAATCCTGCCCTCTTTTCTACCAGTAAAGATATAGGGGGCTGCAGGACCTTACAGAGGTGGGAATTACTGTGATTGATTAATTACCATTGCATGCAAACCTTGCTCCTTTCTTCTGGTTTACAGCTCTTCAGGAAAAGCTAAGTAGGGCATGGTAAAGCACAGAGGATGCTCTGCTGGGCTCCAGTATAGTCTTGAGCCCACTCATGCCTCAGTTTCCCCACAGGTGTGACCCAGAGCTCAGCATTCCCCTTGCAAGTGCTCTCAGGCCAGATTTGATATTCGTGGAGTTGTCTGGGAAAGAAGATGGAGGGTTCCACATCAGTGCAGAGTAAATTGTCATTAAGTGAGAACTAATGAATGATCACATGAATCCCAAACTGGAGCAATTAGCCACTCTGCTGCTGCCAGAAGGTATTTTCCCTGCTGCCACAGTTGCCTCTAGGTGGCTGATTTTTAAATTACTCTTTCCTCATCACTTCAAAACATCGTCTTGGGAGCCAATCAAACCTTTTTTTACAAGTATGCCTAAGTGCTCAGTTTCATCCAAGAACTGTGCTCCTGCTGCAGCTCAGGTGGGGCTGACCCCTCACTGGATGCAGTTTATTCCTGTTGAAAAAGCTGATTTGCATGAAGGGAGGATAAGTGATAGGTCGTTGCAATGTGTGTTTGCACACACACACCTGCATGAGGAGCTACAAGTCCGGTGGATGCAGCACACACCAGGTGGTAGGTGCATGGGCAACTATTGGCTTTGTCTGTGCAGGAAAATCTGCTTCATTTCTCGCAGAAGAGCCCACACCAAAGCAACAAGGTGACTTGCTGCCAAGATTTCCACAAGTCCTTTGGCGACGTGCTGGGACAAGAGTCAGTACCTCTGGCCAGGTGCCTATTATTATCCCTGGGTGCTCAGGCAAGAGGAAACTGAGGCAGAACAAGCAAAGGAGTCTCAAAGTCCCTCAAGAGGCAGGAACAAGGTCGCTGGAGTCATGCAATGAGTTGGGCTTACGTGGCTACAGGTTCACAATGACTGCTTCAAAATACCAACAAAAAACTAGGCAAGGAACCCAGCTTGGCAGGAAGAAGTCATAGGGTTAAAAAAAAATTCTTGTGACTCCTGGATGCTCAAAAGAGCCCCGTTTTAATCAGGTTTTTGCAGCTGGGTGTGGGGATTTCTGTACTCAGGCAAGACCAGCCCTAGGGACTGAGGTGGGGTCTAACACCAAAATTGCAGTCACTGATGCTGGCAGCTCTGGACCTTTTGCCTGAATATTTGTATGTCATCCACTTTGGGTGTGCAAGAGCTCCGGACATGTCCCAGCTGGCAAGTGAGTGCAGCAGAAAAGATTTAGGCAACTGGCTGTTTTTCATTGCAGACCTCGCAAATGGGAGCTGGAGGGCAGAAAATGTTCTTCACTGCCACATCTCTCCTGAAGACATGCCTTATAAACCTCTTTATGGCTCGTGTGATTATTTCACTCACCCATAATTAATGCCATTTTGCTCCCTGCAAGCTGGGTAACATGGGTTTTACCACCCATGGCTCTGCAGAGCCACTGCCCTGGCTGGGAACGAGTACTCCTGCCAGCAAACCAAGTGACGCTGGTGGGATCTCAGCCATGAGCGAGTGGTAACCAGCTCACTTCAGCCCATTTTCCTTGATTGACTGCACCTTTTAAAGTACTTGCCTCAGTCTCTTGTCACCAATGAAAGTGCTGGGACTTTGTCATGCTCAGATATCTCCTGGTGTGGAGGTTTGCTGGGCGGAATTTGGCTGAGTGCTGCCAGAGCTGCAGCCAGCCCTGACATTTTTTCCTTAGGTTATAGCTAGTTCAGCTGGGCACATCCAGCTATGTTTGTATTTCATCAAAACAGAAGTTACTTCATCACCATAGAGACAGCTATGATTTGCATCTTTATTAAGCAATGACAGATGCCCTACTGATAAAGGCAATCTTTAGTGATGGATCCCCATTGGCTTCAAGTTCCAGCATTCCCATTTATTATTAGGTGCTTCTGAAATCAAAATTCTGCCAGGCAATTGGCAGGGAGTTACATGTTAATATTTGTGCTGTGATGATATTCTGATGTGAATAAATATTTCTCACATGTGAGACAGTCAAATACTCCCGGCTGAAGCAGAGTGGGACTGACAGAATACCAGCTGGTTCTGCAAGGCATAAACCCCGCCACCGAAAGTGGAGGGAATTGGAGGGGGGCACAAAGTGATCAGGAACAGAAAGCAAAGAACGTGTACGGTGCTGATGTCATGCAACACCAAATGACCCAAAAGGTCTCCAAAGTCTGGAGAGCCGAGCACTCACAGAGCAGGCAATACCCATGCTGGATTTCCTGCCCCACAGCTCTTGCCCAGCTACTGGGCGCTGAAATCTTGTTTCCACCTCCTCTGGACTGAAGAGACATTGCAGAAATAGTGTTTCCTGCTGACTTGTGCACATGGTAGCAAACAGGGTGCAAGGAGTCAGTTGCAAGAGTACAAGAAGCACACAGGGTGCAAGAAGCTGGTAGGGCCATCATACGGGGAGAAGGGGAGCAATGACCAGTGAGATGGAGATAAGCCAGATACAGGGCATGCCCCAGGCATTTGGCATAGCCCATGCCATTGCATAACCCCACTGCACAGCCCATGCCATTGCACAACCACTGCAAACTGCTCCCGTGCTCAGGGATGTGTCTACAACCCTTTCATCAATGTCTCAGAGCTTCACTGCCATTAGCGGATCCAACACCACAGCATTTACCACCTTCAGCAGCTTTATCATTCTTCTGTTGTGCATAGGGCACTGGGGCAGAGGGAGAGACACGCTATAACTGCCAGCAATACCCGCTAATTTGGGGTGCCCAAGGAGTAAGGATGGGAAATCCAGTGGACATGATCCAAACCTGCTCTTGTTCAATGACAACATACTGGTCTCAGAGAGTGAGTGGTTCAGGCGCTAAACCAGACAGATCAAATCCTTAGAAATTAGGCTTGTGGTTCATCTCCTGGTGTACAGCATCAACGAAACACTGAGGAACACACAAACCTTCAAAACAGGAGGTAACTTGGCCACAAGGAGAGCAGAGGTGGGTGTCTGTCCTTTAGGTAAAGATTAACTTCTCTTTGAGATGTGTAGAGGTGAGCGCCAGAGCTTCCAGAGCCTGGTGCCTTTTGGGTTTTATCCCATAGTTGATTTGCTGGCCTTAGAGAAAGTCTGAGCTTTGGATTGCCGTTGTGAGCTCTTCGCACTTCAGTGGGTTTTATTCATGTTTCATTCACATTTACAAGAGCCTTTTGCCACGTGAATCTGCTGACACTTTATATGGTCTAGTGCTGGTTTTGGCTGGGATAGAATTAATTTTCTTCCTAGTAGCTGGTGCAGTGCTGTGTTTTGGATTCAGTGTGAGAACGATGTTGATACCACACACCCCAATGTTTTAGTTATTGCTATGCCATGTTTACACTAAGTCAAGAACTTTTTGACTTCTCATACTGCCCTGCCAGCGGAGCCTGGGGGGCAGGAAGGGGACAGAGCCAGGACAGCTGGCCCAAATGAGCCAAAGGGCTATTCCATACCATATGATAATATACACAGTATACAACCTGGGGTGAGTTGGCCAGGAGGTACCCTGGCTTGGCGATTGGCTGAGCATTGGTCAGTGGGTGTAAGCAATTGTATTGTG
This sequence comes from Bucorvus abyssinicus, assembly GCA_009769605.1. NCBI lineage: Eukaryota > Metazoa > Chordata > Aves > Bucerotiformes > Bucorvidae > Bucorvus > Bucorvus abyssinicus. Next base: position 7,019,967 of record CM020028.1, on the reverse strand, counting down.
CATCACTTCTTTTGTATATTCTGTTATTATTATTAGCATTTATTATTTTTATTTTCTCTTCCTTTTCTGCCCTATTAAACTGTCTTTATCTCAATCCACGAGTTTTACTTTTTTTCCCCCCAATTCTCTCCCCCATCCCACTGTGGGGGAGAAGTGAGCGAGCAGCTGCGGGTGTTTGATTGCCAGCTGGGGTTAAACCACAACAGGTCTGAGCACACATGGCCCTCTCCCTTTGCAAAGGCCTGCAATGCATCTTTCTCCTCTATCTGGCCACATATTTTCCCCAAATTCAGATGAAATCACTTACCTTTGCAACTCCTCCCTTGCAGAATTTGCTGAAACTTGGCCAAAGGCTCGGCAGGAATGGTGGCAGTGAGGATAGGCAGGCAGTGGACTAACGCCTGTGCATGTTACAGGAAACCAGTATAGGTCAGTTGTAACAAATTATTTACGGGGTTTCAGTCCAAATGGTTATGCTTCTGCCGGCATATTTTGGAACTAATGACTGCAGTGCTCTGTCTTAGAAAAGGTGGTGACAAAAGAGGCATGGATTAGGCCAAGCAGATGATGGACTAGGAAGGGATGTAACTGCAGCTGGTAACAGAAAACTTCCATTTACCCACAGAGCTGCTTCACTGCAGCGCTCTCTCTGCCTTCGTGGCAGAAAGTAGAGAGTACGTTTCTTGTTCCATCAAGTAAAACTGGTGTTAGCAGTCAGGTCAGGTGCCTCCTGGGAGGACTGTTTAGCCCCCTGCGCTCCTCTGAGCTTTATGGCATGCTGAGCATCTCCCACGCTTGAAGGGCAGTGCCCGAGTACACCAAAAAGTTAATTGGAAAGAGCAGCCGTGAAAAAGGCCTGACCTTTTCCTGAATTGCAGCCCAATGCTGAGTAGCAGAGGTCATCCAATTAACAGGGAAAATGATGCTGAAAGAGAACTTTTTGCCTTGAAGAAGTGATGTTGAGACTTGTCAGTGGGGCCCCATCACAGCATGCTCAGTTTCAAGGCGAGATGGTCTTTGCAGTGAGAAGGCAGATGCACCGGCCGTCAGATGTGGATAGTCATCACCAACGCTGTGATGGCTCCTTGCATTCCAACAGCATTGCCAGAGATTGGACATGGTCCCCAGGGCCTCCAAAACTGATGCTTTTACTGTCAGTAAAAAGGTGCCTTGTTCCTGACACTTTTACTCTAAGTAAAGCTGAACTTTGTTCCAAGGGAAATGGTCAGGTAGGATGAAGTTTTTTAGACCTAGCAATTGCCCATGCTAACAGAAAAGAGGGAAGACCGTTTCTCTATCTCATACTCTTTGCATATCCAGTCCTAACATGTTTCTTGCTCTCCATGGGCTCCATTCAGTTTAAAAATAAAATCTTTCCTTGACACATTCCCAAGGTTATTCTCCAGGCTCCAGCAGACTGAATCAACAGGAGTCTTTCAGGCTGGTTCAATGGACCATGTCACTAAAGCATATCCATTGGGATGTTTCTCATTTCACTGGTTAACGAAGATGTTCCTTATCTATTTTCTTATGAAGGAAAGCAAAGAATCACTGCTCGGTATCATGGAATATCAGCTAACAGTGTAACTGGCTTACACAGGGAAACTCTACTCCTTTGCACTTCAAAACATTGAGAAAGTGTGTAAGTCTTGAACAAGGTGCTGTGAGTATTTTCACAAATGTATATTAAAAGCAGTTGAATCAATCTTTCCTCCACGTCGAATTCTGTATATAGCATAAACATTTATAACCAGGCCTGGGATTGTCTGTCTTCAGATCACTCTCCATGCTGTACTCACCAGACAGTCTTAAAAAGCCGTGAGAAGTGCAAGAGAGAACCGCAATTCACCTTTTTCACCTCCTATGATCCCGTACAAGTGTCAGAGCTAAGGCTAATACAAGAACATCAGTCAGGGTGGATCTAATTATACTTCCTCTGAATCAGAACAGCCTTTTGCTTCATCAGAGGCTCAAAAGGAAGCAGTCAGGGAATGCATTAAGTCAAAAACGTGAACAGACCCATTAACTTGGCAGTGATTTCATCACCAGCCATCACCAGCCACTTCAGTCGTAGAGAAAACAAGAAACTTGGTGTGAGATCCTCCACAATTCACTGGTGCTGACTGATGGCACTTAAGAGGAGCACCAGGAAAAGTGGGTAGGAAAAAGAAAAGTATGAGATGAAGTAAGAGATGGAAACAAATGCTGACAAGTAAATGGATGGCTGTTCAGGGGACCATGTTAAAACCAAGCAGCTGGAATCTCGGATGGCAGCCAGCTTGTAAAGAGCAGAAACCTAATTCAGATAATACTTCTTACAGTGCATTCTCCAAAGAGGTCTGCTATTGTCTCACCAATTTTGTTTATTGTGGTCATAAAGAGAACAACCAATACATGTGGAAATAAAAAGCAAACAGGGATTATCAGAGCAGTATATTAGAGACATGCCAGATTTACTACAGTACCTGTTTAGGAAGCTTGAAATCAGTTTAAAAAAAAATGTAATTTTCTCATATTTAAATAGGTCATTGATTACAGCTATTTGCTTCGAGAAGAAATATAAGCAGGTGTTACTAAGAGATGTACTCCCTTTGGCAGGAATTATATTTGTTTCTCTAACAGAAGCCTATGTGCCCTGTGTGATGAGGGGGAGTCTGTCTCCCAGTTTAAAGCAGGAGAGATATGTGTAAGTAAATGCTGTAATTAAAACTGACATTTTTTGCTTGACTGCTAACAGTGACCACAAGGATGAAAAATGACATTAGTTCCACCAGAGGCAGGGACATTGCTCATGGTAAGAGATTAGGGGAGAGCGTTATGGTGGTAATGAACTGACTTATGAGCTCTTGCCCAGGGATGCTGGACTGCTCCTGTGATCCGCGGTGCCATTTCCAGCATGATGACTGGCACTGGCACTGATGGAGAGGAGAGGTGCCAGCTTTCATGAGAGCCGTTATTTGCAAATATACACCATGGCTGAGATGTAGTGAGGAAAACTCTGTACTCGGTGAAGGCACAGAACTGAGAGCTTCAGGGCATAAAGAAGGGGTGTTGACAGTGAGAGGGTGGTGGGGGTGGGTAGAGTTGGTTACTCTAAAGGGACAAACAGATCAGTGATTCAAATACTGATGGGCTGGCATGGAAACTCCACCACTAAGTATTCACAAGGATGTGGTCTTATTCTGCATCTTCTGCGTTTGTGGTAGACCTAGGGAGAGACCAACTGCAGAAAAGTCGGAGGCTGCAGCTGGGTTACACACCCCGGTTTTTCAGGAGCACCTTTTGGCACTCATCTGCCATCACAAGTTCCCAAGGGCTCCACAAACTTCACCCAGGCCAGGTTCCTGGTAACAAGGGGGTGATGTGGCACTGGATATGAGCACAGTGGATGGGGAGATCAGGAGATATGGGAACCTCAAAGAAGGCGACACCAAGATGTGACGGCTGCTCCGGGACATTCACACAAAGTTTTCTATCCTTCAGTCTACACTCACCTCTGGGGAGGAGTCCTGTGAGGGGAGGCAGGAGAGAGATCTCAGATGACCTTGTAAGCTCGCATGCTGTCCTTGTGCATCCCCAGCCATGGTGCTCAGCACCTCCTCTCAAGTGTCCAAACGGGAAGCCCGAGACACCATCCTTAGCAGCCACATTGGTGCTCATTTGCAGAGGAATTAAAAAAAGATGCATCAATTTCATAACACCATAACATCAATCAGAATTCATAAGCTGCTTCCCAAAATTATCACATATGGTAACTACACTGCATCCTGCCCATAATTAGATGTCTGTGTTTAAGAAAGTGTGGCTCATTCGCCATCTCTGGCTTTGTGCTTTCTTTTCCATTCTTGTTGCCTCTTGAAGTGTAAATGTAGCTAATTCATTCTGGCCAATGCGGCAGCATAAGAGCTTGGGTGCGAGTGTTGCATTTGTGTCTGAAAGGAGGCTCAGGTGGGCCCAGTCCAATGACACCTATTGAACAATCAGGTCAATAATACCTTTGCTCTAAGCTCTGCCTGGTATTCATGAGTGTTAACTATCACTTGGTACCTAATTATGTGTTTTTCCTTTCCTCTGGAATGAAATGTGGAATTTAAATCATGCTTACATACGGTCAGGTCTATGAATCGCGCACAAGGAACTGATGTGGGCCACCCCACAAGGAGTAATACAGCAGGAATGCAGTCAGCACCAGCCCATGGCTTGTAAAAATCACATTTTATTATCTCTAAAAAAATAAGATACAAGGGTCTTAAAATAAATGCTTAGCAGAAGATTGATCAAAACAACTTTAATTAGAGGCATGAGGCTATTTACACTGGCTTTTGCTTTTCTAATTTAGCTTTAATTTTCATGCTTGAGAGTAACCAAGTAAACCAAAACTCCTGGCTTAGTGGAAACTTGTGCTGTTAATGAAAACACCTCTCACCCTGTGCAGCAAAATAACAAAGGAGATGACTAGGAAACAGCAATCCAGGTGCTGATACTTTCTGAAATGTCACAGGTTTGTTGACCTGACCAGAGGTCCCTTGCTCCGTGAAACAGTGTCTGATCCTTGCTCCATTGTGGTGATCTCCTGTCCAGACATGACCCCTTCCTGGAGATGCTCAGAGCCAGTTCCAGAGCAAATGAGTCAACGAGCCCCCAGCCCCTGCGTAACACCCAGAGACTTCCCACAGCCTCCACACTCTCCGCCTGCTATCTGTGCACCCAACAGTGGAGGTGGCCTCTGCCACCATGCACCCCAATGGAGCTACACACTGAAGAGGGGCCAGAACTTCTGTCCAGACCATACGTGTGTCTCAAGTTTGGATCTGACCTAATTCCTTATGGAAGTCCAGTCTGCATAGCTCCCGAAGTGCCTGCACTTTACTTCTGGTGGTCCTGGCTGAGAATTGTCTCTACATTACAGGAAAATTATTTCATCTCGCTAAAGCAAACATCTCCTCCGGTAGCAGTCAGTTCCTCCACCATTTAGAAAGGATGTACAATACAGAACCATAGACAGGAATATGCCATTTGGAAGAGGGAAAACCACTTCTGGCAGTATGAATGTGTCCAGAAAGATTTAAAAGTTCCAGACACATGTAAAACTTCCAGAAAGATTTTAAAACATCATGGGTCAGTTTGATAGAACCAGAAGCACAGTCCACAGTGGAAGCTCCAGTCATCAGCAGTATACATGCCCACAGGACAGCCTGTTGCTTTCATTGCCCGCACAGCAGCAGGCTGGTACCTCTGGTGATTACAGCCATGGGGAGAGACTTTCATCAAAAATCGTTTTTTGAGAGGCTTTCCTTTTCTGGCTGATAGCACATGTTACAGCATGGTGACCAGAGCGCCTGTACCCACCTGTGTAAGGAGGTGGGCATCAGAGTCCAACATAAGATGAAGGGAGGATTCCCCCAACCACCTGGTTGAACCTGCAGGCTGCATCTCACCCATCCTCCCCATACAGCTCTGAGATGATGTGGGATGCAAGATAAAATTCAAAACCACAGAAGTTTTCTTCTGTCTCCAGAAAAAAAAGCAGAGGAAAAAATGGGTCAGAGACCATTCCTCTAGGTGTCCAGTTCTTTTAAGACAAAGTCAGGAAAAGCAAAGCTGTGTTACCTATTTGAAAAGAAGATAGAGAAGGAAATGAGCTGGGCAGCTAGTCAGGATCCAGCTAGCAGCATGTAGAGAGCTGATGTTCAAAAGTCCAAGACGTACAAACAAGAAAGATAGTCTAGTCCTGTTGGCTCAACTTTGAATATTGAAGTTTTTAAACTATCTGAGCCTTTTTGATGAACGGCCAAAATGCTAAAACTGGAACTGGATAGGGGCCCAACTCTCCCATTTCCTTAGGGGAGTTTTTGCCTAGCAGGATCAGGAGCTTGGGTCCCTTGCCTTACCTGTGTGGATGGAAGATAATCCTTTTTAGGCATTTTCTCTCTTTCTTTCTGACCACTTTTCCTGCGTTCACTCCAAAACAGTAGAAGGAACATCATGGAGGAGAGATGGACAAAGCCCACTATTGAGTCTGAATGTCTTCTGCAGCCCACCTCTGTCCTCCGCCCCCAGTGGGAGACTGGGTTAGTCCATTACCAGTCAAAACACCCTCAGCTCTTGGGTTCGGGGAGTGCTAAGGTCACTGAAGCTGGATGGGCTCAGGCTTTCACCAACACGGTCAGTTTGTGGCAGCTACCGTAGTCCAGCAGATCAAGTCAAAACATGACAAGGGGTGTTCCTTACCTTCCCACACGTGGCTTTGGCTCTGTGTCCTTTCTCTCCACCACGCAGGAGAGGAGAGGTCAGATTCCCCTTGCAAAAATGGAATTAGAAATGAGCTTATACAGTAAGATTAGTGCAAGTGACACTCTCTGCAGCAGGAGGGAGGAGAAGGGCTTCCAGCACAAGAGCACAGCTGCATGGGAGATGGGTGAATGCAACCTGGAGGAAAGGCTCGTAAAGCTCTGAAGAAGATCAAAACCCACCCTGTCCTCCCAGAAACCTAGAACAGGCATAAATACCACTCCTGGAACCCTGCAACACCTGGCTTGAGTGATCCCCTGTGTGAAACAGGAGGTACACTAATGCGGTGACTTTAATTTCAGAAAGAGAGAAAATCTGAAATACGGATCGTTTTGAAGGAGCTGCTTCATGTCCAAGCAACAGCCGCTGTGCCTTACTGACAAATGAAAGCAGAGGACGTGAGGAGGGACAATGAAGGCCCAGCCAGGATATGCACCTCTTCACTGCCTGCTCAACCAGCCGCCCAAGAGTCTAAACCCTCTCTGGGAATCAGTGGCAGGGAGGAGACAACCAGGCTTCTCCACAAACATTTCCATAGCCATCAGTGGAGATGTCTTGGCATGCAGTTCAAATGGACACAAGCCTCTGTCTCCAAGGAAGGACTTGAGAGGACAAAGAGTCCTTTAGCAAAGTCCAAGCCAAAAAACTCATGTTAGTTTTCCTGTTGTAAGAAAGAGGAGGTTTATTGCTTCGATCTCACTAATGCTTTGAGCCTGGAGGGCAAACTAGAAAACCTACATCTACTGTACACAATAAAGATGATCAAGAGAATTTCGGGCTGATATGAAGCGGGAAAGGAAGGCAGAAATGCAATGCTACATCAGCACAAACATGGCACAAGTGAGCAGAGAGGGACTAATAAACTGGAGACTGGAAAACAAAACCTTATTAGAGATGTAACTTGGAGCCAGAAAAAGTCTTTATCAATGAAATAAAGAGGACTCAATTTTTCATCACTTCAAACATTACCCGTAAAAGGCTGCACCTATACTTCTTGTAGTTCTGTTGTATTATCAAGTCTATATGCTCATTTATTTTTCATTTCTACTCCATCGTTCCATAATTGCCTTGCTTCTAAGGATGAAAAATATCTGTAATCAACTTCTGAATTTTGCTTGCCTTTTACTGACAATGGACTTTGTCAGAAATATCAACTAAAGTAGAAAACAGGGTTTTTGGAAGCAATTTAAGACTTCTCTTCAGGGTCTGATTAACACTTGGCAGTCAACCACCAGCGTTTGCAAAGACCTGACTCATGACCTGCCATTAAAGACAAAATACAAAAGTCATAATAGTTTCTTGCAAGCCCTTCCAGCTGTCCCACAGCAGGCAGTCACCTCTCTTTGCCCCTCCATCCCACATCCCATCCCCAGGGAGGACAAGGAGGAGCAAGCTGGCCAGGATGTGGAGAGGATCAGAGCCTGCTTTTGTGGGGCTCGCTGAAGTCGCTCCATCTGGCCCCACAAGGACACCTCCCCAGGGACCTGAGCCCCATTGAGACTCCTTATGCAGCATGACAACAGGCAGCTTAGCCCAGATACTCTTTCCCACTTGAGCTTCTTCAGCAGTTGCATCTTTTCTTATGGATTCTCCCTCCCATGGAATAAATATTTTTGATGCTGTCTGCACCTGGAGACAGTTCTTTAGATACGTGCCTGGATGTGGCCCTTCAGCCTAAGGGCAGGCTTGAGCCGGAGCAGCATGTTTATCCACAAATGGGTGCTGAGCTGCAATGCACCCTCGTGATTTTCAGGACTGTGCTGTAACACCCCATTGACCATCCAGGTCCAACAATCACCTAAATTCTTTGCAAATGCCTCCTACTCACTTCCTGTGTCTCTCTTTAATGGTCTCACAGTTATTTAATTTAGATCCTTGGAGTTTCATTTTCGTTTTAATTTCCCCAAGGTTCTCTTCCTTTTTTTTTTTTTTTCCCCACTGCCTCTATTTCAACATCTACAATCAGTCCTAACTGAAGTTCTTTCTGGCCAAGCTGTGAGATGTGAACTGGTGAACACTGGTCTAAATCACCCTCTGCTTTTTCAATCTTGCAATTAAAGATACTGTATTCTTTGAAGAGATAGCAGGAAAGGTATTTGTAGGCAGAAACTGCTGTTGCCTGAACACTGCGCTTGGATGGGGAGGCTTCTTGATGGCAGAGATTAAAACACGAGTGTTGTGTAGCCACCGACCAGAAGTTCATGAGGGGTCATAGGTATATCTGTGTGGCCATTTGTGTTAAGTTTTACAAGATCTCAGCTGCTCACCCCTGGCTGATTTTGCTGTGACAGAGTCTGAAAGAAAAAGAGCATGGAGTTATGACCCAAAATATGTCATCAGTGACTCAGACCAGAAGTATCTTCTGGGTACCAAAGGACAAACTCCAGAAAGTTTGGTGGATCTCAGACATTTTATCTCTGGAAATTATTAAGCCCCAGAGAACCAAGATAATTCTAAAGCAAAATATGATCCGTTATCTTTGAAGCGTTGTTTCTAATTTAATTTTAATGATGCTTGTGAGAAATGTGATGCCTGTTTGTCTGCTATATAATTGCACATATTCCATCTCTGAGGATCTAATGTCATTTTACGGAGGGTGTGTTGATTTCCTGTTGTATCTATTGCAATGCAACTTCAGACTATTTAGTAGATGTTCTGAAAATTACATACTATATTATAACTTCCCTCCTCAGACATGGGTTATGTGGCAAAACCTAATTTATTAGCTGTGTCATAAAAAGCAACAGCTTTGTCTCTTTAGCTGAGGCTGAATTATGGATCTGAAAGTATTAGGGTCTGTTATGGAAGTGTGTAAGGAAGTGTTATACCAGTAAGACATCCAAAATTATTGGGGAAAATGGAGTTCTTAAGATGATCTGACTTTGTCACATTCACTGTCCCAGCAGTCATATTATCTGTATTTAATTTGAGATTGCTGGGTTAATTCACCTTTTTTTTTTTTTTTTTTCCTGTGGGTTGCTAGACAATCTAAGATTCCTCCACTTTTTCAATTTCTTTCTCTCTTGCTCTGTGAAGGAATGCCCTTCAGGATCTAGCAGCACATTTTAAGAGATTATTTATTACTCTCTTCTGTTCCAGTAGTGCTTCTTCCTGGACAAGAGAATACTCTGATTTTAATTTTCATGTCTCCACCTCCTTGGGACACACCAAAAATTTTGCTACAACAGTTTTTTCAAGCACCAGTAGTGTTCATTAAAAACATTTGCAGATGGGTTTGGAGGCACTTCCAACAACTATTGCATATCCTTATTTCAGGTGCTCTTCTCAGTCTTGACCATTGATCCCTCTCCTTACCTGCACATAGTATAAAGCTACAGAAGAATCAAAGCATCATGTAGGAAGTTTGTGTTCAGGCTCAGATCCGAATTTTTTGGCAACCAGGTGTTCGCCTTGAAATAAAATGGGAACAGATCTTCTATACCATCTGAAATAGTTGTCCCTCATTTACCCCTCAGTATTCCTCCATGCAAAAACCTTGGTGCAGGTGGGCTGGAAAGCAGCTCTGCAGAAAAGGATGCAGAAGTCCTGGGGGACACCAAGTTGAAGAGGAGTCAGCAGTATGTCCTTGCAGCAATAAGGGCTTCTTGCCTCCTGGGTTGCATTCACAAGAATGCAGTCAGCAGACCCAGGCAGTGATTTTTCTGTTACAGCTCTTGGGGAACTCAGGGCCCTGCCAGAAGAGAAGATGAAGCCAAGCTCTTCTCAGAGGTGCACAGGAATAGGACAAGATGCAGCTGACCAAGCTGGAATGTGGGAAATCCTGATTAGACGTAAGGAAAAAAATTGAAGGTGTGAAGGGGCCCAGAAGACTGGGGAGTCTCTACGCTTGAAGACAAGCAAAGCTTGACTGTACAAGGCAAGCCACCTGATCTAGGTGTGTCCTAGGACTAGGCGACCTCCAGAGGTCCCTTCCAGCGGAAATCTCTCCATGAGCCGGTGATCCCACACCCTCCTTGTCTTCCCTGACCAAACAAACCAGAACAATGAATGTGCATGAGTGACAAAACCGGCAAACATAAAGGAACTGTTGTGAAGACAATAGAGTCACGCTAATATAAAAGAAACCTAACACCTCTTCGTACTGGAAATAAACTGACAAGCAGTTTTATACCCATCAAACACCAGAAAAAACCCTCACCAGCTCCATTTCTCACTGCTCTGTTCACACCAACATTTTAAACTATTAGCGCTGTAATACATAAATAACGCTTTCTTATTTAGCAGCCCTATTAAATCCTGGAGACTGACTTAAGCTCCAGTTTGTTACATTATCAAGCTTGTCATTCATTATTAGATCAGATGGAGTTTATTGTAGCTCTGAGCTACAGACTACTAAATTCCAAAATTGGCATTTACATAACATCAAGAGAGCACAGGCCAACAGAAAGATGGAGGAGTCAAAGTTTAAGCTGACACTTCATTATTAAAGTTTGTTGAAGAGGAGGAAGCTGGGTAGCAAGAATTACAGTGGCAGAGCCTGGTTCTCCATGGCCTTCCACACATGACAAAGGGCCATATCACATATCAAAGGGTGATGGATGAGTTTTTTGGCTGGGGGCACTGCAGGGCCTGGAGGAGGTGATGGCCACAGAGCAGCTGGGCTGTCTGAAGAGGAGCTGGAGCGGCTTCTGTCATTTCAGCCCATTTTTCTCAGGGAGTTCCCTGTCTGGCTCTTGTCTGCTGCGGTTTCACATCCCAACAATGGGATCCCAACATGAAGCAAATTATGGCAACTAAGAGAAAGCTCATTTTTAAGGTGTAGCTTAACCAGTCCCTCAGTCTCATCAGGGTGGTGGTATCTTCCAGAGATCAAACAGGTGGTGTCCGTACCAACAGCCAGCATTTATTTCATGCTTTGCAAGGTCTGGCATGCAGATGTGTGCGTGCAGAGCACCCATTCACCCCGGCCCCCCATCCAGCTGTGAGCAGGGCTGCAGGGCTGCAGGGCTGCACATCTCTGGGGCTCATAGCCTGCGAGCCAGCACCTGCCTAGAAATGAGAGTGGCTCTGACCCTGTGCATCTGTGAGAGTGGAGCTCACCTGCTGGCAACACCCGGGTGTGCAAAGTCCATGTGCCTCTTTTTTTCAATAGGAAATAAAGCCCAGAAAATGGACTTTAGGGCTAAATTCAGGTCAGCCGTGGTGCTGCAGGAGCCAAGACTCAGCATATGCTGGAACGAAGAATGAAACACCAAACTGCTGCTTTTGGAGCTGCTTAGAAAGAGATGTCTTACATGGCCTCTCTGCTGATGGACTTTACCCTATTTTAAGAGGTTACTTGTTTTGCAGGCAAAGAAATGTTCAGTATTTGAATTTTTCTGTTAAAACGTCAAGTTTTTATGAAAGGAAAAGCCATCTCTTGAAATACTGCTTTTCCAGGGTGCACTTCCTTGTATTTTTAATTTCAGATCTTACTAGTTTTTCCCCACCCCTCCGCAATTCTAAGTTCTCTGATGCATTTCTCAAGAAGGCCCTGCAAAAACTGAAATAACCACTTTTAAAAGAGTAGAGATTTACGTAACTGTATTTTTTTGTACAGAACACACCTTTGATCTGTCATCCACAATTCATTTCCTTGCCAAGACAACTGTCTCCCATTGGTTTTAATAGGGGATATTCTTCCATTCTTTTCCTAAACTGTTTTTCTTTACAGTTTATCAGGATCAAAGAGCAAACATCACAGCTTCTGATCAAACGTGGACTGATTTTGTGGTGCTCATCTTCCACTTTAATTATCTGGCCATTAAGAGAACATGTCTAATGTGCTCCTGGCAGGGTTATCAGCTGCTTCATCCTCCTGTTCAGTCTTTCTGGTCATGTTATCATCCTTTTCTTTAATCCTTCTAATGAACTGAGAAAGAGAAAAAGTATGTGAATAAAATTAATGTGCAAGGGAAGGTTTCACATACTGTTTAGGAAGTCAAGGAAGCTCAAAAGCCTGGTAAGCATGTGAATTGGCAGTGAATCGGCATCTCAATGAGCACATGAGCATCGAAAGCACCTTTTGCTCAGGCACTCAGTGGCTCATCCACAGTTACATCAGCTTTTCCTGGCAGAAGGTCTCAACAGCATCATGCTGGCTGCTGACGGCATCTAAAGATCAAGTCCCTATGTATGAGCACTGCTTCATCCATATCTCAGGGGATGGGACCTGGGCTTTCATTCACCCTACCCCTCTCTACTGTGGTACTGACCGTAATGAAGTATTGGGTGGCCGCAAGTTTTTTACTGTTATTTTATCAACAGGTGGCATTGAAGGCCCCAGTATTTATATTCAGAAACTTTCCCATCAGCCCTCGTGCTCAGCACCATCAGGTTAGCACTGAATCAACCCTCCAGGGTCTTATTTGGTGTCTTCTCTACTTTATTCCCAGATTAGTCTGAAGATGGACAAGGCTGTACCAGAAGAAAGAATGAACCAGGCTCACGGTTCCCTTTCACTGGGTACCAGGAGATTTGGACAGAGAACAAATCAATGACGTAAAGCTGAGATACTTTTGAGAAGAGCGACCTTAATTACAACATCAAAGCTGGGCCTGCATGGAGCTTCTCAAAACCAAAGCTGCGCATGGAGAAACACCCTGTATTTCCACAAGACAGCTGCTGAAGTGATTTCTCAGGTTTAAAACCACATCCCAAGGACACTAGACATTTTGCTAACACCCAAGTGACCTATGCTGAAAGCCATTGCGCGTCTCAACACATACGACAGCAGTGTTGCCACAGCTGTCAGCTTTGGAGGTTGCTGCTTTATTTCATATTTGAAGTACAGTACCTGAGAGCTTTTTTGCTTTTCACCATCATTTTTACTTGGTCTAACTTAATGTGCCTTGTTGTAAAGGGTTTTGAAAGGCCTTGGTTTCGCTCTGACAGAGAACAACTCGACCCTGTTGTGAAACGTCATACTCCTCTTAGAGCTTTCTCTGTCAAAAACAAGAGTTCTTAAAAACACCCTCGAGTAGTTTATTGGCATAACTGTAGCTAAGGCAGCTTGCTTGATAATGAAGACACCATCCTCCATGTAACTCTCCAACATAACACACTTCCCTCTTAATATTTCAGCCCAGAGGGGAACTGTCTCAACAAGTAATTCTGGGTATTGAACACCCCTTTGCACATACACTCTTCAGTAGAAAGGAACCACAGGAAAAATGTAAAAGACCATGAGGCAAAGAGGAGTGTTCCACAAATATGAGCCCCTTAAATATAACTTGAGTGCTGTCCTTACTTGGAGTAGCTGTAATTTTGTTAATGAGGAGTTTAAACCTGAGTGTTTATGATTTTTTACTGTCAGTGCCTTTAGTAACTCCAGCTTCTAGAGCTGATTTAAAAGTTTAGCCTCTGAGGTCTGTTTAGAGCTGTGCTTAGAGTCTGAACATTCAAAATCTCAGTACAAAAAACTAGGAGAATTACAGAACTGTCAACTTTCAAATGCCCTCACATTTGGCAGTTTGACTGCAAGAAAGACAGTCAGGGAAAAAATCAGTGTTATTGCCATGGCAAATTAGTTATGTGGCAGAGGAACAGCAGGTTCAGCCCACAAAATCATCATAGTTTATTTTCTGAGCTTTCCAAATGATGAAATCTCTTTTAATTTTACATCATTCTCCATGTTCCTGGCTTCAAGCTGTTTAGGTACAAGATCACAGCCACTTCAGTTCTTGTTTCAAGGTGGGCATCCAATTGTTTTTACCAACTTTACTGATACTTTTCTACTAAGAAACTTTAGGCAAAACATTAAAAATTAGAAGATATATAGAGAAAAGAAAAAAGGCTGAAAATACATCTCAGATAATTAAACAACTTTATTAATTTATTTTCCAAATTGGTTCTACCGACCATGCATTGCTCAGGGCATCTTCCCCTTGCCCATTCCTCTGAAGAGCATGACTTTCTGAAACTTCCTAATTTTAATCACATCCTGCAACAAAGCTCCAACCAGAAAATTAGAAGCAATACAAGAGACAATGTCAATGAAAAGTGACAGGCTTGAAAGACCTTGCTGTGAAATTCAGGAGGCATTATGGCTGATGTCCAGCTCATGGTGACCAATGAAACTGGCCTGCAACACATGGCCCAAAATCTTCAACCTTAGGGGCTTCACAGAGGTAAAGATGCACTGAGCTACTTCATAACCCAATGTCACAGATTGTGGGTACTCTGAGCTTCCCAGGATGTCCCATGTCACTTCCACAGGACTACTGCCTAAGTGGGTGCCTACACCAAGTAACTTCAGAGCAGCTGTTTTAGCACCTTCAGTTTCTCCAGCACTCAACATTGGTGGTGGATGCTTCTAAAGAATGCATACTGACAGTGTGGATATGTTTTCTTGAAGGGCCATACAACTCAATGTGTATCATGGTTATATCTGCCTTTCCCTGAGGTGATAAGCACTGTGGGGCTGCATTGGTGGGTCTCCTCCATGACATCACTCTAGAGGTGAAAGGCAGAAGCCCATATCTCCTGATCCTGTGCAATGTAGAAATCCGCACATGAAATATTAGCACAGTTGTGAACCAGAACACATTGAGAGGAGAATCCATGTTGGAGGTTACCCCATGAGCCAAGCACTAGGAATTACGGACACTGGTGTGTGGTGGAAAGATGTCAAGAGCTATTTTTGTGAGAAGGCCCTGGCTGTGCTGGTTGAAGGGCTAGAGCCATCCTGAACCACCAGGGCATGAGGCCAGAGGTGAAGGCAAAGGATGGAAATGTGAGGCTGGAGCTTGTTTTTTCATTGCTGTTGGTAGGTCCATCACTAGAGGGAGACCAAGGTATACCCTATGGTGGGCATGCTCTCACCTCTGGAATATTGGAAAGGTAAGCTTTAACTTATCATTTTCTGCTTATTTTCCCAAAAATGTTTGGGGTCCAGCTCAGAGAGATAGTTTGATGTGATTACTATCATCATGCAGCACAGGCTGCATGAATGGTGCATCATACCCTCAGGATTTCCTCCTAGTTTCATGCCATGGACTTGGTTCCAACTAAGCATTATCATTTGCCTGGGTTTATTATATGACTTAGAGAGGAGGATTTGGTCTGGTCTTGGAGGAGAAATGTCTACATCTGAAGTACATCCATAGGGCTTCCAGTAGCAGCTGGGGCTTTGCCACTGGAAAAACTGTGCTGTTGCCTCACTTTTGTGCTTTAAACAAAGTGGAATTAAAAATTTTATACAGCAAGCTTGGAGTTATCCTGTTTCGCATGATGATCAAGATGAGATTTGCTCTGAATTTTAATCTTGCTTTTGCCCCAGTGTGTGCCACCAGCGTAAGGGAGAGAAGACTGCTGGAGATGTGGGCCAGGGTGGGGGGCACAGCCAATGCTCTGCACCTCTCCACCTTCAGCTGGTGCTTTGTGGTCAGCCCTGAGGGACGCTTGAAGAGGGCCTGTGCCAGGGCTGTTTCCCCATTATAACTGTAATCATCACACCCAAAGAAATGGTGGCCATGCAACGACTAAAGCCCGTTTTAACCATAGCAGGATAACCATACCTGTACAACAGGTAACACGAGCTCTTTGCTTCATGAGCAACAAGCAAGTGGAGAAGGGTCTCGGATAAAATCTTACATCAGCTGGTTGAAGTGTTAGTTTTGTAAAAGAGCAGGTAGATACGCTGCCTAGTTTGAAACCTACATGTCTCTTCTAATTTCCAAGATATTTTGGTCGTCAAAGTTTCTTGCCAAAATCTTCAAGCTTCTTTGCCTAATTCCGGGGACTCTTTTGTTTTCCGGTTCCTTCCAGGATGACATGCGTGAACCAAAATTTATTTGCAACTTGTGGTTGCTGGGTGCTCATGGTCTTTCCACATCACCACCTCACTCCTCTGGAAGCAGTTGCTGCAGAAATATTTGAATTGCAACTTGATGAGGCTCATAAAACGCCATTAGTGTAAACACAACCAGATTTACAAAACGGTGTGTGTCCGACAGCTGCTGGGGGCTGCTGTCAATGGAGGCAGTGACAGCCACCATTTGTCACTGGGAAAAAGGGCATAGCTCACATCTCAGTCCAGCCCTTGTTCTTACGCAGCCAGTGGGAAGCCTGTCCTGCTGGGATGCAGCCAAAGCCGCAAAGGACGGAGCCTGCTGGAGAGATGCCACCAAGCTATGGTCCTCTTGATGCAGGCAGGGGAAGCAGCAGAGGATGGTACAGGGCTGGGAGGAACGAAAGTACTGCCTTGGCCCTGTCTTCACTCCAGCGTGCCAGCCACTGGTGGAGAAAATTATTGGTTTATTAGCTTTTGCATCAGATTTTGGTCCTGCAGCTGGTGTCTGCTCCTGTGCTGCTTCAGGTCCATCCTCCCATGCACTCGGCTCCCTGGCAGAGAGCTGCTGAATGCTTGTGTCCCTCATTTTTTCACACTTCGGCTGTTTTATCACCTTTTTTCCCTGGTGGTGCTGATGCTGCAATACATTACCTGTCAGATGAGATTTACAGGCACATAACTTTGCCTGACAGCATGCCCAAAGACTTCATGCATGCTGCACAAATGCAGTTGTTTCCTGCATAATGCAACTGGGAAACCAACCCAGTGCTACTCTTTCTATGACCACTACATAAAAATAAAGTGCTGGCCGGTTGATCAATTCACTGTGCAGTCCTTAGGATGGGTTTTCAAAGGAAACAGTAGAGAATCAAGGGTTTAAAACAATATAAGGATTCCTGCACAGTGTTTTTAAAACGCACCCTACAAATCACACTCTTTCCAGTCCCAAAATCTAATCAGTAGTTAACCTTGTCAAAAGTTATCTTGATCAGCCAAAGCGACTTGTGATGGATTCGTTTAGCCGTAGTGTTAGTTCATCAAAACACAGCCTTGCTGTATGCCAATCTCCTCCCTAGCCCCACAAGGAGTCATGGAGGTAATAACCCATCTCCTTCCAGCTACAGTGGGGTTGCAGAAATACCTGTCACCACCATCCTGCCCAGCCATCTGCCTACCTCACCTGTATGCCCTGGGCTGAATGGCCCCACTGGGAGAAAAGCAGTTAACACTGTGAAGGTTTATCTAAACATGCTGCTTCATTTAACCTGCCCCTTTTACTGCAGGGTACCTGAACACCCCTGCGGTCTTGTTGGGTGCTTCCAAATATGTCCTTCATCACTGTTGATCTGGACTTTGCAAGCTAGAGTTGCTCCTGAGGTATCGCTTCAACATTAGCCACATCTCCTAGCACTGCTCCTGGCCCCTGGACTGGTCCCCCAGGGCCAAGATCTCCATGGAACTCCTTGCAAGCTGTGCAAAAAGCCAAGGCACATCCACACATGCTCTGCCATGACAGAGCACACTGTAAATGACTGGCTTCTTTTCAGGCTGTGGGGGTCTTTCAGGTCCATCACTTCAAGACCAGTAACTCCAAAGCCATGCCTTATGAATCTGAAGGAAGCACAGGGTTTTCCTTGGTCTCAGCTTGAGACTCACCCGCTGAACCAAGGAGGGGTTTCCTAAACCAAAGCACTGGACCTTGTATCAGGGAGGTATGGAAGAGCATACCTGAAAACCAGAGAAGTTTTTGGACATATCGAAAGACTTTAGTGAAGAAAAAAACACCATGAGGAACAAGTCATGGTGAAATGGGAGCCAGTTCACAGGTCAGCTCGGCTGCTGTAGCACAGCGTGGCAGCTCACCACCTCACCACACAAAGTTTGTTTGTTGTCTCCATCTGCTGTCAGGTCAGGTAACCCACATCACGGCATGGGTATTCTGGATGTTTAGATGCCCAAGAAGAGTCATGCCACTTGTTTCAGAGGGACACTTGCTAGCTCAGAGTTAGTCCAGATCAAGCTATGTACAGACAAAACTTTCCTTGGAAATGTAATGTATTGCTTAAAATAAATGACAGTTTATTATTACTTAAAATAAGTGAGAGTCAGGGGCTTCTCTGCAGATTTTTCTTAGCAATAATTCCCATGGAAGTCCAACTCCAAGAAGCTTCAGCTCGGAATAGTCCTTCCAATATAACTGCAGCAAAATTGCAGGAGCTGCTGATGGAGCAGTTCTGTACTGTTCTCAACCACAACAAAGATCTCTGAACATGCCCTTCACTGCCTAGTTTGCAACAATCAAACTTACATATCAAAGCTACCTAAATACTTGCAGTGGTCTGCCACGAGAATGGTCCAAAAGGATAAATTTTCTTGTCTGCCTTGAAATAAAATATCACTCCACCAGCATTACTTACTGCCATTTTAAATCTATGAAGACACTGCTGCTTTACCTAGTAGACAGGTGAGACAAAGAAGGATGGCCAGAACTAGCACAGCAGCAATGCTGTTTGCTTGCTTCCCATGCATGCTTGAGAAGAAGCTGTTGACTGCAGTCAGTTGCCCTTGAATGTCATCCTGAAGAAATTAGGTCCTTTAACAAGGTCTTGTTAGCAGAAATCCATTCTGCAAGGTCTCCTCGGTAACACTTGCTCATGTTTGGGGTCCACTTCCAGTTCATCCTCAGCCTGGTCAACCACAGGATCCATCTTTGCCCTACTTCCACACCCTGGTGCCCACAGCAAAACCACCCTCGTTGCTACTGAAGGTGCTCCTAGCACTCATCCCAACTCCCTTTTGATTATGCCCTCACGGAATCCCCCTCTGGTGTGATTATCTCTTTCTGTGGGCATCATGGATGGTTTACAAAGCCAGAGTAGGAGACTGCAGAGTAATCCACTGAAGTTTATGCATCAGTACTGCCTTGAGTGAGTATAGTTTATGCATCAGTACTGCCTTCGACTCCTTAATCACTCTCCTCAACTCTGAAGAGCTTTTCAAGCCACCCTGGAGCAAATAAACACCTACATTTAGTCTGCTGACTTATTCCATGGAAGGAAATGGGAGCTGAGACACCTAAGTCTCATGGAAACACCTATCCGGTAACACCTCAGCATAGGTGTGTTATTTGGCAAGTTAAGTGCCTCCCTGGAGGGAGAAGGAGGGATCTATGGAATTGCAACTGTTGGACTTCCCATCAAGGAAGGAAGCACTGTAAGGGTCAGTTCCCAGCATCCCGTAGGAGAAGATCTAACTCCAGAACCATGCAGAGATCACAGTCACAATGGATAGCAGCCAAGAAGTTGAAGCATTGACATTTTTAGGACAGATGTCTGTGGAATTTGAGCTTGACGATGGCATAAAGACCAACCCAAAGTTCAGCTGGGATGGAAAAAAAGACAGAATTTTGCTGTAAGTAACCACCAGTGTCAATGTCATAAGAAAATTCAATGTTTCTGGATCTATGGTTGCAGATTCTTGCATGGCTGCAGTCTCCTGTGTCTACCATCAAGTTATAACCACAGATCAGAAGCTGCAGGCTTTGAAGACAAATTTTAATGGCCAGATGGGTTGGCAAGGAGAAGCCTGATCCAGCCGAGCACTGTGTGGAGGTCAGCAGCTTATCATCAGAAGTAACCCCACGGCAAACAGGCCATGACAAAACCCAGCTTGCCAAAGAAGCTGGTGCTTTAGGAAGGAGTCGGTGTGGAGCCAGATGAGGCCTGTGGGCAGGCATGTGAGGAGTTGCAGTTTTGCTTGGAAGAAGCAGAGGAATTGAAAGGCAACAGGAAAAGGCAACAGCTGGATGTAGAGGAACCTGATGTTTTGCCCTGCCCTTTGGGGAAGGTTTCAGCGTTGCAAGTGGGAGATGTGGACATTGCAGCAGCACAGTGGTGGGAGATGGGAAAGCAAAAACGAGTACAGTGTTTTCCCAGGTGCCTCAGGGCTATGAGCTAGCCAATCTTCATCCCAGCACAGTAAGTTACACTCCTGGGGAAATGCTGCTCTTCTTCTGTACCAAGGCAGCAAATATTGCATGTCAAAGCTGTCACCACATTGTCTTCATCCATGGTGTTCGGCACAAGTCACATGCTGGATCAGAGCACTGTTACTTAGCAACTTCAGCCAGCTTTGTAAATGAAGTGGCATGGAGGACTCTTCTGCAAAAGGAGAACTGTAAGTAGGCTCTGGCTCTCTGCTTTTACCTAGGCGTTCACTAAAACAGTGACATTCGCTTGTCAGTTTTTCTTAGTCTTAGACCACAAGCTGTTGGCAAACTCCACCAACTCTGTTCATCAGCAAGAACTATGAATTCCATGTGTTTCACAGAAGCTCATAGGTGCTTTGATAACAAGAGTAAATAACAATAAGATCATTAATTAATGTCTGTGTATTTTACATGTGAATACACAGCTATCTGTGAAACACCAGTTATGGGCTCAAAAAAGCAAAAACCATGACATTAATTGTCTTGTTGGTATCTGTTAATTAATTTAATTTAATAACTTGTTGTTAAGACCCGGCAGGCCTCATGGCAGAACCATGGTTTCAAAAAAGAGGAATTACCCTAAATGACATTTTTAACTCCATCAATTACATATTTCATGAAATATATAATGAAATCAGTTACTACTGATTTTGTACAGAGCCCCTTCCTGTTAAGAGTTAGATGTTCCCCGAGGGTTAGGGATGTTTGGGGAGCACTGTGCAAGGAAGCTCCTTGTGAAGGAACTTGTCTCAATCCCAACATTGAGATGGCAGAAGACACCAAGGAAGAGGGAAGGCAGAGGTCTGTATGAGTGGCACATGGAGCATGAGCAACCCTTCCCATGCAAGAATCATGACAGGCTGACAGCAGGTTACAAGGAGGTTATTATTTATGCAGCAAGTCATTAAGCTGTGTTTGGCCACAGGATGTGGTAGGTACTAGAAGTTTTCAAGGGCAAGCAGACAGAAGCATGTGGGTCATTTGACACACAGACAAATTTCCTTCTGGCTTAGGAAGGTCCTATATCACAGATCGCTGCAAAGTGGGGAGTATTGTGGGGAAGTATCACTGGAAGTATCTCTGCTGGAGATAGGATACTGGCCTGGGTGATGCTTTGCCTGACACAGTCGTTCTTCTATTCTCACCCTGGGACAGTCACATTTGAAGTAAAAAAATAAAGAGCTTTACAAGTTTCCAAAATGCTATTTACCTGCTGAGGAGGGCAGTCAAAATTGCAATTTTGAACTCAGGCACCTAAATTCATTCTGTGTCTCACCTGAAACATTTACACTGCCTACTGATTCACTGAGGACTTCACCAATCCTCTTACATTTTTGGGAATCCAGCTTTTCCAGAATGCAATCCCCTTGTTTTGTCATCATGGTACACACTCTTTAATCCTAAAATTATAAGTTTACTGTTATTACCTTAAAATATCTTTTTAATTATGTTCAAGCTATTGAGTGATTAAGGTCATGTTATGTAAATGATATGTCTGCCCTATCATCATGCCAACAATCACTGTGTGATCTGGATATTTTTCAACAACCACTTATATTTTCTCCTCGATTTATGATAGCTGTGTGATCCTATGATAAATATATCTGCAGAAGCCATGAAAGAGGGATCAGCAGCAAATGAGGCTCTGGGAGATGCTTACCAGGAATCCAGGCAGCCTGCGTTAAGATTCAACAAAAACTTCTCCACAGAGAAAAAATAAACACTTCAAGTTCAACAAACCAGTGCTGCATTTTGCAACATAATTTTCGATCTTGCCAAGCATCCTCGTGAGCAGCACACGTGACAGGTCACTGGACCTCTGCACAGCATCAGAAATGAGTGATGTACCTTCAAGTGAAAGGCATGGCTGATGGTTTTTATTAGTTCCACTGAGCCATAATCCCCCACCACCCTCTTCCCCTTGTACCTAGGAATTCACATCCCATCCTGCCTTTTTTTCCATAACAAATCCTATTATTATTTGGTGTTCAAAGCAAAAATGTATCATGCTTCTGGAGTTGCCTACACTATATCTTCACAGCTGTCTGCAAAGCAGGTGTTATTTTTACCACATGCACTCAAGCAAATAGCTTACTCTGGCTATGGTTTTCAAGAATGAAGCCATAATATTTTAAAACTGTGTACTATCATCATGACAAGTCTGTCAATCAGTCTGTCTTCGGAGCAGCTTTATTTTTCCTGCATTAGCTGTACTGTGATCAGATCTAAGAGCCTCAACGTGGCAGATGCTGCGTAAAAAAAAAGCAGTGAAAACCCAGTTCCTGCCAAGGTTCCTTGCATTCACTGAAGATCCTTTGGAAAGACTGCTGGAGAAGAGGAATTCTCACAAAAAGCCTGTTGTGGTGGTTAGAGAGTTTTCATCACTGTGGCACCTGCTGCCTAAGATCATCTAAGAAAGCCACAGAGGGACATTTTACAAAGGCAAGTAGTGATACGACAAGGGATAATGGCTTTAAACTGATAGAGGGTAGATTTAGATGAGATGGAAGGAAGAAGTTCTTCACTGTGAGGGTGGTGAGAGGTTGTCCAGAGAGGTTGTGGATGCCCCATGCCTGGAAACATTCAAGGCCAGGCTGGATGGGGCTTTGAGCAACCTGATCTAGTGGAAGGTGCCCCTGCCCATGGCAATGGGATTGGAACTAGATGATCTTTAAAGGTCCCTTCCAACCCAAACTATTCTATGATTCTATGATTCTTCAACAGGCAAGTTTGGGAAGAAAAGGTCTTTTGCATGGATGGGATATGCATGCAGAGGCAGGAAATATGTAGGGAAAAAACATCAGCTTTCCTGGTAAAGTCATCTACGTCCATGCAAAGAAAATACAACCCGCTCCTGGAAGAAAGCGCTAATATTTTAGAACTGTTAATTCATGTGACAATTCAAAATGTGACACAGGAGGACAGCAGGACCCATTTCCCATTGGACTGTGACCTGAGAACCTGCAGCAGTCAGGACTTTCCTCCCTTCCTCAATGCCATCAGGGAAAACATCCAGCCTGCAAACTGATGGAAAATCAGCAGGTCTTTAGTTACCTTCTAGCCTGTCCCCCATTAACCAGGAGCCCCCATCATATGGCAAGAAGGAAAACTTAGCAGAGATTAATAGATCTCTTTTCCATGCAGGCACTTTTAATGAAAGATGCTTCTTGAAAATCCCTAAAAAATAGGTTATGACTTGTTTCAGATTCTGGGAGATTGGTACAGACTCTGTTCTGAATTTAAATGCACAATAAGCCGTTGCTGTTCCCACCTCTCCCCTGGTAAGTGCAGGCTGTAGTACTCCATTAATTCTGCTCGTCTCCAGCATTTGTATCCAGAAATAGTAATCCCTGCCTTCTCTGCCCAGCATCACCCCAATATAACCCCAGAAGAGCCGTTCATCAATTACAGCACTGTAACCAGCCAGACAAGGATGTGAAAGTGGTACCGCCTTAGTTCATAGCACAAATATATTCGTATTGACATGTGGAAAAGCTACGCTCATGCTACACGGTCTCCATGTGGGTCTGGGACAACATGGAGAGTGCCCTCAAGTCTGCCTGTATGGAGAAGGACACTGTTCATGACGGACCTTGCAGCCCTGACAGCACACATATCAGTGCAAAGCAGAACTCAATTAGGGACCACAGCAGCCCTTGTCAGTCTCAAGAGTATGGACCGTAACTCTGCTCAAAACCCCGTGCACAGTGTCCTGGCTGTATGGGAAGCTAATTGTCCTTGGCAATACGAAGCAATCACCTCAGCTTGCCATGGAGGCTGTCAGGTGTGCCTGTGAGGCATGCCTGAAGGGACAGAGGAGTGGTGTTGCCCCTAGGGCAAACCACTTTTTTATCCCATTAAACTCTCCTGCAGAGGCATTGGCTCGACAGACAGAGCAGCTGTGTGGGAGAGCCGTTGCAGGCGGCTGTAAGGGGTACAAAGCAGCACACACAGCACCTATGAGCTGAGCTCAGATGTCTTCAGGGGAAAAAAAGCATCTTTGCCTCTTGCATGTAGAGGACATGTTATGTTACACCATGAGCAGTCAGTCAGTCTCAAATGATGGCATTTGTTGGTACAAAGCCATGTGGCTGATAAAAATGGTATCATCAAAGCCTGGTGCATCAAAAAGCAGAGTGATGACCCAGCTCACCTTTCCATTTTTGGGATACACAACCAAGCCAAAGGCATGGGGGCCAAATGCCAAGCCACCCAATTTTGCTCCACGAGGATTCATTTCTCTTGACTCCAAGTAGATGAGCAAAATATCCCGATGCAAATGCTATCATCATCTCAGACTACTATTTTTATCTATGCAGAAGCAAAATGCAGTTAGTGCAGTGATGCCTGGTCTCCTATGAGGGTCACGCATTCCTTACAGCTTGAGGTGGAGAATGCCTCCTTGTCCTCATGGTCACGCTCACACAGCCTGGAGCCCAGACAGGCTCCAGCCCCAGGCAGCAGCTCCGCGCTGGTGGCCTGTGCTGCCCAAGTGACAACTGGTGTGACTTTAGCAGTAGCCAGGCTGATGGCAGCTCCCTGTGCTGGGGCTGTACCTCCACACACACACACCCAGCAGCGGGTGCTGCCTTTGCCTTTGCTCTCCAGCACTGCCTGGGATGGTCTCCAAGCCTCCACAAAGTGGGGGCTGGGGTATCAGGGTTATTCCCTTCACACTGTAAACAAATGTATGCGGAGAAGACAAGAGTGGTTTTAGGACACGCATGGGGCTCGATGTACATCAGCAGAGCTTCAGAGATATACGTAAGTATAAAATCTTCATTTATGATCTTTTCCTTTCCTTAGCACTAACACTCTTTATCTTTATTCAGCAGTGTCAACTCACAATGGCCTGTATCTGTGAGGAGATGCTCACATTGCTTTTTAAGTGTTCCCTGCCCCAATTTCTTTTTTTCCTCTCATAGATTTTATTTCCCTCTCTCTCCTTCACCATTTCCCCCAACAATGCCTGGCTTTAAGCAAGACCTGGATTAATCCATGAGAGGGATTATGTGATGAGCCGTTGACCCAGGAATCCTCTTCCAGCATGTCCCATGCGTTTATGGAGCTATGTGATCGGGCAGGCCTTAACCTACCTGCCCACTTCCTGGCTAAGACCTCCAATTAACCTCCTCCCTTCTTTTTAATCTTGTTGCACCTCCTTCCAGATTAAAAAAATAATAAATCATGGCAGTAGGTGGTTATTGCCCTCTCATTAGTCCACCAAACCTACCAGACTACCTTCCCTTACTTCTCGCCCAGGTCTCTCTGGCTGGTGGCAATGTTCCTCTGATGGGTATTTTGACACCAAGCAGTAAATAGAGCCAAAGTACAATGTATGACCTAGACTGTAAAGACACATACAATTCTGGACAAAGGCCATCAAGCAGAACCCGACCACGCGGTATCAGAAGCAATGACGAGCTAAGGCACCCTTGCAAATGAGTGATGGCGAGGACAGAGGGAGGAGGTTGCTAAGAGTAATCGCATGTTTTTATTCTTTCCGCAGAGATCCACTTTGTCACATAATAATAGAGTCAGTCAATAGCTTTATCTACCTTTTGCAGCTGGCCGGCAGTGTCTGTGTAGCAACATTACCCCCTACAGTTCAACACATGCTTCCTGCTTTCTTTAAGCTTTCAGTACAGCTCTGGGTTTTACTTACCTCAAGCCACCGAGGAAACTCTGCATTTCTTAAATCTATTAAAGTATTTTCTTTCTTAAATCTATTATATCTGTACGAGTGTGGAAAACAACTTGGAGGAGGCAAAAGGACCAGGTAAGTTGGCAGCCTGTGAAGACGAATTACTGCAAATAAATCTTGCAAAAACACGATACATAAAGTTAGCTTAAGTAACTTGAATTTGCACTTCCTCCTTATTTACAGCTTTTGGATGCAAGCTTTCATCTGACCAAGAAAAATAGTGATTTTTCTCCTTTCTCTAATGTTTTCATCTACTATTTGAGAAAGACAAAACGTCTCAAAGATGGAAAAATGACCAGAAATTTCAGATTTGAGAACTTTATTGGGAGGGGGAAGGTACATTCTTACAGAAAAAGCTGTCTTGCATAATTATTTTTTTCTTAGGCACAATGTTTAAAAGATAAACCACAGTTACCATAGTATTGCTGGCTGCCTGGGGGGATGTCCCACATGCTCCTCCGAGTCTTGGGGATCCTGTTCCTCTGGCCCTTGCAGGGCTTGAGGTACTTGAATCTGGCCCAGGTGGCCATTCCCTTGCCCTATTTTCTTTTTTCTTCATTTTCTTCAACATGAAATGAAGAAGATGAAACACAATAGAGTTTTTTTTAAATACCATAAGACATGTAAAAATCAAAGTACCTCTAAAAAGGGCTGTAAACATCTTTAGGGGTTAAGAATCCACGGGTATTAAATTTAAGGCAACGCTTCAGGGAGCAGTGCCTTAAAATGCAGCTGGTGCAGCACAGACACCTGACTCTGTAAAATCTGAAATTGGCTTTTTGGAACTCATTTGCACTTGTGGGTAGAATTACAGTGAAGGAATGATAGCCAGGACACACACAGTTACCTTTGCATTTCTCACAGTTTAACACTTACAGCTGTAAAATGCCTGAGCTTATTTATCATCTGAGAAAAATTACAGGGGATTTTGAAAGGTTCGGTGCCCAGGCACAGGTCTGTGAGTGACATGAAGGTGCAGCGGAGGAGAACACTGAGCCACCGGCCCCCTTTCCCAAAAGCTCACCCTCGCACTGCAGTGGTGCAGAGCTCAGCGCATCCCTGCCCTGCCGGCATGGAGACCTGCACTGGCAAAGCCGGTTTCCTTCCCACCCTGAGCGGGCAAGTGACTTCATCACCTCTCCCGTGGTGATGGAGAGGGGAAGCCACCTCTGTATGAATGCACCCAGTGAGTTGTAGCATCGTCAGAGAGGAGCCAGCGGTGCATTTTGCAGCACATCACACAAATCGCAGCTCATACAAATAGCAGGCAAGCGATATCCTCAGCCACGTGTGACAACTTCATATACACCTCACATAAAAACAGCTGAATGGATTCTGGCTTAGGGGTAATAAATTTAGCACTGGTCAGTCTGTGGCTTTGACTTTGCCACCATTAAAAGCACATTTAAGAATCCAGAAGAATTCAGTTTTCAGAATCATTCCTTGTGTCCTCCCCCATCGTCACACTTAGATTTTATCATTACAGACTAGACGACATGTGTGAGCATTTCCTTGCTGGCAGAGGAAAGCTAGAGGCAAAGCCTCTGCAGACACAGCTTTTAATGGATCTTCTTAGATCACTGCAACCCTCTGCTCGGGGCTATCTGATTTTTGGTTTAAAAGTACCTTATCTTGACTTCGCAGTGAGGAATCAATTTTGACTGCAGGTTGCTTTCAGCCACAGGGTCAAACTCTGCGGTATTTTGTTTGGAAGGAAGGGCATATTCTTTGTCCAAAATAGGAACCTATTTTCTTCACGACGCTGCATCTGGAGGCTTGCAGGGCAGATAACAGCCTCTGCTGTGCAAACAGCATCGCATAAACCGAGTGCTGCTTTTTACCCAGCAAATTCAGGGAATAGAACAGAATTCAGGAAGTTGTTCAAACTCCTCTTGTTTTCTCTTCCTATAGAGAATCCCTGACAGCAATGCCCAGTTGCAATGAATTAATCTGAACATCGGATTGCAAGGAATCCCTCGGTTGTCCATCACACTTTTAACTTCCTTGGAGAGCAGAGCTTGAAGGAGAGGCACAGAGTTAAGACTTCTAGAGGCACATATGTGCATTCATAGATTAGTCCTTTGAGAAAAATCTCAGGGACAAGTGAGCCAAAGACTGCATCAGAAACCAGGATTTCCAGTCCCAGCACCAGCTCTGCAACTCTCCTGCTGCCTGACTTAAGATAAGCATCAAGATACTCACTCAGATCCCAGTAATAGCAAAAAGAAACCTGTAAACACTTTCAAAATGAGTTTGGTTTTTTTTTTTTTCTGGGTTTGTTGTTATTATCATTGCTGGTTTTTTCCTTTTCCACCTAAATTGCCATTATTCTGATTTTTGCCATGGTGAAATGAAGGTTGAAATGTCAGCATCCCCCAGGGCTGACACCGAGCTTTTCAAGCATCTGTTGCAAGGCTGGATACTTTCACCCAGCTCTTCTGGCACAGCACTAAGAACCATCACTCAGAGACACTTAGATTTAGATTTAGCTCTGGGTGGGTTCATACCCTCCCAACAGACCAGTGGGGAGCGAGTTGCCCCTTGGTGTGCAGCTGATCCTCAAGTTATTCCAGTTTCCAGCCCACTTGCTTCCCTGTGCGGAGGGTGTAAGCATGAGGAAGAGCAATAGTTTCTGAGCAGTGCTAAACCACCCTGAACACCTAACATACATGCTACATATCAGCCCCTACATTAATGCTGAAAAATGAGGTCTCAGGGCAGCAATGACAGTGAGAAATGTGTCTTGCCACAAACCCTCACCAAAGGAATCTGAAACTCTGTGTTTTAAAGAAAGCGAAACCTCAAAGCTCTTAACTCCTGTGCAGCTTCACAACCAGTTGTGCATAAAAAGAGCAATCAGAGCTCTCATCAAAACCAATTTCGTATGCTAAAGCGATGCCAAGTAATTATTGTAAGACACTGAGGTACAGCTGCCTCGAGTTCCCCTGTGATCAGCATATTTTAGGAAGAGTTTTGCAGTGCAGTTTTCAGATGTTGCAATCAGGGAACCACTGCACACTGCTTGCCACGGCTCGGCTCCACCACCTCATTCTCTAGGTGGGAGCCCACATTAGCAGCAGCCTCTGGGATCCTTAAGGATCTGTTCCCAGCCTATTCCCACTCTACCTTACACCAAGCATCCCACAGTGGGAGTTATTCTGTGGGATATAGGCAAATAGGGTCATATCCTTCACCTGGTTGTGCTGGACTGCAACCAAGGGACTGCGCAAGTCCAGTGCTGAAGTCATGTGGATCAACCCCTTGGCCATAAACACTTTCAAGTGGAGCCTGAAGGCATCTGCTCAGATATGCAGAGCCAGAGTCAGCTGCCAAAACACAGGGCTGTAGACCCCTTTGAGAGACCGTAGAGTATCCAAGATACTTTACTAGAGCTTTTTCATGGGACCCTATAGGAGACCTAACAACTTTCTGAGTCAGCATCTGGAAGCATCTCAAAGGGCACTGAATGTGCAGGTTTAGGTGACTGAATCTTGCCCAAAGGATGGGATTCAGCTGAAAGATTTAGACACCTAAGTCAAAGAGTCTTCAGAGTGAGGTGAGCAAGGTGTCTCGTTCTTCCTATAGTCCGAGGAGACCGGAAGCTTGATTCAATTGCCCAAGTGTAAGAATCTGGTGTACTCTGAAATGCTGTATGTTATCCCATCTGGACTCCAGCTGACACTCTAGAAGCTCGTGGCTTTCGTATAGGTGGATGTCTCAGGCATTCTAGGATATATTGGATGGCAATAGATGTCTACATGTGGACACCAAATTGAGTCCTGGGTCCCCACCATCTGTAATAGCAACTCAGCACTTTCTTCACAGGTGTACAAACACCCACACGCAGGCACCAAGGTACGTGTGACTTAATCGGTGAGCCAAATCCTATCCATAGCTTTTTTATTGCTCTGTAGGTCACAAGAAATTCTCTTTCACTGATCATGTTACTGCTTGTGATATTATTTCCCCCTACAGTAGTTACAAGCGTACGATAGGCTGGATCCCAGCCTGGTGGAGATTGCACATTGATGTTAAAAGGATCAAGAACGCAACCTACACAAAGATCAAACATAAGCCTCTTACTTCAGCACCTAGAGGGAAAATAGCATTAGGCATTTTAGAAATGCAGATAAATTCTAAACTGATACAAAGATGTCAAGAAAACAATAGGGGGAAAAAGATAGTTTTGTTGCTTGTTTTTAATTCAAAGGAGACATTGCACAGATCACCAGAAAATATTAACAATTAATCACATCTAAAATATGTGCTTATAATTTTTTTGAGAATCTACCTAAACACAAGAACAAAAGGCTTTTCTTCCTCAAAACAAACATAAAATGCTATCTAGTGTTGGCTCTTGGCTACTGCAGTCTCGCATAACCCTTTCGGAATTAAACAAAATGAGCCGTGAAGCGTTAAGGTGCATGGGGCAGCGTGGACAGCAGCACCGCACACCCGGGAGACGGGCCCTTGTCCCGTTTCAGTGTCTATTTTGAATTTCAAAGACTTGCTGGATCCCCACCCTGCAGGTGAAAACTGGAGCAGGGAAAAAGACCAGGAAGAGAAGATGCGAAATGAAGGTTCTAAGTAGTTGCTGACCCAGGCACCAGTACTGGCTTAGCTGTACTCTCTCTTTTGGCTTAACACAGCACAGGATTCTCTCTAGCTCGAAAATACGTATTATTTTTAATATATTTTAACTGTGTGCACTATAACATTGTATTACATAGACTGAATAATAAAATTTAAAATATTTATTTAACAGTAAATATCTGGATTTAAAGCTGAAGGGAAGGAATAGCAATGGACTGAAGATTCCCGGGGTTTCAGATCAATCCTTAATATTTATCTTATGTGTTAGTTAAAAAAAAACCAACCAAACTCCTGCAAGTAAGTGTTTGTGGTTTCCATTCGGATGGCTGAGTTAATTAAAGATGCAATCCTGCATCAACAGCCACTCTTGCAGGAGAACTCCTATACAGCGCTGCTTTTCCTCGAGCCGTTTCCTGTCCATCAGCCAGGTGCTATGACATCTCAGCACGTACAAAAACATCTTCTTTAAATTGCCATCAGCCTCACCTAAGACGGATCAAAACATCTCAGCTTCCCCCATGTGATGTGTCTCAGAAATGTCACTTTTATCCTCAGCAGGTGACGCCACAACTAACTGTTTTCATGTCCTTGCAGGGGGAGGGAGTGGAGGGAGGGAAGGGGGAGAGGAGGCGGCAGCAGCCATTAGTACAACTGCTCACATGCTGGTTTTGCTTTCCGAGGCCAAGTCTTTCATTGCTCACTCTATGAGATACATCATACACCTCTGCTTGTGGCACAGGTAGCTGGCACCACTCTGCCTGTGAGGAGTCCACACAAGGGCTTGCAAGATTTGGGGTTCTTGGAGTAAGAGACCATCAGCTCAAGCTTTGGCTATAACATTTTTTTATATATGTTTTTAATCTGCTCTATGGAAGCATATTTATTTTTAGTCAGACCGCTGGAAGGAAAGGCTCAGAAACACTTTTCTTTTGAAATCCATGGCTTTCTTCCTGATGTACAGGCAGAATGAGCTGTGAACACCAGACACTGGTCATGTTTCTATTGTCAGACTAGAAAATTGTTATATATTTGTAAAACAATTAGACATCTGGAAAATTGTTATCAGAAGAATATGATCAACTAATCAAAAGTTCTCATCAGATTTTAATTCAAGACTTGTATAAGCTCACTGAGCCAAACGTGTTCTGTTTCCAGCACTACACAGCCCTTCTTCAGGCAGATTCCTCCTGACATCCCCGGAATTTTTGGCTGGGTTAATCACAGCACTCGTAGTGGAAACCTGAAACTTTTCACTTTCCAGCATCCTTCCAAGGCTGGTCATGGCGTCTGCAAGCACAGGACATCCTTCACACCCAGGTCCCTGGCTCTTGCTA
Source organism: Bucorvus abyssinicus (assembly GCA_009769605.1). Lineage (NCBI taxonomy): Eukaryota > Metazoa > Chordata > Aves > Bucerotiformes > Bucorvidae > Bucorvus > Bucorvus abyssinicus. The sequence continues at coordinate 6,988,264 of CM020028.1, read as the reverse complement.
GAGATGCTGATGCTGCTGATGAGGCTGCACACTATACAGTTGTTCCCTACATGCCATCTCCAGAAGTTCCCAACAATCAGTTCACAAGATGGTGACTAATTCCCCATAACTCACGCAGCAGAAAAAAGGCCATCACATCCTGGCAGGAGCAGGAGCACAGCACTGCCATTTGCAGGGTGACAGAAGCACAGGCCAGCAGGGACCCCAGAGCATCATGTCCCTCCAGAGCCATTCAGCAGCATTCACACTTCTTCTCAACCAGCCCCAGATTTTCCGTACACAAAAATGCATCAATCCTCAGAAAACACAAACGTGTGCTGAGAACAGAAAAGACGAGACCTCTGGGTCCAGGACATCTTTCCTATTCCAGAAATGGACAGGTGAAAGACAACCAGTTGATTCCAGCAGAGAAAATACCCCATTCTGCAGCTGCAAGGGAGAAATCCTAGACGTTTCTGGAGCGGCCCAAACGGTTTGGGAAAAGTCCCTGGCCAACTGGAGGGGACACAGAAAGAGGCGGCAGGAGCCTGCCAGGGCACAGGCCAGCCAGCCTTGGCGCGCCAGAAGCAAACAGTGTCCAACATCTCACACTGCAGAGAATTAATTCTTTGCCAGAACTTGGTATTCTGAGAGCTTTGGGCACTGACGCCACACCCCGCATGGCGGGCAAGCACTGGGCTCTAGCAGTGATACCAGCATAGGAGCTCAAGGGAAGATCTCATTTCATTTCTGCCTGAAAGAAGGAAGATTTCACTGGGACAACCACGATATATTTTATTCCCACGTCCAAGTGGTAAAGAAGCAGTTGCCTGTTCTCATAATATGATTTCACTGCTACTTGTTCCAGCTCCAGGGGTCATGCCATTATGGACAAATGTCAGCTACCACTGGAGAAATGAGCTCCAAGACTTCATCCCTGCAGGGAATAATCTTTTAAAATGTAACCCCGTGTCTTGGTTTCAGCTGGGATAAAGATAATTTTTCTCATACCAAATCCCACACCGAATCTAAAACATAGCACTATTCTAGCTACTAAGAAAAATTAGCTCTATCCCAGACAAAACCAGGACACCCCAAAAGGGTGGAAAACCAAAGGCAAATAAAAAATTTGGTGTAAGCCATAGCACTCATCCTCTTCTCTTTTCATCTCAGTCTCCAAAGGTGAGATCCGTGACATTTTAACAACAGGGCTTGGCACCATGAGACAAGAAACCACAGAGGCTGTGAGGGCTGCCTGGGAATGAACAGAAGCACATTGCAAACCCCCACGCTGGGATCCCATTTTATAGTTCTGGTTGAAGGCATGCTCCAGCATCAGATAAAAAGATATATCACACTGAATGGTTATTACCTAATAAAAATACATATGACACTCACCTCTGAATGAAGAACCAGAAAGGTGCAGCAATACTTCAAAGGGTCCTTCACACCAACTGCATGTTCCAGGCTCTTGGATGGTGAAGTAAAGCAACAGACTGTCTAGTCGGACTGGGGGGATGTGATCTCCCACTGAGGCACAAGGCTCGCTGGGGTGAATATGGGAAACATCCTGGCTTCACACCCTGGAGGCAGGCATCACCTCGATATGTGTGAACTGATGCCCTGGCCCATGTTTCTGAGCATTTGTAGTACAGAAAGGCATTCACTGAAAAAGTCTTTTTGAGCTGCAGGCTTGTACTCCTTCTAAGGAGAAGGAGGCAGCAAAAACTAATGTTTGTGCTGAATAACAAAGTCTTTCAGATCTTTCCCTTTCACAAAAAGAGCATCTGCTAAAAGATCAACAATGTATGGAAACTCGTGGACTGCCCTGAACACATCAGGCTGCAGAGGTAGTTGCTGACAGCTCAGGAACAACGAGCCACAAATCTGGCAGGTACTTGAGGGGGCAAAAGTTCTGTGCTACATGGCACAGGTACGGCCTCTCCTCCCTCCTGCTCCCTGCCGACCCCCCACCTGGCTGGCCACCCCAGCATCTGCTCCCAGTGCCCAACATCCTTCCCCAGACCTCAGTCTCACTTTCTGATGGTCTTTGCCAGCCCTGCTGCCTTCCCCATCACCCAGCCACCCTTCAGCTCCAGGTCCTTCTCCCAGTCTCCCCCCCTAATAGTGTGGTCCCAATTTCTCGTGGGTCGATGCAGCACATGGACACACATTTGGGTCCCCAGGGATAGAGATGCTTTGCAAAGAAGAAGAACCTGGAACGTGCCCAGCGTGAGCTAGCACTGATTTTTTTAATTTCACTGAGCTTTTACTGAGCCTGTACCATGCACAGTGACTGCTGGTGCAGATGCAGGTTTTACCTGTTCAATGGAGCTCCAATACTCCATCTACACCAGGACTCTTCCAGCTTAGACAGTTCAATCAAACATATCATGTCCTTAATCAGTGTAGGTATGGTGGAAATCATGGGACAAAGTGACCTGGGAAGAGCTTCTAAATTGCCCACCAACAAGCTGAACCCCGCCTGATGATATCCCCTAGTCCTTTCCCTGCTTTTGTGCTTTTTCTCCATTTACCGTTCTCCTCCTCCTCTGCAAAATCCCCAAGAGCTGGCAGAAAACCTGTTGTTCCTCAGACCTTTGCTCTCAGCAGCCGAGCTTTGCTTTTCCTGCCACCAGGGAAACACTTCCCATTTGGGTATAAATGGAAGACTGAGTCTGACATTATTGACACATGAATTTCTTTAAAGGAACAACTTCAAGTGCCTGTGGGGAGTGCCCTGAGCTCAAGAGCAAGAGCTCTATTCTGAAAGATGTTTTCAAACGCCTCCCTTGGTAACAAGAAGGTTTAAACCCAAGCCTATAACATCTTTCCACAAAGGTAACACAACCTGAGGTTGGTTCATATCACCTTGAGACCAGACCATTCCCAACCCCCTTCCCTCCCGAGTAGTGAGGTCGTCTTTACCTGGGCCTTGGGCACCTCACTCACAGCATCTCAGAGGAAAACAGGAGAGAGAAGGCATTGGGTCTGAAACAGCCGTTCCCCACCCCAGGCTGACGCTGCATGATGGTGCCAAGCATCCTGACACCTTGGCTTCACAAGTCACTTGTTTTCTGCTAATTTCAGAGTGTTTTAGCACCCTGCCCCCTTAGGAAGCCCTGACTGTCTTCTGGCTATATCACTGTTTTCTTAAGCTTGTCACCGATACCCTGCACTGGGGGAGAACTGAAAAATGAAGCGTTTCCAGGTCCTGGGTCCTGCCCAGGTATTTTAACTCCTTATTGCCTACCAAATCCATAATGGTCTGGAGGCAGAAACCAGCTTGGTGGCTGCTTATAGGTCAGATCCCGCTGCTCTCTGGACACAGATTTTTTAAAGGAAAATTTCTGCAAATAACAAAACCTTGGGAAAGCAGCTATTTACCGAAAGAGAATGAGTCACCGTGTTTACTCTGCAGACTGCGATGTGAAAGACAAGAAACCACAAAAGGTCACAGAGGACTTGTCTCCTTGCCACTTACTTTGTCTGTTCCTCTGACAAAGGCAAAGCCATCTGCGGTACAAGCAATGAAGCACTGATGACCAAAAGATTTCAAAAGGACACATGAAGAGTGCCAAACGCTCTTCATAAAAAAGCGAGTGAACAAGAGGAGTCACACAGCTCTTTGTGTAACCTTTACTCTGCCGTTAAGTGCACCAGTTTACAGCTATTATGGAAAAGCCACAGACTGTATTATAAATGCAATGACATTAGCAGGACTGTCACTGTGTTTGAAGCAACAGTTGTGAAATTAATTTTTTTCTTCATTAAGGAGATCCTTATTTGCATGATTAAAATGTCAGCCCAGATAAATGCATGTGCTGGAGAATGAATCACTGAGCAAAAATGCCACCTGCCAAGACCGGAGAATAGGACAAATAAACAAGCCGCGAGGAGAAGCTCAGAGCTTGATCCAGCTCCCAGTGGGAGCTGTTCCATCATCCTCCGGAGCGGCAACAGGCTTCAAGCAAGAGCCAAGGCGAGGAGGTTCAGCCCAGCAACAGCTCAAATGCTTGGCATTTTTGCTTTGGTCACACTCAACCATTTTGGAAGGGAAAACTACAGCCTAATAAAACCAGAGTGTCTCCATTGTGGTTTAGAGGGTAAAAAAGCCTACTCCCATGAAAGATGCAAAATAGATGCAATCCAAAGCTAATCCTTTGTTAATAACTGGTAAATCAAAAGCCCAGCCATGACCCCTCTAATGTGGCTGAAGTTCAACCGCTCTGCCTGCTACTACGAATCATCAATATTTCCTATTTAATTTCAAGCTCCACTCAAATACTTGTTAAAGCAGACAAGTCCACACTAAAAAGAGGTGCCCTTGTATGAAGTTCCAGGCTTGGAGGCTGATGTACAGCTGTCCCCAAAAGTGCTGGATCCCAAATGACAAAATCGAGAATACCGAAGTGAAGAGCGCTAAGCTGCTTTCCTTTGTGCCCAAAGTCAAGAAGGGAAGCTGAAAAGATAATACGGTGACTAGGAGATAGCAGATTTTATCTGTTTTAGAAAGATCCTGATCCTACAAGAGCATTAGATTTAAAGCAAAGAGAGAAAAAGAAGGATAGGAAAAAATACTTTTTTAAACTGAGTTGTTCCTTTAAAAGTACAGAGAGACTCTTGTTTGTTTTTCATGGCAAATTTCATGATTTGGATGTTTTTTCCATTTTAGAAAATGTAATGAAGCAAGTAATTTTGATATTTCCTGTAAACTCCAAGGAAATGTGTTTGTTATCCAAAATGTTGGACTTTGACACAGTGAAAAATTCTACTTTGATTTTATATTTTGGTTTATATCACTTGAAAGCATTAAGAGCTGATTTTAAAAGCCATCTAGTAAAAACAGAACCCTTCACTCTGGAAAGGTAAAACCAAAAGACTTCAGACGCAGTGCAAGGCTGTGTCCTTGGGCAGCCATGGGGACAGTCCGAAACAAAAATTCCTCAAACCAGTGTGTTTCAGTGAAATTCTGTTTGATAATTAGCGCTTTCTAGATAATGATTTAACAAGCAGCTTCTGACCAGCTTAGCATCACGCCACCACCACTCTCCTGGGAGCGGAGCTGCCCTGCTCCCCGGCAGGCAGCGGCCGCGGGGAAGGAGGGCTCCTGGGTGGCAGTTCGCTCTGCAGAGTGACTCAGTGGCCGGACAGGCAGGATGGGCAGTTGCCAGCTCAGACCAGCTGCCAGTTTATCACAGCTGAACTGAAGAGGCACAAACATGCTGCAAAGCTGCATTAGACGCCTCAGCCTCCTCATCTTTCTGAGCAGATCAACACTGCTGGCATAAAATCTTTCTTCTGATCTTCATCGGAGCAAAATACTCTCATCAATACTAGTCTATATTACGTTTGCTTTAAAAGAGAATGTGCTCCAAAGGTATTTTAGCACAGAGACAATTTTTTCCATGACTCCAGTCAATCAAGTCTCTGTATGTTAAAAAAATGCTGAGGTTATTTCTAAAATAGCTACAGTCAGTCTAGTATGAACCATGCCAGGCAAGTCATCAGAATCAGACATTTCTTAAGATTTTAAAAATAAACTGGCTACTTCCGTAAAAGTTAGGAAAGAATTGGCAATCTCAGTTCCTGAATGCTAATTTGCATGCACTACTTTGTTTATAAAAAGGTATGCTTCAGACCACCATCATGAAGCACCTCTGGTGGGATGGGATGAAAATAAGGCAGAAGGCTCCAACCAGGGGCCACAGACCACAGTATAGAGCTCAGATCTTCCAGCAGGTGTTTTAATGCAGTTATGGCCAGAGCACTAAAGGTTTGGTCACTGAAGTGAGGGTGAAATCCCTTTTTTGAAGGGGATTGTTTGTAGCTCATGCCCAGGTGGACCTGGAGCTCTTCCCTACCATCCTACCTTCAAACCACAGGGCCCCGTGGCTGTGTTCCTCTGCACCGTGGGAGCTTGGCTGCCACAAAGCCACATATAAACCTTCCAGGGAGGGTAATCTATAAGAAGAAAATGCAGAAGACACAGCAGAACGGCTGCAAATGGCTCAGCACACTGTGAGGACCGAGAGGACCAAATAATGGGCAAGGATGATGCCCTACGTGCAGGTTGTCACAAGGATGACACCCTACGTGCAGGCTGTCACAGGGATGACAAGCAATGAGTCAAGCATTTTGCCAGCCACATAGCTCAGTCTTAGAGGCAACAAGATGATTCAGGGTCTAAACCAAGATAGTGGTTCTTCATTTCTGAGATAATGGAGAGACTCGTGTTGGCCTCATTAGGCTTTTATGAACAAAGCAGTTGTAAAACCAAGACTGACATGGCTTTATCCAAGGCCTCTATTCTGCACGAGATCTGCTGTCACCTTTGCTTTCCATGAGAACTGGGTATAAAAGGGTCTCGACTGAAGCTCTGCAGTGATACTGTCAGAGCTGAAGTGGAAAACAGAAGAACCAGCCCATCTTGCCACAAGGCTTGAAATGCTGAAGAGGGCTTTGCCGCCTTTCTTCTGTCATCTGCAATACCATGGCTTTGCCCTCTGAATTCCTGCTGGGTTCAGGCCTCAGCCTCTGCTTCTCCCTCTGCTTCAAGCCCTGCAGCTGCTGAACAGACTGCTGCTGCAGCTGGGATTTCACTGGGTGATAGAGAGAAGCTTCTTCCTCTGCAGGAAATAAAAATAGCTCCAGATGTGGGTTTCAGCAGCACTGGACTTGGTGAGCAGAGGGCCTCTGGAAGAGTCAACTCTTGACCTACACAAGTGAGCTTCTCTCAGCAAAATCAGATTGCAAAATTCATCACAGAGTACAAGAGGAAAAGCTCCTAAGTCTGATGAGAGGCTGCTGACAATATAAGCTCCACAAAAGGCTTGCTCTTCCTTCCTGCCAACAATAACATCTGAATCCTCTGAGACGTGCCCTGTGGCTCCACTTGGCATCCCAGATCATGCCTGCTGGAGACAGACGTGAGCTCATCCTTCTCTCCCACATTTACAATGAGTTTCCGACAACTGCAGACCAGTTTGCATCACCTCCCATCAGGATGACTCTCACCACCACTCAGGTAACCACTCTGCACTGGCGAGGGTCCCCAGCCCAGAACTGCATCTGTGGGATCCTGGATGTACCTTTAACCACCACCAGTTACTTTTGCTCTGAATGTTATTTTCAACAGTGTTTTAGCACGTGAATTTTGATACTATCTATCTCCTACTGCTGTCATACAAGGAGGCAGGAAAGCCAGCAAATCCTGATTACTTATTGGTTTTCAGCTAGGCTCAAATCAATTTGTATTACAGTACACTGGACGTATATTTAATTCTTACATCCTTCCTGACACCAGGGAGATGGAGGTTTTTTTATTATTATTGTGGCATTTATGCTGAAAAGTTTTGTGGCATCTGTGCAAAGGAAAGAAGAACGTTAGAGTGATATGCAGAAAGACCATAGAAAAGAAAGGAACAATGCAGAATAAAAACCAGCCGGTTGAACTGCACAACATAAGATATCATGCAGGCGAAAGCCAGAATTAAAACACTCTTCATTTGCAAGTTATTGCCACTGCCAGCCCTGGGTCTCGGGGAGCATGGGCCCAAGCTGTAAGATTATCTGCAAAACCCCCGTGAAGCTAGTGAGAATTCATAAAGCAAGAGCAGCCTCTCTTCCCGGTGTACCCCTGCTGCCTGGGCTCCCTGGGAAGACCCTGTTTCATCTGCATCCCCTATTTCACATTTTAAGCTGTGAACTTTGCACTCAGACTTCTTCCTCCGCTGTTGTCACAATACGAGGCACATGAGCCTGTTCTCTAAAACTGGTTATGTTAGGGGAAAAAAGCTATAAGACTATAAAAGCTCTCCTTGACCTTGTTGCATAGTTGGATCAACGTCTAATTGCTAAATGCTGCACATTTCCCTAAAGACAAAACAAATATGAAGCCACTGGGTTGTGAAGGCTGGCAAAGCTATCTACCATATGCAGAAATTCAGCTGGGCCTCCAGCAGATAATAGACAATACCTTGATTTTTCTTGTTTTCCTCTCCTCTTACCCAATGGAGTATCTTCTCCTTTTAGAACTTGGGTCCCCATTAGTCTGACTGTGGAAATGTTTTCCTGGGACCCTTCTATTGTGAAACGCTGTAACTAATCTTCTCTGTGTACTTGTGGTAAAAGTCAACATCAACTTGAAATTCCAGACCAGAATAATTGTCTCTGGTCCCAGAAATTATTCTCCTGCTACTTCAACCACAAGAAGTGCCTGCAAAGCTTGCACTGCAAGCACACGCAGTTGAAGAGGTCAGGCTTGGGCTGGCTGTCTATTTTTTGTAAAATCTCTAGATTTTGGACTCTTTAAATGCATTGAACTCAGAGCACAATGCAGGGCCATCCATTGCCTGGTTCATGTCTGAAGGCTGCAAGGTATGGGAGGAAAGAGGTGTCTAAAGGGATGACTTTTTGTTTTCAAGTTTAAAACAAGCTGGGGGCGCTTTCTGTGCCTCATGTCAGGATCGATTCAGGCAGCTCTGCTCTGGAAATGAATGTCACAGGTAGAGGCATGTCCACGTGCCTCAGGGACCTTGGTGAGGATTCAGCATGGCACTGCATTGTCTGTCTCTCGTGGGCAGAACTGTCTCGCCCCACATCCCCTTCTTTTTTACTGTAAATTCCAGGGGGTTTAGACCACCTTAGATCTTTCTGCTTAGGCACAAAGGAAAACCACTGCCAAAAGATTACACTGGCCCTTGCTCGGGCCCAGGTTGCCACCTTCTCCAGAAGTAAATGAACGGCCTCTTCTCATCCATGCAGAGGATGCTGCTGTAACACGATGCTCGTTTATCTGGCTGCAGCACCCAGCATCCCTAGTCATGGAGCAGAGCTGACTGATGTTTGCCATATTACACCAAGGGTAGACACTTTCAATGTGAGTTGCTTTTCTTTTTTAATTTATGCCTCTAATTTGCTATCTAAATGAAAGCTTCTCCCGTGAGTATTTCTTTTCTACAGTCACAGGCCAATATGTGGGGGCAATTGTTTCCAAACTAAGTGGCTAAAGTCAGGATGCTACTGTTATAATTACATGAGTTCGTATTATGCAGACTTGATTCCCTTTGCGTCCTCCCCTAGACTGTGGCAGATGATGGTAATGGAGAATATGCTGCTGTATTATATCCTAAAATTTCAGTTTCCTGTTTTGGAAACTCGCATGTCTCATGTATTCCCTTTTGGTAAACGTCCACGCTCTGGGGAACTGCTCCCTTGCCCATGTGCTAATGAGTACTTCCTATCATTAGACCCAGGAATCATTACTGTCTAATCATAACTGGTTACAAAGCAATTAACAGGGAAAAAAGCTCTTAAGAAGAATGCTGATGGTGTTCGGGAGCAGGTCCTGCTTTCCAGCTGCCACCTCACATGGGAGTTACAGGGCAAAACACCCGAAGCCTGCCCTGCTCCCATGCCTGTCCCCCAGCCCGGGCAAGACACAGTGACTCCTTCACCCCTCCACACGCACACGATGGCCAACGCATGTCCCAGGCTGGCTCATCACACTAACTAGCCACGTGCTGGGCAGAATTGCCCGTCCTCATCCTGTTATCTCCCTGTATCTATTTCCTCTGCTCAGAAACACGTGACTGTATTTATGTTGTTTTCTCCTTTTGAAGGAACTATGGCTGGAGAACTGTGATGAGGCACCTCTGGTCCTTCGTTCTGCAAGCACATCCATGTGGGAGCCACCCAGCAAAGGGCAGCCACCAATGCCAGAGGTACTTACCCCAGATTTCTTTAAACCAAAGGCGCTCAGCAATATAGTGAGGGGATGGAATGCAACAGTTAAGCTTCCTCCAAAGTAAAACCTAAATCTGGACAGCTGTGCTCAAAAGGGAGCCTAAGGCGGGTAGCTCAGCGCTAGTTCTCTATCGCAGACAGTGAATGTTGAGATTTTATCCTCTCTTGGGGGTTTCAAAGTTGTTTGGCAGAACTAAGTATTTTATTGTTTTTTGGTTTTTTGCATTCCTGACTGAGCCAGTGTTTTAGTCATAAAGCCACCACTACACCCGGGAAAGACAAGCAGTTAGCTAAACTCTATCTCACAGAGATAAAGGGAACAAACAGTCCCTGTGAGGCCTCACGTGCTGTCTAGTACTTCATATCAGCCATGCGTTTATTCTTACAAAAACTTCCCTCAAATTAGACTGCTGGTTTACACACATCTGACTGATAAGGCACAAAGACAAATAGAATGATATTTGGTCTAGGGCCCCAGTTCACTGCTAATCTGCACCAGCATCACGGGGAGCAGGCTGTGGTTCAGTTCAGACCAGAAGCAGGGCTCAGGTCTTCTCTGGGCAGAAATCAGCAGATGTGGGTTAGGTACAGCCAGGGAAACAGGATTTCAAGGGACTTGCTTTAGCTCAGAAAGGAGTTATGAGAAAATTGGGACTGAAACCTGGACTAGCTCAGTTCTGCATGTACACCTCCACCAAGCAACCATCGTTCTTCTCCCTTGACCAGGGTGAATGCATAAAACCAGTATTGGATTCAAGCTCCCCTGTGGTTAAAGCAAGTCTTACGCACTTAGCTGGAAACCACCTCTGTCTGAGCCCCAGCCCGTGGTAGCTCTCACCAGGAAACTGTATGTGCCTCTATACAATGAACATGATTTTAGTATGTACAGGGCACATGACATGATTAATTCTTGCTCACTGACCTACATAGTCATTTATACCAGAGCAGGATGGAAACAAAGCACTTTGGGATGTAATTTGGGAGGACTGCGCTGCCTCCTTGCCCAGCTCTAACCGATGCTGCACGCCACGAGGCAGGGCACAGATGCACAGAACGCACCGTCCTGGCCCACATCTGTTGATCTAAACTGCAGTAGAATTTCCCTGGGTTTGAAGTCAAAATGTCAGTGTTTTAAAGAGCAGAGCAAAGGAGCAGCTTAAAGCCATAAAATAATACATCACAGCAAAAGACTGACTAGCAGAGGGCCCTGTGCTGGAAAAACAGCAGTGCTGGAGGGCAGGACTGAAAGCCATTACCAGAGCTTTGTGAGGCTGCTGGCACAAGCAGTCACTCACATCACATATGACATCGTCAAGGCTCTCAGCCCGTCTGTTTAATGAAGGTTAAATTGCTCCCACAGGCTATATCGACATGGAGGATTTTCTGAATCTCTCTAGCCTCACTGAAGTGAAGCTCCACCAGCACCAGTAATACTGGTACTTTGTTACTAATCCTGCTTGAGCAAGGTTATGCAAAAATATGGTAAAAATCCCAGTCACAGCAATATTCATGCTGCCATGAGGCTATGGTGATCAGAGGAACCAAGGTCTGTAGGAAGAAATAATGTCTTTTATTAATCCAGTGCTTTTTATTAGATATTCCTGTAAAAAACAAGCAAGGATAAAAGCTGTAGGAGACAAAACATCAGCAATGCCACCTATTAGAGTAACGAGCCCAAGTTTAGCCTCTGTGTGAACAGACCAAAGTGAAAAGTATCACTCTCTGTCTCCTTCAGGAAGTAGAAGAAAAAACCTTTGGAAAGAGGTAAGAGAAGGTGAGAACTTTGTGGAAGAAAGCAGAAAGCAGGCACTATGCCAAACAGAGCTAGTGTGGGGTGACATTATGAATGGAGAAGCTGCTCCCACAAGGTCCCGAACACGCCTCAAGTTCGGCTCTAATGAGTTAAGCATGGCATCTCACAGTCAGATACTGAGAAACTAGTGGAAGGCTTCCTGATTTATTGATATGCTGGAAGACAGGGCACAGAGCCATCTGATTGAAAGCAGACAGTCCCGCAGCAACTGCCGAGATGCTAAATCACAGGCAGAATCCAAACAGGGTGTACATACGTGGAGAGGAGATTTATCATTGCCAATAGCTGGCAGCATTGTTTATTGATCCAGTCCTCTAAGAGTATTAGACGCTGCCACATCGCAATACTGATAGAGGAACACGTCGCTGACAGTCCCGTGGTGCTGCTGTCTCAGGGGTGAGGCGGCTCAGCCAAGCACACCATCATGCTCCACACGCAGCATGGCAGTGGTTTCTGGCAGCAGCAGGGGCGGTCTGAAAGCCTCACGGCTGGCACGTTGCTCTCATTGAAAGCTGAAAGGGTGAAAGATTAGTAGCTAAGAGCTCTCTGACCATCGAGTTAACTGTAAGGTGAGAGTTTAACTTACTCTCTGACTTTTTAGCTGATTGCTGCTGGCTCTTTAAAAATGTGTACGCTAAGAAAATGTGCCCCATTCGGTCTTCAGCTATTCCCCAAACTGAATAACTGCTCTCTAAAATCCTTGCTCTGGCACAGGGCTCCGCGAGTGACTACGCTGAAGCACAAGGTATCACTACACTAAAATGAGAATTAAATGGGGTTGCTCTAGCAAATGTCATGCCAAGTAATTTGATGTTGGAAAATATGCTCTAATGGCTACTCTGACCCCTCCTCTCTACATCTGAGGCCCTCTTTCTAACATATTTTTAGAAAGAGGCCTCTGGATGCAAACCCTGCTGCCATAGATCCAGACACGGGATCACTCTCACCTGGACTTGACGCCAAAAGGAGGAGCTTTAGAGGGATTTTGCTGAAAATGTCAGTTTCCTTTCAAAAGATCCACTTCCTCGGTGATTCTCACTTCTCGTCAACTTTTGCATAACTTGCTTTTTCTAAAGTTGGCAAGGGAGCTTGCCCTGCTCTTCCTGCCCCCTAACCAAAATAACTCCTACCCCCTAAGCAAATGTATAAACTAAAGGTTTATGATTTAACATCAATCCAAATGCGAGAGCACTCATGCTTTTTTGACAGCTGAGCTGCAATGAATTCTAACAAATTACATAGGATGCTTTCTTTATTATTAAAAGTAGATCAGAAGAAATAAAATAATCCTAGAGCTAGCAAATCAACAGCAAATAATTGAAACTGTACCAGCAACTTCTGCCTGTGACTGAAAGAAGCTGTGTCACCAACTTCAGGGTTTTGCACCTTTAAATGCCCATGATAAATGGAGCTAGGCTGCCAACGGAAGTACCAGTGCAAGGAACGGTGGTGGACTTTGCAACAGTTTTCTGACTGGTTTAAAAAAGCTTCAGCACTGCAGACAACAATTACAGCTGTGCTAGAAACTTGACTCTGATCCTAACAGAAATCTGCAGTACCAGTAACATTTTTGAAAGCTTTTCGAAGCATTTTCTTAGTCTTTAATTAGCTTCTGCAAGAGGTGACGGCTTACAGCTTAGAGCAGAGAGCTGGGAGTAAAGACATGCAGGGTCTATTCCTAGCTGGAGAAGGGACAGGACAGGTGGCTCTGGGCCACTGGCTGCAGCCTTTCTGCCCAACTTCCATAACTGTAAAATGGGTACAGTAATCCTTGCTGCTCAGGGATGATGTGAGACCTAATTAGATGTTTGCAAGGAGCCCGCTGCCCCTCCAATGAATTGTGCAAGAGAAATTAACAGTATTATCATACAGGTAATGAGCTCTCACAAGACAGGCACTGCTGTGCTCAAAGAGACAGGTTTTTTCAGCAGCAGCCAGGTTCCTGCAGAAGTTTATTACAGAAGAGTTGCTCATCTCTGTGTAACTGAGAATATATTGCTTTATATTAGGAGGTTTTATCTGCAATGTATTGCACTCCTCCGAGTCTTTACCTTTAGGGAAAGCCTTAGGAATAACTCCTTAATGCCTAGTTTTGTTATGAAAATGAACTTTAGCAATCTGATTAATTGTTTATCTTAAGGCTGCACAATCACTTGGAATATAAAAGTCTAGTGTTATTCAAAAGACTGCAGAATCTCCAGTGAGCAGATGAATATTGAAAAGATACAAGGGACATTCTGCTTTTATGATTATTCCACTCATGCCTATTTCTCATATGAAGAAGAACAAAGGTATAATTGTATTGCAACCTATTATTGTGATACAGAAGCAGCAATTACTATATGTATACAAAAAGATCATGAAATATTTCCACTGGTAACCATGAATCACATCAGAAACGTATTACTATCATACTGTATTTTCACTGCATTCCCCACAAGAAACTTAGTTAACAATTAATTCCAGCAACAGCATAAGGAAATCGAAGCAGAAGATAGCTTTTCAGCCATCCTTACAAGGAGACTGAAATTGAAAATGGAGTGACAAAAAGTGACAGAAACTGTGTAAGTTGTTAGCTAGTAGAATAATACATGCAGACTTGAGTGACTATAGGGTTTGCAGCCACATGAGTGAAAGGTGGAGCTGTGCCGGTGCAGCAATGACTCCCTGCATGCTGAAGAGGTGAGGCAATCAGCCCAACCCTCTGTTTTTCACCCCGAGAAAAAAAAATACACCGACATCCCTTCTCCTACCTGCACATTGCCACCTGCACCCGCAGTTCAAGGCAAAAGCTCCAACAGATCCAGGGCCTCGGGTTAAAGCCCCGTATGCTCTCCATCCAGGCCAGGAGACAGCTGTCCTTGAAACATTTGTGTGAAGTGGCCAATGGTTCAGAGCCACCCACTGCTCTCTTTCTCTCAGTGAAAGTGTATTTTCCTTTTCTTTGGTGCCTTCACCAAAAGCGGTAGGAAATACCAACATGTTTTCTGTTGCCTTATCATGTTTTCTTGTATAAACTAACAAGAGGCTACACGCAGCATCCCTACAGTATCACGGCCTTAAGTGTAAACAGCACAAACAGTGCTAATGTATGACAGCGATGAATTATGTATGAACTTTACATTGCAACAGTGCCACAGGATCCACCAGACCAGCAATATCAGTCTTGCGCCTTTCCTGCACCACCTTGCATCACCACACTGCACTGAACTGCCCTGTGCCTCCCGCTCCGACCTGGCTGGCGGTTTCTGCCTGTGCAGCTCCACCGCTGTGGCCATGGAGAGGGCTGGAAAGCAGCCACACAGTCTCATCTCCTTTCCCGGACGGACAGAGCACCTCTGTCTCTCCAGAAAAGTGCTAATTCAGAGCAGAGTGTCTGTGGGTCAGTGGCTGCACCAGACGGGAGCGGGAGTGGGAGTGAGTCCCCAACTCCAAGGTGGGCAGTGGAGGCAGAGGCTTTTCAAAGAGGAAAGCAGTGCCAGAGAGAAACTCCTGAGCCTCAGGAGGGGAGGACGATCATGAGCAGACCCATAACAACAGCTTGTGCTGCAGCATCCAAAAGGCAGCGCGGTCTCCCTGGCAGAGGTCCCACCTGCCGACGAGGTCTGATGCAGCTTAGAGGAGAGGCAGAGAGAAGGAGAGGCACGCAGGACATTTAAAAGAGAAGCTGCTGTGATTATCAGTGGACATTTTTAATTCTCGCATGCTGTGACAATGCCCGATTAACAGGTAGGGTGCAAGACATATGTCTCTGCCTCTGATAGAGTGCAGAATGGGAAAACACTGAATTCTTTCTTCTCTGAAATGTTAAGAGAAGCAGAACAGCTTTGTGACTGCTCGCGGCCAGATTACTTTAACAAGGAACACCAGGCGGTTATGAAATAGGTATAAGAACAGAAATCCTGAGGTTCCACAAGCATTAATCAAAGATAAGACAGAAGGATGATAGCACCAGAGCCATCAAGTTAGCTTCACTTGCAACTGAAGACAGACATCGCATCAAAGTGCTTCCCTCTCCACTGTTTATTTCCAGCTGTTTTGTAGTTTGTTGTAACGATAAAGCTTATGGCCTTTCTCAGCTCTTCCAAGCTACGTAATCAGTCCAGCAAAAAGATTAACAGGAGGCCAGTTCTGAATTCGCATTCTAGCAGAGTTCAGCTTTGATCTTATTTTGTGCGTGTATATAACTAAATTCAGCACCTGCAGAGTGACAGCAGTCCTCTAGCTGCCTAAAACGCACACCAGATAGAGGGAAGCTTGCCTGGATTGCTTCTTTAGTCTTCTTCTGGAAGGAACCACCAACTGGAAGGAGCGGCAAGTCAATCTGGTGCCACTGTGTTGGTGAAAGCTACCACTTCAATGTGGACAACATCACTGGCAAGTCAATGGAACATCTTCCTTGGTGAGTTTTATAACTTGGGAGGTGAAAAGTTCTGGATTCAGCTATTTTTCTATCTTCATCCGCTGGAAATTGTTCTGATTCTATCAAAATTAAGATAGCAACATCCATTTACTATGGCAGAGAATACAGCACAACTCTCTACTATGTCCAATACTTAAAATTCAGGTAAAGTTTAAAATTCTATCAATGTAATGGGATCTACTCCAGATTAACATAGGCGTAAACATAGAACTGGAGCTTAAGCTGAAGACCTCATGGTCCTTCTTTCTGGATCTCTATAGCTGTTCTAAACCTCTCTAGCTACTCTCAATCTGGTAGACATGATGCAAGTAGCCTACATAGCCAAAACAGGTGTTTCCCCTCTGCCAGCAGTTACTGCCAACACTTAAGCAGGCAAATATTGGGTAATCCCTATGACTCTGCTGATGTTCTGGCATATCTTTGCTTGGAAAACAAACAAGTCAACCTCTGAGCAGAACGATTTCTGCTGTAACAAAAAAACCCCAAATTATTTGCAAGGCAGTTCTTGTAACAGATGTTGTAAAGAAAAGTTTAGAAGGTCAACAGACGAAAATGTGAGAGCATTTCTTTTACAGCATTTTCCAACCTCCTACTCAGTCTGCTGTTGAAACTAGACTGCATTCGTCCATAGGGAACATTCTGACTACATTCTAGATCTCGGGAAATACATATATTCCATTACTAATCATTTTTGCCTTTCACTGAATTTCTACCTGCTGTTCTTCTTGCATTAGTCATGTCCCCATACAATGTTTACCTGGCAATTCTTTTATTAACTGTTTTTGGGACAGTCTGGGATGCCCACTGCCTATTCTTCTAATCTGACACAACTGCTTGTGGTGTTCAGAGAAGATGGGCAACACACTGGGTGTAGAAGACAGCCATCCTAGATCAGATCAATGGTCTAGTTAGCCCAGTCTCTGAAAATGGCCAGTGGGTTACGAACAGCACACACTTGCATGGTTTGCCCGCCAGAATATATTTTCCCAGCTTCTAGCAAGTGATGGTTAGGAACTTTATGAGCAGAAATGTTGTCTTCATAATTTATATATACACTTCTTCTAGTTATTGGGTTTATCCCTTTCTCACGCTTTGTAAATCACATCCTGTTGTAGGTTGCAGATGACACATTCTGTGGTAGAAAGCTAAAATAAGTAATTCTTCTACTGTTATGTAAGTGGAGTCTCATCATCATCTGTGGTTATTTCACACCTAATGAAAAGAACAAGGCTATGCTTAATTATATTTAGATTTCCAAAAAACATTTTGGTTCTTCAGGTTTGGATATTGGTGATTCAGTAGACAGCCTCTTTCCCTGAGTTATTAAAAACATTGCCTCAGCATGTGGATATTGCTGGACGTATCAGCCTTAATATCGAATAAAAACACAAAGTTCTCAGCAGTTTGAGAGAGAGAAAAAAAGAGAACTAATCCAGGCTGAGCGTTGCTGGTTCTGCTTTCCTCAGCCCGCATGGATGAAATTATCTTATTGGTGGTCACTTAAATGCTCCTTTTTTGTCCTCAGCTGCCACATATACTTGCTCTATTTGACAACTGCCCTGTTCCACCCAAGAGGAAGCTGTACGTGAGGAAGCTGTACAGAGCTGTACTTACAGCTAAATTACTGTGTTCATCAAGATGTCACCCCATACTCCACTTTATGACTTCGGCGCTGGCTTTAATTACTGAATTGACTGAACAAGCAAAGCATTCTAGCGACCTATTATTAAGATTACCAGAACACACAGCTGAGTCTAGCTATTAGAGGTGTGACCAACTTTGTTTGGGGAAAAAAAAATCTACATGAGAGTGACTCCTCCCCTTCCACCCAGTCTCACCTCAGCTCTGCTGATCTGTCACACCCTTAACATTTTTAGCTGATTAAGGTGAAACTACAGAGGAAACCGTGAGTTATATGTGATTCAGCACCAAGCTAATAGGACAAAAGGAGGGTGTCCTTGTTCCTCTATGAGTGTGCTCTGCACAGCAACTCCTCTCTTCCATCACTACACCGGCCATGCTTGCTAATTAGCCTTGGAGAGGGTTCTGTTAACTGAAAACATGCCGGTATGAGCCTATCCTCTCAAGTACATGCTGCTAGTAAGTGGTCGATACAGGAGCTTCTGCCGACTTGGCAGGAAATGAGTTTGCTCAGCCAGGGCTTGCACTGCCATTGACCGTGAGTACTCTCACTGCTCTGGTGTCAGCACAGCAGCCCAGCAAGGACCAATAAACCCCCCCGCTGTGATAAGCATTTCATTCTTGCAAAAATAGGTCACCTGGGAATAGAGACTGCCAGAAGTACACATGGACAAATAAACAACTTCTGGATGTGCGTGGCAGAATGGGGAAATCCTAAAAACCAGGACCAGTAATCCAGTGGGACAAATAATCCTGCTAGCCCAGGATTCCATTTGCCACATTGAAGTCAATGTGAATATGGCCACTGACTTCAAAGTGTACAGGATTGAAATCCTAGGAGTTGGTTCTGCAAAGCATCAAGCACTCCCGTATGGTGCTGAGACACTGGCTTCCTGTAGAAGCTCAAGAGTTTTGAAGAGTCTGGAATTAAAAAAAAAAACCTGCTAGTGCAGATACTTCCTGAAAATGAAAGACCTGCAAAGACATGGATGCAGTGCATGAGTTAATTACTTCTCACCTGCTTTCCACAGAAACACAAACTACTGGTTTGACTGATTACATGATTGCAAAAGCACAGTTAAAGTTGAGATAGCACCTCTACTTGGAATCTCTTTTGAATAATAAAAGATAAAGATAAATACATTTTTTTTCAATTAAACACAACAAACTAGATCCTTTTTGTTGCTATTGTTTTAATACGGAGTCGATTATTTAAACACCTCAACATTTAAAATTGAACTGGTTCAGGCATTAAGGCCTAACCTCACCACATTCTATTAATTTAAAGTAAATACAAATTATGGTCAAGCCACCCAAGTTTGCTGTTGAAGGTGAAAAGAAAAACCATTTTGCTGGAGCCACCAGCAGGGAAACACCTGGAACTGAACCTTGCTCTACCCATGACCACTTTTTGGAAACAGCAGCCTTGCCTACAAGTACAGTGTATTCAGTCTACTCCAATTTAGTACTAACTAAATTAAAGTAACTAGTAACTAACTAGTTTATTTAAAGTTGGAAACCTCTCCTGTACTGTTAGTTTAAGGAGCAAAGATTTTTTTTTTTTCTCAGCTTCAGACAGCCGAGGGTCTGCCACCATAGGACCCAGAGCATAAATAAGCCCAGCTTGATTCAAGGTCAGAGTGAGAAGAAGTGTCATATCTGTGTCTCGCTCCCTCTGGTGCTCCTTTTGGAGCCTGATCATGACAGCTGATTCTGCACGAAGCCTGCAGAGGCTATCAGAGATGCCTTCACGCAGCCCCACTGAACTGGAGGGAGCCACGGGTTTGACAGACAATCATGCAACACTCTACTTGAATCAATACAGCCTGCTGGTCCAAAGTCAACTTTCCCACAGTAAATAAACTGCGGTCAGTGCAACCCCAGCCTGGTTAATCCGCAATCCAGACAAGCCAACTAAGAATTGATTTCCACATTGAAATGGTAGACAAATGACTACAAACTGTCCATTCAATTTATAATCGGCAAGGAAAAATACATGTTTTAATTATTATCAGTGATAAACAATATTTTTTTAGGGAAAAAAAAAAAATCCAAAACAAAAGATAATGAAGTAGCTTATTTAAGGCATGGCAACTTGTTTGCTGATGTGAAAAGCAAAGCAGTGTTACTAAGGCAGATAAAGAAGCCTGAGCTGTCTCTCAGAACAGCATATCTAGCATGACTTGACAGAGACTAAACAGTGAGCAGAGAAGAGTGAATTTAAACAAGCTTTGGATCCTCCCCCTTTCAGTCTTCTCAGGAGACAAAATATCCATTAGCGGATGGACTGAGTAAGGAAAAGAAATAGGAAAGCAGTTTGAAACAGCTATGGCTCAGGCAGCTGGGGAAAAAAATTAAATAAAATATTGTGGTTACCCACAGAAGAGGTCACTAGCAACACTGATACAGTAGCTAATCCAGTCATAGATATTAAGGTTTGCTGTATTCTCTCTTGTTCTTTACTTATGTGTTGATTGCTACTGTGGGACTGTGGCCCTAGGAGGGAGAGAAGTTTTCTGTGCGTTGGTTTGGAATAAAGAATGAAATCTGTGGTTCTGTCCTCTGCAGCAAAATTGCTGTCCAGAAGAGGTTAAGGCTTTGTTTGTCTTCTTGATGTACTATGCAATAAACTGTACAGAAACTGCAAGCGACAAAGTCAAACACGATTTTAGCTATTGGTAACAGATCTTTGTAAAAGACCTGAACTAAAAATTTCATACTTCAGTACAAATTCAATTTTTCCCAAAGGTAGGGTTTATCAACTGTGCAGCTGCGGGTTGGCACACAACGGACTCCTAGAGCATTCGCTCAGTTCAGGATCACTCTGGGCAGTAAAAAAGCCTCTGTGGCAGTTTTGCTAAACATCATTACCTCAAGCCTAGGTCCAATTATTTTACTAATGCTTGGTTTAAGCAGAAGATCTTCTCATCAAGCTACTTTGCTAGGGCAAAAGGCCAACTGTGCTTCTTCTGGTCATAAATACTCTCTTCTCCTTGCAGTTCTGCCAGTCTTTTTTTCATGCTGAAGAGCAGCCTTTCAAAAAGACCAAGTAAAGTTATTTGATGGACAGTATTACATAAAATTATGTTTTAAATTGTTTTTCAGCTGGTTTGTATCTGCTCCTGCAGGACGGTTTATTGCAAAAGCAATGACACGCTCCACTGCTTGGGAAGAGTTAAAGACAAGCTACTATGCAAGTTTGCTCTTCACGAGGGTGTGTTTGGTGAACCACCTTCTCCTACTCCTTGTTCTCTCTAACCCCCTGGGAAAGATATTGATGGACATACTTCATCTCAACAGGAAATAGCAGCAGGTTTTATTTCTACAGCAAATCCAGGGATGTTACACAGACAAGAACATTAAAGACATGCCAATATTTATTACAGTTATTATACTGTTATCTCAAACATCAGTTGAATTAATAGTTATCCGTAAAATGTATAGTTAGTTTCCGCTAAAACACTCTTACCAGACACAGTAAATCTTAAAAAAAAAAAAAATTGTAAATTTCCTTTTTCATTCAACAGAATTCTTCATGAATGAATCTTTTGGGAAAAAAAAAAACAGGTTTTTGCTTTTCCCATTGAAATCTATTGGTAAAGGGTATTTCCTAATACAAAGCAAAATGTTAACAACCTACCTCGGCAAATTACGTTGTGGACTTTAAACATGTGCTTGAAAATTTCAAGTGCAAATTTAACTTTTGTTTGTGGGGAAAGTCACCGGGCAGTTTGGCATTCCTGACTGGCTGCCAGTCCAAATACCAGATATTCATGTCAAAATTTCTCTTGTGAATGGACAAGGCTTGGCTTTAGCTGATCCAGGTAGGTGAGGAGAAGCATAAAAGGACACACTCCTTCCCCAGCCTCATGAAAGCTTCTCTGCTACTTAAATGCAACTGCAGTAATATCCCAAGACCAAACAACAGGACAAATTCTGCTTGCCCAGCTCAGATCAGCATTCACAGTAAAGTCAATGAAACACATATACGATCCAGGTCAGAAACCTTTGTCCAAATCCTCAGGCAAAACCAGGTGGAAATATTCAGAAAACATGGTGACAGCAGGATAAAGGTCTGATGGAGAGTGAGAAATGTCCTAGGCTACTCACACACATATCACCAGGGGCATTAAACACAGCACTCAGAGAAAAGGCAAGACTTGAAGGAGGAACTAATTTCCATGGGTGGCTGAAGATGAGGATTAGGTGCCGCCATACTATTACTACAGTGTTTACACCCAAGAAGAAAAACACTGTAGAGAAATAGCATTGGTAACACTAATCTCAAAATGACAAGGAAGACCGTCTGGATGTATTTAGTATGTTAACCAATACGGAGTTGGGGAAGGCAAGCGGTACCATTTTTAGCCTGCTTTCTTAATGAAAAAACATTTATTCAGCCTTGCTGCCTTGCCTAGTATTCGCTTTCCTACTTACCCTACACCTTTAAAGGCACTGAATAATTTTAACCTGATTTTGCAACTGGATAAAGGTCACTAAGCAAATAAAGTTCAAGATGTTTTCAGAACGAAGGTAGCAAGGAGAAACACAGAATCGTACATGCTTTTTTATAAATTCCAGTTACAGATGACTGAGGGAAATACATGACGTGCTTTCCAGAGTCTACAAAGGAGCTTGCAAAGACCCGAACAACAAGAAAAGTTACAGTCTGTTTGCCATCAGCTGACAGGCGTGAGCTCATAGGAAACTATTCAGCATAACCCCCGTGAAATGGCTGGTGGAGAACTGAAGTGAGACACCCTTTCCAAGCAGAGAAGGCAAAACAGGCGGTGGTACGACTGACCTCGGCAGGCTCTGTCCCTCTGTAGCTGCTTGTTCTCACTCACCGCACCATTCGTAAGGATGAATGAGAAGTGGATTAGATCAGAGAGGGGACAGAGCTGAAAACAGCAGGATAGTCTCTGTTACCTGGCTCACGTCCCCATTCTTCTTCACAGAATGACTACACAGGGAGACCTGTGAGCACGCTGTAGGGACTGGCAACAGGAATAACTGCAGGAGCAGAGATCCGGCTGGGCACCTGGTCAATGAACGCTTGCTCAGAGACCATCTGAGCTTCAACACACACATTGTAAAGGTAGACAAAAATCTGGGACCCGCGGTAAAGGACAAGTTGGAGTGGAGGAGTGGATGGCTACATTGTGGTCGGTAATAGAAGGCTTAAAACAGATTGGGAAGTTTTACTCAGTCTGAGGGATAATCTGCACCACAATTAGTATCAATGAACCCAGTGAACTAATGATGAAGTAAGATACCAGGCAGTGTTAGAGCATCAGAGTTTGGCCCTACGGAATGACACTGTAAATTATTCCTGCTTATTTTTTGAAGACAAGAATAAATAGCTGAACCTTGAAAAAATATAGTGAGACTTTCAAACCAGACAAATAATTGTTAATAAAACTCTCATATATATATATTAAAGTTTTTTCTTAGACCTACGCATAGACACTTGTTTCCTTAAGGCATGTGTGAAGCAATGGCACTTTGAGACTACGCAATTCTTTCAAGACTAGGCAGGATAAATCTGTTCCTGATAAGCTCCAGGGTTTCATAGCTATGGCTCCACAGAAGCTGAACTAGGGTCACGTCTACACAACACCTCAGCTGTGGAGTTCAGTTTCACTTTTCCTTATGTCACAACCATTTTTATTAACCTTTGTACAAAGAAAGGCTGAATTACCTATTAACAGCCTCTTCAGTCCTAAGTCTTCATTACAATCTGTTCAAATGTGTGTGCATCTTTATAGCATACTTGATAGCTTAAGGATGACACATGCAATAGTCACCTGATAAGGTTTCTACAAGGTATTTATTATACATACAAACACACCTTCCATGAGCAGCACAAGCTTGCAATTTTCAGATTCAGGCATTTGGACCTATTAATGTTTACTTTGCAAATTTCTACATCTGTGGGAAACTCACTCTTGATGTCCAAAGATAGGCTTGTAAATAAATACCTTGTTTTTCAACAGGGTTAATTCCCAGTGGAAGTCAAGTCCTTTGGAACATTAAGTCAGAGTAAGGCAGCTTCTCCCTTCATGGCTGTACTCACAAGACCTCCCGACAGGAAAATTTAGTCCAACTGTAATTAGAAATAAATATGGACATGAGAGTTATTTATACTAAATCCACTACATACGGTCTGACCATAAGAAGTAGCCTTGTAGTAATCAATTTTATTTAAGCCTGTACATTGCCAGGCTGATGTAAAAGGCCACTCATGTCAACAGCAATCTGGCCCTCTTTGTTTTCTGTGCGTGCAAATATTTACCCAATTAGACAGCTAGCTCCGCCTGAGTATGAACAAACAAAAACAACTGCTCAGAGCATTTCAGAGAAACAACGAAGTGCAAGAACAAAGATTTCCCCATGCGAACACAGGCAACCAGCTAACACAAAGCAGCAAAACCAGCAGATTCTTAAACGTTAAAAAACAGGAGCGAGTTGTCTTTGATATCCACAAATCTTTGTGCTGCTGATTCAGAAGCAGGGAATAGATGTCTGCCTGATTTTTCCAGCTGAGATTGTTCCAGAGAATGTGAGAAAATTCAATACATACTTAGTTGAATAGATCCCAAGGTTGGCTGATGAGAAGACAGATAGCTTCTCAGATGGGACAAGAAAACATTGTATCTTGAGGCATTTTGTATTTGTTTCTTCTGTTTCATCTGACGGGGTTATTGTTCTTTATTCCTTGTGTTTGGTTCTCACTTGCCAGGTGTGGGACACAAGAAACTAGTAACACCCAAGTGGTTAATGCCTGTTTGCCATGAGGTCTTTCTGTAGTCACCGTTCCTGAGCCTCTGCAATAGACATGAAGGCATCGATCTCATCTTCACCACTGTCACAAACACCTGACCGGGTGAGGCAATACATAAACCAACCTGAACAAACAGTGAAACCTGGGTGAGTTCTATAAATCATTCTGTATGATAACAGGGTAGAAACATATAGTTGCCCTCTGACCTCAAAGCTTTAATCTATCCTACTTCGCTTACTTCTGAATAAAGAAAGCAGAAGCTTTTGCTGCGGTCAGAGGAGAGAAATAGGCACCTCCCAAGGCCAGTCCGGGCAAACTGGGATCTCAACAGCCCTCTGGAAGTACTATTTCCTTTACTCTCTCCAAGGGCAACCGAAAGCAACGGTTACTGACTTTGGCACCTCCATTACATGTGTACACCTGAGCAAACCGAGTGGGCGCGGTGCATGTTCCTAAACCGTGCACATTGTTCTCCTACGTGTTTTGAACTCCTTCAGCAACACCCAAAATAAGCCTGAATAAGCAAGTGAAGCTGGCAGTGCACAGCTCTGATCGATAACAAGATGAAATGTGCAGGATCCTAACCTAGCATTTGATTTAAGACTAACCTGTTAGCAGTATCTGTAAAAACAGTAAATTACACTGTGGCATACCTGAAGCTGTTGTGTAAGGTTCAATCCTGCATTGCAATGAGTTATATTAGCATGTAACTAGTAAAATTTAGCACACAAATAGGTCCTTCAAGTTTGTGCATAAGTGGCCTGATCTCATTATTACAAGTAAAGCGTGTCCTTGTATGAGTAAAAGCTGAAGGGCTTGGCTTTAAGTAAACATGTTTTCTAGCATACCCCAGCTTCAGCACTTTCGGAAGTACCACTCCGGGCAAAGATGTAGGCCTCCCGTGTAACTTCAAGTTCAGCTTGGCCATCTGAAAACATACCTAAGAGTAGTTCTTAAAACCTAGCTAGAGTGACCTGCTTTTAAGAGTACTGTTGTAACCACTGAAATGGGAATCTTAAGATTTTGCCTGAGAAGCAGCAATGTTTACGGTACTAATCGTGATGCAACACAGAAGCCACACTTTCATACCACATCACACACTGGTGCCTAAGTACATTCTCTCCCCAATGTTGTTTTTCCCCTGCATTGGTCTTCCTGGTTGCATTGGGAATTTCACACTGGAAAGCTTTTCCCAAGGTCCTGCTCAAAGCCAAGACTGTTCTCTGAATATATGACTCTACAGCATGGTGGGATGGTTAGATTAGCTGTACATATTCATGCTCTCAAGATGGCAGCCAGGAAGAGGTGCTGGCAGTGTTCAGCCACCTCCTCTGTTCTCTTCCGTGCAGTCCTAACGTTACCCTGGAAGGTGAGCTATGGACGTCTTAAAGGACTTCTTTGCAAAAAGCTACGTGAATTGGGCAGAATCATCGTATGTGACAAGCTCTGGAAGAAAGTGGTTCCCGTACGATAGCAACAGCTCTAAAGCTCTCAGCCACTGTGCTCCAGAGTTTAAGGGACATCAAGATGTACAGATATAACTGGAGTGTGTGATACTGAGTCTATTCTTGGTAGGCACAACTCTGCTACTTATAGTTATTACCACAGTAAGGACAGGGGAGGAAGAGGCAGAGCAGATCGTTGCTTGTCTGATTTAGACCATGGCTATCTCATCAGATATTGAGGCTGCAGCTAGCTCTCCTAGATGGGAACATTCCATACATCTAACATAGTGAGAAGAGTTTGGAAAATGAGGATGCTGTAAAGCTCCTTCCTCTCCTCTGCAACTACTCATTCCAAGCTGAATAGCTACAGGAGAGCTACAGGAGAGCCACAGGAGAGCCACATCTGCAGCATGATGAAATCTAAAGCTTTGAGCATGTACTGGGGGAATAAATCCTTTGTGGTGGCTTCATAGTTAACCCTACAAGCCAGCATATGAATTCCAGAAGCATCTTCCTAGGCCCATATGACAAGAGTAAATGGGAAAGTTGCCATCTTAAGAGGACAAAAAGTGCTGGAATTGTGTACCATGAGAAGAGGGCTGTAAGGGGAATGCCGTTCACGTTGCAGTCCTTGAGGAAAGTTCCTTTTAATCCTACATGGGAATGACTGAGTCCCAAGTCGCCAAACAAGCGAAAAACATTTGAGCTTGCCATCAACCATGGATGTTCTTGCACGTGCACCTTGGAGGAGCCCTTTTGCAAAACATCATGTTGTATAAGGATTGATAGAAATGTACTTAGTTTTCTTCATGCAAGTAACCTTTCCATCAAGAAATAAACACATATAAAAGACAATGTTCCTTCTGGATTTTTTTAATCATGATACCTCTGTTTATTTCTTTAGACTATCATGACTTGGACTACACTATTATAAGAAACTGGACATCCCCTCACGATGACTGACTAGCTACTCACTTACAAAGGCATTATAGCCAGTAATTTCAGTTTCAAGGAAACCCACTCCCTATACTGCCCTGCTCTTTACCTCATAGCTAATGTAAAAAAAAAAAAAAAAAAAATGGAAACACCACTTCTAATTAGTATCTCTAGAGATTCAGCAGTGGAAGAAATAAATGTATAAATGTAAATATAATAAGACCAGAATTGCGACAACTTTTAACCACACCTGGATAGAAGAGCTCACCTCAGTAACACTGCTCGTGCCAGCCTCACAACCCTACTGTCATCATCAAAGAAGTCATTTTCTCAACAACAATATAACCAGCAAAGAGTATTTTCTCATAATGAAGTTTAGATTAAATCACCATCTTGAGCATCAAGTACAAACTCATTGAACTCGCTGATACGTAAATACACAGAACAACAGCAATGAATGAAGATGAAACAGAGGCAAAGACGTTGTCTTTGTGTCACGACAGAGGTTCATTGAGCGCGAGTCAGGACCCACAGCTGTATGTATGTAGGATGTTGGTAGCTAATTGTATGGCAGTTGTTAGATGAATTTATAGACACTCGAAGACGGCAGCCTACATACAATTGTTCTCTCTGTTTTGTTCTGGTAAAAGAGCAGCTAGAGAATTGTCATCAACTAAACAAAAAACCATCAATTAACATTTGTCATATGTCCACCACGATACTATTAACTACACAAAGACAAAGCTTTGTTAGGGTTTAATTTCCACGCTCAGACTCCAACTATATAGATTCTCACCCTCAAATTATGTAAAAGCAGCCAAGCTTTTAGGCTGTGCTCTCTGCGGATGACTCACATTATTGTACACTAACCACCAACACATTTGGTTTTACGCCTTTGTTTTACGCGCCTGAAGTGTTCTGGCTCGGGTTTGTCTTGTTCAGTCTGTACGTTTCGCATTCTCCTCATTGCACTGTGTAAGCACCGCCCGTCCTTCTCCTTTTAGTTCTTAATGACTTCTGCACTGGGACTTGGCCAATTTCACAAAACTACCCTACCCAACTCAGCAAACACCACTTGTTACCGGCTGCCCGAGGAGGCACCACACAATGTGCAGGCTTCGCCGCGAGTCTCTGAGAATTCACACACCGACACTGGAGACAGCTGATAAAGCAATGAACTCTGATAAACTGCTGATGATGTCAAAAGATTTTTTGAACTCTTGTACAAAAGGTTGGCATCAGGAATCAAACAATGCATGTTGCTAAATCCTTTTACGGAGACACTGGAGATTAAGGCTTAGCTTATGACGGGGAAGGTTTCTATTCTCTGTATCAATAGCAAAAAGTCTTGAAGGTGAATAAATTTCAAAAAGTCTCCAGTGAAGCAGAGGGAGAGCAGCTGAGACACAATACAGGTCTGAGATTCTCTACCACTGCCTTCTGAGATGGTATCAGCAGCCAGCTCAGTTTTTGGTCTAGTTTAAGCAGGGAGAAAAATAAAATGTCCAGGCATCCTAATCTTCCCGCCTAAGAGGCCCATGAAACAGTCTGCGAGACAAGCATGTTGTCAGATTCCAGAACATCACAGAGTTTAATACAGAAAGCATGAAATAACAGGTGAAATTATTTATTAATGTAATGAGTAGTGATGCTGAGCACTTTCAGCTTCCACTGTCTTTGCTAAGAAATGAGATAAAAATAACGGTGTCATCCATCTTCCAAAGACACATGAGCACTTCTTTCCAGAAATAACTGTTAAGCATAAATTTTCAGGCATTATTCAAAGCATGCACAGGCCTAACCCTTTTTGGGACTCCAAAAGGAAACGTGACTAAAAGGAATACAACTCCAAAGCACCACCAACGTAAGGGGCATTGAGCCTTTATTCTAAGCAGGGAACGTCAGGAAAAACATGCTTAGGGCCAGTTGCTCAACTAGCATAAACCGGTATTGATTCCGCTGGTTTTAGCAAAACCGCAGCAAGTTTTACCATCTCGGAAGTTGGTCTCTGCCGTCTGAAAGAAGCCTGGAAAAAAGAAGGGCACCACCACATGATATTATGAATATGGAAAAAGAACTAATACAATATACTGCAGGAAGCAGCAAGAGACATACCCACGAGGAAAGGAAAAACACAGGATAAAAAAGTGCTTAAGAGGTTCTTTCAGGAGAGAAAAATAGCAGATGCAGCACAAGGGAGTGTGAACTCTGCCCAGACACTGAGAATACAGGTAAGACTCAGGGAAAAAAAAATTTGAATACAGGAAGATATCTTTTCCAACCAAGTAGAGATGCAGCACAAGCAAGGATGAATTATATTTGTTTCCCATAGGTCAACTCCAGAAAGAGATTTCTTACAAAGATGGGTCGTTTTATCTCAGATCCACAGCTCTGCTGATAAATCTCCTAGTGATCCAACAAGAAAGAAAATTTCCCAGGGAATGAGTTCTACCCCTTATTTAGAGCTGCCAAAGGTATTGCTTAGTGGTCCAGGGACACGGATAAATTGCCTCTGTCAATTAAAAGTGCGTACACAGTTGCCATGAAGGGAAGTGTTATGTCTGCATGTGATTTCCTGGAACAAATCAAATGTTTCTGCAGAGGAACCCATAAAATGCTGACAATATATTAAAACTGTTTTCTCTGAAAATAGTTAACTTGAAGTTATAGTACAGGTCCACTGGGTCAGAAAAAAATGAAGAAAGGGGAAAAAATCTCACACAAGAATCCAAACAATTTTAGTATATGAAGCTAAAACCAGAACCTGTTTCAGTGCACTATGAGATAAAACAGTAATGGAAACAGAGTATTTACAATTCCACATGCAGAGGACACAAACACAGCAGTCCAGCTGTAAAATCTGCGAGACAGGGCTGGGCTGATCCCAAGCTAGTCGGTATTGAGCGAAAAACACCCGGCTCTTCTGTCACTTCCAGCAGCGGCACTAACAATTTGTCCATCACCAAGACAGTCGAGTACGTCAACCAGAGGCACATTGCTCTGCAGCTTGAACTCTTTGCCTCTTTGACTCTTTGCACCCCAGCTAGAACTGTGCAGAGGTCAGAAGGGGTAGCCATATCCCAGGTGAATTTTATTCTCTATGATATAGAGAGGACCAGCTGCTTTCTGCATCTTTAATGGATCCCGTATTTTTTATTTGTTACATTTAACACATTGATGAAAGACAACTGAAACCACCATTGAACCATCACTGAATGCTGATGGTCCAAGAACGTGGGCCATCATTCTGCCCATCATGGGCGTGGCTAGCAACTATTCTTAAACCCTCAGTGTCATGGTTGGGAAGCCATGGGGTTCTGTACTCTTTCCAACTGTACAGAGGCCATACCTCACATGAAATAGAGCGTGCTGGCTCCAGTGAGGCCAGCTAAGTAAACAAGAAATCCAGTTATTCCTACTGCATCAACCCGCCAGCCTCCAAAGTGTCCTGGAGAAGCAGCATCTTTAAAAAGCAGCCTGGCAGCAGAGTCCTGCTCTGCAGACAACTTCTGGTGCTGAACTCTAACAGGAGGTACAGGACACAGTTACCCATCTGACAGGCCACTTCCCAGAGCCTTGCAGAACCCAGAAGGTGAACTTGCACTTCAGTGTATTTTCATGACGCTACGCTAGGCTGGCAGCATCGCGACCCAGGCTTTGCCGGTGCTGGCAAGGTAGCTGCTCAGGACGTCACCGCTGAAACCAAGCCAGGAGTCTGGGATGTGCTGGGCACCCCATGGCTGGTCCCTGATTGCAGGGTCTGGGTTGGGCACGGTCTTTTTATGCAGCCATGGGTTTGGCGGGATCTCCTGACACCATCCTCGTAGAATTACAACAGCTAGGATCACCAGTCCCTCTATCTTCAGGAGATGCCACAGCAGATGCCTTCAACCTTCCCCATGACTGCCGGCCATCTCCCAAGCGGACAACCCACCACGGTGGCCTTGGGGGAGCAGGCGGAGGGCTGGGCTGCGGAGGCCACTGCCACCTTCTCCGCCACCATCACCACCACCAATACCTCCACCACCACAGTCACCACCACCTTCGCACCACCCCGGGGCTCTCCCCTCGGCGGGGCCGTTAGAAGCGTTGGCGGGGGAGCGCTGAGGGGGCCTCCCGTGCATCTCCCTCCCGCCCCGAGGCGGCGCGCGCCACCTGCGCGCTCCCGCCCCGCCCGCCATTGGCTAGCGGCGCCGCGCGGTCCTGCCGCCGTCAGGCGCGGGGCGGTCGGGGCGGGGAGGGAAGGAAGGCGGGTGGTGTGTCCCGCACGTCATATCAGCCGCCCGGCCCGGATTGGCTGCGGCGCCTCACCCGACTGGACGCGGGCGCCCGAGCTGGCGCGGCGGCTCCCGCGCTCGGCGCTCGCGCCCGGCCCCGCCCCGCCCGGCGCGGCGCGGCCCGAGGGGAGGGGCGGCGGCGCGGAGCGGAGCGACGGGCTCGTCGCTGCCTCCGGCCGCGGGTAGGTCGGTGGCGGGTAACGTGACACCCGCGGCTGGGGGCTTATAAACCTTACGCGGAGCGCGGGCCGGCGGCGAGCAGGGAGGGAAGCGGCAGAGCGGCGGCCGTTTGCCCTCCCACACGGGCTGAGGCGGCAGTGACGGGCGCAGCCCCTTGAGGTGAGAGGGCGGAGAGGTCCGTGCCCCCGGTGGGGAGAGGGGCGGGAAGCGTACCCCGTCCCTGAGGGGGAAGAGCATGTCTGACGGGAGCCGCGGGCGGGGGACCCTCCCCTTGGGGCCGAGACCCCTCGGGTAACGGGTCGGGGACCCCGCCGCTGCCAGGCCGAGGCAGCGCTCCTGCTCGGTTTCCACCCTGCCCCGGGCCCGTCGGGCTGTGAGCCGTTCGCCCTGTGCTCCCTGGAGCCTGGTTGATGGAGGAGAAGGTGGTGTGTGTAAGGGGTGGACCCGACCCGTTGTTGGGCGCTTTAACAGCCTGTCCCTGCGTGTCTGTTTCAGGACTCCAGTGAAGCCAATGCCCAGGTTGGAGAACTGCACCTGGAGCTGTTCCTACACAGCCAGGGAAAGGCACAAAACCCAGCTAGGGGACACGGCTGCTGGGCTGGCCGCCAAGGTGGGCGAGATGCTGAGCTCCTCCGTCTCCAGCCCCTCGCTGACGTTGGTGGGTCACGGAGCACGCAGCCCCAGCACCTCCGGTGCCAGCAGCACCACCACCACCGGCAGCACCTTGAACTTGAGTCAACACCTGGTGCAGAGGAGCGTGGTCCTCTTTGTCGTCGGTGCTTTCATGGCCCTGGTGCTGAACTTGCTGCAGATCCAGCGGAACGTCACTCTGTTCCCTGACGAGGTGATTTCCACGCTCTTCTCTTCCGCCTGGTGGGTGCCCCCGTGCTGCGGGACAGCAGCAGGTGAGTTCCTGAGCTCCACGAGTGTTGTTTTTTTTTTTTTCCCCCATCCTCCTGTGGGGGAAGAAAGGCGGCAGGGCTGAATCTGTGACCTCTGTGCGTGGGAGCTTAGCGCTTCCATCACGCAGTGCGTGGTGCGAGCCCTTTTACAAGGGCTCTGGCTTCACCCACGGGCAGGACCGTGTCCCACGGCTCTTTCTGAGCCGGTGCTCTCTCAGGTTGGGTACAGTGTCTTTTTCCCGCAGCGCGCTGCGGCGTGGCAGCGCCACTGAGCAGCTCCAGCGCCGTGGCGCGGAGGCGAGCCTGGAAACGCGCGCTGCCCGCGCCGCTGCCGCCGCGTTTCTCCCGTGACAGCGGCAGTTCAGCACGGGCTTTCCACGCTCTGCCCCCCCACCCCCCGCTACGGCCGGGCACGAGTGGGCGCGGTCGGGCCGCGCCGCCGTTCGTCGCTGCCCCTCGCCGGCCATTGGCTGACGGCGAACTGGTGAGTGGCGGGCGGCGCTCGCCATTGGCTGACGGCGCGAACAGGCCACGGGTTGGGCCGAAAACAAGGAAGTCACGTGCGGCGGCGCGCTGCTCGCCAGCGGCCCGCAACGCTCCCGGAGCTACCGCGCAAGAGTCCGGAACGCGCGGGTCGCGGCGGGGGTGGTGCAGCAGCCGGGGCGCTACCGTTAATAACTCCTCCCACCCTTGTCCAAACAAAGTAAGGCCCTGGTGAAGGGTCGGCGGATTAAAAACACGTTAAATCTTTTTAAATTTCCACTGGAATTACTTTAAACAACTCTTCCAAGTTTGTTTACTTTGAAAAGCAGTGATATTGTCACGTGCTATTTGTATCTCATAATGGAGTATGAATGGTAAACCATAAACTTGAATGAATGATAAACTGCATAGTAAAAAGATTGTCATGGGGTATGCTTCAATGAAAGTTCTCAGACCTGTCGCAGTTGGATTAAACTTTGGCATTTAGCTGTTATTGTAAGGCAAAAGTCCTGATAACTGGCATCAGAATAATGAAACTGTTTCAGCTTCAGATCACATGGCTGTCTTAGAATGGTATGTCTTGTAGCCATTTTAACATGGAAGTTACTCCTCTTGTTCAAGGCAAAAAGCAAAAGAGGGTACGAAAGGAATCAAACAGACTTGGATGTTAGGTACAGTTAAAGAGGCATGTCTAACCCTGGAGTTGGTGACAACAGATGAGGTTGGAAGGCTTAGAAGAATGAAACCCACCTAGTGTTTATGCTAGCAAACACTGACCTATGTTTCCTTCTGCAGCCAATTTGCAGACCGGTAAGGCTGAGAAAATGCTGTATAAGGATAAAAACTTTCTCTGGTTAATAGTATGAGTAGTTACTCTGCTCTGACATAAATAGGATTGATGCTAGGTGCTTCTTTAAGTTCAGCTCCAAATCAAAGTTAATCTGATATGGGTGGCAGCATAGATGTAACTTACAGCCCACCAGAAGGAGAGAAAGCAGCTCAGCCAAGAAAGTTTTGAGTCCAGACAAATATTTAATTCAGGGCCTGATTCACAGCCAATAAGTTTGTAAAACTGTCAGCCCCGTACATGAGCAATAAACGCATATTCCATTCCTCCCTGTAATTAAGCTTTGTTAATAATGCTTTTTTATTTATCGGTACAAAACAAGCATCTGCTCAGGGTGTCAAATGAGATGTGCTCATGGGAGAAAAGGAGCTTGAGGTCAGATGCCTTAACATTGCAGTATATATCTCTGCTTTAAAGGTTCAAAGAGAATATTGCTGGTGAGAGTGGGTTTTTTTTTTTATTTTCTAAAGTAGGGGGGTAATAATTGTCTTTTCTCTCTCAGTCTTACAGTAGTGTGATAAGCACCTGGCTACTGTGTCAAGCACTTACTTGCCAAACTAATAATTAGTGATCTTGAAGTAATCGCTGTGTAACAGTTAGTACAAGTAGTGTTGCTTCTCTTGCAGCTGTCGTTGGCCTGCTGTATCCCTGCATTGACAGCCACCTCGGAGAACCACACAAATTCAAGAGAGAGTGGGCCAGCGTAATGCGATGTATAGCAGTTTTTGTTGGCATTAACCATGCAAGCGCTGTATCCTTGAACTAGTTTACATTGTTGCTCGGATGTGCTTAGTCTATTGTCATGAAACCTTCTCTGCCGTTCACCTCTGAGAGAATGACAAAGGTAAGGGTGGTGTAACTGGCAGAGACATAAACTGTGAGACCTGCAGATGGATAACACAGTTCACTTAAAAGTAGTTGGGGGGAGGTTCTAGGAGAGAGGAGGGATAGACATCATAGTAAGTCTGGTTTAATAACTGCAAGTAGAACAGTGTAAGTTGTGTTATTTTAATCTGTAAGTTGTCTACATGTAATAGTTACACAACTGGTGAGGTACACTGGACTGGTCAGTAAGAGTGGTCTTTGTGTTGGGTAATGATGGTTTGAGCAGAAAAACCTAAATCAGCAGGGATAACTGGGTTACTTGAGACAGAAATACATAAAAGTTAAATACATTACGATGTAGTATATTCTTTAGATGATCACTATGACAAGTTGATGTTGCCTTTGCACTCACATTCCACTCAAAAGTCAACAAGAGCTATGATTGCCTGGCAGGTCTGAAAAACAGATCTTTAATGTATTGTGTTTAGAGTTACAGAATCATGCTCGCTTTCAGTTTGAGTTCTCCCTCGTTCAATTTCAGCAGCAGATGTCTGCAGACTTAAAAGGATTGTCCTTAACATCTTTTTCCAGAAACTAGATTTTGCAAACAACGTCCAGCTGTCCCTGACTCTAGCAGCCTTGTCACTGGGTCTTTGGTGGACATTTGATCGTTCAAGAAGTGGTCTCGGACTTGGAATTACAATAGCCTTTGTAGCAACTCTGATAACCCAGTTTCTTGTATATAATGGTGTTTATCAGTAAGTTATGCTTTTGAAAGACTATTTCAACTCTCGTGTCTTAACTGAAAACAGGGGTGCACATGCTCTGGGAATTAGTTACTAACATTTTTGGCATATGTTAATAATGTAATTGGATGTTTTGCTTGTCTAAGGCAGCTAATTGTCCAGTTGTTCCAAATGCTCAGATTGAGAACTGGGGTGGAGGATGGGGAGAAGACCGATTGGGATGTATGTTGAAATGATAACAGTTCAGCAAACTGAACTTCTGCTGGCTTGGTGTATCATTAACTGGCTTTCAGAAGAGAGAATTTCTAAACTTTGCTGGCTAGGATATTGAGTTCTAGAAGCTTATTAAGTTAACAGACTTACCAGTCTCCCTATTTCTTCTCACGTGTCACTGGGTTTTTTTGTTTGGGCCCAGGAAGAGAATTCTATAGCATCGTGTTAATGATTCGTAAAGTGATGATAACAACTTGACTCTAACTTATTTCCTTTTGTTTACTAGGTATACATCCCCAGATTTTCTTTACATCCGTTCTTGGCTTCCATGTATATTTTTCTCAGGAGGCGTGACTGTAGGAAACATAGGACGCCAGCTGGCTATGGTAATTACTGTCTAATTAACATTTCCTTTAATCCAAATACCTTCCACTGTTGTTAGTCCAAGAACAAACTATACTTTTAAGAGTATGACTCACAAATTGTCTGAGATTAAATAGATACCTTCCCCAGAGTGGAAATGTAAACCTACAACCTGTGTGGCCAGTAGGGTGGGAATTGTCTTAGTAAGTGTTTGAGCATCTTCTGTATTTAACTTTTTCCGAACGCAGCCTAAATAAGACTGGAATCAGTACACCACTTCTGCAGAGAATCTTAATCACTCCTGCTCTGTCAGTACATCAAATTAACATCTAAGGTAGCTAGAAAACAGCGACACAGATGTGCTTCCTCTAATTATTTATACAGTAGAGCATTTTTGTTATGTAGATGAAAGGAAATGACCCTATATAGCATTAAATTCCACCACTCTAGAATCAAGTATGCTCTTTTTGGCCATTTAAGATGTAGTTCCAGTATCACTCCATATATGGGATAACATAAATTACTGTCTCATTTGTTAGATTAAGTAATTATTTCCTTGTAGGTACTTAAGACTGTACCTGGCTGTTTGTTTGTACATCAGGCTAAGGCTTGGTTGTGAGAAGTGTTCTAACACTGATGGATAGTATTAATTAATACTGTATTGACTTAACTTCTGTTTTCTTTCTTACATAAGTCCTTTATCCTGGAAAACATCCCTCAAGTAACTTCTCTAAGGCTGCTGTGGTTTAGGTCCTTTAATTTTTGCTGAAGGAAGGGCATCTGTAGACTTGGGAGTTCATGAAAGATTAGTATCCAAATTGTTTGGAAAGGTGGGGAGCTGCTTTTTGGACATTGAGTTCTAGAAGCTTTTTGGAACTGAACCATGAATGAGTAAAAATATGAGTCTAAAGCTAGTTGTCTTTCCTGGATCAGGCTTTCTGTCTCTTCTGCCTAGCCTTGCTAACTCAGTGGATGGATGCTGACGTACTTCTAATGTGGATAGTCTGAACTTAATGCCACAGGTGGACAGCCTTGTAGACAAGCTGGGGAAGAGAGACATGTTGCTTGACCACCTTTGGCTAACATCAAAGATCAATTTCTTTAGTACTGATTTCTCAGTTACACTAAATTAACAGTAAACACTTGTAGAAAAATACAAATTTTTTTAAAAAAAAAAAAAAGCGTGGGCAAATCTTCTCCTGTTCTTGAGGTTTTTCTTTAATGACAGCTTGATACCAACATACAGATTTCCCAGGACCATGGTCACAATCTTAATTTCACATTCGTTTGTTCTGAGGTTCTTTAAAATACAAGCTCACTACTCCCCCTTCAAATCCCAGTGGTGCATACTTTCAGCATGTGTTTTTTCTTAAACTAACCATATGGGGGGAAGAGAGGGTGTAACTTCTCTTTTTAAGTTTGCCACTCATATCAAGTGAAAAAGTTATATATTAATACAGTTTTATTTAAGCTTTGCTATTGCAAGCAGAGTGTCAGAATAAAATTATAGTCAGTTATATGCTACAGTTCTGTATTTCACATTGTCATATGCAGTACTGCCAGTTGCTATGCTTCTTATGTTAGAAAGCAAAGGATCTTTAAAGAAGAAAGAGCTAAAATAAATTTAGGCATATAAGACTCTTTCTTTCTTCCTTCTTTCCCTTGCTACCTCACCTGAATGTAGTTAAAATTGGACTGGCTCCTGCCTGCAACTTTCCTGTCAATCTTGTCATCTTCCTTACAAAGAAAGAGGGAAGGCGCCAAGGCAAAGCATTCTATTCTGGTTATCTAGAAGTATCTTCTCGTGTTTTACATTACCATTACTTAGTCTGGAAGAACTTGGGAGAAGCCCAAGCCACTGTGAAGCATTCAATGCTGGAAATTCAAAGAATTCCACCTCTCAAACAGAATGTAGCATTCAGATAATAAGGTCTTTCTTCTATAGAGATGAACCGAAGGTATGACTCTTTTGTCAGCCATCATGAATGTGGCAAGAAGGTGGAATATTGTGGTTTTTTTAAACTAAACCTGAATAGAACAGCAGCTATATTCTCCTGTAGTCCCTGAGCTGTTTGTCTGGACGGAGCAGTTGCAGATCAATCAGTGGGTATTTTCTGGGCATGTCTAGAATAGAAGGCAGCACCTGTGGAAATTACTTAGTGGAGTAAAGTTGCCTCACTTCTTCATCAGCCCCTGTCTAGCTTTTGCAGTAAGGAAGGAAATTGGAAGCAGCAGGATAAGAAGTGTCCATGAGTTATCCCCCTCCCATCCCGAGAAATGTTATCTGGGAGATGCTCACTGCTTTCCAGTCAGTGGCTTTCAAGTGAGCTCTCATGCAGTGACCAACTGGAGTGTAACCTTTAAGGAATCCTGCTGTTAGCAGAGGGTTTGGGGTTGTTTTGTTTTTTCTCTCAGCTTGAGGATGAAATTCCATCATTCAATAGCTTGATGTCAAAAGAGAAGGTGAAGGTGCTACTGCCACCATCAACTCTCACTGCTCATTATGACACCTACAGTTGCTCAGACAGCGCTTATCAGCTGGGTTAAACAGATGGCGACACTTTATTTTGAGTTGTAAACATCATTCCCATCTCTGGCAAACTAGAATTAGTTTGAACTGGTATTAGAAACTTGGACCTCACAAATATCTGTTGTTTGCTCCTGCTAGAGGCTGCAGAACTGAGAACACATTCAATACTTGCAAAGACATTGGCATTTTGACTCTGGAATGAGGAGAACATTACAAGCTTTGTTCTAAAGAAAAGTTGGTTAAATTTCTTACACTGACATTCTGTAGGGCTTCATACTAGAAAAGGGCCTTAGGAGGAAATGAGTAAGTCTGTCTGATACCAGGCTTTGACTGGAAAATCAAGTAACTTACGCTTTAAGACAGTTTGAAAGAGGGCTGTTTAAAAACTGAATTAATGCCCACTAAGTGAAGCACTGTGTACCTTCTCCTAAGAAATGAACTGAGATAGGGAGGGAAGCTAACAAAGCCTTGTAGGAAGCAGTGTGATGGTTAGATGGATTTATCAGATGCACTAATTGAGGCAGCTCAGTTAGATTCTTATTTGTTGCCCACAGTGAAGGAGCACGTCCTTGTTGAGCTTTTATAAGAAGCCATGTTTGCTAGGTCATTGTCAGGCTAACTGCAGTTAGTTAACTATTTAATCATTGAAAATACTGCTTAATGTAGTCACTTATCAGATGGCATTAAAATATGTGTTTGATGTTTTTTTTTATCCATAGGGTATTCCAGAGAAACCACACAATGACTAAGTCTTTGAAGAAGACAGCATGGTGCCAGTGTGAAAGCAACATTACGAAGATGTGTTCCTGTTTTAAACTGAAGATTATTTATAAAAAATAATCTCTTTATGGGCTCACTGCACAAATGACTTGTGGAAAAAAAAAATATTAATCCACTCTTAGAATAGCCAAGTGAAATTAACTGCTTATCTTGAAATCTTACCCTGATTTACCACATAAGCATTTGCATATGGCTGTTCTCTGGAAGAGTTTAACACCAAGTTACGTACAACTGTTCAGGCTAAGTGGCAGTTTTCCAAGTATTAGATTCCACTGTAAGTTATTGAAGCAGCTGCCGTATTTTAAAGCCTTGAAACTGAAATTCAATTACAAGCTCTTGTATCAGTGCCCAAAGGAAGTAGATCGATGGTGCTTAACAATGATGAAGTATGGTTCAATAGGAATAGTATTTATCCAAATCTTTAAAATATAGGGTTATTTAAAAGTAAGAGTGATCGAAACAGATTAAAGGCATTGCACTAATGCTTTTAGGAATCTTATGAAGGACTCATGCCCTTACTTGTAATGCTGCATTAAGTTTCTGTCTTTGATGGTGGAGAGGGTTGGAGGGACAAAAGGTTGGAATTCACTTAGTTTGGAATTTCTAAATTGCTTGAGTACAATAGGTGAACACTGGAGACAATCTCATTCAGATGTGAACTTCATCAAGAAATTCTGACTGGAAGTTTCATTACTTCTGAAGCTTGTGGTTAGATTTGCAAGAATCAAATTCTGGCCCCAATTCAGTAAGAAATTTAAGTGTGTGTGAGTGACTCCTGCTTAATATTAGACATACACTTCAGTATCTCGCTGAAGGAGGTCTTAGATGTCTTAAATGTCTGGTGTCACTGAAAAAACATGCATTGCAGGCCGTTGCTTGGCCATTGAATATGTGCCCCCAACTCCTTAGATCTGCAGTTTCCTCCTAGAGGTGTCCTTGAGCTTGCTTCTGTTTGGGACAGGGTTTTGACTGAAATGAGTAGAAACAGAAGTGGGCCTAAAATGTGATTTAAACCATATGTGAAGAATAGCAAAGAGTTTGTTTTCTCAGTTCAGCTTCTGAAAGAGATCACTACTTGTTTTTTCACAACCCTATAGAGCTTGCAATCTGTGATTGCCTTCTTAAAAAACAAAAAGTGCTTCTGTCACTACATTAAACATTTGGTGTTTCTTAATACTTAGTTCTGGTGAGCACAACATGTTCATTTGATAGCTTAGACCACAGGAGACCTAAATAGCAAGTGTTAGGTCTTGAAGTTGAAGTGCAATGTACAGTAAATCTGAGCCTCATGTTCTCTTAAATATCGATCATTTCTTCTGAGAGATGAAAGAGAAAAGGGTTCTGAGTTCATTTCAATGCTGCATGGAGTCAAACGGAGCAATAATTTATTTAATTAGTAAAGCTAGTTTTGTTGTATCTTTCATTGAACCCAAATTTTTAGAAATACTCCAATTTTGTGGTTATGGTGTACTTGTAAACTTTTATGGATTTGCCTTTTTGTATTATGCAATTTTTTTTGTGTTCATTTCCAATCTTACATGGCTTCAGATATAGTTAGAGGCATCAGTTAAAAACTGACCCATCAAACAATATGTTTTCTGGCTGTTTTCACTCTTCTAAGGGAATGCTGTAACTGCTGCTTGTGTTGTTTTTGGTTTTTTTTTTATAGTGGGAAAAGTTCATCACAAAGTCTATATTGCAGAGCGGACCCCAATTCTAATCTTGCTTTGGTGTAAATCAAGAGTAATTTTGTTGGTATAAGATTCTTCCTCAAATGTTTAAAACCTAAATAATCACATTTTACAGGACTACTTGAATAAATCAGGTCCTCAGATCAGGCCTGGATCAGTTCAGCTGTTTCAGGAAGTATGCTGCCTGCTGGGGAGACAGTTCCATAACCATCTCAAAAACAGTTTCAAAACGTTATAAAACCAGATGTAAGTAAAGATGACAGTGATCTCTCTGGATATTTGATTGACAGGGAAGTATTTAAGATTTATTTGTAAAGAACTGAAACTAAATCTGTACATGCTAGAAATAATGCAGCCAAAAATGTAAGTCAAAAGTTCGTTTTTTGCCAATACTTCTGAGTATCTTAACCAAAGTGATTTAAGTTTGGAAGAGGTGGGGAGGGGAGTGAAGAAAATTTGCACTATTCTGAATTGAACACTTAAATTCTCATTCTTACTGATAAGTTTTCAGCAGTGTGTTTGGTTTTACACTTTTTTTACTATTAAAGTTTTAAGATCAAGTCATGTTTGCCTTGGATTCTCTGTGTTCACATTATGCAGGAATCTTTCTTGAAAGGGACAGTTGTTATGGTTGCATAACAAATACTCAGTCATGCATACCCAGTGGTTTAAAAACAAAACAAAAAAAACCCCAAACTGAACTTGGAGAGATTAGCTTTTTAGAGGGGCTTCCAGCCTGGGTTACACCGTGGAAGAAAAACACTCTTGCTATTGTACCAGGAAAGCAGCACAAGTGTGTGTTACGGTTATGTGACTTGAGGTACAGAATCTTATTACCGTTGTCTTCCAAGATGCTGAAATTCATAATTTGAAACAAAATATGGAGGGGGCAGGGTAAACATGCAAATTCCTGTTGTGGCTTGGTTATCTGTGATAATGATTACTGAAGTCTGAAGCATCTTAGAGTGCAAACAGGATGAATGAGTAAGCACAGCTGATGAGTTTGAAAAGTGTTTCATCATCTGGTTTGGGGAAGATGGTGTCCTGCAAAGTTAAACAAAAAGTCTCCTATTTTACTGCAATTAAATATTTATTTCAGACTTCTAGAAGCTGCTGCTTTTGTGGTAGAAACAGTAGAACGGCTTTTGGATCGATCCTCATCCATATCAGTGCAGAGTCTGATGGCTTAGTTGAAGAAGGCTTCATTAGGACCTTCCTGACTAGCTTAAATAGCCTGTGTTTGCTTAACTTCATGGCAGCTGAGGAGGCAGCTGTTAACAGCCCCCCTCTGGGGATGGCCCACATTCTCCAGGTACATGGCTTTCCCTGAAATCCCTCAGATTCTGTCAAAAGGAATTAAATACATATATAACAGTGGGCTGCAGCCTGGTCTTGGAGAGCTAGGACATGACGGTCTCTTTTTTTCAGACAGTAAAGTGTGTACAAAGTTTCTAAAGGAAAAAAAGTCTTCCCAGCAAGTGTGGTGGTTTGAGGTGTGTAGTTCCTGCAAAATCATTCAGGAGGTTACTGAGCCTTTGGCTTCAAGCATGGGGATTTGCAGGTGCTAAATTAGCCACAGGAGGGCCCATAGCCTGTTCTCTGAATACAACAGGAACATACTGAGATGAATAATGAAATTAAGTCTCAATTGTCTTACTGCATGTCAGCAGCTCCAAAATTCATAAAAACAAAGCATTATGTGCCAGACTAATTGAACAAAACATACTTTATGTAAGAGGTCATTGAGGGCCCTATCTTGGAAACCTGAGAGATGTGGGAGACAGCTGGGTCTTCCAGCTAAAAGGTCAAAAAAGATACCTATAGGCGACTGTGATGTCTCTGGGCAATGACACACCATGTGAGTTACCCATACCTAGTTTGGAGTCCTCTCCCTGCCTTGAAATCCTGTTGTGCGGCGATAATGTTCTGTCTTCAGGGGCTACAAGCGGGGACAGATAAATTATACATGCAGTAAAACCAGTCCTCATGCCTATCTGTGCGATAAGAAAGTCAAAGGGTTGTGATGGTGCTTCTGGCCTGCTCTGGTTAACTGTCAACAGCAGAATTCAAAGTACATATTTCTATAAATAATGCCCAAAAAGTCATAAAGGGTCAGAGCTTTAGTAAGTTTTAGTCAGTGAAGTTTTTCTCCAGCTGCAGATGATGTTTTTTCTATTAGAGACATGTCAGTGTATTAGCTGTTTGAGTGCTATTATATCGTGGCATTAAATATCAGACCAGTGCTACAGAGATTACACCAACTTGCTGTTTCCTAGGAATTAAAATAGCAGTTAAAAATCAGCATTTTTGCACAGAAATCGAGCAGGGCTATGTCATTCTCTCCGAGCTCAGCAGCTGGTCAGTGGCTGCAGCAGTGCCCCGTGGCAGCCAGGTGAGGATCTCTCGGGTCAGCCTGCCAAGGCTGGGGGCTGGAAAGAGGAGGCCAGCTCCTGTAGCTGCTCCAGGGGTGCTCCAAGCATCCTCTTCCCAGAAACAGTAGATGTTGAGTATTGTTTGTGTTGATTATTTGTTTTCCAAATGGTCAGAAGCAGAGGAGTCACTCAAACAAGCAGGAACTGGAATAGTCACAGAATGAATTACAGCTGGACCTCATTTTGCTGGGTGGACAGAGGAGAGAAAAGGGCTTTTTCACCCTTTCTCTTGAAGATCTCACCAGATAGAGGAGCACACCTTCTGCATTCCAGAATCTGGCCACAGGTTGCATGGGCCAGCTCCTGCAGACAGGGTTGAATCTGGGCTAGCGCCATCACAGTAGCTGACATTATGGTACAAGCAAAAGCTAACTGACTTCACAGAGCTCTGATTTATTCACCCTGAATATTCTTAGTCCTGTTCAGAAAGCCTTGAAGGCTACAGTCAAGTAGTATCCAGCTGAACTAGCTTCAGTTTAAAAAATTTTTATAAAAATGGAATGAGCTATTTCAGTTTCCAAGCTTATTTCTTTGTTGTTTTTCTTGTTACCGGAATTCAGAAGAGTGTGTTGGTATAGGAATTATCTTTTGTTTTGATAAATCAGCATTTTTGTCCAAAGAAAAGTTTTTTTCAAAAAATTCTTGATCACTTATTACTGAGTATCTCCTTGCTCACTCGCCACCCTCATCAATCTTTTATTTCCTGGCCCAGGGTAATCACTTTCCTCTTCCTTCCTGCCCCATCTCAGTTCAACAGCCTCCTCCCAGCTTCATCACCCTTTGGACCTCATCTTTCTCCACACCACCCCCGCGGTGGCTTGAACGGCAGCAGATACCCATGCTGGATCTGTAGTCTGCGTGCTGCCCTGCCTGGACATTTTTGTTCTCAGACTTCACTCTCAGCTTGTTCACGGCTTTCTTTTTCCCTCTTCTGCCTGTCTTTGAACCTCTTTCCACAATAAAAAAGTCAGCTCGCTGGAAGGACCCACATCCCTCGCCTCAGTGCCTGGGGGAGCAAGCAGGGAGCTGGGTTGTTCTGCAGAATCTCTGCCTGGTTCTGACAATTGCATTTCAGAAGATGAACTGAAGGGGTTTTAAAAGAAAAAGGTAAAAAAGTTTTCTCTCCTGTTCTGCGCTGGCTCAGAATCGTGGCTTTGCAGTGCTGATTACACAGCTGTGATGTTGTACTGGAGACTGCCGCGATTTCAAACAGCAGCTCTTGGAGATGGGACACATCAGGCTGTGTGTTAACTCGGAAGCCATCGTTCAGCTTTTAATACCAGCACCTGTTGCACTGTTGCTGCTTTTTAAAAAACAAACTACTGTTGAATTTAATGCTATGAATAATTTGAACCCGGTGTCATCCAAAAGCAAGAAAACTTGTCTGTGATCCCTGATCACTCCCAGGGTGCAGCTAGCAAACCAGGGGCAGAGGGTCCTTCCGGCAGGCTGTGCTGATTTTGGCTGCGATGAAGTTAAACTTCTCCTCAGTGGCTGGTGTGGGGCTGTGTTTGGATTTGTGCTGGAAACAGCGTTGGTAACACCAGGATGTTTTAGTCCTGCTGAGAAGCTGACACAAAGTCAAGGTCTTTTCTGCTCCTCACCCCACCCCACCAGCAAGTAGCCTGGGGGTGCACAAGGAGGGGACACAGCTGGGACAGCTGACCCCAGCTGACCAAGGGAATATTCCAGACCGTATGACATCATGCTCAGCGTATAAAGCTGGGGGAAGAAGGAAGGGGGGATTTGTCTTCCCAAGTCACCGTTAGGTGTGATGGAGCCCGGCTCTCCTGGAGATGGCTGAACACCTGCCTGCCCACGGGAAGTGGTGAATGAATTCCTTGTTTTGCTTTGCTGGTGCGCACGGCTTTTGCTTTACCTGTTAAACTGCCTTTATCTCAGCTGACGAG
Organism: Bucorvus abyssinicus; assembly: GCA_009769605.1. Lineage (NCBI taxonomy): Eukaryota > Metazoa > Chordata > Aves > Bucerotiformes > Bucorvidae > Bucorvus > Bucorvus abyssinicus. The sequence continues at coordinate 6,943,317 of CM020028.1, read as the reverse complement.
TTTTCTCATAAGAGTAAAAACTCTTCTGATTCTCTGCCAGGAGGGAGTGGGGCTTAGTTGCCAGCTGGGGTTAAACCACAGCATGGGAGTCTGTGCTGCTGAGCTCTTGCACCAGGACCCCGTAGCGTAGGAGCCTGGGCACCGCGTGGAGCCATTCTAGTGGGCTGAGCAACAGGCTCTGATTTCTCCAGGAAATTTGCTGCTGCTGGGCTGGCAGAAGAGGTGAAGCAAGCTGGTATAGGAAGGAGGTTTAATGCATCCCAACTGACATCACACAAGCCCACTACAAATTTTGACCTGTGAGGATAGACCAGAAATTTCTGTGAAGCTAACAGAGATGTGGAGCTTGAGCCAAGGAAGAATTACCAGGAATACGTGCCCTGCTGACTTACCCAGCATTAGTGAACAGGGCACAAATCAAAACTTCAAGGGCTGTCTTGCGCAATAGACATCTTGCCAGACCAGCAGAGCTCTTCGTTTCCATACAGGGCTCAGCAGCCATGAACTTCCTTGCAAGCTCTGGTTTTAAACGTTTTTCCTTGCTTTACTGAAGCACGCAGGCAGTGCTGTCAGTGAAGCCCTGATCCCGGAAAGGATTCAAACACAGGGGACGTGAGGTGTATCCTAGGTGAAGTCAGGGGGGCTGGAGGTATGCAAGCATCAAAAGAAGCTCCAAGCCTGCAGTTCTGCTCACAGAAGGGAGCAATAGCCATAGTGCAACAGCAGTGTCAGTCATGGCTCAGGGCTGGATGTCCCCTCCTGACAGCCTTAGTAATTTTTAAAGCTTTGGTTAGCCATTGAGTAATGCTATCAAACCTCCCATAGGTCACCTCCCAAGCACCTCGCTTAGGGCTGTTTTGGAAGAATTTGAGTAAGAATGAATAAAAACATCAGGAAAAGAACACACAGCAGTAAGCAGCAAAGGTATCAGCTGCAAGTGGAAGAAGACAGTAATGTTATCTACCAGGATAACCAGTCCCGATGATTTTCCTCAGATTTTTATCAGCTTTTTTCTTTCATGTGAAGCACTTGGTATCACCAGGGCAGATCCTGATGTCATTGCTTAGTTTTTACTTCACCTTTACTCAAACAGCTGGGATAAGAGTCCTACCATGGTACCAACGAGTCCTTACGGAATACAGGCTTGAAGACACAACCTGTGCACTAGTCGTTCCCTTGATGAAACTCTGTTGCAAAACACAGGCATTACTATGATTATTAGACACCCCAGGGTATTCAAGACATCCCTATGAGGCTGATAGATTTGGCACAGGAGACGCATAGCCTCCGAGAGTGGCAGCCGAAGGCCACACAGAGGATGTGGGACATCTCAGTTTGAATCATAGAATCAGAGACTCATAAGATCATTTAGGTTGGAAAAGACATTTAAGATCATCAAGTCCAACCATTAACCTAGCACTGCCAGGTCACCACTAAACTATGTTACTAAGCACCACATCTACATGTCTTTTAAATAGCTCCAGGGATGGCGACTCCACCACTTTCCTGAGCAGCCTGTTTCAGTGCTGGAAAACCCTTCTGGTGAAGAAATTTTTCCTCATATCCAACCTAAACCTCCCTTGGTGCAACTCGAGGCCATTTCCTCTTGTCTTAAAATGAAATGGTACTAGGCTCAAGTTTTGAACCCCACCTTTAATGTCCCCTAATAAGTGAACCAAAGATGTCGATGACTTTAAGAAACACCAGGGCTTCAGGGTTTTGCCCAACAATCAAACATTGGAAGCCAACAATGCACAGATATGTCAGTGTCATCACACCCACAGCTCATGGGCATAAGAAGCAATCTCCTGGAAGATGCAACCAGGTGAGGGAGGTTTGAACTCAAAGTTATGAGGTTGGCAGAACAAGTAGCCTTACACAGGAGCCGGTGAATGATCCTCTCCCATCAGATCTGCAGTGGGACTTTGGGAAAAAACAGCTGTATGTGCCTGCCTGCTCCTTGGGCATGTTCCACCTGCTTAATTGAAGGCAGGTCCAAATGAGCCATCTGTTGACCTGGTGGAGGAATCAGAGCTTCCGATTAATTTAAAGATATTTTTACATGTTATTAAAGGCCTAGAAGGAAAGGAGAGATGGGTAAAAAACAACAGTAAGAAGCTTTGCCTTAGAGGCACAGGTAATATCTGTACCAGCTGCTACACCCTATGCCTAAGCTAATTGTTAAATGAGTCACCCTGGCAAAAGAAGCATTAATAAAGGGAAGCGGAGACTGAACATCTGGAAAATAATATGAAAGGGAAGAATTTTCATATTTTGGAACTCCTTGCTGGGTGGGAACTGCTTGGGGAGACGGCTCTAATTGCTTGTCTGAGAGACTGAAAAGTGAATCTATTCCCAGTCTGAAATCAGCACAGTCATTGTGTCATTCCTCACCGCTCTCCTGTCCCAGTGCCACAACTGTCGCCTGGGGCCCTCACCTGCAAAAACCAACACATGCTCTTCATCTTCTGCACCTCAGCCAGACAGCTATGTGGATCCATGAAGCCAGTGGTGTGCAGCAGCCTCCTCAGGACCTGGGTCCAAGCTCAGGAGAAGTTGATTCCAGCAGTGCAAGATGCGCTACCAAAACAAGGTTATTCTGGTGGCACCTGTGACTTGGTGCTGATGGGTGGTTACCAGCATTCGTTCTGATATACCATCTTTCTGCTTGGGGCTGCCTAACTTTCTTGGCAGTGGCCATGGAGTAGGAGGAGAGGACATCAGGCCTGCTCCTGCTGTGTATTGCCCTGCGTATTGTGGCTCTTTGCTGGGTATGGGGAGCTAAAGACGTGGTCAAGTTTCTCCCTCTACAAGAAAATGGCGTGGCCAACATACAGCAGACTCCTCTGTGCACGCCTCTGGAGAGACCCGGTCCACCTCAGCAAGGAGCTCTGTGGGAAGTGTTCACACTACACTCTGAGTCAGACTCTTTCTCTAGTTTAACACTTGAAACTGTGCTGGATGAAACACAGGAACATTCACAGGTCTCATTCAGTTTCATCAAGGAGAACCAAACCGGGATGCGATGGGCCCCTCTGACGGTGGGGTGCAGGATTTCAGCACGTACCTGGAAAAGGGGTTGTGCTGCAATACCTGTGCTGTAACTGTGTCTGACTGGGCTTAGCTTTTTAGCTCACCATTTCTTTGGAGAAGCAGATAATGATTCTGCCACCTTCCCTCCATTTGGTCTTCTCGCTCTTCTGTCATTTTGCACTTTCTCTGTCTCCTCTTTCCTATCTTGCAGGAGAAGCTCCTTCACTAAACACCTTCAAACAGTGCTGTACATCTGGGAGATCTCCATCCAGACCTGGCACTTATCAGCCCGGAGTTGGTCTCTGCACCGATGAGTACTCAACCAGGCAGTTCCTGGGCAGGGACTTCCCAGGCCAAGTGTCCAGGAGGACACAGTGGGTTTCCAACAGGCACGTGGTGAGGATAGGGGAGAGAAGAAGCCCTGGGCAAAGGCTATGCAGCAAGACAGGAGTCACAGCAGTCTCATTTCAGCAGGAAAGTAAAATATGAGCAGCCTCATCCACTTTTCTAAATAGAACCTAAAAGCAGCTCAACCCCCATCCATCTCCATGCCGCTCCCAAGCCCAGCTTGCCAGTGGCACGTCAAGCCCTTCTGAGCTTTTAATTTCCACCTGCAAAAGGAAGGGGAGAGTTTTTCAGTGTTTTACATTTGCATTTTTGAAGATGAAGATGCCAAACTGAGCGCAGGCAGCACTGATATTGAGCACCCCGCTCCTAGGGTCACCCAGCACCGCCTGGCACGCCCCAAATCTCTCCCCTCTGGTGCCACTGAAGGGAGAGCAACACTGGACAGCCATTTCTAACTAGCTGAACTCAAAATTATCAGTAACTGGTGACTCCGATCTACTTCTTCCTTGTTTTCTTCTAGAATAGACATTGTGGGAATCAATTGCAGGCAGGGAAATTGGAGGGGTTGAGCAGGAGACCTTACACAGGGACATGTCACCAGCCCGCTCACAGCACATGGCACGGCGCTTGAGAGAGATGTCCAGCAGCACAGAGCAGAGAAGGGCTTGGTGGGGCCATGGCATGGGTGCCAGGGACAGGGATGGAGAGGGAGGGCACCCTGGGCACCCTTTGGTGCAAGGAGCGGGATGCCAACAAAGCCTGGACAGGGAAGAGACTGTGGCAAAAGAGGGTGCACACAGGGGGCCGTGGCCGGGCAGGCGCGTTCCCAAACACCCACGCAAGGATCCTAAAACGTAATTATGAAATTTTAAAAAACAACTTGACGTTATAATTATAACGGTTCCTGGAGGAGCCGCGTAATTGAATTCTAGGGTGTCTCGCTCTCATTGCAGGCGCTAACAAGAGAATGGCTCAGCTTCCCTCGCAGCCTTCCCGGAGCCCTGCAAAGCTCGGGAGACACCCAACAATTCAATTATTGTTTCCCTCTGGAAGGCAGATCATTTTAGACACGCGGCCGGCTCTAATTACAAAGGAGAGGGGGAAAATTTCTCGTGTCCAAAATTATTTGACTCATTAAAAGGATTTACTTTCCACCCGGCCTAAATAGTTGAAGCTCTGGTGGAAGGGTGGGAAGGAGGAATGGTGGTGCTGGCAGGGAGGGCAGGGACCCCAGCTCCACAGCGGCATCCCTGGGAGCCTGCACTCAAGGCTGAGCCCCTTCAGGTCCCCCTTCCCCAGACAGCGCCGTTTGCCACGCAGAAGGAAAAGCGGGTCTGCAGCCGGGGGGCTCCAGACAGGCGGGTGTCATCACAGACCACGAGGCTTCGCCCAGGCAGTGTGCGAAGAGAGCTGCTCCCATGGCCAGGATTTGGCAGGAGCAATGCCACAGCCACGCCGGCGGGACTTTCCTCCTCCCTGCTCCCCTCGGCGATGAAAACATGAGGCCTTTTACTCAAAAGCTTCATTATGGTGTTGTGGGGTTTTTTCTCCGATTATTTTTGTACGCTCTTTTGTGGAGAAAGATGATTTTACATAGGGGAGGTCCCTTTTCCAATTACCATTAATTAACTCATGTCTAATAGATTTTTTATAGCCCTCTGTTTCCCATGGCCAGGCGAAGGCAGTGGGCAGAAGGCTGAGCTGCTGCTCTGCCCGGGGATGGATCAGGACGCTTTGAACCGCCCCGAGACAACGCTATTGAAGGGGGTCATATTTTTTTTTCTATTTTTTATATATATTTTTATAATTATAGTAATGTCTTCAAAGGCTTTGCAGGGACAGTGCTTCTGCCCAGTGTGCCCGACTTGGACAAGGGGGAAGTGATGCTGGGCACAAGGCTCCCAGGACCACCCTGTCCCCCCATCCCCAAATCCACCTCTTCCCTCCTTCCCAGTGCAGCAAAATTAATTCTGGTGTAATGTTTATGGTTAATTTGAAATCTAGCACTTGTTAGATAATCCTGTTAGTAGCTTGCGAAAACAAGGGACCCCTTGTATAATCAGTAATTATAACAGGCGTTTTATGTTAAATTATATCTAATAGGCAAGACAAAAAGGGAAATGTGTTTTCGGACGGAGCCTTCCTCAGCCAGAAAAAAAAGAAAAGTCTCCTCCGTGGTGAAATTATTACAAATCTAGGGGGAAATTAAAATATAATGTGGTGGGGATGTCAGAGCCGAGGTGACAGGGAGCGGAAATCGGGGTGATTTCACTCCGCCCCCCTGCGCGACCTGCCCCAGCCGGGCACCGTCGAGGGCTACGGGCGGACGGGGTGCGGGCGGCCCCGGGGCTGAGCGCCCCTGCTCGGCTGCCCTGACCGAGGGCAGGAGGAGAGAGAGGAGGAGGAAGAGCATGGGAAACCTAGGGCAGAGCCGTACCGCCCTCTCTGGGTCCCCGCTGCCCGGTGCCGCGCCGACGAGGGGGGCGGCCAGCCCCGCTCCCCCCCGGCCCCGCACCGCCCCGCCGGCCCTTTGCGGCAGGGGCAGCGCGCCGGGCGGGGGGGGCAGGCTGCGCAGCCGGGCGCCGATTTTCCGCGGGGCGGGCGGAGCGCTGCAAGGGGAAGAACGAAAGACACCGCGGCGGGGGATGGGAGGGGACAGACGAAAAGCGGCGCCACAAAAAAATCAATAAAAATAAAAATCATTTTAAAAAAAAGAGAATTTTTCAAAATCCCTCAGGCGCGCTGGCTGCTGGGCAGAAGACGGCTTCGTGCCCCCCGGGGGAGCAGCGCCCCAAGCCTGGAGGCAGACAGCGGAAGGGCCGCGCCCGCGGAGGTGGCAGCGGCCGAGCGCGGCTCCGCGCCGCTCGCTGCTCCCTCGCGCAGGCGACCGCGGCGTGGCCGAGGACTCCGGGACGCACCCTCAGCCCCTGCTCCGCGTTGTCGCTCCGTGGGGCCTGAGGGCTCCTGTCCGCGGGGATCCGGTGACAAAGACCCTTTTGTCTGGCTGTAGGGCCACGGGCCCCGGGTTCTGTGGTTTAGTGGTCGTAATGTCTGATTGAAACAAAATAAAGTAAAATAAATAAATAAATAAAAATTTAAAAAAATAAAATATAAAGTAAAATAAAATAAAATAAAATAAAATCGTCTCATAACTGGGGCGCGCGGTCCCCTGCAACTTTTTCCCCGTCTTAAAATTATACTTTCATTAAACCGTCCCCTAAAATGTGACAATGTTTAAACACCAGAGTTATTGTAAATACGTTTAATCAAATAGACTCTTGAGGAAATCTCCCTCCATAAACACGCAATCTTGTCCTTTAAACATGTCTATAATCAGAAAATCTAATTAAAAACTAATAGGAGCGCCAGGTTGTGTTAATTTTGCGCGGTGCGCGGGCAGGGCGCTGCGCCGAGGCGGCTCGGCGGCGGGCAGGCTCATTTCAGGTTTTACATATTCGATGGCAGATTTCGCCCGGCTGCCCGGATTTCAAACACGATGTGGCAGGACGAGAAGCAAATGTTGTTTTAGCAGCAAAGCGGTAATAACAAAGCCATTTATGCAAGCACATTAGAGCGGCGGGGATCCTGCCTGTTAGTTGAAATTTTTGAGCCAGAAAATTAAAAACAAATATTTAACTTCGCAATTTTGAACCTCTGGCTGCTGCCGCCGTTAAACTTTTCGCATGCATATGCAATGAGTTCAACCCCGGCTCTCGCCCCGCCGAGGGAAATGGGTTTAATGCGGTTTAAAATAAATTAATACGAGTTTGGATCGATTCCTCGCCGCGGCGCGGAGGGAACGCGCTGCGCGCAGCCAAGCCGGGGGAAACTTTGTCGGAGGGTGGCGAGTCCCCGGCAGCACCGCGGTGACCGCGGAAATCCCGCGTTTCTCACGGTTTGGGGGCCGGGGGCGGGGGGGGGGGGGGTTGCGGAGCGGGCCCCGGGAGGCGGTGTCGCTCCCGGCGAGACGCCGCGCTGGTTCCGCGGCCGGGGCTCCGCGCCCGCGCAGGTGACCGCCGTGCCGCGCCAACCCCGGGCGCCCGGCTAAGGCTGGGAGCGGGTGGAGATGCGCGGGTGTAAGGAGGGACGAGGCTTCCGCGCAGGCCCGCGCAGCGCTGCGGAGGGGCGTGGAGGTGGCGCGGAACTGGAGCGGGGCTGGGCAAGGGGGAATGGGGCTGGGGACGGGGCTCCGAAGGGGGAGGGGAAGCGGAAGGGGAAGAGGAAGGGGTCTAGAGGAAATCGAGAAATAGGAGGAGAGAGAAAGAAAAGGGAAGGAAGGGAAGGAGGGAAGGAAGGAAGGAAGGAAGGAAGGAGGGAGGGAAGGAAGGAAGGAAGGAAGGAAAAGAAAAAGCCAGAAACAGAAAAAGAAAAAATAGAAGAAGCGAGAGGGAAAGACGCAAGAGAGAAGGAAGAAGACGCAGCAACCAAGTGAGCTGGATGGCATTTGATCCCACCTCGGCAGAGCACGGAGGGGCTGGGGCGAAAGGGCAGGAGGCGGCAGCCCCGGGGTACCCCGGCCTGAGCCCCCACCCCGGGGCAGCGGGCACCCGTGCCTTTGCACCCATCCTCGTTGCCACCACAGCTCCTGCCCGGCTGCTTCTCCCTCCGCACACGAATTCACGTGCATTTTTCCTTCTCTTTTTTCCCTTCCTTCTTCGACCCTTTCCGGGTTTTTCCCCCTTCTGTCAATTTGCCAACCGAGCATCATTTCTCGGTAAAATTCAGTTTAACGGCTGCAGAATGCATTGAGTGCTCTAGGTCCTGCTGCAGCGGGACAGGGCATTTGCCGGGGCAGTTCGTAATTGCTGCTTTGGGGGGGATTTAGGAGATACGCAGCATCGTGAGCCACCAAGTGTCATTTCCTTGGCTCTGTGGGCAAGTTTGTGGAAGTTATTTTTACTGATGTGCTCCTAGTAGATTGTTTTGGCAGTTGCAATTTCCGTGTGACATATCCAGCCTCTTCTCCGAAAATCGCGAAAAAATTAAAAAAAGAATAAAAAAAAAAGAAGAAGGGTAAAAAAAAAAAGTCTTGACATTTATCCCCAGCTACTGCCGCTGCTCAGTAACGTTTAATTACAAAACTCAGCTGCGATGCCAGCCCGTACCGGTCATTAGGAACCTTTCTTAAAATCTTGTCAGCCTGCAATGAGAAGCAGATTTAATGGAGGCAACCACATACCTCCTGGTCTGCCAGCTGAAACTGAGACTATGCAAAAGAGGATAGAAATTCCAAATAAGCCTCCGCATTCCCTTCCTAGCAACTAACTCTTTAAATTGGTTTTCCTTTCTTCCCCCGCCTCCCCTCCCTTTTCCTGGCCTTCCACCCTCCCTTTGAGGAACTGGGCAGGATCCTCTTTATTTTTCCGAGGTGTTTTGGGGAGAGAGAAACAAGTTTTGTCAGGGGGTGTTGCTTGGGTCGGTTTGGTTGGTTTTGTTGGTTGGATTTTGGGGAAAGGAGGCGACGAGAGATGGAGACGGCTGGTGTTGTCCTCCCCCGTGTCCCTCCAAGTCCCCTCCCCGGTCTTCCCGGTCCCCTTTCCGGGTCTCCCCGGTCTCTGCGGGTCTCCGCAGTCTCCCCGGGCCCCCCGGCCCCGGCTGTCCTTGCAGCGAGGGGACGCCAGGGGGCAAGAGGCGTTCACAAAGGCTGCCTCCCTCCATCCCTCCTTCCCCTCATCTCTCCATCCCATCCTTCCATCCCTCCTGCCCTCCATCCCTCCCTTCCGCAGGGGTTTCAGCATCTCACAACGGCAAAAGTCGGATTTTTTATTAAAAATAAAAGGAAAACCTCTGCAAAGCGATGTACGCTTCCAACTCCCCCGACTTAACCTACGCGTTCACCTCCCGGGCACCGCAGCGCGCTGCCCTGCACGCAGCACACCCAGGCGGAAACGATACCGAGGAGCCTTGTAAAGAACGGCGCAGTTTATTTAAGCCAGCCATTAATCCTACTTACCTTGCTGCTAGTTGGACCTAATCCTATTTCCTGCGTGCATTATCAGGACAGTGAGATGACACGTTTTTGTTCTCCTGGCGGGAGCTGGCCGGGAGGAGCGCGTCGCCGGTGCCGCCGGAGCCGGAGATGCGGGACGCGCTCGGCGGGCAGCGGCAGCTTCCAAAGGAAATCACTCAAGGGAAACTTCGCCGGAGACAAAAAAACCACATTCAATTTCCTGACTACTGCTTTCTTCCCCGAGTTATTTATTTTGGCAATCGCACATTCAATAAATGAAATACTCGATCAACTGGCCTCCTCGCCAGATCATATGATTCTTTCAGGAGTCCCTTTTTAAAATTATTTTATTGCTTAAATAAACCACGGGGAGGGTTCCTTTAACCCAGCTTTGCTTGGCAACTGGTGCATTATGTGGCTTATGAATTTTGCAGACAATGAACCCCAGTGTGGATGAAGTGGACCATACACACATATATATGTAATTTCCCGGGCATGTTAGACATTAGGGCAAAGTATCGCTTATTCTTTCATCTTTTTCACACCTTTTCCTTTCCCAGACTTTGCCCCAAATGCTGAGAGTTGGGATGTGAAGCTAATGCCAGAGATTTTGCTGCAGAGACAGAAACATCTTAAAATAATCAGATGGCAAAATACCAGGCTCACCCCCGAGAGCAGCATTTGCAGTGCTCCTGCCTGGCATTTTATTCCCTGCTTTATCTCCCTGTATCACACAAATCCATACGCTGTGTATCATTTCTCTTTGAAATGCCATGAACTTGGTGTTTTAAATCGAACCAGCCTTTCCTTTTTCCTTTCTTTCTTTTCTTTTTTTTTTTTTTTTACACTGCAAAACAATGGAGATTGTCAAAGGGCCCCGGGTTGAGCTTTTCTGCGTGTTCACAAAGCGTTAAAGCTTTATCGAACAAACCGGCTCTGTCTGACCCCTGCCAGACAAAAGGCAACTTCCATTTTCCTCTGTGGTGCAGAAGGGCGGAGGGGAATGCGAAGTGGATGTACAGTAGGGCCGGGTGGGCCTGGCACCCTGGGTTGCCCTGAGGCAACAGTGGGATGCCCTGTTGCCCCACCAAGACCCTGGTCTTGGTCTCATTGGAGATGCTGCTGATGTGCTCGGCCTCTTGCAGATGTGGGACACGGTGCCAATGCAGCCAGGAGAGCGGCAGCCCTATGTGCTGGCACCTGCGAGGGCTCAACCACAGCTTTGGGGTAGTGCTGTGCTGCACTGAGCAGTGCTGCACCCACCCCGGGCAGTGCTGCACCCACTGCAGGCACTGCTTCATCCACCCAGGGCAGCGCCACTCACACTCCTGGCAGTGCTGCGCCGGTGCCAAAGGGTGCTGCACCCACCCAGGGCAGTGCTGCACCCTCATGGGACCAGACAGTGCTGCCTGGTGTCAAGTGCACCCCAGTGCCTCCCACTGACAAAAGCCAGTCCGACTATGTTCTCCTCAGCCCCCCAGTGCCATATCCTGCTCACACCCAAGCACCCTGGTGCCTGTCTTTTGCCTGCTGTGTCCCGCCATGTATGCCCCAGCTGCACATGTGTGTGCCCTGTTCCCAAAATCACCACCCAGCACAGAGCTGACACGTGCCACAGGACCACGCTTCCCTTCTGAGCCAGTTCCCGCTCTGATGTCAACCAGAGACACCAGTGAGCCTCAGCTGATCAAATATCAGGATGTGGGCATCTACACGAGCTTGGGCTCTGGATTGCCCATATGGAGCCCCACTTACCTACAGCTGCTGGTGAGAAGAGCATTTGTCTTTTGTAGGCCCTTGGTGACTTCTACCATCACCATGTGAGTGTCCCAGACACCCTCCCAGTGACACCAGTCTCTGCTAACCATCACTGCAGCTTGTGAATTTTATTCACACGTAGACCCCAATGTGAAGACACCAGGCTAAATCCTGTCCAAAGTGTCTGCAGCTTTGACTAAAGTCTGAACAACATTTCTTCCAGCTCCAGCAGCAGATGAATCGTTTTATTGATGAGCACAGTGATCCCCATCAGCAGAGACGTGTCTGGAGCACCACTGATGCTGAGTGGTGTGAGCAGCTTATTACTGCACCTGCTGCCTCAGACCTGTTGTACCTCCTTCTCCTGTGCGAGGACAAGCACAGGGATGTCCATTGCTGGCACCTGGGCTGAAATGGGCTGCTCAGAGGTGAGTGGGAGAAACTCTCACCTCCCATGAGTTGTGCTTTGGAGTTTTGCTGGTGAAGTTCACGCTATTACTCCCTTGAGTTTGGTTATTTGCAGAGAGACCCTCCTGTCCTACGCTCATCCCTATCCTACGGGCAGCAAAGCAACACCAGCACTGACACAACAGCAGAGACCACGTTTCTGCAGGTATCTCATGTTCTCACAGTGCCAAAGCACCCATTAACTTCCAATCCTGCTCATAAAATGCTCATTTCCAAGGAGGAAACTGGGACCGTACTTGGCTTTGGGCTTGTTGAGCTTCGGGTGGTGGGCACAGGCTGCTCCCCCCATCAGCAGTGTTTTGCATTACTTGTTAAGGGAAGCTGGCACTCGGCTTTGCAGTCAGAGGAGATTTGTAAACCTGATTATATTCCTAAGCATATGTTTGGAAATGAGAAGCAGCTCTCTGAAGTCAGTGGAATTGCTCTGATTGAAAATCTCAAGTCAAGAGGAGGGAAGCCTGGCTCCCGGTCTGAGCTCCCACTAGGAAGAAACACAGGCAGCAACAGCTTTGGGGAGAAGCTGAACAGAAACCCGAAAACCGCCTTTGTGATGAAAATCCCATAGTATCACAGAAGTGTTTGTGTTGTCATTTTTTAAGAGCATAAATTATGAACCAAATTACCTGGGTGGGCAGGTAGTTCTTGGTAGCTTTTCCAGATTATTTTACACGTTTTGGAGAACAATCCTAAGGGGCAAGGGAAGCTCATTGAACTCAGGATGCACCAAATATTCCCACCAGCAGATGGTTGGTTTTGAGTGCTGGAACAAGTGGCCAAGGCTGAGCAGCAGCAGTGAAGTGTTAACATCAGCTTGCGTGGTTCAGCTCTTCATGTTACTGAGCTCAGCCACTGCAAAAGCAAATTTCTCTGAATGGGAACCACGATTTCATTCCCAAAACAAAACAGTTCCCAAGAGCACATCACTTATATTGGGACAGCATCACTTCCCTCGAGTCATCCAAATTTGCCTGGCATAAAACTGCTGCAGTAGAGCAATGACTCCAACCTATGAAGCTTAAAGCAGTGGGAGATTTGAAAGCCTGGAAAGGCAAGCAGGTCCTTTGATTTCTCCACGTCAGAAGCAGTGGGAGATGAACACCTTAAAACATTGCCCATGTAGAGTCATGACTCCACAGCAGTCATGCATACACCCTCTGCATTCCCTGCCTCCAAACACACCAGCGCTCAAAGCCTGACCACAAACAATGGTTGGAAAAAATAAACGTGAATTGCACCCGTGTAGGTTTTCACATCAGGAGGAAGAGGTTGCTTACACAGGATCCGATCCATCGGGGCTGAGACTGGCTGCCCAGAGCGGCCACCATGCGATGCTTCCCAAAGCATCTGCCCTGGCTCTCTGCTCACCCACAGGGCTGGGACCGGACCCTCCAGTGGGTGGTAAATCCCAGCCACGTGGCTGGAATTGCTCCCACTTTACACCAGCATAAGGGATGGAGGAATCAGGATGACTTTGTTTAACTGGGACAAGAGAAAATTCTATTTAAATTCTGCACCCTGTCAGTGAATCTTGCAGCAGCCTAATTTTTCTATGAATAATGCCTTGGGCAAGGCTTGTGTGGCCCAGAAAAGGGAAAAAAGTTTGAATTTCCTCTATCCTGCTTATTTGAAACCTCCTTCTAAATGGCTGGTGAATCTTGGGAGGTTTGGCCCGCTGGTGGCCAAATCAGGGCTGAGGTTCTGGAGAGGGCACTCGACCAGGGAGTGCCGGCACCCGTCGAAGCGAGGAGGCCATGGGTACGGGGAGTAAAACACTTCTGCGATTAAGCCAGAGAGCAAAAATTAAAAAAATAAAAAAAGAAAAATTAATTGAGTAACCTCAAATTACAAATCAATTTGAGGAAATCCCAATCTAGCTGCAGACACTCTGCGAGCAGTTTAAGCTAAATTCATTGAGCAGACAGCTCTAATTAGCACACAGTGCCGGCTCGCTCTGACAAGTTCCACGTGGCTTTCTCCGTGTCTGATGTACTCGGTCCTGAGCCATGACACTCACCAGTTTGACCCAAAATACATCTGAGCGGGGTGTCACTGCATTGAGATCATTCAGGGGCTGAAGGAAGTCAAACTCCAAATTTCTCTGCTCCAACACCTCTGTGCTGCCTTGTCCCAGCCACCCCGGGCTGGTTTCTGACCTCATTCATGCCAGCGTAAATCTGCAATAACTTCACGTTAGCCACAGGGTTTATTACAAATTGTCCTTGTGTAAAGAGACCAAAAACTGGTTTATAAAGTTGGCTTCTTTTCCCTCATTCCTATGCAAGAAACCCTTCTGCAGCCGGTGTCAGTGGGACAGCTTTCACCTCTCAACTTCAGGAGAATTGCTCCCAATTCACAGCGATGGAAGCAAGGGGCAAACCTATTTCCTCCGTAATAGCAGCGTCGCTTTGGTGGTGCAGGATTTAGCCCTTCAGACTGAGTGAGGATTGAACTGGTTTTTTGTGGGGAGCCTAAAAGAAGATGAATACCAAGGACCCCACCGCAGTGAGGCGTGTCTAGTAACTGGAAGAAGGGGATGAAATGCTGCACAAAAAAAACCACCCTCTTACAGCTTTAGTGAAAGATGTGACCTCATTCTTTTCCTGGGGCTGCAGAGACGTGTGGCATTTTCCTTGTAGAGGAGTGTATTTTTCCTTTGGGAAAGGCTGAAAGACTATTTGGGTAGCGTATTATTTCAGACATATTTTGCATTCCTGCTCTCTCTCAGAGAAGGAAGCTGCTTTCTCCCACTCTGCAACACTCCTCTATTCCCCTGTACCAAAGCACGTTTGATCAAACACATGGGACTAGATCCTTAGCTAATGCAATCACAAACATCCATAAAGCTGTGCTGATTTACACCTGGAGATCTACACCTCCCTCACAAATTTCTGATTTTTCTACAATATTCCTCTTAAACCCCATCCTTCCTCAAGCCTTTGATCCTTTTTTAACCTGATGCCTTCCACTGGGAGACATTTTCCCATCTCTCCATTGTATCCCTGCTGATATCTGGAACCCAGATCACATCTAGCTCTGTTTGCATAATGCATGGCATATATTGGGAAAACATGGGTAATATTGTCACAGTCTCATACTTCTCGGGCTGCACTGCTGTAGGAGAGCTTGAAATCTTCCCATTGTATTGAAGACATCTCTATAGTGGTGGTGGTTATTGCTTTTCCCTGTCGAAGCATTTAAATGAGGCAAAGCTTGTTGGGAGAATAGCACCTTTCATTAGATTAATTGGGGTTATTGCATACAGCAGAATGCCTCACTTTGGGGTCTGCAGCTTTCAGATCTGAAGGAAAGCATGGGTGCAATGCCCCTTGTCTTCCTTCCCATCTGTAACACAACCTCATCTACCTTTCCAGGTGTAATAAAAGGTATTCCCATGCCTACAACCACCACCCCTGGGAAGCCTTTCGCTTATCAGTTGTGATGGGGTTGCTACTGCCACTCGGCTGCAAGCAGATGGCTGCCATGCATTGCCCAATGGACATGGACATGGACATGCAGTGGACATGGGCATTGCAAATGTCTCATCCGAGCCTGCCACTCAGGCTGCCCGTACAGCTGTGGAGAGACATGGGTGCTTCAAGGGGGAGAAACCCCTCCCCAAAAGTACCTCAAGCAGATAACTCAGAAATACTGGTTTCAGTCCAGCAACTGAGAGCGCTTCAGGTGAGGGGATTTCTTGCTGTTGTCCCAGGTGAAGAGGTGAGCTCCATCCCTACTCCACCCTTGACCTTGTGAAGCAGTTGGGAAGTCACCCAGGTGCCAGTGTGTCCGTCCCATAATTGCCTCTACAGCTCCCAAGGAAGCCACCTGCACCCAAAGCTGCCCTTGCAAGTCAGGTATGGCTCAAGCGACTTCAGGATGGGGTCCAAGCAAGCAGTGATGGCTCGTGGAGCTGTCATTGACTTTTCTCCTGCCCAGGAAAAGTCATATAGGCTTCCCCAGAGAACAGCAAGCTTTCTGTCGACCCCGTATCTCTGAGGGTATACACTGCTGTTCCATTCCCCAAACACCACTGCAATCATTTCTGCCCAAATTTATTTCATTTATGTAGTGTCTCTTGGGTTTCATCTCTATTAAATCATTTGGACATCGGAAAGTGGGATTCACCCCACTTAGCTGCAGCTCTCTCCAATATATGTGTCTCCGTGTGGGCTTGTCACGCTTGTCCTCCACAGTGTCGATGGAGAGAAACAAGCCCTTTTGGTGTCAGCTTCGATACTTACAGGGAAACAAGCAGCACTGCAAAGTTCATGCCACTGAGAAGACAGCCCAAGGTGACCAGTTCCAGTGTATGTGATTACATGTGATGAGATTAATCCCAACTCAAGTATTTAACTTCCTATATTGGGTATTTTATTCTTCTATAATTTTTGGAGTGAGAATTACAAAGCCAAGTTAAGCAAGTGCACGTAAATCATGGAAATAGCTGTATGAAGTAGAGGAGACACTAAATTCGGGCTATTGCAGAAATTTTCAGTGCTGTGCCTGGATATACCCTACTGGCCTCCGTTGAGTTGAATTATGGGAGAATGTTCCCATCTTCCATTTCCTAAAAGCTATGTTTTGGGGATAAAAATGCAAAAATAAATGATGGCTTTGAAATGCAAACAAGCCAGATTCAGCCTTGGACGTGAGAGTGCACAAACCCCTTTGCTACACTAACCTTGTGTCTGGAATGTGTTCAGCAATGGGGAGTCTTTTGGAAACAGGGAAGAATGAAGCCAGATGTTTTTCCTCTTGGAAAAAAGGGCAATGGGGAGACGATTTTACCTGTTTGGAAAGAAGACCCTGACATTTCTGTATATACTGCAATGCCTTTTCAAAGAACTTGTGCTACTGGGTGTTCTCACTTGTATTCCCTGTGTACCGCATCTGGAGCCAACAGCAACGGTGGAATTGCAGGGGATGGGTCTTTTTTAAAGATAATTTCTTTTTTCAGATATTTTTGAAGTGCAGCTTATATTAAGCTAGGTAATAATTAGATAGTGAAAATGCTCCTATCTAATGCTTAGATTATTACAAGTGCCTGAGGCAATTCTTCGAGGTTTATAACAGACATAGGAATCAATGTTTAATGTCAAAAGTGATCCTGGAAGTTGTTTGTTGAGAGTTATTTTTTAATATAAAATGTAAAGATTAGAAAAATGCTTTTATTCTTAGTTTTACTTCTAGTGGTGACTGGGGGAAAACTGTGGTATCATCAGGCAAAAGTATTATCATAAAAGCTGGTGTCAAACCTCCTTTCAAGATTCTTGATCCAGAGTACCAGTTAAAACCAAAACAAGTCAGTATATTTAAAGTCAGTATTCCCCTGGTTACTCTTACATTACGCTGATTTCATACAGCTGCTATAAACTAGCACCAGATACTTTAATCAGTGAAGCTTCATTAGTGAGAATCTGGCCTTTTAAGAGAAACTTTCTGCAGAGTTGGGCTTACATCCATTAAAAAAATTTGTTGTAAAACAACATGATGTGAAGACTGGTTTCCTGCTGCAAGGATAATACACTCAGGAGTAGCTGGGACAACAAAGCTGCTTTAGCATTCTTTGCTATCCTTCACCCTCCTGTTCCACCCTTCACCCTCCTCTTCTACTCTTCACCTTCCTCTTCCCTCTTCCATCTTCCTGTTCCATGTTTCACTCTCCTCTTCCACAGTTGTTCACCTTCCTCTTCCAACCTTCACTCTGTTCTTCCAGACTTCACCCTCCTCTCCCACCCTTTACCCTCTTCAATCCTCCAAATTCTTCTTCCACCTTTCATCCTCCTATTCCATCCCTCTCCCTCCTCACCTGAGGCAGGGAAGGGGCGACACCTGTCAGGACATAGGTCTATCCCCACCTCTTACACACCAGCTCACAGTTACACAGCCCCAACCCCACAGCACACAACACTCCTCTCAGGCTCCTTCTCTACGTGGTGTCCTTTTCAGCCCTATGATATCTTCCGGGAAACCTGGGAAGATAACACAGTTTGTCCTCCCAATCTTCTCTTCGATCATGTTGTTCATCTATATACAGGCTTGGAGGACACTGTGACTTACTCAAATTTGGAGGGGGCAGCACAAGAGCCAGTGGGTTCCCCCATAGGCAGCTCCTCCATACCACCACAGGCATTGTGTGCCTCCCTTCCCTACAGCCAAATCCTGAATCTTTACATTGGCAACGTCTGATGTTATGGAGATCATGTCTGCCAAGGACTGCATAACCACACCTTTTTGTTTTTCTAAAGTTTCGGTAACTAGAAAATGAGCTATAAATGCGAACAAGAGTATTATGGAATTAATCAGCACACCCCATGGATGTGAACGCAACTAGTAATAGGGGCTGATGGGCAGAGTTGTATAAAATATTAAACCTACATTTAAAAAATATATTGGACTATCCCTTGAAGCTCACTGTGTTTCAATAGAATCAGTTCAAATTACATCAGGGGAGCAAGAGCATGATGTGGTCTGGGCTGTTTATCCACCTACTGCTCTACTTCACAGCAAAATCCCAAATGGTAATCTCACTTTGCAGTTGTGTTTTTAAGCTCACTGCACTAAAATACTGTATTTTTCTGATCTTCAATGACTTTTCATTATCAATTATACACACATTTTTTGTTATAAAATGCTGCAAAATTAATGGGAAAAGTCTGAACACCAAGCCTAATGTAATAATGGCTTACTACAGAAAGAAAGATCCATTTTCCCCTGAATTATGCCAGTGAAGAAACCAGTCTGTCTCTCATGGTACTTCTGTCATAAATCCAACAGGCAATTAGAACATTTTATGTCTTGCCTAGAGTAACTTCTTGATTTACAGATTTTTCTGCACAGCTGTGGACAGCCAAATCAGGCTTAAAATTCTCCAGTGAGACTGTGACAAAGCTCATTTTTGTCAAATATCTCGATCTCCTTTTATAACCCTGTAAGAATTTTGGATGCTCAATGTCTTGGACAATCAGACCACTCACTGTACCCTTAAGTGTGGAGTTAGACGTCCAGCTGTGGACATCAGCATGTTTGAAGAGCTGCTGTTCTCATTTGCTTCTCGGCCAGAACCATCTGCCTCCAAAGCCTGTAGAAGCAAAGATTGAGGAATGGCTTCAGAATTTGTCCGTCTAAAGACATTAACTGACAATGGCAAGCAAGGATCACTACAAGATGCCAACCCAGGTTCTGCCCGTTTTAGGGACCAGTATGAAATTTTCCCCATAGCAGACAGCATTTACCTCTTGTCTTTGTGCAGCAACCCCCATGGCTGCTTCCAGTGGGACTTCCTGATGCTGCTGTGGTGCTCACCAACAGGAATGGTATCAGCTGGGATGACCCCTGCACAGACTTCCAGACTTCTCAGCTTGTCTTCATAGGCAGGGTGCTCCAGCCCCCCGATCATCTCATGGCCTCCTCTGGACCCACTTGAGCAGGTCCATGTCTTCTTACGCTGAGAACTCCAGAGCTGAACACAGTAACCACAAGCAGCATATCTCTTGGGCAGTTTGTTCTCGCTGCTGAAGGGTGAGGCCCAGTCAATGAAGTCAATGCTGAAGTCAGCAGTCATCACAGTTTGGCCCAGAGTAAGGTATACCCATATTCTTTATCCTTCTGGTACAGCATGCGATGTCTCAATAGCGGCCAGATGATGGGTGTGTTTTTCATTGCCCCTGTGTACACACAGTACTTGTGGTTTCATCCATGTTGCTTCATCCTATTCAGTTAGGAACAAAGTTTCACGGCATGAAAATCTATACGTGTCTTAAAGAAGCTGGGGTGGGAAGTTTTCGTTATCCAGTATAGACATTGAGCCTTCTTACCTTACAGTTTCCTGACTCCATTTCCTTACTTCCGTGCTTGAATCCATCCCTGCAGTTTTGTCTGTTTTGCCACATTATTTTTATGGTGCTCATCCCAGAGGTGTAAATGTTGAAACAACAGTGTTGGCATCAGAGTGATCATTTTGGATTTCTGTGAGTGCATAGAAAAGCCTTAGGATATGAGATGATGACATGCACTGAGAAATACCTTTTACTGAAGTGAGTCAGCCAGAGCATTGCCAGCAAGTGCTGGAAAATCTTCGTCCTGGGCAGGGCTGGGTGACAGGTTCCTACTGCTCTCCTGCTTGAGGGACAAGAAGAGGAGTGGCATTAAAGGAAGCTAAAGCCCCTGTAGCTCTGATTTGCTTCAACAGCAGAACCACTCTGTGATTCCTTTGGTTCCTCCTGCCGTGCTAGGATGGAGACACCTGCACCTGGATGCCAGGGACTGGATAACACCATCATGCCCTTGCTGCCAAGCCAAACAGGACATACAGGAGAATGGAGGTCCACCTCTGCTGACTCCTCTTGCCTGCAGCAAGTCGTGCTGGCCCCTTCCACCACAGGATCACTGCTGCCTGCGCCCCGGTGGTGCATGCGCCTGCGCTACTGGGCTTTTTGAAGATGGCAGAAAACTGACGGATCAAAAGTTTAGCCTGGAGGCTGCTGTCAGTTTGCTCAAGCAAATAACTTCATACAGTTTTCAGAGATCGGTAGGAGGGAAACATAAATTAACAGGAAAGTTTTTCTGCAGAGGAAGGCTGGCTCCTGTCCCCCAGCCTCTCAGCTGGGGAAAAGGAAGGGGCGTGGGGCTGGAAGGGAGGGGGAAGCAATGGGGCCCGGTGCTAGACTGGGATAGTTAAGCAGGAGGGGACACTGAAGGGCACAAGAAAGGGCAGGACCTGCCACTGATCACTGCAGGGACAGATGCCTGTGTTGCTCAGGCTGCTGAACTGCACCAGTTCCCCTGTGCTGAGGATCCTCCTCTCCAGGGAGGAGAAGGTCATACATGATGTCATCAGAGTCACTGCCAAACTTCAGTAAGTTATTGCCTCTGAGCCTTCAAAAGCACAAACCTGGCCTTAATGAGGGCTGTCTGGAGGCTTAATCCCACCAACACAGCTGCAGAGTCCAGGAAGATTATCCTCAACATTCTGGACGGGTCTATTCAGAAACCCCATGAAATGACCTGTAGCCTATGGGCACCTCAGTCCTGCTGCCATGGGTTGACAGTTCAGAGATGTTCAAGTATATATAAGAAAAGCAACACATTTGATTCTGCGTTGTCCCTGTTTGGCCAGCTCCCAGGCTTGGTATGGGCTTTAGGTCATTTAAACAGTGCTGATGTTGGAGTAGCTGTCCAGTAGCAATATGTACTGGAGATATAGGAGACATTCACATCAAACACTGGCTGAGATGAGGACATGGTAAATGGCCATGGGTAGGGTCGCTGGTGGCTCTCTGGTCCTCTCAAGCTGCAAAACCACAATTTCTGCAAAGAACATTGTGGGAGAGACTTGCCTCTTTGGATTACTATCTGCTTGCTCCATAAAAGAAGACCATGGTCTGACCACAGTAGCTCTGTCACCTCAGCTTTGAAAGCATGACAACAATGTTGGAAACAACAATGGTGGCTCCTCAAAACTATGCTCCACATAAATGTGCATGTCACCGTATTGACCCTCACACAGACCTGATTACCCAGCTGAAGAAAACAGCCAGGTTTTGGAGTAGTCTGCACTTTGCAGGCTGTGAAGGCTGTTCTACATCTCCTTGCTGTGCAAGAAGCAGATCTGCTCCTGCAGCGTCTTCCAGTGATGCTGCTGTTGGCCAAGAACAAAATTCAGCCTAGTGTTGGTTAAAAGTGAGGCTGGCCAAACTGTGTTTGCAGAGGAACACGGTCAGGCTCTCAGGTCATGTACATGCCTCTTTGTGCCATGGGTCCCTAGAAAGTCTTGTCCCAGAGGTGACTGTCTGGTTGGACAAAGACAGCAGTCATGCTTTCTACAGCTCCATTTTGTAGGCGATCCACATGAGGGCTTAAGACTCATGTGGGCAGTTGCTGGTGTTAGTGAATGGGACTGAGAGCAAAGCCAGCCGCATGTAATGAGATCTAATGGATTTATATATATTTACACAGTGCACATGTCTATCTATCTTGACTTATATATTCATAGACAGACACAAAAGCATCTTATTTTGCTACACTGCACCACCCAGAAAAAGCCAGACCAGAGCCCTAAGTGCCTACTGAAGTGACCAGAGCCATCTGCAAGGCCCCCAGTACCTAGGCATGAGAAAACTGTGTTTGAACGCTTTATCCTGGCATTCAGTAACTCACTAAACCAAGACAAAGAGTTTTACACCAACCATTTCAAAATTAACTTTACCGCAATTCAGACAGACACCTTCCCTCCTCACGCCTGAGCTCGCCGAGGATAACCTGTGAGCACTGTCACAGGATTGCCACTTTTGTTTTTGACAGAGCAGAAATCCCAGTTGCTGAAACTGATGTTAAAGCTTCTCTCCTTTAGGGTTTTATTTGTAACCTCTCAACTCTCTGACTTGGGAGTTAGGGGCAAGGCAGGACAAAACAGGAGAGCATGGCTGGGAGGTGATTTTCCCAGGAATGTCATTTTAATGGTGATGTTTATGTGATGGTTTGAAGTAATGTGAAACCTCAGCATTTCTCTTTTTTACTTTCAATCTTTTATTGTGTGGGTTTGATTCAGCTTCCTTTTTTCTCCCTGTCCTTAACAAACAGCAAGTGCTGGCTGGGATGCAAGGGTATGCTCCTGATGTGAGGTGAGGATCACCTGAGAGCAGATGACTTCAGGCCTTTCACTTTGGAAGCTCAGGCACGGCTTTTGCAGTTCTGCTGTGCTTCACATGAGATGAGACTGCAATGGTTTATCCTGGATTTTGAGATGTAGGAGGATGCAAATGGGATCGGGCCCCAGCCCTGCCTCTCTTCCACATCCTCCTGAGAAAACAGGCTCTGGTACCTGGGTAGCCAGCAACGGGGGTGCAGTAGAAAGCATTGGCAAAGCGAAGCTCTTATTTCCACTTGTCCTGGGCTGGCTCTGGAGTTGAGGTCTCACAATTTCCAGACTTTCACAGGTGTGGGTAAGAATCTTGTGGGGCCATTAGTTGGAGAAAATGCTCCAGTTTTGGTCCTGCCTTCCTTTGGTGCATTGTGAAGAGGAGAGGGCACTTCTCAGCTCGAGTGATGCCCTCAGACCTTGCCTTGACCTCAGTGCTGGGCTTTGATACCACCACAGGGCTGAGCCCCAGACAGGGCTCCAGGGAGGGCTCCTGGTCATGGGCTGCCAGGCAGGAGACAGGCAAGAGGGAGCTCTGGCTCCAAGTGTTGATCTGTAGACTTGGCATCCTTAATTCGATTCCAGGTTTGACCTGTAAGGACAAAGAGACCACATGCTTGGCAGCGACTGTGCTCTGCCTCCGTGCCAGGCTGCCGGCGGGCAGCTTGTTCTTTTTTGCTTAGGGTTTTATTTTTAGGTAGATACCAAAGATGCTGGAGAGCTGTGACGGTGCAAAGAGACACAGGCAGGACTTTCTAGAGCGCAGACAGCATTCGAATACCTGATTTCACAATATTTTGTCTTGCCTAAAATTGCATAGATTAAGGCTTTTGGAGCAAATACTTCTTAATTGCTTGGTTGTGTTTTCCCTGAACAGCTGATTGTTGTTGCGATCGTCATCACAATCATCATCACCACCTTTCCAACACCTCATGCAGCCCTCGCACATGCAGCTACCAGACCACCTGGCATTTTCTATGCCTAAACTGAAACACTCCTCATCTCCACGAGCTCTCAATCCTCGGAGCTGGATCAATGGGAGAAGGGGGCTGTTAGCTACTTTTTATGATTATGTTACAAATGACAAACTGAGCCACTACTCTTTTCCAAGGTCATCTGGCAAGGTCGCTGCAGCATCACTGTTCAGCTGAGTAGTTCTATCCCTGAAAAGTTAAATCCAGTGTCTATGGATCCCTGAGTACTTCATCCAAAGGAGCATAAGCCCTTCATTGTGTGATAAAGTTCGGAGGACATCCGTCATTAGGAAACTGTATGTGCGCTGGTTTGGCCTCACTCTGAGCAACATGTCTCCTTGCCGGTGTGGCCAGTCACTGGAGTAGCAGAGGCTTGAGAGACTCCAGCTGCTGCGGTCAGGCTCTTCCCAGATCATTTAAACCTCGGTTTGCACTTCCCATGCCCAGAGCAGTTATGTTTAGCAGATGATTGACATCTTGAGGGAGATTTAATTGAGCAGACCCTCTCAGAGACAGTTTTCTAGTGACTTGCATCGTTTTCACTCAGCTTCTGGGAGCACATGTCAAAAAGGTTATGAGCAAATTTCCCGCTTGGTAAACCTGACGGACAACGGATACCACACAGCTCCTTCTCATTAATGTTAGAAAACAACACGGATGTTACCTGAATATTTCTGGTCTCTGCCTGTATAAGCAATAACCACATTGATATTGCATCCATCTTTTTCAGGACAAGTGATGTGATTTATTACCTGGTAATCCACCTGGGAGGTGGGTAAGTATTAGAGCCGCGAATGCATGTCAGAGGAAGGTCCTTGTTCAGGGAACGGTCTGTGGCACAGGTTTTTAAACATCTTTGCTATATAGTAGCAGCTGCTCTCTTAAACCTGCTGCCCAACAACAACCCCGCTGAACACAGTGAAATCCTGTCAAATTTTAACATCGTTTCACGATTTGGTCATTGAAGTATTTCAAAATTATTTTACAGGTTTGGTGTGATTACGTGAGGAGTGGACCTATGTGAACCTCATGAAGTTCAACGAGGCCAAGTGTAAGACCCTGCACCTGCGTCAGGACAATCCCCACTATCAATACAGGCTGGGGGATAAATGGATTGAGAGCAGCCCTGCAGAGAAGGACTTGGGGTCACTAGTGTACGAAAAGATGGACATGAGCTGGCAACATACGCTCACAGCCCAGAAAGCCAACTGTATCCTGGGCTGCATCACAAGAAGCGTAGCCAGCACATTGAGGGAGGTGATTCTCCCCCTCTGCTCCAACCTGGTGAGAACTCACCTGGAGTACTGCGTCCAGCTCTGGAGTCTTCTGCACAGGGAAGACATGGACCTGATAGAGCAGGTCCAGAATAGGGTCACAAAAATTGTCAGAGGGCTGGAACATCTCCTGTGAAGACGTGAAGAAATTTTTTACGATGAGGGTGATGAGACACTGGAACAAGTTGCCCAGAAAGGTTATAGATATCCCATTCTTGAAAGTGTTCAAGACCAGGTTGGACAGGGCTTTGAGGAACCTGGTCTAGTTAAAGATGTTCCTGCTCA